>CM041538.1:2014181-2614181 GCA_023238725.1 Scortum barcoo | reverse complement strand
CTGCTCAGTGTGAGACTTTTTCATTTTACCATATAAACCAGCCCTACCTATGAAAGGTAACTTACATCATCTGGTTAAATTGAAATAATTCCGCGTCTTAAAATAAGAATCATAAGTACACAATGTGACATTTCTGAAAGCTTCTTAACAAAACTGATCATTGTTCATGGTTTTATAATACTTATGAATTGCAATTTAAAACAGCTTACAAAGTTACAGGAAAATTTCTGTTTGTCAAAAACAACACAAACTCCACAGTGACTAAAACTGATATTCGGGGTGTTGTTCCAGTTGGATGGTGAGTCTATAGTGAAGGATCATTTTAGTCTCCTGACTCGCAAGACAGATCATTGATCTGTCCTGGACTATGACATTTCTATCTCTATGTCTTTGCCCATGTCATAGCTTTTGATGAGCAGTGACGACATTTCCATTAGTTTCTAGCAGCACTGAATTCTCCCTTTTTTCATTTTACTCCTGGCTGACTTTGGCTGAAATCTGTTCACTGTTGGAGGTTTCCTGAATGAACCCATCACAATGCTCTGTGCTGAAGTAGAGCACTGTGAGCACTTACTATACATATACTACTCAAACATCCCTGACACACATTCATACATATTACGCTCAGAGAAACTGTGGCCACAAATTTGTTGCTCAAAATGATCATATTAACCTGCATCCAGACATTTTCTGCAGCTCAACATCACATTTTAACAACTGTAAATGGGGTCTAAAGCATAATTTGTACCCTCCATAGTGAAGTACATCAAACAGTATCAAAGTACAATCAGATTCTACCTGCCACTCTGTGCAGGAGATGGAAAGAGAATAGTGTGACATTTAAAAAAAAGGCTACCTAAGCTCTCTCCATTATAGCCTCACTGTCACCTTTGACTGAAACCCACTGACAGATACAAAAGTGCTGAGGCAAAAATACACACAACACATACTGCAGTACATGTGAGTTAAGAGAGACAAATTGGCATTTGGAAAATATCAGAAGGGATCACGCTGATCCTGATCCTGGACGAATAAACACACTAGTTTCGGAGGAGGATGGAGGATGGGGAGAGGAGAGGGATAAGAAACGAGGGGAGGAGAAAGCATCAGAAATCCAATCAGGTGACAAAGCACACATGGAGACACAAGAAGGAAGAGGAAAAGAAAATAAAAGAGCTGAGTGAGAGGTACAGTAGGTAGAGGGAGGTGGAGAGAAGTAGAGACGGAGAGAGAGCTTTCCAGCAGATGAAATCCATCTCCATAAAAATCCAATCCTCTTACTCTGCAATATGCTCCAAATGGGCGGATTGACATAAGAGGTCACAACCCTGACCGTAACCCTGGCAACCATTTCACTCCCCATCCCAACCTCAACACTCCACTCTTCATATCTCCTTTGACTCTCATATCTTGTCATTCACAAGTCTTCTCCCCTCAAACCCCCACCACTCTGTCCTCCACTCGTCCACGTTCATATAAAACCTGCACATTGCGTTTCACTCTGACGTGTGCTGAATGTATTGTGGACGTTAAAAGATGTACAGGTCATCACCTTTGGCCGTGGTTAAAAGATTAAAGGATTGGGTTTGCCTTTTACTATTTATTGTACATAGTTTTTTTGTGTTTATTAAATTACATTAAATTATATTATCTATATCTATCTATCTATATATTATCTATTATTTAATGTCTCCTTTAAATTGTGTTTGAGCTGCTGTGGAACGGTGAAATTTCCCCTCCGTGGATCAATAAAGGATCTTATCTTATGCAAACAAAAGAAGTGAGGAGGACAAGAGAGAGGAGCCTCGTGTTCGTATCATTAGTCAAATGCATCCACATTTTTTATGAGGCCAAACTCTTCTCACTTTACAAACTTGCTTGTCTCCAGACAAGTGTCACCTGTTCACAAGGTGGTCCATGTTCGGGAGATTTCATCATTAGCATATACAAAGGCCACAATTTTGTTTCTGTAACTACCTGTTCTGCTCTGATAGTGGGCAAGTTTCATTCACAAAACTGTCAAAAGTAACTATCAAAAGTAAAAAGAAGTACTTCACACCGCAGACTAAATCAGTCAAAAAATATTCTAATTTAGCAGTGTTAGTCGCATTAGATGACCTGAAAGAACTATACAAATACTTCAATAGTACAGCCAACAAAATGTCATCAGAGCAGCATGATACTGTTAAAGACCTCAATCGGGAAATGATGATGACGATACCACAAATTCTTTTCAATCACTTGTACAGGAACAAAAGAGTGGTTCCCCTGTGGCTTCTAAAGTCATGAACACTGAATAAATGGCTTGAAAATGACCAGAGATTTGAATGCAGCCAGCAATCACCCAAGAAGTGAACATTCTGAGCAAGCACAGTATCCATTCAGAAACCATCTGCACCCAAGGCCAACTTGCATAACCTCGCGGAGGATAAAAGTTAAAGCGATAAAAACATTACGTGCCCTTACGGGGTTTTTTGGCTTTTGTTTTCATCTGTACAGGTCTGGAGGAAGCCCAAGCACTCCTGCATCATTCAGTGTGTACTGCTAGGTTTTGATTATACAGAACTAAACGGTAGGATCAAGTTCAAGTTTAGTTTATTTGTCACATATAATCATGGAGGGTATAATCACAGTGAAATGTGTGACCATTAGCTCTTTCAATGAAAGTAAAACAGAAGAGAGTAAAGAATGCAAATAAGTATCATATCATAACCTTAACAATAATAAACAATGAATAATGTGTAATCAAAAGCAATTTTCTTTTAGCAATTCTCAGGCAGTGTCATCATTTATGACCGTAGTGGACTGAGGGTAGAAGCTCTTTTTGATCCTTTCAATGCTGACCTTGTGTTGTATCCACAGCAGGGAGAAAACCACAGTTAGGACAAACAAACCCCAGACAGTCATTGTCCATGATGACAGTGGCGGTGCCCTTGAGGATGGAGCATGACGTAAACTCCCAGTTCAGGCAGCGCTAGTGTTCATTGAGCTCCAGAAGGCAGACAAAGTTCTCGACATGTTTGAGAACCCTGATGAGCTGCACGCTGGCTAAGAACTGATTGTGGCCATCATACCTCTCCTGCTTCTCCAGCACCAGCATGACATGGGAGCCAAAGCAGCGCTGCATCATCACCCAGGTTTCAGCCCCCTGCTGGTTACCACAATGTCCTCTCCCTGGTTGAACAGTGCTGTCCAGTATTCCATGATTTAGCCAAGTTTTAGTGTTTAGTTTTCATCTGTTGTTATTTTATTCTTTTTTGTATGAAATAGCTAACTACATGGATGGCTTCAATGTAGGCATATCACACATCAATCATATTACACATTAAAGCCATAGTCAGTAAGATTAGGAAAAAGTGCTCTTATTTTGAAAATTAGAGTGAGTGTATGTTCCAGCTTGGTTTAACTGTTTCTTTTTAACTCTTTTCTTCATTGTTCTTCCTCTGTTGACTTCTCTTTTATGTGAGCTGCTGTTTTCCCATTGCTTGACCTTCGTCAGATACTCTGATTGGCTGTTTTGATTCAGGTGTGGTGGATTCTTGTCCAATGAGCTTAGAGGCAGCAGGTGGAGCCAGAGGAGTCTCATTTTATCACAGATTATCTGTCTTAAGTTATTTTTAAATGAAGTCACCTACTTCTGCTTTAAATTATCACATTGCATTATGTACCACACAGATGCTGATGTAAGCGAAGATGTAATGAATCCCAATCACTTACTATGACAACAAGGTTGTAGAAATTCTATCACAGTCTGTGTTTAGCATCATATACTTTTGCCCCCATTATGATTATGATTATGTCAAGTCATGCCATCTTAAAAAAAAACCTATGTTAAAAAAAAGTAAGAAAAAGTCTGGTGGTCAAATTATGCCTGTGAAGATTTGCAACATCTAATGTGCTTGTTTGACATCTATTTTCAGTGGCAGGAAATTCAGTAAAATAATGGTTATGAATCTGGAATTATAGATTTACTCCATAAAGACAACAGTAGTCATTAATTAGGATGAAAGTCAGCGTTTGTAATTACCCTCTAACATTTTCAAAATTTGGCAGATCCATTCTGTAATTGTTAGGTGCTCCCCTGGTTTAGTGTGCAGCTCTAGCACACAACACACACTGGTGTGCATCCACACAGGCTGCACAAGCAGAATTCTCTCGACATGTACTGATTGGATGAAGACATACAGGCCTCTGGCCCTGGCTATGGGGTTGAAGGGGCAGGAGTGATAATGTGCCTGTATGCCTGAAAGTACCTGGAGAGACTGAAGGAGATTTGGAGTAAAAAAAAAACACACAGAAAATGAAGAGGGAAGGGGAAAATACACACAATGTACAGATTGGAATTTCTAAAAAGGTAGTATTCAACCATTCAAAAATGAAAAGAAAAAAAACACCAGCTTTTACTTTTCGTCTGACTCATTTTCTCTACTGTGTTGCTTGGACTATTGCTCCTGATTCAACTCTTATTTTGCATTTACTAAAACTGCAATGATTTATGCTATCAAAGTAAAAATCTACATGTGAACTTTTCTGTTCCATGAGAACACCTCATACTTTTATACAATATAGGGATATAGGACTGACGGTGCTTTGAAACAGCAGGAGCTAAAAAAATGCTCCCACCTATTCCCACTGTGCACCAGCACTACAAATCCTAAAAATCCCATAATAATGTTCTGCAAAGCTAAGATGAAAGTAGAGCAGTTCTGGGAAGTAAATTATTTATTTCTTCCCACATTATGCACCCTACCTAAAGACTTCAAGTAAACAACATATGTTATGAGATGTTTGTATCGTTGGCACAAAATACTGTAGTGCGGATAAGGACATGAGCAGCTTTACTAACTCAACTTTCTGGAATTTCATTTCACTGTGTGTAACTGAAAGCACAAACAACAAACTGTGCAAAAAAGGGGGAAAAAAGGGCATAAATGAGTACATATTCATGAGTACATAGTCATTCATTTCATATGACGGGCTGATGATCTGGCTGCATGAGAACTTTAAACTAATTGTTTTCACTCATGTGTGCAGCTGATCTGCTGTAATTTATCATGTCACAGACTACACAGGCCACAAAGGAGAATAAATTGTTACATTATTTTGTGTTTCCCACAATCAATAAAACTCAAAATGTCATACTCAAAGTCTTACACTGGCTATAACAGCATGTGTAACAGAAGTGTTGAGTTTCTCTGACTTAACTTTAGCTACAGAAAAAAAGCAAAGTGGAGAGTGGTGAGTATGACACAGCTGCTGTTTGTACTGATGAATTCTTTTTTTGGGATTCACATTAAGACTGTGAACTCATACAGCTGATACAATGGACTTGTTCAGTTGCCAGTAGAACAATTTAGAAACTGTAAAATCTGCACTTACTTCAAGGATAAAATTCATTCCCATTATTATTATTATTATTATTTTCTTCTTTTGTGGGTTACATAAAATGAAAAGAAGTCAAATCAGTCAGGCAGACAGACATGCAGCTATTCCCTGGCTGCACTGTGCAGTGAGTGTGTGGTGAAAATACAGATTTTTTTTTTCCTGACGTGCTTTGTACTGTTCTATTTTAGCCTCTTCAAACACTGGGAGACATCTCTCCATAGAAATTAACCAACCAGGCGAGTCTCCCCTGGCACAGAGAATTATGCAGCAAGTTACTGGAGCGATTTTTCTACTATTCTCTGCAGTACGTATTACACAGACACTCACACACACTGGGACAGTCATATGCTAAGGAAAAATAATCCACACACACACACACACGCGCACACACACACACACGCTCAATGAGATGCATTCATAAGCACAAATGGGAGCATGGTTCATTTGAAACAGGCAGGGAAATAAGAGCTATGTGCCTGTTTGTTGTTAGTGGGGGTAAACAGACTGAATAAAGTGTTGCATGAACAGAATTATGGACATGGACAGCATCGCAGGAACACTGGCTTGATAAAAACGAGCATGCTGTGCATTTTACTGACATCTCTACGGAAGATTTGTGGATACTGAAGTCCTTCTTCTTTTACCTTCTTGTTAAACATCTTCCTCTTGCTGATATTCAAAGCCTCTATAACATAAAATGCAGTTTTAATATGGAATCCTCTTCCTCCTCTCTCTCTGCTGACAGCTAATTTACAGTCCAGCAGCTGGGGGGATAGATGGAAATGAAGAGAAGTAACAAAAGGTTTCAGTGTTTTAAGTTACTGGTGCAGACACCACACAGGACTACACAGGACTGCTCATGTGGCCAAAGCTTTGGAGAGGGAATAGTGATGAACACATGTTGCCCAAACTGTAACAGGAAGTCTGGACAAAATGTAAAAGAAAAAAGAAAAGATAATTGCAATATGTAAACCATGAGATATCATTGAAGATCACTTTGATGAACTGCTGCCCTTATACCCTTATACCCTTACATTAAAAAAAAAAAAAAAAAAACAGAACATGTACAGCAGGGTACTGCAAATGTTTTCATTACTGGGCCATAGGCTCAATCACCACTGTGTTGCATCATTCGATGATAGATAGTGACTTCACAGACATTCATTTCAATAAAAATCTTCAAGATTAGACCTTTAAATAAAAATGTACTTGGTGTGAAAATGAAAAAAGATTCCTTTAGGGAAAGTATGTAAAAAGACAAATGTAATCAAATTCAATTATACAGGCACTATAACTGGAAAAAGAAAAATACCCCATGTTATTCTGTATTAAGTAGTTTGCATGTCCTCTTTCTATTTTTTATCTTCCGCATCTATAGTTTTCTTTGCCATGTCTGTTCTCAGAAAGTTTGGTTATTTTTTCTCCACTTCAGTTGGTTGGTTTTAATCCGCAGCAGTGCCAAATTGAAACCTGTAGATACTTTTTCAGTTCATTTTGCGGTCAATTTTGCTTGAAGATCGGGGATCATATATTATGGCAGAGGAGAGGAACTGTCTATATGCAATACACCCACCCCCAACTGTGAAACACTATAAATGTATTTCAGCTTTGCATGAAATAGTTAATGAATGCAGCATAAGGCAGGACAATACAACAGACTGGTGTCCACAGGTGAAAAATGACCACAGGGTCTTGTCTTAAAGACTACAGCGGGCCACAATAGCTCACTGGAATAGGTTCAAGTGCACATCAATCACTCCTCCATCCAATCAAAGAACCACAGATGGCGGGGCTTGCCATCAGCAGAGTTGTGATAGGGTTAGAAGGGGCACAGCACGGAGTCTGTTGGTGCATTATCAGCTTCAATCACAGTAATGCACCACGCTCCCACAATGACCTCTGGGGTGTGTGTGTGTTGCCCATACATCATCACTATCCATTTGCTGGACGCACTGACCAACACACTCGCACTATCTCAGTACATATCCTGGCACTGAAGGCACTGACAAACAGGCAGGCAAAACAGCCCAACATGCATGAAATAGCTCATACAGACTATTTCATAGCATGAACGCACCCCAAAGTAGTCTATCATAAAGAGTGTGAAAGAGGAAACAGGATTAGAGCAGTGGTTGGCTGGGGCAGAGACCTGCGGCGCAGACACAACGCTTCATCACGGTCTACAAGCACTTATAGAGACAGAGAGACAGCAAGAGGCTGAGATGAAAAGGAGGATTCTCTCCTCTTTTATTTCAGTCCCTCCCACTGCTCTTTATCTAACCCTTGACTTAGATTAATCCTGTTTCACTGTGACGTGAACCTGGGGCGGCAGAGACACATAGACAGACAAAGGGACAGAGAGAGAGAGAGAGAGAGAGAGAGAGAGATGGGTTGATGCAGCCACATACAGCAGAGGCACAATGTGGACACAGTCAACCATCTATACCAATGGGGTCAACCATTTTGTGGTCAGCAGGTAGACAGACAGGCTGGCCACGTGGAAGCGGCTGTGTTGTTAGGCTGAATTTGTCTGACTCAGGTTTTGAACAACACCATCCTCTTCACAGAATGTCCTGCTGGCAATTTTTTTATGTGGTGAGAGTTTATGGCCCGATTAACCTCTGAGGGGGCCTTGGAAAGTTGTTGTACAAAGGTAAGCCACCACCTTTTCCCCCTTTGTGGATTGTGTAGCAGACCACTACATGCAGCTTCAGTGTTTTCCCGGACACCCTGAAACTGACCAGTATGTCTATTCTGGAACAATACCACACACCAAGTCTTCTGTCAGCTGAGGCAATCTAATTAAACAAACTTTATTTAGCTATTTTCACCATTTCAACAGAATATTCCGCTCTTCAAATAAAATGTTCACATAACCCCATCGCCAGACAAGGAGGTTGATTCTGGATGATCTGAAAAACATTGAACACTTGAAAAATATCTATATATGGAAACTATGGTATGGTTAACCCTTCGAGCTCTTCATCACTCTGCTGTCATTAAATGACGTCAGTTGTTGTTCCAGTACAGTTTGTCAGAGTGAAAAAAATAATTGTCAGGTCATATAGGTTACAGTGTGCAGAAAATACCAAAATAGACGCCAAAAACTGGCATGCTAAAAATTATTTGAAAAGCAAAATCGAAAGTGTCGAAAGACTCAGGTTCTGGGAAAACTGTTTTAATGAATAATCCAAATGAATCAAACTGTGTGCAACCAACCAACATCAGTGTTGTTATATCACTGTAAAAGAACAATGAGTTGTTAATGGCATTTGTGAGTAAAATTACTGACCATTGTTCAGAAGTATTAAGCTTCATAGGTATTACAACTGTGTGAGACATTTCAGATGAAAATATTTCACTTCTTCCTTTTGATATCTGTCTAACAGATGGAGTTAATATTCATGAAATGTGAATATATCCAAAACATGCACTGAGCTCATCAAATATGCGCCGTCAGAGTTTAGTGTCTCCTGTATGAGAGGGAGGAAGGTCTGCTTCAAAGGATTTTTTCATTTCATCCAATATTTTCTAACAGCAGAATTAAATTAATGTGTAGTTGGACTTCATAGGGGAAACACAGGCTAATCTCCCCTCTTCATTATTTGGTGAAATGTGTGTGTATGTGTGTGGTTGCTTTCTCTCCTCAGAAAAGGACCAACATCAGCACTATGTGAAGTACACAGACCACCTACAGGATTAAAATTACATTAAAAGAATTATATTTGCTACATTTACTTTCAATTAAATATCACTACACTACTTACATGCTACAGGATTTTTGGAAATGCTTCACAGTACAGTTTAATTATTATTTTTGTCCAAGCAAAAATGCTAAAACATGCATGACTTTCATTTTAAAGATTTAATTTTTCGAATTACATTTTCTAAGATAAATGCAACACTTGATGACGGATTTGTATCTGTACATAATACAATTACCATTTATTTTTAATTTGTTTAAGTATGTGCATTGGACAAGTATATCAATCAATACTGATCAATGAGCTGACACTCTCAAAGCAAACGTGAGCAGAATAATGCTTCTCCCAGTGGGTTCATTTGGTTGCCATCGGGTGAAGATGGAGCTAACTTGTGTGACACCCAGCGGAGCAGGTTAAGGATCTCTTTGGCTGAAAGGAGGAGCTCAGTAAGCAGTCGGATATCCTGCTCACTGCCCACAGTGAGAGGCACTGAGACTGGCCTTTATCAGAAAGCAGGCAGTAAAGCCACAATGTTTCATAACAGTACAGCAAAAACTTGGCAAAACAGACACATTACTGATAAGCAGCAACACGCTGTGAAATCATAATGGCAAAATAATTAGCACGCGCAATTACACAGCATAATAGGAGGCTCTGTGAGTGCTAAGCTAAACCTGGAAGATGGTGGGAGGGAGAGCTAGAGACAGAGGGGATATCAGCTGGAACAACATGGAGATGCATGCATATTCACAACACCGACACAACAACTGTGTGTGTGTAAAGACAGGAAGTGGCCTATCGAAGCGTCATGTTTTACTGTGCTGTATACACTGATGGTTACAGAAAGGCTTATCACGGCTATAATTTGTAATTGGAGGTAAAAATGTAGCCCATTCCACAGTTTATGATAGAGCACATATTTTAGAGGAAGGATTACCACGATATATGCTAAGGTTTAGGGTCTGATAATCCTCTCTGGGCAGGCCTCAGTGGTCTCTCGAAGAACCTGGTGGATGGAGTCAGGCCATCACAGAGATGTAGCTCACCTATAAACCTGTGACAGTCAGCCACTCCTTCTCTCACCCAAAGTTTGGTTGCCTTGTTAACTCATTCTTTGTTAAAATTTTTTATTTTAATTATGTAATATAAACCTATGACAAATGGAGGAACCTAACCTAATCTAATTGATTATAACTAATCATTATATTAATAGAATATTTGATCATTACAAGAATGATATATGTACACATTTTATATTTTCATATACTGAAACCACCTGACTACATTCTTATGTAATACAAATATGCCTTATTATCACTTTGTTTTTGAATTTCTTCTATCTGATTCTTATTTTCACAAATTCTTCTAATTTTTTCTGTTTTTTTGCAGTAGACTTTTTAGCAATATTTAATTTTAAGAATATGTCACCCTGCATTTCCTTTGCAAAAGCGCACAATGAAATACCATTATCCAGATATATCTAGATACAGATGTTGGTGAAAACAAAATTTCCACGTGTCTCTTTGACTTTGCAGTGATCAAGTTCGTATTTAAACATGCTTAAATAGGCTTGAGGCTGTTGTTTAAATTATGACCATATATTTCATTCTTTCAGTTAGTTAATTCATCAGTTTGTGTGGTGGTCTGTGGTTTAGTGTTTACTTGTCTAACACACCGTTAAAAACCATTTATGCCTTGAAAGGGACTCATTTATGCAGTTTAGAGTGGCAGTAATTTGTTTGAGTACTTATAGGGGGACATTTTGTCCATGCGTATGATTATTGCTGGTGTGCATGTCTTCTCTGTAAAGTCTATTTAACAGTCACTTGAGCGTCAGGGAAGCAATTGAGGAAATCAGAAGTAGGAAGGAACAGAGTCGGTCAAGTAGAGTAGCACCATCCAGGCCTGTTCCATTTAGATTGATTTACCCTGAGCAAAGGGTCTGCAATTATTGCCTGAGCAATCTCTTCAAGTCAAGAGCACAAAATTAGAGTGGAATCACACTCCTCCTTCTCCACTTCTTCCCTTCTCCTCCAGCTACAGGCCGGCTCAACTGTGAAGCAGATATGCAGGCTGGCACCGAGTGGCAAACTCATAAATGCAGTGACAGCTACAGAGTGAGCTCCGGTAGAAGGGAAACAACATCTACCCAGGGCATTCTGGATAGCTAAGACAGAAAACCACTGAGGCCAAAACAGGAATTAAATTACATACAGTCATACAGTTTGTGATCATAGAGCTCCCATGACGTTTCTGCAGTATAAATGCATTTCATTGTGCCAGAAATATTTCTAACAGGGGGTGTGAATTGAAGGCAGTCTCCCCCAAAATTCTTTGCGAGTGTGCAGTACCATCCAGCAAATTGTGAGGTTAATAGCAATCATTCAGTGTAAATCAGTGAAAACAGAAGGGATAATCCAGTCTGCATGTACTTTGCATTGGTCCAATCAGAATAGATTTGCCATATCATCATGTATTTTGATATAAGAAACTGTCCTTTTATATACCGTGATAACCATCTTAACAATATATTCAATCATTTTTTTATTGATTAATTTTGAAATGTCCTGTTTGTTTTCAGCATAGAAACAACACAGTGGTGACAAAAGTTACATGTACTTATTAGGGAAGTTCTGATGAAGTGAATTTGCAGTCTTGATCCAAGTTGTTCAACAGTGAGTCACAATACAATATTTATATTTTAAAGGATAAAGCTGCAGAGTGCACATATAGCCTAAGGTGCACACTTAGCCTAAGGGAGGGTGTGTGTGTGTGTGTGTGTGTGTGTGTGTGTGTTTTCATGTACATGAATTTGCATGAGTTTATAGTTTTGTATGTCTATGTATGCTTGTGCATATGCAAGTTTAAATACACTGCAAGCATATGCCTGTGTACTTGCATGGTTTCTGTGACTATCTGCTTAAGTGTACATTTGTGTGTTGCGCTTGTGCATGTGTGTATGTGCATGCATGTTAGCCATCAATCCTGTAAGCCTAACTAGATGTAAGCAGAAGGGCAAGTATAATCCAATGGATGCCCCTTGTAAATAGACAACTATATAGATCAGCTAGAAAGAGTAACTCTCGTTCTAATCAGATAAAAAGAGAGGCAGACTAGAGGGGAGGAGGGAAAGCAGAGGAACTAAAGTAAAAGAACGGGAGTATGTGATAAAAAAAAAAAGAAAAGTGCAGTATAAAAAAAGACTGATAAGTAAAAGCACCTGAAAGTTAAGAAAGCTAAAGGTCAATTTTGAGAGAAGGGTGGATAGAGAGGATGAATGTGAGGAAAATTATAAAGAAAGAAAGAGTGACACACACACACACACACACACACACACACAGATAATCAGACAGAAAAAAGAGACAGCTGCAATAAGTGTTTCCACTCTGTCCACCTTTTCAGCTGAAAACCGAATTAAAAGCTTCACTCTATGTTTGTGTGTGTGTGTATATATGTATGTGTGTGTTTGATGGGGTTGTTTGGGGGTCAATTTGAGAAAAAAAAAAAAAAAGAAACAGGAAAAACGAAGAAATCCAGCGTCACTGTTGATTGCACTTCCCTCTACCCCAGAATTTCTCTTTCTAATGAAACCTGATGTGTATTCAAGCTTTAAACACAAAAAATCCCCTCAGAATTAAGATCACTCCTTCACCTGTCACTCCCTACCCCTTCCCTTGTTCATCCCCTCCTTCCCCCTCTCTCTGTCACTGGTGATGGATGTTGCCTGTGCTTCAGACTGAAAAGGGAATAGACTGTTCTCTCTATGTGTTTCACAGCAATCTGGAGCTGTCAATAGACACACACACACACACACACACACACACACACACACACACACACACACCATGCAGTGTGAAGCTGTCATGTCTCTATCAAACAACCTGCCTCATGCATCAAAGACATAGAGCGAAACACCCGGAGAAAACACAAACAGCAACAACAACTAAAAGTTTGTCCAAACTGTAGACAAGTTGCATTTTGAGCATTAAGTTTTTAATTGTTCTTGGGAAACTTTTGGAAACATGATCCTTTTCATTTCAGATGTTCCACCTTGACAGTATCTATCTATATTTCCAGACACACATCACTGGACCGTCATCAGAGCGGATACAGTGGATGCAGTCACGTCTCACAGCGGTGGGCTTGCATATGAGATGACTGAAGTAGCCTGCTAGCACAGCGTCTAGGACAGCCTGTTTCATTTTAGAATCAGCGCCGGGTCTTACCCACTGCACAAATGAGGTTCAGGCCCCACATCCTCACTGCTGAATCCCAATCAGCCCCAGGACTTCTGCTATGTTGCTGACACTGACCTCTGACCTCCCAACAGAGTGGAATTCAGAGAGAAAACTACCGTGAGCTGGACTCTATCAGTCTGACTAAAAAAGCACCAAAGGAGAGGTAGATTCAACACTGTAGCTTTTCTGAAGACGATTCTGACAGCATTTAGAGTGAATATCTTCAAGACAAACCACTTACATAAACCCTCAACTTCTGTCAGCTCATGTGGTTTAAGGATGTTTATTATACATCTGCATCACATTATTGTTTTCTGTATTTTTCATGCCGTGTATCATGTGTTCGGTAATGTGGGTGCTATGTTTTGCCTGAATATAAGACATTTCCCTCTGGGGATGATGAAGTTTAAGTGGAGGTTGATTTGAGAAAAGCAGAAAGATAAAAATGAACAGGAAATGGAAAGCTAAAAATATAAATATATATATATATATGTGTGTGTGTGTGTATATATATATATTATAAAAGACTATAAATCAGAAAATCAACTGGTACTAGCTAAAGCCCTGGATTTACATGTCATGTACAGCCATTGTCATACTGAGTAATACAGTGCTACTAAGGACAACGTTTCTTTCTTTTTCTTTTTCTTTAGTGTGTATGTTGATGGCTACTTACAGTTAAATATAGTACATATATAGTATTTGTAATTTATATGGTCAGACTTACTGATTGGGCTCTTATAGCAATTCCTAGTATTTTATTTACATATGAAGAATTTTTCATTCTACTCATTCTCAAGTCCCATAACATGACTATACATTCAGCCAAGTGTTGTTGATGTCAGATCGCTCATCATTATTGAGCTGCTTTGCATCTTGACCTTTCGCTCCTGTTTCCTCTCACAATATGACTCATACAATCCCAGGGGCGTCTGTCACCCTGTGTTTGTGTGGAGATAAATTAATGTGTGATTTTTAACTCGTACACTCTGATTCTGAGGGGGTCAGGAAGTGTGGGAAAAAAAAAAAAAACACACACACCCGCTCTTGATGGCAGCCGGCTGCTGTGATTAATGAAACTACAGATTGTTTATGTCCCTTCAAGGGATGCTGAATTAATTCTTCACTCTTGTGTGCGAGCTGCTGTTCTGTCTCTATCTGTTGCCCCATCATACATGATGAGGTGCATTTGTGCAAATTCAAATTTGTTTCCTTGAAAATGAAAAAAAAAAAAAAAAGCTAACGATGTGTTTGATGAAAACAAATCTTCCATACCAGCCCCATCTGCAAAGTATCCCATCTTTTGTATAAGGTTCCCTTTTTTTTTTTTTTTCAAATTTTCAGATTTTTTTCAAATCAAATTGAGGTTTCATCGAGTGTATGGTCCACTGAAGGGAGTGAAACAGGAAGTGAGGAATTGAAAGGATTCCATACACGTCTCCTAATCCCTCCCTCCCTAATGGAAGATCAGACCTCACCAGCGTAATCTCCAGCCATCACCAGGCGCGAGGTGTTTATGCTGCATTCATCTCGGATTGTCAGAACTGAAAGAATGCCTCCCATTATTGAGACCACATTCAGGCATCATTCCAAGATAACTACTCCTATTGGTAACCTCGTATTCACACCAGAGAAATGAAAATGAAGCCTAATGGTGGCAATTTTCAATTATTTTGTAATGAGGGCAGGGCAAGCATCTTTCTTTAACTTTCCCACCCACATTTACCCTGCTGGTCTGGGATCAAACCAGCAGCCTTTCAGTCCCTAGCTTGCTTCTTAACCTTTACTGCCCCCCACTTTGCTCATTCTCACGTAATAGGTGGTGCTGAAGGCTTAGTGGCCAAGGGACAACTCGTGCTCCTAGCTGCACACTGGCAGTACGATAACAGTTCAATTCAAGGGTAAGGATTTTGTGCAGCACTTTTTACTCCAGCAGAGCAGGGTTATGTAAAGTTGGATACAGCTAATATGACAGCTTTTGGACACTCTTGGCCTTAAAAAGTCCACACTGTCAAAACAGTTTGCAATTGGTCAGATGAGCCATTCTTAATGTCAGAGTTCACCAAGTGGCTAAGCTCCATGCTAAACTGCTTGGACTCCGATCAAGATGATTCCACTGAAACAAATTGATTTTAATCCCCAAATTTCACTGTTATAAATGATGGTGAGACCAAGCCCGTCGACCAGATCACTGATCACACCTGGATTTCTGGGTGATGAAGTTAAACCATAATGCTGCATGGCCAACAAGGGCCACCAACGTCCACAGATGTGAGGCAGATTCAAAATGTCAAATAGTAAAATATGCAGTGACTCTGTTAAAGGTGTCACATACTGTGATCATGCCCACTGTTATATTGAGCAGCACGGGATGATAATGGAAATGTACTCAAAGCTCATTTGATCATCCAAAGCAATCAGACACATATTCACTGACCGCCAGCTGCTCCTCATGACAGTCAGGAAGCATTCACCGCTATCACCACTGACAAACGAGGCAACACCAAGCTTAGCTCTTGCATTCCAGTAACACCCACATTACTGACTAACTAGCCTGCCTGGGTAAAAACAACACAGATCAGACTGAATTTGTTCAACTCTCTGATCTGTCTTGGCTGCAATAAGAATAAACAAACACTGTGATCGGCAGTACAAGAACGCTCATACTGCTGCTTAACCAGCTTGGCAGGGGTATAAAGATAGATCAAATTTGATTTTCTGCACTCCAAAGAATACTTGTGGATTGCTTAATTTGCCTTGACAAGGACAATGTATCTGGTGGAGCATTTCCAAATATGGCTAAATGAAGCGCTGCACCAACATCATTCTGGCCTGGACCTCTTCTCATTGAACCACTGAGTCAGTGAGCTCTATAAATGGAGGATAAAGGCTTCAGGTAAATGTGTATACAGAGGGAAGAGTAGGCTGGAGAGTAGGGTTTCATTTAGCTTCTATGATGTTCAGCCTCTCCATTAAGAGAAATAAGAAAACTGGCCTAACAAGAGCAGTAAGTACAGAAACAGTGACGTTAGAAAAAAAAAAAAAAATACTGGAAAAACCAAAGACTGAAATTTTTAGGGTAGCTACACAAAAACTATTTAACAGATATATATTATATTAAAACTGCAGATTATACTGATATCACTATGGAGATGGATGACAAATGGAAAAGCTGTTTTCCAGTTGTATATATCTGTCGTATGAAACCCAGAAAACCAAAAAAACTCAAAAAGGGTAATCTGCTTCTGCTGCTCTCCAGTGGGCAGCTAATTTCACTACACTCCTAATGCGACTGTCGGGCCACACTCGCCTCTCTCAAATGCAAATATTTCAATTTCATCTCCGACTAAAATTAAATTGTGTTTAAAATTAAGTGCATCGATCCTTTGCCCTTCACCATGCCTTTCTTTCTCTTCTCCCCCTTTCTGTCTGTCTTTCCTCCTGTCGGCGGCTGGGCTGTTATGAACCTAGCGTAGCCGTGACGCTCGCGATGTGAAATTGAAAAGCCAGTCCGCTGTTTAAATATCCCATTTATTGTCACACGCTAATGAAAACAATATTTCACTGTTAAATTTGAATAGGCGAAATTGCATTTAAAAATACATAAACCAAGAGAGCCTGACAAATGCGAGATGATAGGAAGAGACAGTCGGAGGTAGGTGGGGGAGACAAGTGTGGACTAATAGAATAAGACAGAGCTCATTATGGAAGCTGTAGGATCATCCCTGCTTAAAATACATAAAATAATTAAATAAATAAAAAAAACTTGTATCCTCTTTTCTGTTCATTTTTCGTCTTCCTTTTGGCTTCAGCAGCGTCCAGTCCCAACAAGCATAAAAAGTATACCAATCCACATAGACCAGCTTGCTGGGAGTTGTATGCATTTTGCTGTTTGTCCAGTGGTTCTCTTCAGTATCTGAGCATTTTAATTTGAACCAAAAATGGAGAAGTCAAATGAATTCTGATTAACAGCAATTTTTAAAAAATATATTTCGAAAGTGTTGCTATATAAGTTTGGCTACAAACAAGACACATTTAAAGTGACCTTGCAAATACACTGATGTTAACATTAACGTCCAGCTTACATGTGAAGTCATGAGTCAGGATAGAGGGCTGCCTTCTTCCTCTCCAAAACTGCATAAGTGAGACACATGGTGGTTACATCTCAAAATTGCTGAGCTTGCCATTACCGACTGTGTGTACTTTGGCTGAATATTCTTAGTAGTTTTCCTGATATGGGCTTCTAGTCACTGTGAAAATGATGACATCTGTCCTTTTTGTCAGGTGGAAGGACAAAAGTCAGATGTGTGCCTTTAACAGGGGGGTCTGCTGTTTGCACTGTCTCCTCTTATAACCCTTTTCAAAACCTTTCATAAATAGTTTTAGTCAAATGACAACTTTTCTTTTTCATTTTCTACATTATATATAATATCTAGTAGTGAGTTTGTGCCGCTTGGTGCAGTTCTATGGATATGGCGGCAGACCTGACAAATCTCTGGTACTGTGCTGCAGTTGCCTTTACACAAACCACTGCGCCGACAGTATGGTCATCCCAGCACTATTGATTTAAACACAGGGGAATCATGCTATAGCAGAGATTGCACGATGGCACTGCTGCTCACACTGTGTCAGCCTCATAAAGGCTGAGGTTACAGAGTCAGATACACAGTTTTTGGTAAGAGATCAATAGCTGTGGTCAGATAAGGTTGCAGAGGTCGGCAGCCTGAGGAAGCAATCCCACGTTTAAAAAAGACGGGGAGACTGAAACAAGAAGAAAAAAGTAAGCACAAAATCAGGAGGTGGAGGTTTTGTTTGGGCCAGTTGGGAACTGACCCTATGGCAAGACAGTATAACAAAAAACCACAACACATCCTCAAGATTAATATTGGTTGCAGCCTGAGACCAAAAAATAATGGAGAAATAGGAAGTAATGATTGCATTTCTGTTAAACAGCGGGATTGCTGTTTAATAAATTTTTGCTCAGCTTTTTCCTTTGTAGCTTTTTCCTTTAGATTTAGCTGGTCAGGATCATTTCACAGACATTTGAGTGCCATTGCATAATGTGCAGAGTTTTAATGTTTGTTTTAAATGCTGCTTCCACTGGGGAGAAGTGAACTGAAGCTTAGGAAAATCAATGCCACAGTTTTAGGCAGGTAACAATCCGTATCTAAGAGGACGAGATCAAGGTGAGTCTCAGCAAACAACAGAATGAGGCCTTAATGTAATGAAGCAGGCTGGATTTTGAGTTTGATGTATCAGGGTCTTGTTTGTGAATTATAATCTGACTATGAATGTTTCCGAAGCCACGTCCTGCTGTGCAAGGATCACTGAACACAACGGTGCAGGCGCTGTGAAATGCCAGTGACATTTTCTAAACGTATTTCAGGACAGAGAGTAACATGTCCAGTAAACCATAATTCCTCATTCTCTTGCCAACTATGTTGTTCTCTCACTGTCTTGCTCTCCAAAGCATTGATATCAGAGAAGCTCTCCTTATCCAGGCTGAAGCGGCTAAACAGTTTCCTTCAACCCAGGCCAATCAGGATCACTTGAATCTGATTGCAGCTCTCACAGAAAGACTGCACAGTGCCAAAACATCTTCCACTGATCACCCACTGCCACTGCTAACTATGGAGCCTGTAATACTGATGCTTTAAAAAAAACAACAACAAAAAAACCCCACTGGGTTCTGTTGCAAGGTTGCCCTGGACACAGCACTTTGAAATTCAAATGCATAATGCATGACACCTGCTAATAAGAGATGAGCCTTTTGGCTTTATTTTATTTTCTGCTGCTTTGGACAGTGTTAAGTAATATCACAGTTTAAGCTAATATTTCCCAGGTGCCAAAGTTATTTCAAGTAGAATACAGATGACGTCTGGCCAACATTTACAGCCATTATATACAAGCTACAGTAGATGTAGTTTAATTGTCAGTATATTTAGAATTGATTTCACCTTGGCTACCTGATCGGCTGCATTCAGCTGCACATAAGGGTCTCTAAAGAGTGACTTACACAAATTCAGGTCCTGTATTGCAGAGTTGGACCCTATCTTATAAAATGTGGGCCCAAGATTTAGCTTGATTACAAGATGGTAGGCTTCATAACAAGCTAATAGCACCTGACACAGAGGGCTAGACTAAAATCCCAAAGAGTGCATTATAAACAGAATGTTCCATTACAGATCATCAATTAATGTTGTCATTTTGTTCACTATAACCATGATGGACATGAAAATGCAGTCTAAAGCTTTAAACTACAATTAAATTCCTTTTGCTGATGAAGGTTGCAAGAAAACACCAGGATAATATTTCAACCTAACAAACCAATTGTTGCCAAACCTTAACCATATCTTTGTCATACCTTAACCGTAGATTATTTGTCATAATCACAGTTGCTTTCTAACCTTAACTACACTCTAAACGTACAGTACTGTAGTTGCTAGGTAAGAATATTGTAGAAAATGATCATTATGCGTCAGATGTTCAAAAACATATAGTGAACGCTTACAAGTTTTACAAAGTCTTTCATTATCACCTTTAGGTCTGGTGAGCAGGTAAGGAAGAAAAATAGATAGACATAAATAGAAAGTATTAATAGACCTAAGTGTTGTCTAATTATCAGAAGGTACATATCAGAGAAAAGGTGAATAAATCAAGTATTTCTGTCTACTTACCGCAGTGAAAAGTGCTCTTTACACAGTCACAGCCTGGGGGGAATCTACCAGCATTTGGATTGTGGCTGCTCATCTCACACTTCATTTAACACATTTTATTCATTTTCGATACACATGTTAAATAAAGAAGTGCTATATAAGAAGAGTACCTGTATATTTTTGCTGGACTAAGATGTGAGGTTGACAAGAAGGCGTGTGTGGTTAAGAGAGACAGTTAGCGAGTCAGTTATCTTCCAGCAACACCCTGTCTATGTGAGAGCCTCTCTATGTGGATCGCTCATTAAAGCACAGCAGTGGGTACTGATAAAGAGAATTGGATTACTGTGATTAATACCATGTGTCACTTGTAATGCCTTTAACAGTATGAATCACTGAGCTCCATACATATGTGCCTGAGTGTGCACACAAACACACACACTTATTTTTCAAAATGATGTAAAACTTGAAAACTTTGCGTGTCATTCACTACAAAGAGGCCTTGTCACTATTTCTGATGTTAAGGTCAACAATTACAGACAGCCTCCTCACAGGGTTTTTTTTTCACAGGTAAAACACACGTATAACAAGTATAAAATGTCACACATACACATGTGCCCATATACTGTCACCCTTGGTGACTAGTCACAGCTTGGGTGCCCTGAGGTCTCTACAAGAACCAGCCACCATGTGTGAATTCCAAACATAGAAACATGGGGACTGCTTTTGTGTGTGTGTGTGTGTGTGTGTATGTGTGTGCACATCTGTCTCAGTGTTTGTGTGTTGGGTATGTGGGCGTTTTGGGCTATTTGTCAAATTCCAAGTGTTCTGCAGTGTGTGCACAGTCCCCAAACTGAGAGAGAGAGATTATAAGCGAGAGGCACATGCACAGACACATACACGCACACACACACACACACACGCACACACATTGACACATTCTCTCTCTCTCTCTCGCTCTCTCTCAGAGAGAGAGAGAGAGAGAGAGAGAGAGAGAGAGAGAGAGCGAGAGATGTGAAGATGTGACAACAACCTGAAAAAAGGTGGCTGTGAAGTGTGTGTGTACATGTGCTGCGTGAGACAGACCCCTGGCTGTGGCTCTGTCTGGCCCTCGGGCACAACAGATGTTGCTCTATTGCCCAGAACTGCACAGACACACATGTTTACACCCATATACTGTACACACACATCATGACACACTTAAAAATAAAAAGTATCAGTCAGATAAGAATGTAAACTTACAAGAAACAGAACAGTCTTTTCTTTTTCTAAGAGTGATTTACTGATTCTGTATATACTGTTATATACATTTATATATACAGTTTATGCTACATATTCATACCATTTTGAATTAGTCTTCAATATAATTAAATGTTTAAATGTATGTGCAAATGGAAGTGAAAATGCGTCACTTTCCCTGCAGATTCTCTTTTCTTTCACAGAAGGAAGGTCTGAAACAGCACAGACCATCATACGACACTAAAGCTGTCTGACATAATGTAATAATTATCATTATAATAATAATACACAATCACATGCTAGGAGCCTCCATCTGTGATGACTGACTGACTAATGTATGTCTTTAATCTAAAGAAAGTTATGACTATGTGACCTATTTACTTTGATGGAAAAAAAAATAATTTCCTGCCAAATATTTACAGCATCTTAAAGCTCAGCTTCAAGGTGTCCATGAGTGAAACCGTGAAGGATCATGCTACATATAGCCAAAATATCTTTCACACCTTTTCTTTATAGTAATACGAGAGTGAAATGATGGTAAAGGCAGCGATGGTGAGCTGCAGTCTGCCAAGCTCTCCTCTCATTGCCAACAGCAAAAAAAAGGCTTTCTACTTATTACAGGCACTGAGATGAGGTAAGTTAGTCAGAGTTTGAGCTGTGTCTTAGGGCCAATCAAGTTCAATTGGAGGGCATCCACAATTCAGCTAAGGCCAGTCCTTGATTTAAATACTGTCACATCACTTACTGCAGTGCTGCCATTAAGACACAAAGTCATTACATTTTAAATAATATAATTGCAACGCATTCAATTATGTATAGTCTTCTTGGCTTTAATTTTTTATAATTGAAAACTTATTTTTCCCCATCTTGCCGCAAATTAAAGATGACTTTTTTCAATAACCAGATAAACTACTACTAAGCATAAATAAACAACTGGCAATAATCAAATAAAAATTATTTAAAAATGTTATGTTTAAAATGAGAAGTTAAGAAATGGCAAAAAAAAATATCAGAACATGTTATTTGCACCCGAGCACGTTTCTTTACACTTCATGTGCTTAATGCTGTGAAAGAATCGATTTCTCTGATCTTTTCCTAAACCTATCCAAATAAACAAACTATGACTGAAAACTTTATAATAAATAAATATAATAAATAAACCAATGAGTCTTCATCAAAAAGTAAACAGATCAAACCACAGTTTTGCTGATCTCTATCTAAATGTTATGTTTCTTTTTCTTCAAATGACTCTGAAGGATCCCACACACGTGGAAAAAATTGTTGGTACCCTTCTGTTAAAGAAAGAAAAACCCACAAAGGTCACTGAAATAACTTGACACTGACAAAAGTAATAATAAATAAAAAATTCCTGAAAATGAATTAATGAAAATCAGACATTGCTTTTGAATTGTGGTTCAACAAAATCATTTTAAAAAACAAACTGGCCAGGACAAAAATGATGGTGAGTTTTTCTTTCTTTAACGGAGGGGTACCAACAATTTTGTCCATGTGTGTATATGGTTATAACCTGGGTTACATTCTGGCTGTTAAAGGCTAGGCTCAGGCTATAAGCTGGGTCAGCAGCGGTTAAAGTGCAAGCATCAATGTATGTATGACGGAGGAAAAGTCTCCCTGGGGCAGTAAATGAAATGCTCCTCCACTTTCATTTCTCCATCAAAGAGGCTGCGGACACACCACCTAACTCAAACTCTCTCTCTCACATACACACACACACACACAGACACATAGGCCCAAACAACTTGTCAACACCAGGACCAGTTCACAGCTCCCACGGGGCCAGTTATGAACCTGCAAGGCCAGCGCTTATAGATCTCTACTCCAGTTCTCTCCACTGATACACAAGCACACAAACACGCAGGTAATGTGACTGGACGGAGCGCTAATAGTGTATCAACTGTAGGTGCTTCTCCTGGTCGCTAAATAGCAATCACAACCTATATAGAGTATATGTGCTGTATATATACATATAGATACATTTAGTTGTTGTTTTTAGTTTTTGCTCATATAAAAATTACAATAAAAAAAAAATCATTGTTGTAGAATCCAGAACACCCTGTTTAAACCGAAACTATATCTCAAAACCTAAAAAAGGCAAACCTTCGTGCATGTCTACATACCACTAGAGGTACACTGTGAAAATGTGTATTTTCCAATTTGGTGACCTAACCCTAAGCTTTCAGTGTTCGACTAATGCGTCAGACCTATACTGACCTTTACTTAAAAATAGGATATTACACAGTCAGTATTTTTTGTATGTATTTTTTCTGTATCAGTCATCAGACAATTTAGGTTTTTGCTGTCATGGTAGTGGGCCTTATTTAAAGACATAATGTACGCCATGCTAATTAAAATTCCCAAAATTGAATACAGCCACGGAGAGATCATTTGCATTCTAAAAAGTAACCAAGGGAGACGCTTCAGATCCGAATGACAGCCACACAGAGCGAGTGAGAGAGTGAGGGAGACGGAGGGTGAGAGACCTACACGCAGAGAGAGAAACAGAGGAGAGAGAGATAGAATTGATTATTAGAAGGTGTGTGTATAATGAAGATAGATGTTGGTGTAAACACAAGTAGCTGAGGCCCCGCAGGAGCATCTTGTTGGAGGGGGAAACAGAATTATTAATAATTATGGATATTAATATTGATGATTAAGTGGTTGATATTAATGGTTACTTCTCTAATTAGCATGAGCAGGATGCAACATACTGCAGACTAATTTCACACATGCAAATCGAGCAGAGAGCCTGTAATGATGACGCCGCACTTCCCTCTCTTCCTCCATAATATAGCCAGTGTTACAGAATGGCACAGTGTTGTGACTTACACAGCAAATTCTGCCGGTCTCTTACAAAATCATAGTACAAAATGAGCTGAGATAACAATGGTTTAATGTCGCTCTAATCGATAGCCCAACATCAACAGTGGATCAAATGACTAAATGTAATGTGAGAAGATTTGCACATAGTGACAGACTCGCAACAGTAGTCACCCAATTCCACAGACTGAGCGCCAGTTGGCAGGTTGTTTGGTTTCATTGCCCATATGAAATGGTTCAGATTCAGCCCTGTTTCCAGCAGCAGCCTGCTGTTTTTAGTTCAAAAAAGTCTGATAAACCTCTATATGTGCTCTAACTGCAGGAGAAAAGCCAAATTAGCCACTAAATGATAAATGATGAACCTGGGAACACTAGTGCCAACATGAACACCGACATCATCTTGTGTCAGCAGGGTGTAAGATCTGATACTTTCACCACAACAAATTTGAATTAACTGATAATATGTCAGCATTTGTTCCACAGTTCGTTTCACTAAATACTCATTTATCATAGTTTATGGATAGTAAAGCTGAACGGCTTTATTTCTTTTAGAAAGACACCATCAATTAAAGATGATGATTTACAGAAGCTGGTAGAAAAGCAACTAAACTGGTGATGTGAGGACTCTTTAAGGATCCTTGTGTGGTATTGGTGAGGCAGTTTACACTTTCATGTGTATTTTGATGTAATATTGTATGTTTTCACACATCATGTCAGTACAATGGGAATGTATAAAGTGCTAATTGTTGTTTTTTGGAAAATACTTTGTATGCCAATAAATCATTCCACTGAATTCAAATGAAGGGAGACAAACACAAACAGGGAGCGAGAGAGAGCATGATGCTAAAGGGAGAGGGAGACAAACAACAGGATCTTTCTTCTTCTCTTCCACCTCCTCATCCTTTTTTATCCTCCATATTGTTGTATTATTTCCATTGGGAAAAAAACAAATGAATACACGGCGAGTGGTGAGAGCGGGAGCAAGGAGAAAAGAGAAGACTGACCTTTGAGAGGATTATGGGATTTGTGTTAGAACAAAGCGAGAGGGCAATATGGCAGATGTATTCTGTAAAATAGACTATTTAGCAGTGAGACGCTTTGATTGCAAAGAGAGCAAGACAGTGGCAGACAAAAAGGAGAGGATCATTGTGTTAATGTAAAGCTTTGAAAATGGCAGTTTGCTGGGAGCCCAAGGGGAGCAAACTCAAGCTAGCAGAGTACAGAGTGCAGAGTCATTTTAGTGCCATAGCTTCATGTTTAATAATGAATTATTATTTACATAACATATAAATACTATACTGGTTGTCAGTGGGGACTCTCTCCTGAAACTGTTTAATGAAACAATTAGATCAGATTCCAAACTGTGCTCTGAGTGTAACTGTATGTATATTTGTCCCAAAACGTTCAGTACAGGGTGTTTGGTTCACTGTGCTACTGACGAGGTTCGAGTTATTGTCAAAACTGTGTTTGTGTGTTACTACTTGCAGCAAACAGAAATTCTAGAGAACAAGTTTTACCTAGGACGTTTTGGCAGTGCACCAGTTGCTGTTGATATACACACGGGGGACAAATTATGGAAAAATCTAGATAACCAAAAGTAGAGAAACATTTCAAATGGCTCCCTGAATGAAAAATAATGTGAATGAAATGCTGAGGAGTGGTGTTCATCCCTCCAGTGGAGTTCAACAGACTTGACAAGAAGGATTGAGGCTGTTCTGGGGGCTCATGGGGGCCTGACTCCATACTGAGACACTTCACCTGGCTTTTCCTTTACTTTGTCACCAATGTGTGTGTGTGTGTGTGTGTGTGTAAACAAATATATACTATATACAAAGGTTATGAAATCCAGAAATATGGCCCATTATTCAGTTTCATTACAGGTATTTTTCTGCACAATGAAGGATCCTTCATTTCAGGCACAGAAAGTATGACTGGCCAATATCTCATATTTAATAAAAGCCACATTCTGACCAAACTACTGTCGGTTCAACCCTCAAACACATACACACACCATTTATCTCTTTTACACTCCTACACACACTTGTGCTGTTCTCCCCTCCCTCCCCGCCTGCCTGGTGTCTCAGCAAGACGCTCCTATCTGACCTCTAAAAATATGGCGACGGCAGATTTGTGGCTCGTGCTGATAACCAATCAGATGGCTTGTGTCGTGCAGGGCGGACGACCCCCGTTGAGTCTTAAATCACATTTTCTCTTCATCGTTCTCTCCCTCGGTCTCTCTGTCTTCTTTATTGCTTGTTGGCGATGGTTTTATTTGGTGCCAGCAGATAGTATGGCGAGTTCCCCAGCAGGCTGCAGGGAAGCTGACGGCCTGAGAATCTGAATGGATCCAAACTTACCAAGAACATCAAATCAGAGAATACAATAGAATAAGACAGTTATCTGTGTGAAAAGCAAAATTAACATCAGCATTTTTGTCACATGGATAGATAGTTGTTTGGAGACTGGACAAGTCCTCTCCCCAACATATGCAGTTTTCAGTGATCAGAGGTGCTATACACCGCACACTTTGATCTTACTGCTACACGTGTCCATCTGCTGCACACATACAGGCAGGTACATACGCTCACACGCACACACACACTCAAACATGTATTCATACCCAAGCAAAGGCCAAAGCTTTGATCAATAAATAACACTGTCACATGGGGTTCTGTACACACACCGACATCTACACATGCGTTCTGCAGTGAGGAGCCTTGTAATTGCTCGATGTGGAGGGATGTAATCTCTGTTTGTTTCTCTACCCAGCCTTCCATCTGCACCCTGCACCCCTGCCCAGCCAGTCAGCTTTGATCTAAACTCTAGCCAATCAGCGAGCCCCAGTGACTCCTGGCAGACTCCTGACAGTAGCATTACTACAAGACTGCAATTGAGATAAAACCACAAGCCCACGCTGTAACCAATCAAATACAATATACTGGATTTATACTTATGTATATATAATATAATTTAAAATGTATATATTTGAGAGTAAAAAAAAGGTTGGTGGTTGAACTTGTCACCACTGAACAGCGTCAAGCAAGTAGCTGTGGATACTGACAACAACTGCTCCAACAGGGGAACTGTGATGTAAGTTTTATATGAGGTATTAGAATGAACATTTTGTCTAGCATGTGTACCACAGAAAAAAAATGATTAAAACACCTAAATCACCAGTTAGGTGAATTTGTTAGACAGTGATAGGACTGAAAGCTTCTCTAAGGTGCACTTTGCCTCTTATCGGATACATGCCTCAGCCACCTGCAACCCCAGACAAGTGAGTACAGATAACAGTCAGATGTGTCCCATATTGATCGAAATGCAGTTTCTAACTCTCCCCAACAAACATCACCAGTTGGCAGAGGTGGAGGAAGTAATGAGACCACTGAATTAAGTAAATAATAATAATGCCAAACTGTAAAAATACTTATGCATATTTACGTATTGAACCACACACATTGCAATGAAAACAACACTTTGTGGAAAGCATAAGAATGTAAGTATAATCTGTTTTTCAGTCACAGGAGCCACTTGAATGCATTGAGTCTGACTTTAGATACAATTATATTTTATAACATTAGACTATCAATAATCATGTATTAATGTAAAAAAGTACTTTATTCTTGTATGTTGTTTAAGTGGAGCTCATTCTTAACTGCAACAAATGATTATTTTCATCATGGATTCAATTGTTCATTATTTTCTCAATGAATTGATTGATTCTTTGGTTTGTGAAAATGTAGAAAACAGAGAAAAATACCATCACACTAAGGACTAAGTGACATCTTCAAAATTCTTATTTTGTCCGACTAATAATACAAAATTTTCTAAATAAATTAAAATGATTAAGTAATTAAAAAGAAAGCAGCAAATCTTAACATCAGAGAAGATGTTGTGTCTTGTATAAAAGAATTACTTAAATGATTATCAGAATAGCTGCCAATTAATGAAGTGGCATAAAAAGAACTGACACAGTCTCATGTTAAATATACTGTAAGTTCCTTAAATTTGTACTTGAGTGCATTACGTAAATGAGTTGAACTGTGTAAATGTACTTAGTTACAACTGGTTGCAAACATACAAAACTAACAGCAGTTCCTTTTACATACCAAAATGAAAAATCCAACATTAAGTGGAGCCTAGCACACTCTCTTGCAATACATTGGTTTCATTATCAATTAGACGAGGTGGAAAGAGAAAATGCATGCACAGAAAATCATACTGCAAAGGAAAGTAAGAAAAGAGACTAAAGGGAAGGAGAAAAAGAAAAAAACAAGGACTGGTTTAGTCTGAAAGCTCATACTGACTCTAATGACTGAGTAATGTCAATACAAAACAAAGAAATAATGTAATTGCAGCAAGTCAGTTCTGAATGTCTCTTGCTTATTTTCTGAAATACATTTTGATTTTCTACTTGATTTGATGGATACTTAAAAAGATTATCTGTATGAGTTTTCAGACATTACAGGGCTAATTCTGGCAGTTAGAGTAGAACAAAGTAATTCTCACAGATACATTAAGCAGATTTTGCAGTTAGTTAGTTGTTATAGCTTTAGAATTTAGTAGAATTAGTAGTATATTTAGTAGAATTATTTTTACTAACGTTAGTATATTTGGTGTTAGTATTTTTAGTATATGTCATTTCATAGTTTAATAGCCAGGCAAAGAAGGAGAACTCTAGTAAAACAATGCAGACAGGGATAAAAAGGAAAGTATTTTGTTAGTTCAGAGTGTGTTAGGAATAAAAAGCAGGCATGCACATGCAAGAATGTAGTGTGGCTACTGGTTTCTTTTGACCAGTTTGGCATCACACAGCATTTGTGTCTTGCAGACTTACTTCATAGGTTTTAGCCTCGTCTGCTTTGTACAAGAATGGTTGACACTGGAGAGCAGGGTGTCAGACAAGAATGTAACATTCGTGGTCATTATTTAACAAAGGCTGTGATCTTTCTATGTGTAAAGAATTTTAAAGTTCCCTCTTTGCTGTTCAGCAGGTGTATAAACTATTACCCTGTAGCAGACTGGGCTCTGGGTTAATGTACAGTTAATGCACAATCTGACCAGAGGTTTGTTTTAGAGTGAAATTATTTGTGTGCTCAAATAATTTGGGCATTCTGACAACATATTAGTGATTGTAAAGCATTTGTAAAGTTTATTCTTTTCCTTGGAACAATCCCAACTACTATTCTTTCCCAAAAGTTTCAGTCAAGTGGCCAAATCACATTCTTCATTGGCTTTCATTGATGGAGTTCGCACAGTTGTCACAGAGGTTGATCTGTTGACATGCAAACTTGGTAGCTATTATAATTTTATCCATAGAACTTCTCATCCATGTTGGCTTAATATAGTTTCATGCTTACCTTTAAGCCAATACGGACAAGAAAAAATAGAAGGTGGATCTTGAACAAACTATTAATTTGTACTCAGATTGACACGCACAGTTTGTGTCCTCAAATGCTGCATGTGCATGCTCTGCAGGCTGCTAGCTTGGAGCACTGGGGTCTTTTTATTCTAATTCAAGCGGTGCCATTATGCCTTCTGAAATGGTTGACTGCAGCAATTGTATGTGCATTGATAGATTATCATCCTTTGAGAAATTGTGTATTGGAACCAGACAGTGACCACGAATGGCCATGTACAACACATAATAGATGAAACATGCATATTATTGTGTGCATAATCGTAGGTTGGTGGCTAGTGGCAAAAGTTGTGGCTACAGACGCCTGGCACTACCGAGTGTGCCCAGATGGTCGTCTCTTGTCCTGGCCTTGGTTAGATTAATCCGATCCCTGACGCATCGGCAGAGCTGCTGTAAACCTAGCCACGCCAGCCCCACTGTTGCCAGATTACCATTAGCATAGCATAGCTTTCACTGGCAATGCAGCCCACTCACTGAATAAATTGCCATGCCAACAACACTGAGCCAAATGAGCAGGACACAAACAAACCGAGCAATGGCAGACTGAGAGAACCACACAATAGCCAGGAGACCACTGCACCATAATGTCAGGACAGTGCCAAAAAAATGTCTTCACGTTTTCAAATCCTGGTGATTTTAACTACAAGATGATAAGTCTGAGAGTGGGTAATGGAACTGCTATTAGCCAATATTTCAGCCACAGCTTAACTGCCATTAGCCATGTTTAAACAGCATCGACACCCAGAGCACTGCACACAACCACAAAGAATGAGTCTTTGCACAACACTGTGTTCTCACCAAGAATGAAACATCACTGGAAAACTGATAATTGATGACATACAGCTGTCATTCCAACCATTGAGTTTAGAAATATAATACTGTAACCAAATAATGGAATGAAATATGGACTGGGCTCACTGTACTGTACACTGAATCCAATGGTCTCATATGGTCTGAATCTGAATGTTTGATCCGAGGTTTGAAACATGTCATATATGGGCACTTTGTTATAGTAAAATGACTAAAGATTGCCTGAAACATATTTGAACACTCAGGGCATTATCTTACAATCTCCTTCTCTCTCTCTCTCTACATTTATCTACAGTATATCTAAATCTAAAATATCTCACACTCTTTCTCCACAGCATTTGTGAGATATTGGCAGTTAAAGGAGGAAACACTGCAGCAAATATAACATGTCTCTATGCAGGCTGTCCGCTGATCTCAGCTTCCTCAGCCCTAAAATAGCCGAGGAATTGTTTGAGCCTCATTTGGCTAACTTACAGGAGAGAACATCCAAGCATTAGGAAAAGGTTTGCTAATGATACTTTAAACACACAAACAAACACACAAACACACAAACACACACACATAACCAGTTGCCAGAGACTATTGATGCTGAAAATCTTGGGTGCAAAAACAGACTTATTAAAGCACACCAAAGCCTCCACACTGATAACCTTTAGGTACACTAATTGACTAAATAAAGATCTAAATAGCTTCATGAGAACAGTTACAAAATGGCTTCCCTTTAACATAGGTAGTCGTAAATAGCTACAGCTTATTACGACTCATGTATAATTCCATAATATGATTGATGATGTTCTCTGTACATGTGGCATCTATTGCACGTCTGTCCTGTCCCAGGGAGAGGGATCCCTCATCTGTGGCTCTTCCTCAGGTTTCTTCTTTTTCCCATAAAGGCTTTTTTGAAGTTTTTCCTGACTCAGTTCGAGGGTCTAAGGACAGAGGGTGTCACAACTGTGCAGATTGTAAAGCCCTCCGAGGCAAACGATGTTTGTGATTTTGGGCTCTAAATAAATAAATTTGATTTGATTTGATTTAACATGTCATTTGAATAGAAATACACTGAACAAAAATTGGAGAGAGATATTGTTAGCCTCTATCCCACACCAGTGTCATTGCTCAACTTTACTGAAGGAAAGTTAACAGAAGAATTTAGCTCGATTTTTGTCTTCTTTTATTTTTTTGTGCAGAGATCCATTTGATTGCTTGCCACATGTGATATGGAATTATCCCCCAAAATAAAATGACTAAAAAATAAATAAATGACTAATGAAGACACACGTTGAGCACTGTGTTTACGGGTCAGACCCCCTCATGAGTTTCTGAGCGAGCTGTGTCAGGGCTACTAGCAAGGAAGGATGCAGAGAAGGAAAGGAGGAGGAGAGATGGCACAGAGGCATGAGTAATGAACCCAAATCATTTGGGTATTTGTTTCAGGGAGAAAGAAATTAATAAGCATGAAAATAATAGTTCTCAACACTTAGCCAGCAGAAGAAAAACCAACGGGAAAGAGAAAGGCCAATTACTGTGGAGGGAGAAAATGAAAGAAGATGTATGAGAGACATGAGTGGGAGGGAGAGAGAGTAACATTTGTGAAGGGTAAACATTGAGGATAATGCCTATGTGAGGGGAAATTTTCCTCGAGCAAACGTGCAATTCTAATTTGGACACAATTAAAGTCATGCCAGCTGGATTGAATGTATGTGTTTCTGAGTGGGGACCATATGCTGAAGTAGTAAAATATACCATTATATGTCACTAAATAACAGTTTATACCATGTACCTTTTTTACTTCTTTTTTTGTCCATTGCACTTTTTTCTTAACTTTGAGTAATCAAACTAGTAGCTAGTACCCATCATACCAGCTACTAGTATAGTTTACATGTATGGAACATACATGTAAACTAGAAACAGACAGATTGTTAATGAATTATTTGGTAATTATCATAGTAATCCAATGATACCAGCTTAGTTGTTTTTTTAAACACATATTTGCATCTTGCACCTGCCTCTGCCTGTATGCTGGTCCTTTTCCTGCATGGTCTTTTCTCAAGCCAGGACTGTTTCAATGTGACTGTGGTGCTGAAGGCGGGGGAGGAGTTATAGAAGCAGTGCCACGCAGAGAAATGGATATTTTACTAGCCAGGTATATCTTAAAACAATCAGAGGCTTGATGAATTGGCTGAATGGCTGATGTATGGCTTGAATGGAAGGGGTATTTGGAGAAGGTTTGAGTCAGGGAAATGCACCTCATCAATCAGCATGATTAAAGGTTTTGGCTGGGCCGAAACAAACTCAACACTGTGAGGGCCTGGCCTTAAAGGCACAGTCCACTGTTTGGAAGTACAACAAACAAGCCCTGTGGAGGAATGGCTTTCATGCATTGGCAAGTGCAGTCAGCTCTTGTGGGTTTCTCTTTGTCAGAACACCACCAAATTTTAGAGCAGTAGACTTATTCTTATGAAGATGGCAACAACTCGGTTCCACATCTTCCTGATTGTTCAACAGCCACTATTATGTTGTATGCACAGATGACAGAGTTGAGGATAGCACCATTTATCACGGCTGAATATCTGAATACTGTATCTGTTTGATAGAGCTGTTTTTATTTTTTGTTTGTTTGTTTGTTTCCCACTGAAAACACTGGAAGAGTGAGATGGCAAAGACAGTAAATACTTAACACCCTTGATAATGACACTGACAGTAGTATACAATGTTTTCCATTAACACATCATCTGCACACAGGAGAAACTTGAGAAACTTCTTATTCTTCAAGCACACCCATGTTCACACACACCTGTGGGCACACACTGGCAGTGGCCTCCTACTGTATATATGTGCCCCAAGGCCAAATCCATTGTAGCCAAGGCCCTTAAACGATAAATGCAGCTTTGCATCAGCAGCTCTGCATATTTAAAGCCACTAATGGCTTCCCGCAAAGCACTGGCTCTCACAGACAGACAAACACGCACTAAGCCAAGGAGAAAAATCACTGGTGCAAGGGTGAGGAATTCTGTCAGCAGAACAGCGTCTTCAAGACACCAGGTGCTGCAGTGGCTGGCTGCGTAAGGTAAACTGCACGCTTTAACCAACGGAGGCTAACTGGCCGGCTAGAGAACATAATTAAAGGTCTGGGAGACAGTTGAAAGTGATTAATGAAGGAAGGTGTACGCAGACTCGACACTGCTTTCTAGTCGTTTAGTTGGCAATCTCAAATTCTCTTTTTGACATATGCAATACTTTGTGGCTCCTTGTGGATAAGACTCAGCTTAATTAATTTATTCATTCATTCATTCATTTTTATGCATGGTCAGCCATAGTCTGCCCCTGGAGGTTCCTGGAAAACATGCCATCTGCCTAAGGGTGTTTTCACTCAGAGAGGTTATCTGGACCCAAGGTCATTTTCCAGTGGAATTATGTATGTTTATTGAGTGCAAAAGCAGATATCAAACTGTGGGTCCAGAAAACCACTCATCTGCTTCAAATGAGCTCTGATGAGGTTCCCTGAAGTCCACACTAAATGATAAAAGCAATCAATCCATGCTCTGATTGGTTAAATAATGTGACATTATACATAAATGTAAATTATCAGGTATAATAACTAATTTGTTGATTTATTTATGAAGCTAAAGTTTGCATGTTGATGGATTGCTATAAGCCTGTATAAGCTTAAGTAAAAAATAACATCTTTCTTTAGGTGCAGGGAGAGACCACTGCACTAAACATCCAGCCAATCAAAGCCTCCACCTCCATGAACATTTAAAAATGCATGTAGACCTTCACTGAAGGTGCTGCTGGATTTTGACATGCCACACATGACTAGTTTAATGGTCTTTGCATAGCACTGGGGCTGAAGTAAGAACATTACAATCTTGAGAAAAAGATTGATTCATTATCTGTGCTTGTTATGCTTGCAGTTCTTGCATTGACGCAAGAAGGGTGACAGACCAGTACGCATGGTCATTATTGGATGACACGCAGTCATTTCACAGTTTCTTGCATGTGAAAAAAAAAAAAAAACAATGCAATGACCCCCTCTCTGGAGAGATCTGAAAGAAAGGAACCTGGGCATGAATGCCTGGACCAAGGAAATGTCCTGGTACATTACATTGTTCTAGCACTATTTAACATACTTTGAGGGTATCTCAGAATAAGTACTGAGACAATGTTAGGGAATAAATGAAACTTATTTTGAACTTTACTCAAAACTAGACTGAATGTCTTGTTGAGATGCATATTTTAGGCAGTGGAGCGACTAAATGAACTCACTTATATACTTACTAAAAACTGGATGACTGACTGGGAAGCCCAGCGGTTATAAGTCTTACACTTTCTGTAGCTGAGTACACACTCTCCCTTGTCACTTACACACACATACACACCATCACATGTTTGGTGAGGTAAAGCCGTATGCTTTTGTCCCTTGCCAGGGGGGTAAACACGAACACATTGAGTCTAATCTGAGAGCAAACAGCGGCGCCTCATGTTAACCAGCAGGGATACAGTTTCCCTCAACACCATGAGGCCTACAGCAGTCCAGAGCTCATACATCAGAGAGTGAGAGAGCAGGAGAGAGGGAGAGGGAGACTTGATTCATGGAACTGGGGATCCTGTCACGACCAAAATATGTCAAAGTTATAGTTATAGTTATATAGTTATAGTTCTTTTTTTTGCTAAACATTGTTTATCCTTCACTTTGCTTTGCTTTTCTGAATTTCCATCCACTTTAGCAGCCTCTGTGATGAGCAAATGGAATCAATAAACATTATCTTATTATAGTAATAATATTAAATATATGTTGTCACAGATATTGCAGTGATTAATAGCATTTGGGGGTGGCAGAAGCTGAGTCTGTGGGGACTTGGTTTGGGAACCAGAGGGTTGCCGGTTCAAGTCCCCACAGACCAGTCTACATGGAGGTAGCTGGAGAGGTGCCAGTTCACCTCCTGAGCACTGCCGAGGTGCCCTTGAGCAAGGCACCGAACCAACCCCAAAACTTGCTGCTCGGGGCGCGCTTCACGGTGCAGCCCCCTCACTCTGGCATCTCTCCATGCCAGCTTGCATGTGCATGTGTGTGTATTCCTTATGTATATGTAAAAATGTGTGTTAACAAAAAAAACAGAGTGAAAAAATGTTAATTTCCCCATGTGGGATAAATAAAGGATTCTTCTCTTCTCTCTTCTCATTTTCCCAAGGAAATATGGTGCTGCTTTGGTGCGATATCTATCAGTTATTCAATTAAAAGTCCCTTCACATTCTTTAAATCCTCATGTTGTCAAACCAACAGTCCAAAACTCAGTTATTTAATTTCTGATGATAAAAACACAGAACAGCAGTGTGTTTGAAGAAATATGTGGCACATTTAGTTAACTAATGACAATTAGTTTTTGAATTGCTGTTGATTCATTCTCTGTTAAATAACTAATCCACGTCAGTATCACTGTGTAATGCTTCTCTCCTTTATCACTCAGATACAGAAAAGGTCATGTTGTGCAAATTGAACATTAACAGATTCAGAGATTAGCACTGTTGCCTCACAACAGGAAGCTCCAGGATCTGAATCACAGCTCTGAACACATAAAAAGTTTTGGACTGTGGACTTGAGAAATGCCCAAAGTTGCGAATGTATCTTTTTTTTTTTTTTTCACACTATGTACTGTACCACCATCGGTATACAGTACTACATACTATGCATGACTTCGTCCTTCACACTAAGATCATCCCCTGCTCCCTCATGACCCTGAGAAGGAATAAGTAGGTATTGAAAAGGAATGAATGATTGGTAACTGCAGATGATGGAGTGCTTTGCTTAGTATCGACTTTTGTGGTTTTGGCAGAGCTGCAGAGGTTGCTGGGGTGGGGGTGGGGGGGCTTGTTGTGCTGTCCATCGAGTCATTGCCCGACTGACAGTTATACTGTATCTCCAAGAGACATGAACCACAAGGGCTCCGCTGGCATCTATGGCTGAAAATTTCTACTTAATTTAAGTTTCTATGACCTGATTCCTGGATGCTGGGAAGCATAACATTAACAGTGTTTCGTCAGAGGCAATGTGGGCCACCTGCAGAGAGCATTAATGTTGTGTTTCATATTCTGTTTCTGCTATCAACACCTCAAAGGAATTACCTTTAAGCCTTTTTGCCCATTCTTCATATGCACACATAAATATATGCATGCACACATGCCCCCAGAAAAACAGCATTTTAGTTGAGTGAAAGGCTGATTATGCCCTATATCTTTACTGCGGTATAGTTTAATAAAGAATGGAGAAAAACCCCAGAGACCAAAACAACATGGAAATGGAAACACTTTCTTCCATCCAAATAAATGACAGCATAATCTCATTTAGGACGGAGGCAGCGAACCTTTGTTTCCGTCATGTGTCGCAATATATACCTGCCCTCTGGGAAGGCAGTGACATCCATACACGGTAGGAAAGGAATTAGGAATTAGACTGATGAGAAGAGATAAGATATAGGAGGAAGAAAACAGACATGGAAATGAAGAAAATGAGGGACTGGAGATCAGAGAAGACATTGTCATGATAGATTAAAGGCTAGTAAATATAAGAAAGGAGACAGGGAGGGTACAGTAGATGCATAAAAGCGTGGTAAATCCCAGAGACTAATAGTCAGCGCTGCAAGGGATGTATCATTTTGAACACATGCATATGTCAGTACAGGGAAAAAAAAACATAATGTCCCAGCAAACACTCTGATGGTAAATATCATCATGAATCCGAGATGAATATGAAGTCTGTCACTACAATGTGCTGTGTACATCATCAAAATGAAAGCTGACTGGATCAACATTAGCATGTTCCACAGCAGATTCAGGCTTGTTTGGTGTTTTTTTTTCCAAGATTAAAAAGGTTGCTAGTATTATATTCAAAGTATCTGAGACAAATGAGTCAACGTTACCTCTGACCTTTCTAACAATGCACAATAACAAAGACAAATCCCAACCACAATCCTCAAATATGCATATACATGTCTGAATTGACAACAAAGCAGTAGAGAGCTGCAGATTCCAGTGTGAGACAGTTACTAACAAGAATAGCGATCACTGACACCAAGTGCAAAGCCCAGACTCCTACTAATGAACTAGAATCATGTTCTGCTAAGCTCCCTGAAATATCACCAGCACATCACAACTAAGAATAGATTGAAAGAAAGAGTGGAGGAAGAAAGTGAGAAAGACAAAGAGAAAAGAGAAAAACATTTATAAAGTAGCTTCATAATTCTATACATAGTTGGCTGTGAGAGAGTAACCAGCAGCAACAGCTAACAACACCAAAAGAGGGTGATCCAAAGAAAGAAAGAAAGAAAGGTTAAAAAGAGTGAAAGCCTAGTTTTAGCCTTCATGCTAAGCTAAAAGGTATTGGAAAATACCAGCAGCAGTGAATGGAACCACCAAAGGAGAAAATATGTCCTAGTTTAGCCCTTCACAATAACAACAAGGTCAAAGTGAAGAGGAAAGAGAACAGATATAACATGAACCATGGTTGTGTATCACACTGTACAGCAGGATCCTTACCTAGGACGCCCAGCCGGTAGTTCACAGTTATGACAATCACATTCCCATAGCTGGCCAGGATGCTGCCGTCAAACATATTCCCAGTTCCTTCCATGTAGGAGCCCCCGTGGATGAAAACCATCACCGGCTTGGGGCTTCCACTTTCCCTAATGTCTGGAGGAGGGGAGAAAAGAGGAGGAAAAGGAGGAGGTGGAGAAGGCAGAAGGACTGATTAGATGACAGATTGAAAGTGACAGCCAGAGATGCAATTTCAGGACTTCAGGGGGCTTTGGCCACCTCTTGAATTGTATTTTTTTATTTTTTATTTTTTTGACTAACCTGGGCACACTGGCTTTTAAACATGGAGACCTTGTTAGTTTGAGGCATCAAACCATTAATTTCTCTACATGAAGGCTGTGACATGTTTGTGGTGATTGGAAAATGCTGATTTATTTTTTTATTAACCTATTTCAAATTCCATACATGTGTTAATGAAACAGGATATTTAATGTGGCGAGTTTTAATTTTCCTCCGGGCAATGGACTGTCAACATGCAAGAGTGGCAATCTAATCTGTCATACCATGTTGAGGTAAAACTTGTGCGATTAATCTGGAAGAAAATCTAATAAAAAATGGCATATTAGGTTTGACAATTTTATGAAAAAGCACTGCTTTATTGAAACTTTAATTTGAATTCAGGTTAGCACTTCATAGTTGTTTAGCTGTAGGGAAATATTTGCCTTGATTTTGTGAATATAAATGCATGTGAGCACTTACTGGCAGCGAGGGAAATTAAAAAGAGCTAAAACTGAATGGGACACTTGTCTTTTTAAATAATTTAAAGGGTTTGTTAATGTGGAGGACAGGATGTTGATTCAGTTTTTAAATTACAGCTCAATCATTTCCATAATTACACTGTAATAAGACAGTAGCTAAATAAAATAGTCCATATAAAATAGTTATACTGACAGTGGTGTGTTTCTGTTAACAAAAGAATATTTTTAATGTGTAGTATCTGTCAAATAGGAGGTCAAGGTACAGAGATTAGTGAGTGTGGTGTTAGTGTCAGAATTTGGCATACCAAAATACATCTGGCTAATTAGAGTGGAAGAAAGGAGGGCTGTATTGTAAAGCTTTAGCCCTTAACGTGGTTCTAATATGGGCTGGTATGTGAGCAAAAAGGATGAGAAGACTTGGGGAGATCTAACAACATGCTTCAACCCACGTTCCAAACAAACTTTCACTTTCATCTTCTGTATCCCAGAGATGAAGCTTTTCATCTTGCTTCCTAACTATCTCCATCAGTACATGCGGCAGCACTCATCGTTTATCCCACTGATGTTCTACCACTGAGGGACTCGGGTCCAGAGAGAGATCAGTGAGTCTACACGGAATTAAAAATTAACCAAGCAAGAAAACAGAAAAGCGTTACCTCCGAGACAAGAGAATAAAAAAAGATGTCTAATTGTGAGTAAGAGAAGGGGAAAGATAGTGCCTCTGTCTGAAAGTTTTCCCACAGTGTGTTTAAAGTACTCACAATGCAGGGGGTGGACAAAATAATGTAAACACCTCAGGGAAAAAGAACTCTGAAGTAACTTAATCGCAGTGACAGAGACTGCTGTGACGGTGGCTCAGTTATGCTTTTAAAATGTATAATAGTGCCCCGTGAAGTACTCCACTATAAATAATGAAGTGATGTTCATCAGAATGGCGATCATGATGAAACTATGACTTTTTTTAGTGCTGTATTGGGGATAATAAGGAAACTACTCTGGTAGGAGTTAATGTTGGTGGGTTTGAGCTCCATTTTACCTTCCTTATTTATGAGTAAAGGTGAAAGGCAATACATTACTGAGGAAACAGAGCATTATGCAGCAGAAATTGCATGGAGGAACTAAATATCACAGTGTGTCTATATATTGGGCAATTGCAGAAATGGTTTTCTTCCCAACAGAGAATATAAAATAGACACAGCCTTAGAAAAAAACTCAATTGGTTACAGGAAATGGGGTAAAGAAAACAAAAATCTAGCAGGAAATTAAAATGAGGCGTTTCTAGGTGAAATGATCTCTCCCTGGGTGTGTATTTGTGTGCACACTATGTTTGTCCTTTCCTCCATTTCTCTTGGTGTGGAGCTCATTACATCACTTCTATCATTCTCTGTCCTTTGTTGTGTTTTTTTTCCTGGTTGTTCTTCTCCCTCTGTCACAGCAGGCAGTGGCCACAACGTAGCGGCACATCATAACTCTCCTCTGGAAGGCTTCCAGAAACATCTGACAAAAAAGGTCAGGGGATTATGGCAAGAGTGTGTGTGTGTGTGTGTGTGTGTGTGTGCGTGTGTGTGTGTGTGTGTGTCTTTCTTTGAGTGTACCTCACAATACAGATATGTGTGCAGCCCGACAAAAGGTGAGGAGGTCAGACATAAAGCGAAAATGATAACAACAAACTGAATACTGGTGATGTAATTGTGTTTAAGATGGGGATAATGTGAGGATGATAATGATGATTTGAGGATGGCCATTGTGGTGAGGGCCATGACGGCCGTAATGGTGACAATAATAACTGACAGGTTTGATTATGACAGTGATGGCAGCAGCAGTGGGGATTGCGATAAACATGACAGTCATGATGATATTGATTCTAATAATGAAGTCAGCCATTATACTGATGACAGTGTTGACAGTGATGATGGCAACAACCATGACAACAATGCTGATAATGATGCTGACAAATGATGATAATGTTGATATTAATGACCATGAAGATTTTACATGATAATAACAATCACAACCACGCTGATGATGAATCTGATCAAACAGCTCATGGCAACATAATTGAATTGATGAAGATAATAAAAGTTTTACCTCTTGCAGTGACAATATGATAGCAAACAAGCCTGATGATGACGATGACGTTGAAACTAATGATATAAACAACCTTTGTAGTAATGATGATGATAATATCAGAACCATGACAATTATTTTAATATCAGTGTTGGTAGCTGTGATGAAGGCAACCATAACCATGATGATAATGTTTCTAACACTGATGACAATGCTCTGTACATCATTGTCACAACCAATGACAATGATGATAACGATGCTGATGGCTGCAGGAATGATGGTTCTGCTGCTGCTTATGCTGAGGACAACCCTTGACTTTGATGATGAAGCTGATGATGTTCAGGAACATGCTCATGGCGAGTAAGATGGTAATGATGATAACAGCCATAAGGATGGCCATAAGGCCATAAACAACCATAAAACTGAGAATGATGCTTATGATAGCAACAACCAATGCTGATGATGAAGTTGATGCTAATGATGGTGACAGACACGACAGGAAAGATGATGTTAATGAATATGATGACATCGAGTGGGTTAATTACAACAACAAAAATGGGGGTGGTAATTTTGATAAGGATAACCACGTTGGTAATAATGATGATGATGATGATGATGATGAGGAGGAGGAGGAGCAGGAAATGGACTCATACAAATGAGGATACTATTTGTTGATGATAAAAGTGTTTCTTTGATCTAACTAAGTATGATAATTGTGTACTTTTCTTTAAAGCAAACACAATATGGATGATTTCTCACTTTATATATATAATTATATATTTAATCTTTGTATTTATTTTATGATATGACCTGTACGTGCATGTGAACCTTCAAGTATTACCTGGATGCATTCATTTCTGCTGCAGTGAGATATATCTGGTGTGGCTATTTCAGTATATTTGCCTCCTTTTGTTCAGCACTGGAGGTCAGCAGTAATGAGGTGACGTTAGGATAAAATTGTCTTGGCAATTGTTGAGCATATGATGGATTTACCTGAATTTACCTGGATTTACTGGCTGAAACAAGTCCCAATGTATATTGAACACACTGTGCCTTGAGGTTTTAAGTTTATGCAATCCAGCTTGCTCTCATTATGGTTTCCTGGCATCCTTCATTGGCTGCAATTGCAAGACAGAGAGCCAAAAAATCCTCTAAACCCCAGTCTCTCCCTTCATTCCCTTAACTTATCAATTAATCATCATTCGGCTGATTGGAAATTTCCTCTCTTTCCGTCATTCTCTTGCTTGATGTGAGGTAATGGTATTTGGGGTGACTGTGATTACCGGAACACTCAATATTTCTATGGTTACTTGTAATATGAATATGTTTAAAGTTACTTTAAATGATTTCAGTTTTCAATAAAGGTGTTTGAAAACAGGCAGGGACATCCAACTATCCTCCGGGGCTTCTCCATAGCTAACAATAAGATGAAAGCTTACTTTTAGAGGAGCTAAAATGAGATGCAATCTTGTAGCGAGTCGACCATTCAGCCTTCCCAGGGATGACTGTGGGTGAGGAAGAGTTTGTCAGGATAGGTGCCATGCCAACATGGAGTAAATCCTTGCTTCCTCAAGGATGAGGTTATGATCAAAGAGATTGAGGTGCTTTAGATTTCTCTGAGCAAACCCTAAGAGATGCCCCTGGGCTGTTGCAACAACTTTGGTATCCTCTTCCTCCAATGGTGTAGAGGACTTATCAAACCAACAGCAGACACATAGAGCAGAGGTGTTCTTTATCCGGGCTTCAGCCTTTTGCTGCAGGGAGCAAAGCCATGGGGACTCCCAGCAGAAGCAACAGGAAACAAAATTAGGACCAGTGGTGAACAGCAATTCGAACACTTGAAGAGAAAATGCCCCTGTGTCACAGTACAACTGTGCTGATGTAACTCATTAGGGGACATTTCCACTGGCATGTGTACAGTGGCATGAATATCAAGATGTATATATGAACATTTACTTGAGATTTACTTCTGCCAAATGCAAATGAAAACTTGCTGAACTAATACATTATTCCATCATATTTGCTTTTACTGCATTTCATGTCATCATAACATACTGCATGTGAATGTTTGAGGTATGTGGCTTATTGGGACAGTACCCTCAGCAGCAAATAATGAGACTGTTCATTTCCAATGCTTAAAAGTGATACATTTTTATGTGAGCTTCTTAGTAATTAGTGTGAGTTCATGGTTCATACAGTAGCCATATTACCAGTTATCATCTGAAACAAAACTGACAAGCAGCCTGTTTTGCTGGTAAGGTTCAATACCTACCATGGCTATAATGCAAAGAGAAATTTAAAGCACCTGCAGTTTATTTGACTTCACATTTCGTAAGGATGCAAATTGCTCACTAAAGCTTTAGGCTGCTCTGCAGTACACCCACTGTTTTTTGCTTTCACATTGGTAGATTTAGTTTTTGCATGTTATTTGACTATGTTATTATAGATGGACTTAATCCTTTAATGTTATTATTGATTTATTTAACATTAAAAATTCAATGTTATTACCGATTTCTGTCTTTTCATTTGCTAGTAGTGAGTAGTGGTGGTAAAGGAGGTTTCACTTTTACTCCATGTATGTGAGCAGCCTCAGTAATTGGAGTTGTACATGAAATGTCACCAGCTGGAGCCCCTGGGCAAGCTGAATACAACAAGGAAACACATCACCCAGTTGATCTTTTATCATCCTTTCCGCAGTTCCAGGATTGTCCTCATGCTGTCAGCAAAATCTATATCCATGTACCCTCCACACTTGAAGTAATATATCCATAGCGTATAGGAAGATTAATATCTCACAGGTATTGCCATATAATACTTTATATAGGGTAACAGGGCCCCATAAGAGCCTTGTAGATACCACAGTTCACGACATCTCCACTTGTGAATACCCAGTTTTAACCACTGCAGCAATATTCTCGGTTTAAAAAAAAAAAGAAGAAACTTCTAACAAATCCTCAGCTCTCAGGGACTTTCTTGTTTACATCTCTATTCCCAGCACAAAAGGATTACAAACACCAGAGCTTTACTGAGTATAAAGAGATTGTAAAATCCAAGATTTGCTGGGTGGGAGGGGTGGGGGGGGTGGATGTCCTCATTGAGTTTGCATCTACAAGGCGACAAGTGGTCAAAGGTTAAAAGCAACAAGAATCGCTGGGGGGATCCGGGCTGATCAGAGTCAGCCCAGAGAGGGCAACAGAGTGTGTGACTGTGTTTGTGTGTGTGTGTGTGTGTTCTGGAGCATATTTTCCTCTATATTAAACTGGATTAGTTGTCTGCCCCACATCCTTTATCGAGATAATACTTGAAGCTTGTTGGGATTTTATTGAATAGATCTGTGTGAGCTGTGTGACTCTCCCTAATCTTATTGGTGTGTGTGTGTGTGTGTGTGTGTGTTTGTGTCTGTGTGTGCCTGTGTATGTGGTGAGCTCTCAGCGTGATGGCGCAGATCAAAGGGATCCGGATGGTTGTGAGTCTTATTTGAATGTAATTGCTGTTTACTTCGTCACATTATACAGTAGAGGTGCCTTATTAAGACTTTCTGCCTGTCATTAAAGTTGCACTGCAGCAGCCTTAAGGGGATATGGCTCTATCTCAGGGTTTTATCAAGGACATTTTATTCCTAATATGACTTTTCAAAGGCCTGCTTGTTTGTGGCAATGAAAAAAAAGTTCATCTTTTTGTATTACAGAGATTAATGGATTTCCAGCACACTGTCTTAGCTTTCAAACAAAACTAAATTTGAGAGGATCAATTGCAATATCTCAGTCCTATAGTCCCTGTTGGGTATCTGCTGGATCCTGTTTCTTGCATTCCTTTATCAATATGCACCCAGTACTTATGGAATTAAATGCCAAGTGATGTGGCTGAAAGGTATAGAAAAAAAAATGGAGTGGAGATTTTTTTTTTTTTTAATTTAGTCAAAAGTCAAAAATTAACCTTCAAGGTTAATATTCATGGAAACAAAAGGAGTGAAAGTACAGGAAGGCCTTCTACATAATGACTATTTTTACTTCTGATAATTAAAAAATTATTAAAAATTATGTTTTCATTAGTGTATTATCACCTGAAACTGAGAATTACTGTGTTTTGTTACCTCAGAATGGGCCCTTCTTACTTACATAAGAGACAATCCTCCTCCACAGAGCCTGCCATATTGTGCCACCATGTTTCTACAGTAGCCCAAAGCGGACAAATAAAACATTGGCTCTAAAATCTAAAGAGCACCTTATACATTTTTACATTAAAGTGGCAGCCACTGTAATTTTTCCAATATGCTTAGAACAGGGAGGCATATTCAGTTGGTTGCAATCTGCAACCTCACCTCTAGATGTCACATTGGTCCTTTAAGTACAATTCTGAATGCAAAATTTTACATGTATATTTTATTTTGTGGTATTTATACTTTTATTTAAGTAAAGGATATGAATGGATATAATGAATTAATCATGTTTTTGTTTACACCTTTGAGAATTATGTTGTTGGAAGGGAAAGGGGATGACTAAATCACCAACATAACTACAGACTGGTCTACTTTAAGATCACTTATGTTGACTATTACATCCCTCTTTCCTCAGGCTTTCAGTCTGTTGCTAACAGACAGATTATTATTTCTGCCTCCGGAGCAGCTCTGTCTGTCAGAGACGCTTGCAGAATTTCAATTATGATCTGCTATGTAAGCAGTCCTCAAAACCTGAAAATCATGATATGGACAGAAGCCACATGAGCAGGCCATTGCAATAATCACGTAATTTATGTGCTGATTTGAATGTGTGTTTTTTGCAAAGTGGAGAGTCCAGATGATCACTTGTGTCACTTGAGATCAATTTTACCCAAATGCTTGCCAATCCAAATTTTATATAACTAAAAAAAAAAGAATTTGGCAGCTTGGTATGCAGGTTGTCAGTCTAAGAGCCACTGCAGGTGGTTGAGCAGAAAGTTAGCTTCCCATACTGGTGGGTATAAATTAGCTCCAACTTTGCCCTGTAGGAGAGGAAACTATGCCAGGAGAAATAACAGCCCAGATGTCTCTGCAGCAAACATGGCTGAGAGACATGCTTACACTGATTTAGTCCAGTGTTCATGTTGTTTTAAACTCATACTATTAATGTTTGATGCCCAAAGCTGAAACAGGTCGAAGTGTTAGTATAGGTTCAAGCCAGTTAGCCTGTTGCTGATCTTTTGAACATGATCTGATTTTATAAACGAGACGAATTAAAAGAAAAAAACATGCAAAAATGTGTTAAGAGCTGGCTGAAGGGTTATTACTTGATCTGCTGGTGGGATGCAACATAGAAAAGGAAAGAAAAGGTAAAAGAAACAGCAAATCCAAGCAGAGAATCTATGTTACGGTATTAATATCAAAGAATGGTGGTAGACATGTAAACTTTAGACATCAAGCTGAAAAGGACAAAACACATCCAGCCCAAAAAGAGAGTTTACGAGTAAAGAGCAAAAAGAAAATGTCCATCACTTTCAAAAAAAGGACAAGAAATGTAAGAAAATCAAAGAAGATAAAAATTGGAGGAGAAAGGGTAAGTTTGGTTTCCCTTGTCATGCAAATCAGTTGGCATCGAGGGGGAAAAAATACCTTCGTCGTCCGTGCGGTCACTATCACCTAAATCATCAGTGTGTTTCTTTGTAAGGGGACCTATAGGACCAAGAAGGAGAAGATGGAGGAAAACAGGGTGATCAAGAACACACACAGCTTTCAAAAGATGCTTTCAAAAGATAAGAAAGTACGTCAATAATTAACGTTTCTATAGCCCCTTTTTTTTTTGAAAAATGTTCACACTGGAAAGGAGACTGGGTAAGCATTACCACAATGCCCACTTCACATGTTTACAGTAGGGATTTACTGTATATGAGTAAATTTAAGAAAATTAAGGAGCAAGAAAAGAGGGAATTAAAAAAAAAGATGTAAAAAAAAAAATATTAGATCTCTGTTGAAAATGAAGACTTTACTGAGGATAAACCTCTTAGTGTCAAAAGACATGAAACTCAATAGCATCAGTTACACATTTCAGAGACATTATGTTAACATTTGGAGATTATCACTGTAGCACAGAAAAAATGCAGAGGCTGTAAAAGAATCAGCATTTTTAAGAGCAGAAAGCACTCAACAGAAACATATGACAAACTCCCCCTGTTTTATCTAACCCAAAGTGTGTTAACTGTGTGTGGGCCTAAACACACAGAAACAAAGGCGCACATCCAATGTCATGCATATTGACTACAGGGGCGCAGAGCTTCCATCGTAAAATTGTAATGACAGAAGGGGATGGAGATGAGAACAGCAGATACTTTTGTATCTTTGTATGTATTGTTTTCTATTTTTCATCCTACTTCAATGTTCAGAGGGTTGACAATTTCTTTAATGTCTTTATTGAGCTCCAGAATCAGACAGATGAGCCCTGATAAATATATAAACTATATTTGATCCACACTGAAAAAAATAAACAAATGAACAAAATACTTTCAATTTTCCAAATTTCATAAAAAAAATATTTCAATACTTACGCTGACCATCATCATTGAATGTGAAGATCAATACCACTCTCATGTCAGTACGGTAAATATAAGCCTACCACCAGTTAGCTTCATGTGAGGACTGGAAAAGTGGGAAAACAGCTAGCTGATGATGGGACTGGTTGGTGGATTTTGTTACCTTTGGACAAAGCTAAGCTGGCTGTTTCCCCAACATCGCTTTATGTCTTTATGTTTAACTCAACTGATCGGCTGCTGGATGGAGCCATATACCTAGTGTAGAGACACGCGGGTGACACTGATCTTTCATGTAACTCTCTGGAGGAATACATATGAGCATGTTTCTCAAAATTTCAGACTGTTTCCACATGAACCGTGCTTGTCTTGCTGAGGTGGAAATGATTCAACAGGTTAACGAGCACCTGGTGGGATCATTAAACAGGGGAAGCGGTCGGCTGCTTCTTTGTTAAAACCAACAAGTTGTAATTTCAGTACAGGTTTCTTGTACACACAGATACATTAACACATGCTGTCGTAAAGAGAAGTGACAAAGACAGACACGCATACACACACCAACAAAGAGATACACATAGATGCCACATAACATATCCAAAAACATGCAGGCTCTAAGTAAAGTATGAATGTGAGAAGGGTACATGAAACGCAAAAAACAGAGCAACATACTGGCAGTGATTTAGCCCTCACTCACTCTCTCTCACACACACGCACAAAGCAGTGACATCCATAACATGTGATACCGCTGGATTCCAAACAACCATCTGCAGATGAGGAAATGACCACTCCAGTTCTTTCCAACTACTTCATGCCACAGATCCAAATAGCCAGCAATTTTATGCAAATCTACTTCAGTTCCATTTGACTTAATAAAACCAATAGAGCAGTCAGTCTCAACAAGACAAAGGTTAAAAAGCACATACTCTGAACATCCTTAATATTGAAAAATGTCTGAGAGTAAATGGAGGACATTAAAATTAAAAGTCTAATAACTGTTGGTTTGACCACATCTGTTTGTGGGGGATGAATCACTTGAAAGGCTTAAGAGACTTTTAGTCAGTAGCTCATGTTGATGAGCAATAATTCCTCCATAAGTCAACATCCTGGTTTATTTTAAGGCTAACCATTTCTCTCCGGTGACTTTAAAGAGGAAGCTGGCTCCCTGCATATCATTCTGTCCTACAGCAGTCTCCCAGCTCTCTTTTGTGAATTTGACAAGCAATTTGATAAGCGAGAGCTGACTTGTGCTTTGAATGTGCTGAATAAGCACCACAACCCAAGAATCGCTTCTTTCAAAATGTGAAACGTCTAAGAAACACAGAACACCGGTTGTCTAGGGATGTGTTACCTGTTTATGTATACTGCATAGAAATCACTGTCAAAGCACTACAGAGAGGCTGTAGGAGGCTCATGTCAGACTTTTAACATACACCGGGCTGGCTGATAAAGGGCTCTGTGCTAATAAGTAAAACATACACCCCACATGTTGGACAGTTCAGCATTAAACTCTCTAGTCTGGACAGTACATCCACGAGGTAATGCTAATTGGGCAACTGTGACAGCATATTGCTTTAACCATAGCAAAGTTTTCAGTTTTCTTATTCTATTGTTCTTACTCTTCAGTTGCTAACAACTCAAACATAAATTAACTTTTTAGTAGCTTGATATAATTTGTCTATCACTAGGGAAAAGCTTTACTTATTTTTATCTTCACTGCTGACCTTTGTAATAAACATGATAAATCAATGTGTTAACAGCTGAACAGACTTATGTTTGTAGTTGCAGGTAAGTACATCTCATGGAAACAATTAGTACATCACTGCTCTTGTAAAATAAATGGCCTTTAAAGAAAAACAAAAACAAAAAAAAAGTTTGAGGTTGGACTGGTTGGACTCCACTCTAATGTGCATCTCAAAAACCTGTGAGAATAGAGGAATCTAAGGGAAAGTGATTGATGTGGCCACTCTCTAGACTGCACATGTGCTGCTATTACAGTGGCATGTTGTTTGACTGAGGGTTAGTGGGGATCAGAGCAGACAAGACAGCTGCATGACAGCTACTATCACACCCACAGACACACCCACAGACACACGCACACACACACACACACACACACACATACACACACACATCCACTCATGAATACACAGTGAGAGAGAGAGAGAGAGAGAGACATCATACAGCAATCAGGTGTCAATTCTAAAGTGCCCAGTGACAAGAAGGCCCTGACACTGACCTGCACTCCCCTACCTGTCACTGGGAGCATATGTGTGTGTGTGTGTGTGTGGATGCTAGCACAAGCACTGACACTGGTGAGGTCTCAGCTGGCATCAGCCCTGATACGTGATTAAGAACTTTTCATCCCTTTCCTCTGACTGTGTGTTTCTTACCACTCTGTATCTAGCTTACACTCGCACATGCTGGTTGCTGGTCTGCTCTGTTTATGTCCATCTTTTTCTCTTATTTATCTTTTTTTCCCCCGCTCGTTGTTTTTTTCTGTTACCATCACCTCCATATCATTAATACCTGAAAATGTTAGAAGAATTTCACTTAACAACCCCTTTTGTTCCCCATTGCTCCATGGGAAGTTTGTTGAGTATGGCTTCACCGAAGTAATGTGTAATTGTAACAGCAAGTGCTTGAAAGGTTCGATTGAAACTTTCGACTGTATCTCCTGGTCTTCATCAAAGAATGAAATTTGCTCAAGCATCATCACATCACCTTTTAATGGACTTTTTATTGAGTGATAATTGGTGGTAGACGATGATAACCCCTGTCTCAAAGATGTGACTCTCTTCCTCTGTCCTTCCACTGACTCCAAGAGCAGACTTTCATGCTCAAATTACTAAAAACACTGTCAAAACACACATAAAAAACAAAGACTGGCCGTTCTGCTAGAGTTCTGCTAAACTGAACAAAGTCTGAAATATGTGAGTATAAAAAAAGTGTAAAAAGCCCAAATTAGATTAAATTATCTTTTTTAAAGGAAAGAGGAGGCAACAGGTTTTAATGGAAATGTCAGGCTACCAGCTGTTCTGACCAATTTCTCATTTTCATTATGGCAAGAACAGCACGGTGTCAAATTTAATATGTCAAAAATACACTTGTGACCACAATATTAGGCACACCTGTTAAATCTGTGTGATCACTTTGTCCTATGTGTGAGCAAATATTACTTTTTGATTTTCAGCCTCTCAGTCCTTAATCTCATAATCTGTCTGTCTTTTGCCTGTCTCTCTGCTCTATCCTCTCTCCACCGTCAGCATTGATTGGAGACTGATGGAGAGGACTTTCCCACTCTCTGATGCTCTGCAACAATCCATGACTCTGAAATCTTGCTGGGAAGTAAGGAGAAGACGCACACACAAACATGCACACACACGCACACACACACACACACACACACACACACACACACACTCGCCCTCAGGCTTTCCTCTTCTTCTGGATGAGGTAATTATTGCGAGGAGAGTCCATGCATCGATTGCACATTCAGCATAAGAGCTATGCATACATACATATTACTCTCTGTATGCATCACTCAAGGTCCACACCAGCACAGAAACACAGCGGCTTAATCAATCACCAATGCACATTAAAACAAAGGGGATCTAGCAGAGCGCACTGCTCAATGAGCCAAATAGGTAATCTACTACTGACCTTGGATAAAATCCCTACAGGCTGTAAACTATAAATACAGAATCCATTCCCCAAGGTAAAACTGGGAGTCTAATGCACTTCAGCAAACCTTCTGCTGGGGAATTAACAGAGACTGTGAACGGTGAGTAAGCAATGGAAGTGTGCTTCATGGACGACCGGGCTCACGTCTCCAAACCCAGTACATGGGGTGGATGGGCCACACTGATTTCTTCATGCGGTGTATCTATGGGATTAAACTTAGCGTGGAACAAAGCACAACTCGACACATGCACCACAGTCTCTCCTTCTTTGTCTTGTTCAGTCACTTGTCTTCCATCAGACAATCTCTCTGCTCTCATACTGTACCTCCCACTCTCACCCATCAGGGCTGATCAGAGTGTTTCCCTGTCTTCTTTGGATTTGCACATATACTGTAATTATCACACTAATTCTAACATGTGTTTTCCTCTAACCTCTTCTTCTGCTTTATCTACATCTACCGTCTTATCGCTAAGGAACAACTGCAGAAGTACTTTGACCTTGATTTAGCATCTTAAATACACACGTCTATATGAGCCTATAAACAAAGCAAAAATGCATTATCTTGAAGGCATTTATGCTGTTGAACTCATTTATAAATAAGAGACGTGGTAAAAGTAGTTGTGTGGGGAATGGAGAAAGAGAAGTTTGAAGAGGACTTCAAATCTTGGCTTCTTTCTTCCCTTACTTTAAATGCTTTCTGGATTGCTTCTGAAAGTTTAACTTCTGACGTCACAAAATGCTTCAAGGATGAGGCATTGGTGGACGGTGGGGATACAAAATGTGTAACTCTGATATCAGAGACTGCTATTTACATCCCAATCATGTACTACCAAGAGTCTGTGATTATTCTTATTACCATGTCCAGAATTTTGCCACAACCTTGACAAAGTGATTTCTGTCAAACAAATGTAAAGTAGAGATCAGACTGTTGGATTTATCCTGCATTTTTTACTTTATTTACCCAGTTTCCCCAAAACACTTTCAACATGAAAGCGTTTCTTGCTAAAAACAGTGATTCCAACTGTATTTCATCTTTAGAGATAAATTCTCAAGCTTTTTGATACTTTACATATAAGAGCAATAAGAAAGCTTCTGTGAGACTGCCTGTTCTTTAATGTTCTTTAATAGCTGTACATGATGTTGTACATAATGAAGTGAATAATGCCTCCATTTATGCAGACAAGTCTGGAACACAGATTGTTGAATATAAGATGCCCCAGAAGACCTGGTTTATATCATGCTCTTCTTTTGCATTTCGTATTTCATTTTTATTTTTAAAGACTTTCTAAAGATTAAAAATTCTTTGAATGAAACTAGACAAGCAGATTAACCCTGTTTAAGATGCTTTTATAGCATGTATGGTCACATTTGAATAAAACAAAGTAAACAAGGTAAACTATAACCGAACACTCCTTCTAATGCCATGTTAAATATGGTATATTTTGGCCCATTTTTACTCATTATTGGTTCATTTTAGTTTGGCTGCAAAACAAACAGGTGAAAACTCATTAGCCTAACAATGTTAAAGCTGCAAAAAAACCCATGGAGCACCAGGCTCCAACATCTGCTGCTGTGAATACATAAATGCCAAGTTCTAAAAAGGTCAATAACTAAAAAAGTATCCTAAAATATCCTGTTGCAAACAAAAACAAACTGGCCAAGCCTGCCTGAGCTGTGAACCAGCTGAGACATGATACGTTTGAGACATGAAAGCTTCCAAGTCCACTCTAATGTCCCTCTCACCTTGTCCCATACCCACACTGTTTGTTGTTCTTTTTGCTGCATCCTTTTGCCATCCATTTCATCCGCCACTCTCCTCCTCCCCTTCCCTTGTACTAATAATTTCATTCTTGCCACTTCTCTCTCTCTCTCTCTCTCTCTCTCTCTCTACTGCTTGCTGACGAAACAAACACCCACACAGTCAATGTCAGTGAGTCAATTCAAAGCAGTGGAAGGCCTGGGAGGGGAGGACATAAGCCAACTGTCTGTGTATGTGTAAGAAAGTAGAGAGAGCTTAAAAAATGAGGTAGAAAATAAATACCTGCTTCCAAATTTTCCTATTTTTAAAGAGCCATCAATCTGCTAAGAAAGCATGCTGCATTAGGAGTAAACGTTATGAGTTAAAGGCAAGATTTGCTGTGCAATCGAGTTTCTGACTTATGAAAAAAAGAGACTAGCAGGAGAAATCTTTGCTAAGGTCTTACATAGCAGGATATTAGTCAAATGTCCCTCACTGTAAGATGTAAGTGTGGGAGCATTAGGCCTGGGACACGCTTTCGTCAAACATCAAAGCAGCATGTCAAACAGGGAGCACATCATGTACTGTAAAAGACTTTGAGGGCATTCAAAGGGATTTCCATATCCACTCTATTCAAACTGGCTGTTTCCAGAGTGTGTCTTGTGTTTCCTTTTTCAACTTGGTTTGTTTCCTCAATTTAAAAACAAATCAAGTGGGCAGACCTTGTTGAGATGAAAGTCTATGGATACTGTGCTAAAGAAACCATCAAAGATTAGTTTGGAATCTCCCCTTCATAATAACTACACGAAGCACTCGATCACGGACTAAACATATGATTCAACAATATAGTTATTTTCACATCATTGTCCAAGATGGTCATGATTATGATTTTATATTTCAAAATAAGTGTTGTTTTGGGATCATCAGACAGCATCTGAAACTTTGTAAACCATCTCTCCACATTTTCATCTGTGATGCAGAGGACTGCTCCTACAATGGTTCTAACTTTTGGAAACCAATTTCAGCCCATTTCATACAACTATCCAAATATGTGGAAAGATGTAAAGGAGGCAGGGTTAAAACACGTTTTTTAAGATGCCCTTGCATTAATTTTATGTATTATGTAAGACAATGAGCTCCCTGAATAGTATCACTCTTGCTGTCATCTAACTAGCTTGCTTCAAACATACCTTGCCCACCATATCCTTTATAGAGGTTTGGAAAACTTGGACTCAAAAACTTCATTGTGCTGCCTTGACAATCTGGTGTGTCTCACTTAATTCACCAAATGGTGAGAGAGATTATTTCTGATACAGCCATGTTATTTTGTATTTTTAGTCCAAATGAAGTTCACAGTCAAATTAATCTTGATCTTCAGTCTACAGTTCCCGAGTCTCTACAGTTGGTAAAAGGGTTCAGTAGGTTTGAAGCAAACTAGTTCTTAGAATGTGTAATCCAAGCATGTCTCAAGGTAAAAGTCTTCAGACCTGTTCCTAATGGCTACACTCAGTAACAGAGTGGATAACCTCCTGTCACTCTGTGGACAGCTGGAGCTGGTGGATTTAACTGCTAACTTAGTCTCAGCCGCCTACAGTCAAGTGACACAACACCTCCCTGCTTACACCTGTGTGGGATTATTGTAAAGCAGGAAGTGTTTTAGGAGCAGCTCTGTCGACCAGGAGCAAAGCTGTTCACAGCAGATTGAACACACAACCTCGTCACTATGAAACGGCAGTGCCAAGCATTGTGTTCACATACCTCCACTACACCTGCCATATTCATATACACAGGCTAAAACATTGAGGTAAACACAGCTGTTAAAGCTCTTCAACAGCTTTACAGTTTGCTACAACAGTTACTTTAAAAGTGACTGAGAAGTTTGGGGTTTTCTTCTAGTTGTACAAAGGAGTCCATATTTCTCAAACGTTATCAAGTCTGGGAGTCATAGTGGATGAGACCAGCCCAAGAAATTCAGGATTTTCCTTTTAAGAAAACACATTATGAAAATACCTTTCTAACCTGTGGTGTCTATTTGATTTGGAGCAATATTTGAACAAAGAGTTGAGGTCTGTAATAACCTCACTGCTGGCATCACCCATTATGCTGCTGATTTTATGACCACTTATGATTCGTCCCACTACCAGACATGGTTGGGGATAAAACAAAGGCGGTATTCAGTGTACTGTACTGTTTTCCAGATATAAGTCAGAATGTGTCAGGACTGCGGAGACATGTGTTATGCTTTCTTTTGTCTTGTTGTTAGCTGACTCATTTTGACCAACACTGTCAGCTAATAGGCCAGTGGCCAGTCCATTTATCAGGGAGTCAAGCTGTTTTTGAACCGAGCCTTCTCTCCTTGTGCAGTGAGACTTGTCAGCTCTACTCTGTGTTCACCCACTGCTCTGTGAAATATGGCATGACAGGAACTGCAGAGGTTTTAAACCCGAGTTTGTGACCCTACTTACACAAGAAAGAAATATGGATTTTGACTTGAGGCTTTGAGTCAAGACTCAGCAGAAAAAAAAGATGTTTGTGAAACACCACATAAGGAACGTCTTCACTGGTAGTATGTATGGAAGTTATGCACGCTTTGAGGCTCCAACAACACATACATTACAGCTTCTGTTTTATTTTTAATGATGCAGTGATTTTAAGAACATGCTTCAGTGCTTCAATTATCATCAGATAATACTCTATCATGGGATAATGCATGCTTTGCACTACAAAGGTATGTCTATATCTGTAAAGTCGAACTTTTTACTGCACTCATGAGGCTGACATTTTAGTGCCTTTGCTGGAATCTCCAGGCGGTCAAGTGAAAATCTCAAGGATTATCATACTATCAAAGCAAATCAAAAGTGCCCAGTAATCCTGGTTCAGTAATAAAATACCAATGCAGTGCACAGAGCTCCCTCCCTGGCTTCAGCTGCTGAGCTCCTGACAGCTCTCCTGTCAGGAGGAGACCATCACAGTGGCCAACAGCAGGATTTGATGCTTCCATGTGCACATGTACTCTATTTTAGTCGCATAATATGGAAAGTCACTGAGACACACTTAATAAATTTGTAGCATCACAGCATCTTCATAGGAGATCACTTTATTAAGATTTAAGTTACGAAAAAAACTCAAATTATGTTGATGGGTACTACCTCTTACTGGATGGGTACTGTCTCTTTAGTATCCCAGGTAGACCAGGTTGATCAGAAAAGCTCACATTTTATTTTCTTGGAATAACTATTTTCAAGTTTACTTTAATCGACGTTGTTCAGTGACAGTGACATGAGAGATGAAATGGGAAGAGACTTACAGATACAGATACACGCTCATTGAATGTGCCTTGGCCTGCTGAGCTACCATGACAGCCAGAAGCCACATTTTAGTGAAAATCAGCATCTTCCAAACTGCTTTTCCCCTGCTGTGTGTACATGACGTAAAGGAGATCTTAAAAAGGAAGCCCTGGGCTTCATGGTGACAAAACCAATTAGTGTAACAGCTACGTACATGCAGCTGCATGGGAATGAATCCCAGCTCATTTTATGCTGTCATAGCTTTCTCCTTTTCCTTTTTTGTCTGTCTCCACAGTATAACATCACTGAAAGATGTAGTAAAACATTTAAAAGGGGAAGACCACCTTGCTCTCATTTTAAGGAACTAAAGATGTGTCTTTAAAGGGGAATACAAGAATTCTTAAAAGAAGATGTGAATTGGTTTTGACTGATGCTCATATTTTATACAGTTATTTGATTTCTAACTATTAAATTTGATTACCAGGATACTATAAATACCCACAAAGTACTCCTGCCTGTTTGACCTTAACATACTGTATAATTTAACCATGCTTTGCCAAGATAAGATAAATATAGGGAAGAAATTTAAAATGTTACAGTGAACATTTAGTAAGTAAGCATTTCTCTGACAAATTGACAATGAACTATTTATTGCTATCTGAACTATCTATTTGAACATAGGCCTACTGCTTTTACAATACTAGAAAGCAAATATTTTAGATGACCTTTTTTTTTCAAAAATGCAGGTCTGTGTTTTCCTCAGTATGTTATGAGATAAAGCAAATAGTATCTCCAGTACTCCAGTATATATTTGTTGATTGACTGATACAAAGTAACAAAACACATACATTTCCTCTGCCCACATGCATACTGATGCATACCATCCCAATCCGTACAGAGCACACGTGTCACACTATGATAACAGTGTGCGTGTGTAAATCACATTCAGCACAGCTCAAGTCACAAACAGAAACAGAGCTGGCTTCTTCATGAATATTGAATGTAACTAAATATCACAAACATGGTTGACTTTCAAACATCTTAAGGGATAAGTGTGTGCCTGCATGTGTGTGTGTGTGTGTTGATTGGAGCAACTCTCTAGGGGTCCTATCTGCTACAGACCTGAGGAGGCAAAAACATCAATGAAGACTGCGATGGTGAGTAGCTCATTAGCCATAATATAGGTATACAGCATGGTGGAGAAAGGCATGCTGTTGAATTATTTACACAATCAGACTATACAGTATACTGACCCAAGCAAAACTGAACCTCAATAGTGGGGGATCTGATAAACACTACTAGGTTTTGGGAAAGACTGCCTCATTAATGATGAGAAGTGAGACACCAAAACCATCCATGTGAGGTTGGCTCATGTGCTCCATGATGGATTATGTTCACCAGAATCAGAGTGTGTCGTGTGGTTAGACTATGAAAACACTCTGGTTATGGCTAGAGAAGGGCCACTGCTTTAGTTAAAAAAGGAAAGTCCTGTCATGTGGTTCAAGTTCAAGTGTGGACTATTAAACCAAGATGCTGTGAACATGTTGTAGCATTGCTTATACATCCACTATAATGTTTCCTCATCATGTTGGTTAAAAGTATCATTCATGCAGCACATCTGTTGTATATAAATGTATTTTTTTTGTGAGACAAGGTTTGTTTTGAATTTAAAAAGATCTAACATTCGTGGTAATATCTAACAAGAAAGCGCCAGACGCCCCACCCCACGCCTCCTCCACTGAACTGCACCTTGGGACACCGAGAAGAATGACATGCACCTTCACATGTGATTGTATAATTTGTAAGCATACAAAAGCTGAGGCCAACAGGGAAGTTTGAAAGAGCCAAGAAATTTATAAAAAAAATTTAAAAACACAGTCGTAAACCTAGTAGTAAAGTTTGTTTGTTTTGTTTTTTTATAGAAAGACATTTTTAGCAAACCCAAGTTAAAAACAAAAGTGCACATGAATAACTTCAATCACTGGGTCACAGACTTTTTATCCTGAGGTTCCTAAGGTAATTCTTTCAGCATATGAACATATGTGTGTCTCTCACACCTAGAATGAGTGCTACACAGTGGAAAAAAATCAGAGCTGTGTCACAGCAAATTACTTGAAGGACGCTGAAGGTGACAGGAGCTGGTGTCTGGTTGGAGAATAAACAAGTACAATGGAGCTGAACTAGGCTACATCGGCACACAAATCCACAGGATCAGTTTAAGAACAGTGTATTTCAATTCAGTCTGCATGACTGCATTTAAGAACAGGTACAGAAATAAACCATCACGTAATGCGTGTTTATCCAGGGCTCTGTGACATGAAAACATTTTAGGTCCCCTGTTCTAATTGTCCTAGCTTCGTCTTCAAGTGAAGTCCCATCTCTAAAAGTGTCCCAATGTAGAAAAGGTCAAGAGTATCTAATTAGCTCTGTGAGCTTGATGCGAATCTACCTCAACAACATGACTCCATGGCGCTAATTGCCACTGGCAAATAAAGGGATGCCATATTGACAACTGGAGAGTTAAGGAGACGTGCAGCTATTGGCAACACAGTCTCCTGTCTTTCCGCAGAATCTCTACCTTTTCCAATTATTGACTGAGAATATTCTTCATCCCTGAATCCTCCTGCTTATACATCATTACCAGCGGGGATCAATCACTGATTATTAAATGAAATGTCCATTAAGGCTGAGGGGTATTTCCATACTGGGCAGCAGGCCAGGGAGCGATGCTGGAGGCTGCAGTGACAGCAGCACAGACACTGCATGAGGCTAAGTCAGGCCATGCTGCCGATGTGTATGCAGCCACCGACTGTGAAGTTGAAGCTCTTTTTTTCCTTTTTGAAGACAGAAATCGCTTGAAGTTTCCTTGACTTGACAGGCACCAGCATGTGGGTTAGGGGAACACAGGGGCGCGCGCACACACACACACGAACAGCATCTTTCCCACTACACATACATTCACATACTCACATATTAATACAAAGAACTGTCCTCTCTAACACACACGCTTTACACACACACACACACACACAATCACAGTTTTTCTCCCATCTCTCTCTCTCACTTACTCTGTCACTTTATATGACTCACTCAGTTCTTCTTGTAATCCAATCTGTCCCAATCTCTCTGTCACTCTCATTCACTCATTCTGTCCTCTAATCCAATCTTCCCATGAGAAATACATATTTTCCCTTCTTTAGAAAAAAACACGCATTTGTTTATTTGATGTGCAGCAGCCCTGGAATGTAATTTTCACATGCCTCTCCATCACTTAGTATTCCACTTCCATGATTGAAAAGATCCCACCAAAACATTTCTTTTTTTTTTTTTCTGACGCGGTGCCCTATCAGCAGAACATCCCCCTTCATTGCACCGTTATCCTCCATCATCACTTCTGGTGACTGACAGCAGGTCATGCATCACCTTACTGAGCCTTACGTGTACATCCATCCTTTATGGCAGCCAAACAACTCACCAAGAAATAATCCACTATGAGCATTACTGGTCGAGACTGCAACCAGGCCTTACATTCAGGGGAGGAAATTCTCTCCTTTGTTGCTTAATGCCACGAGTCTAAAGGGGCGAACGGTCTGTTTAACAATACAACTGACCTGAATAGTACCATCTAAAGCAATGAAAAATGTACGACTGTGGCAAAAAAAAAAATGAATGTAAGGGCGGCAGAAGAGACGGCAGAGGAAACGGGTTGAGTGAAGGGTGAAATAGAGATCAGAGGAAAGTGAGGTATCAACTGTGGCTTGTTCACAGTGTGCTGAATAAGGAACAGATAACACACTGTGGAAGTAAACATGTGATCAGCCTTCGGTCGCACGGCCCGGCGAGGTGTCAGCTCCTCATGCAATTACTGTACATGAAGCATTAATGCTCATCATTTATTAATTAAAAATCCTTTTCTGTCTGCGAGCAGGTGAGTGTCACCTCTCTGTCAAGATGCTTAACTGAAGACTGTTAGTATTTATTCTCCTCTTATATAACTTGTATCATTCATTAATCATTACTAAGACTCTGAGAGATCTTCTTATGTATTCCTTTTGTGTGTTGAAAGTGGAATGTGTCTCTCCACTCGGGTGCAGTGTTTTTTTTGTGTCAGAAAGCAGAGAGCAAATTCGGTGGGATTAGGGCTGGATTGCTGTCATCTAAAACATTGACATTTAAACACTCCCTCCTCCTCCTGCTTTCATGTCGACCGTAGCTTCACTTTCTCTTGTCTCTCTCTCTATCCATCTTTCTATGTCTCTCCACTTCTTCTCTCCTGAGTGTCTCTCTTTGGTGGATGTGTGTTTTTCTTTCCCCTCACCAGTGTACCGTTGAACGGATTCCTCATCAAAATCTTTTCCTGCGATGTGTTTCTGAGGCTGGCAAGTTCCTGGAAACTGTTCAAGACAGGTGTGTATCTGTGCATGTTTCCAATCTGCATCAGTCCACAGTTTTGCCTTTGTACTCCAGCACACTTGATTTGAAAAGAAACAGTGACTATGGGCTGCACTGTAAGTGCTAGCTTTTAGCTTTCAGGGTGTTTGAGGGGCATTCACAACCCGTACAGGTTGAACACTGACACACCAACAAGTTCTCTAACTGAATGAGTCATTAGACCCCCCCATCAACAGGACATGATTAGTCAGTGCCTCTAAAACCATTCCACATCACTGTTTCAAAAAATAAGACTGAAAACAATTATGGTTAAAATGTAGTCTGCTACTTTTAATCTAAATCTAATCCGACACATTTTTTGTCAAATTTGCTGATTCATGTCAACGTGCTGAACACACTGTCAGGAAGGAGAGATGGTTGACAAACAGACACAGAGGAGAAGGTCTGAAGAACAGAACTTTTAAAAAAGTTCTATGATCGAACAAGGGGAAAGAGCTGCGGTAACATCGATGAGGCCGTTAGTGGAGAGTCCCACTCACTGGCAGGTAACATTAGTTTTGTTTCACAGAGCCAACAGGTCAGTTGGGAGTTTTGCTGTCTGAAGCTGGTGTCCCCTGCATCTGTCAGCAACTCTGCCTCTTTCATGTCCTCGCTAACCCTAACCCTCGCTCATGAGGAATGGAGCTACACCGTGTTGGTAATGAAGCGGAAATAGCTTGAAAATATTACCTTGCCAACTTATTTTAAAGACCTTAAATTCTTTTTTCTTGGAATTACACGTTCTTGCCCGTTTAACGTTACTTACTGAAGCTACCTAACTCCTGAGCAGCAGACGCTCTTCTGATTCTGTCCGGTTTCTATTTTCTGTTTGCTCTTCCAGTTGTTAGTGTTGTTGCCTTGAATGTATTTCTATGAAAAAAAAAAACTCCTTCATTAAGGCTGGGGGACCTTTGTCATCGTGGTTACAATAGTAACAACTTGGTTAAGGTCGAGGAGTAAACTTGTTCACAGTCACAAGGAAACAGCAAACAACAATCTCCTGTGTTGTGATGTTTTACTGACCCATCCACCCACTGCGGACTTTGTGGCTCTATAATAACATCACACAGCTTCCTTCACCACCCCTGACAGATAAAGTCATTCATTCCCATGGGTGCTGGAGGGCTTGTCACTTGAATGCAAACATAGGGAATTACTTGTTGAAATGAATGATTCTCTTGTTTTTCTTTGAAGGAACATCAGTCAACTGACCTCAGTCCAACTGAACTCAGGACAGAAAGCTCCCGACAGAAGCATGAAGCAAAGCTTGCAGCGGTGCAGGCCTGACAGGGGGTCCTCAGGGAAGGTACCACGAGTCTGCTGGGGCATTAACACTCACACATTGGAACAGCTGATTTGAATACCTTCATTTATATTATATGCAGTGTGCTTGTGTGTGTTTAGTTTACTACCTTTATGTGTCTGCGTACATGTGAGCTTCAAGCATGCGTATGTGCGTTTGTGCCGAAACATCTGCATGCCTTTGAGTTTGCTGTGAGGACGTTTGTGTGTTCAAACGGGGCTATGTGTATATCCATGTGCGTGTGCGCATGTGTGCAACAAACTCCATCCCAATCAGCTTCAGCTTGATCTCTGCTCCTCTGGGAGCTCTCCAGCTGACGTGAAAAGGGAGGGGAGCGCCGGAGAGACTGCGGCCCAGAACAGGGCCTCCTCGCTGGGGGAGAGGTATGTTCAAAGGGCTCGTTTGGCCCCAATGGGACCAGCAAACACAGCTCATTTGCCACTGCAATTCTATTTTCACATCATTTCAATTTCAAAGAGCTGCCTGACTACATTAGCATTTAGCTTGGATAAAAGAATGGATAATGGATAAAAGGAATGGGTGGAAGAAAGAGAAGAGCAATGAGCATGTACTTTATGTGCTGATACTGCCATGGACTTTTTGCCATTTCTAAAATTTGTGACAGAAGCTTATGTTCATGACCACTCCTCCTGTCTTGGTTATTCAGATGAGTCAGTTGCTCTTAAACTCACACGTTGTAATGTCTACTGTCCTGTAAGTCTACCGTGGCATCAACACCATCTCTTATCAGTATTGACCAACAGACATTTGTGGGTCACATGGAAAAAACTAATATATTAAGTATTTTAATATAGATGCATAAAGAATGGATGTTGTGAAAAACACATAATGCTTCGTACCAATAGGTTTTGATGTCATTGATTACTTTCATTTCAATTCTTTCTCTACAAAGTACTGATACTGAAAGCAGTCAGTCAGTCTAAAATAGCTTTGTCAGACTCCCAGTTAAAAATGTCAAACTTGTTTGACTGTGAGTCTATGAGAAGAAGCAAAGAGTGGAGCTCTAAATACTCTTAACATATCTGTCACTGAATTGCATAAGTGTAATTTTCATTTAATTAGATATCAATCAAATAGTTATAAATATATTTTTTGACATTGTAATAAAGGATATATACACTCATTATATACTGAGATCAGATGAGAAATATCTCTACAATAATGTTACAAAAAACCTTCCAACCATACTGCAATAAGTTGTTGAAGCTGTCAGTGGCTCTGAAATTCCCACCTCTCGCTATCATCTGCTTCCTGTATGTTGCATCTATAAACATTCATATGCATCTGTATGTATCTTTCCTGTCTCCATCTCTGCCTGTCCCTCTTCCATCCTCTCTCCCTCACTGCACCAGTGAAGCAGATGCCTTTGATGCCATGCTACAAATCACACACTTAGCGTTTCATCAATATTTCATCAATCCATCCCAGGCCCGGCTCTTTCTAGCTCTCTAAATCAGCACTGGCTGTGGAGAGTGGGGGCTCGGGGGTGAAGGTGAGGACTTTGGAAGTTATTTGCCTCACAGTGGACAGGAAAACCAGAGCAGGTTGGGGTCAAACTGTTGGTGTAGGAGGGTAAGGGCGGTGGATAGGTTTTGAAACCTTGAAACCTGTGGTAAAAAAAAAAAAAAAAAAAAAAAAGTAATTTTAAATGACAAACCTTTTGGTCTGAAATCCCTCATGACATAATGAGCCAACAACTGCTCAGCCACCTAACACGGTGCTGAAAGGTAACGTACTGCAGATTCTGATTAAAGCAATTACACATCCACAACTGACTAAAGCAAATTTGTTAATATAGTCTGATTTTCTTTATGACAAAAGCTAAACAGATAGGCTACCTGCCTGACAATTGTAGAAATAAGTTTAAAAAACATTATAAAGCTTGATGAAGGAGAGCTTGACATCAGACTGAAGGTGGAGGGTGCTTCAGAGAGCAGATCACCTCCATTCCACCAGATTTACTATATCACAGGGAGGTGGAAGACTTAAAAATTAAGAAAAAGACATCTGTGAGTGAATATAGTCACCAAATACAATATTTGTTCCTGGATGATAAATATTTGATACAACTTACAGTGTCTAGCTGTTTGAGAAGTGAAATTGGCACAAACTGGTTTTATTATCAACATCTCCAATGAATGAAGTCTGAAAGTACTGAGAGGAGGCCACATTGGTGATGTTGATCTTTTCATAAAAAATGTTGATAATAACACAACTACTGAAAGTCTCTGGCCTTATCCTTTAAAGGCAAAACATGTAGAATTTTCCTAAAAACAGAGAAAAACAGAGATAAAAATAATCCCTTTCAATCCTCACATATCACCTTCTAGAAGCATGTGGTGGTGTCAGTATGTGCAGAGAGCCTGCTGCCCTCTGCCTGGGTTTTCACATTTTACTGTGTTCAGGATGTTTCTGGGTGTCAGCCTTTGGACAGTGGTGAGCGGCCCCCAGACAGTAACAGTGCAGGGTGTGAGGGGTGGGAATCTTTCAAAAATGTAGCAGCCAGTTACAAGAGCATAAGCACGTGGGACAATCAGAAGCATGTTTGAGACAGGGAGGAGAGACAAACTTTGAATGTTGTGTTCAGAAACAGCAACTGACAAATCCTAATCATTATACCTAAAGTGAATAAACAGAAGGAACTGCAAGCAGTTGGGAGCCACAGTCAGACCAAGTTAATCCATCTAGACTTCAGTCAGCCAGTAATATAGAACAGAAAGACATCAGAATTCATTTTCAGAGCTGTGTCTAATCTATCAACTTCCACAGCGAGCATGCAGGTTTTTCAGTCATGCACGCCATTAAGTTTCATTAGATTAGATAGGTAAAATGAAAATGTAATGATCCTATTGAGCATATTGGCCTGTTGCAGCAAGAGAATGTTGAAGGGAAAAAGCTGTGAGTGAAAATGTATAAACCTCAGCTTTAAAAGGTGAATACTAAGGTTTGTACTGCCCCATACAACATATACCGATGACATCATATTTCAAGGAAAGCACATTGCTATTATCTCTGTTTTTTTCTATCCGTATCTTTGGAATTCATTTCTATAATAAACCAAGTCAAATGTGCTTTTTAGGGTGATTTACCTTGTCGTAACATCCCTTGTTGGAGGCTAAAATCGAAACTTAGTTCCCGACAGCGGGAACAGGAGACATTACCAAAGCAAATCAGGAAACACCCTAGAGGAACATTTTACATCCTTTTTTCGTTCTCACTTGTTCTCTCTATTTTCAAAACAAGTCAGGTTGGGAGGGAGGGGGGATGGGGAATAATGAGGCAGATAGAGATGAAGAGATGAGGAAAAAGAAAATAAGATATTTTCTTGTTATGACAAAAAGACAAAAGCATAAAAGGACAAGCAAAAAATTAGGGGTTGTTTGTCTGTTTTTATTATCTACACTGCCACATTTTGAGGGAATGGATGCTGATTTACTGTCCTCTGCTGTGTGGTTGTTTAGTCAAGTGACATAATTTCTTACATGATATTTATCATACTGGCAGGATACATTCCTCTACAGGTCAAAAATCCGCATGGCATGTCCGTCCACCTGGCTACAACCAAGTGTTAAACAACAGTGATGCAATGATTATCTTTTTCAAAGTCTTATAATGTTGAGTCTTTATTAAAACTATGTCAAAGGGGTTTATTCTACTGCAGGGTGATAATTGTGTAATAAGAAGATGTGTCTCTAATGGATTAACTGTGTTGCAGAGCTGTTAGATTAAACTGCATTCAGTTTAACTATATTTCTCTTTTTATTATTTTTTGCAGTCTCACCTTTACTGGATTGATAATATAGATACAAACAGGAAATGTGCCTGAATCAAACTGGCAAAAATTACATTACATAGTATACATTTCATCCCCTACATCGTCTCTAAGGACACCCCAGGTGCAACTGACTGCACAATGCTCTGATATGCAGCATTAAATGCACTGTGGCAACATAAAGCAACAGACATACTGTACAAGTCATATGGATGATAACCTAGATCTGGCAACTACCTAACCTTGATGCAGTAGCCACTGGACATATACACATTTAGTTGTTCCAGCGAACAGTCTAACCACTCAAATCACTGTGCAACACAGAGAACTGCAGTAAGCATGTAACCATAGCGACAGTAGATATGTTATGCTTCCCAATCTTTTTTTGCTTGTGATGCCTTAAAAAACAGCAATATGGACCTGCAATGCCTCATCACAAGGAGCATATGTGAGCTGAGAGCAGTGAGTGATTTTTCCTAAACTGTTCCATTTGAATGTCTTTTGAGGCCTAAAAGGGTCAAACTGAAGGATTTCTTCAGAAGCAAAGATTCTAAGACAGAATTCAGAAAAAGAAAATTAAGTTGTGTTGTAGATTTTTTTTTTTTTTTTTTTTGCTGTTTACCCTGACAATCATCTTGTGACCCCTTAAATTAATGCTTGAAACAGAAGGGAGTATTTACTTAATGTCATCACACACACAGAAGTCACAATGGTCACTCCTCTCAAGTGGCAAACATGAAACAGTCAGCATCTGCCGCTGATGCATTCACATGGAAAAATGTGGGAGACACTGCTGAAATGGTAAAAAGCTGCTGTGTAATCGACTGTACTACACAACAGATTCGGACAGAATTCAGGCAGAAGTTTTTACAGATTGCTGAAGGGTGAAAATAAGACAAACAATGTGAAGCCGCACTTCCTAACACAGTTTTCACAGAAACATGATAAAATCAGAACATTTTGGTACATTTGTAAATGTGTGTGTTGTTCACAACTACTATGTCCTGAGAAGAGGTTAAAACTGAAAAAAAAAGTGGTCTATGGCTGTAGATGTCTTTAATCACGGGGTGTTTTTATTCCAGCTATAAAGGATAATGGAAACAGTGCTGTCCCACCCTATCAGCTTTCACCCATGGACTCTTTCTACAGACATCTTATGTCAAGTGATGTGTTCAGAGCCAATGCTTTGTTCAGAAAACTGTGTCCCACACCCAATTAGCTGTTGGTTAAGTGTGAAGCACCTGTGAAATGAATCTAAGTGTCCACAATTCTGCTTATTATTCAGTCAGTAATTTTAGTGTGCAGCAATAATTCTTCTGTGTAATTATAGGTGCACTGCCTGAATGACAAATCTTTCTCATCTATCTTCAGACACGCACCAAAAGCTTGGCAGCATGGCACTATCCGCTCAATCCAATCCAATCCACAGATAGGACAAAGCGTGTCAAGGAATCAGATATATTTTAGTCAAAGCGGCCTTATGGAGGTTTCATTTCCACAAGGCATGACTGTTGACAAGATTTCCACCATCAGGAGACATTAATGCTCTTTAAAAAACATTCAACCAAACTTCCCTTCGGTAGGTCAGCATCGGGAGGACAGGTTTTATACAAACTCCTCTCACACCGCAGGGCCAGATATCTGCAGTGAAACAACAGCTGAGGAAGAGCCTACGTGTAAATCATTTCACAGGTAGACTACACTAACTGCCTCCAAAGCTAAATCAAGAAATAACAACAATAAATCAGTCTAATCCAGCTCCATCCTTCCTGGGCACTACTGGCTCACTTCTCTGTGACTAATGGTTGGTGCGCTTCATCCTTGTGGTTTGGGTAGAAAATGCTATAGTGCAGCCTGAAGCCTAATCAATGTCCTCTGTTTGCATATCAGTAAACAGCATCAGCAGTAAGGCCTGGCTAATTGATGTCCTCCTTTTAAACTGGTCCGTGGCTCAATGAGCACCGCTGCTTGAAGCAACAGTCCCAGATCAATCAAATAGCCCTTTCAAAATATAATCTGTTTCAGGTTTACTGACTCTTTATAGGAATTGCATCTATTGTGGAATAAAGTAGATACCTCCAACTGGCTAATGTAACCTGCTATGGTTGCTTTACTTCTTAATTAGGACAGTGAACACAGATTTAAGTGGTAAGTTAAATAGTTTAAATATTAAACAGTAGCAACCAATACCTGATTAATCAAATAGGGAACAAAACAATAAATAAATATGAATTTGAATAATTCTTACCTCGAGGTGAGTGTACGGACTGTACCAAGGTTACTGTATTTCTTAAAAGAGTATGGGGGTTGAATATACTTTATTTATATATTTATTCTTAATTTAAAAATAATAATAAAAATCTTCCAGGGCATTGTTGATACTTTCTTTGAATACTCACCTTGAGCAAATAAAAACGTCACAATGCCTTCACCCACATAACTCAAAATAATGTATCTAATGGATCAAAATGGTGAAAATACAACCACTCTCTATTTTCAAAGATTTACTTACAGTGCCTCTTCATAAGTGAATTTGGGATGAGAACAAGACCCTGCCCTGCTATCTTAAAAAACAACAGCAAAATAAAATAAAAAAACATCATGACCCTCCCATTTTCAGAGTCAGAATGAGAATACTTTATTTATCCCACAGTGGAAATTTGGTACATTTTCTTTATTATTAAAGTTCAATTAATTTATTTTTCTGACCATCTTTGTTCGTTCTCTAATAATAATTTCTAATAAAAGCAAAGGTAAACCAAACCAAATCAATCATTGTTTAAACAAAGCCACCTAAGTATTTCAGTACAGGGCACTGCACTGCAATTATACTCAGAGTCAAGTCAATAAGTCATGGCCCCTCAGCTCTTTGTCCAGTTTCTTATACCTCTCTTCGTTCCTTGCTCCCCTCATCCTACTATACTATGGGCCAGTCACACTGTTACACCATAGCATGATGAATCACCTTCATGTGATTAAACAGAAGCACGACAGAAGTTGGGACAGCGAAGGAGTAGTGAAGAAGCCGGCTCTCAGTTCTATAGAAATGTGACTGTGATGCTGCTGATGTTACATGAAAACACATTACCAGTTCAGCTGAATAAAAAAAAAAAACACTCAATACTAAATTCATGTCAATTTGATTTGTTGATTTAGTCTAAGTAACTTTATCTTTACTCACTTGCTCAATAGACATTGAGGAGAGACGTACAGTATGTATGTGCAATGATGTGGTTTGCTGGTGCCAAGCTGTTATACCGCATAGGGGTGATGTGTCTCACTCTGCAGTGACTGGTGAATACCTGGCAGCTACCTGGACATAGATGTTCATTTAAATATGCAGACCACCACTCAGCTTCACTCAGCACTCACCACGACATAATTATTTAATGAAAATAAATTGGATGTTGAGCCTTTGCATTGTTTGATGTATTGATGCTGATTAAAAGCTGGTCAAGACTGCGCATTGCTCTGTTTTGCATTACCCTAACCAATAACTTTGACCTTAGCATTTTAATTAATCTGCAAAACGGCCCCTAAGGTTGATTTAAAACTAAGTTAAATCACATGTTGTAAAATATTTAATAGCTGGATGGGATCATGTATCATGAAATCTGCAATTAAGCAAAAGTATCAACTAAAAGTGTAATTATACTCTTACTGACTTAATTATGAGGTAAAATCCCTTAAATAAAAATTTTACTTTCAAGTCCAACTGAAGACACTGAAGACATTTGTGTGCAACAGAATAAGTGTCTGCTCTGCAAATCACTTGCAATGTTCTTTGAGAAAAAAATCTTAAATACATTTACATTTTACAAATTTACATGTAGAATTTTTTGGTTTCATGATGGCGCCCCAAGTTTTGCATTAATTCACTGGATTTCCATTTTGGTAGCAGTCTGCGTAAATAGAGACCTTATTTCAATACACCCATTAATTCTTGCATAAAGAAGGAACATCAGCGTTTTATCATGGTCAGAGGAGACGGTAACACGGAGCCAGGCAGCAGGTTTCTACCCAACAAAAGAGCCAAAGACTTTGAGCAACAACCCACATTGCAGCTCTCCTCTTTATGCCTCATTATTATATTATGAATGCACGTCTTTTCCTGCACCTTGACACTGAATGAGTGACCAAATATTCACTGGGAATATTAAATCTAACTGCAAATGTCACTGTTGGTCCAGCTGACAATGGTTCGGTCCTGATTCTGTAATACAACACGGTCTGCCCAGGACATGAAGGCTACAGCACAAGTTTGATGTACTCTGTCTCCAGTTCCCTAAGGTGTCACATCAACACTGTTGCACACATCACATCACATCGATGCCGAGACGCCTTTTCCAACAGCCGATACAAAAAGGATCATTTTGAATATTTTCCCAAAGACATTTCTCATTCTTTCTGATAATAAGAGAAACTGTTGTCTACACATAAAAAAAAACACACTAACAAAATGTTTCACTACATAAAAGGATGACGAAATGAGATTTCAGGTAAGACAGAGTTTTTAACATAAACATAATGTGTGTGTATATCAGAAAGGGTGCACAGCAAATTGAAAAGAGTTAAATTTTTGGTATCAGTGATTTTTTGAGGAGAGTAGAGTTAATTATACTCTGAATAGAATTAAATCCCACATATTCAACTCACTGTTGACATACAGTTAGTGTTAAAACCACGTGTCGTTACAATGACTTCAACACTGCTTCGTCAACTCTGTAACTCTGAACCTGGCTGTGAAACTGACAGTGTTACGTCACTCGTGCTAACTGCAGTAGCGCCATCTTATACATACATCTTAGTTAACTAGAATGTTTTATTTCATGGCAATGACAAGTTTGCAACTATGTGGGAATTTTAATAAGATAAGTAGATTAGTGCTAATTTGTCGTATTTTTGGATGAGGGTTTAACTCGGATGAGGGATTAGCTTGGTGTTAGCTAGCGTTAACGTGATCGTTAGCTAGCATTAACGTAGCATTAATGTTTGCTAGCATTAACACTAACCACCTCAACATCGGCTAATTTGAATGGTGAAGGAAAACAACGAGTGAGTGGTCGCCACTATATTGGTATGATATTACTTAGATTTCCTGTCAGAAGACTGTGTCTTTGTTTATTAGTACTTGGTAGAAACAATCAGAAGACACGTGTGAGTTAGCGGTCATTGCCTGCTCAGTGCGCTGGACTTGTTCGGGCAGGCCGCATCGTGCGACGCCGTGGTAATGCCATAGACTGTATAGGGAAACTGTTAGCAGACTAGTTAAAACTATGGTTGCCACGCGTCCCTTAAAATATGAAATCGTTCCGTATCTGAAAGTTAAGTAGCAGTCCCGTTTTGAATCGATACGGGATGGGATTAGTCCTGTATTTCCGAGTTGTCTTGAATGCAGCATCATCCCACCCGCATCCTGTAAATAGCCTTCTGACCCGACCCGTGATCGGGTAAAAACTCTCCATGCCATACGTGGTTTGATCACTGGGAAAATTCAAACTCTTGGTGTATCAGTGCTAATGACCACCAGACTAGTTTTAAACGATGTCCGCGTGTGTTTAATGGCGGACGGTGGCCTGTCACATGTAGGGCAGCGTCAGGAGGACAACACTCTCTATTCACAACGAAGCCTGTGATGTGATTTGTTTATGAAGGTTGAGGTGTGCAGTCAAATACATACATGCATTTATATAAATACACTAATCAAAATACAGTGCTGATGTGAAAAAAATAATGGGATTCATATGAATAACAAAAACCTTTCTGTGCATAAGGTTCTTTCCAAAAACAGATGCACTGATGTCATCTTCTGACGTTTCTTGTGGTAGGATACTTACTATGTTGGAAAAGTTGCATGACATTGGCTTTCACTGACCACTCATTTAAATTGAATTACATTTGCCAGAGAAAATGTGCTGAAAGCTTGAATTTTCACATGAATTTTCTAAAATTCCTGCAGAAAAGGTGGAATATAGAGGAGTCCAAAAGTACATAAAAGTTTCACACAGGGATGAAAACTTTGATTTCCTCCAGTTTCTACAAGCAGGTTGGTATCCATCTATATTTAAAACTCAAAACAGTAATGACTTACAAAGATCAAATCCAAATGATATGGTTGATATGGTAGCTCAATGTAATTTCTTTGTTTTATCCTAGTAACAGACAAATTCAGCCTGCCGGCTCAACCTGTGAATGAAGGTCTCCTCAGCTTGACTGACACATTAGGCACTGAGGTCGATGCAGACATATTTGATGAGCTGATAAGTCAGGGATCCAGAACTTCAAGATTGGATACCATCAGTACCCAGTATCAGGTTAGGGTCAGGTTTATTTATAGCCGCTGAAACATCCCATGATCTACTTGTGTTCAAGAAAATATGCTATATTATAATACATGAACAGCATTCTTTCATAGTGGGTTGTACCGTTAATACATTGTACTTTTATTGAACACTTTCATGCATAATGTATAGAGGAACAAAATGATGACTATGGAGTGATATGTATCGACCAGCTCACTTACTTCAGACCCTTTGATAAACAATACTCTAATGACAGTGACAGAGCATACATTGTTATTGTTACATGTTTTAAAATATTTTTTAAAATGTTAACATGTTAATGTGGTGCACGTTTTAAAATAAATGTGTTTTAACCAAACTTGGCCCCGTTATTTTATGAAAATAATCCAGAGAGTGAGAGTTAACATTTAACACTACTCCCTAGTGTTGAGAAAAGGTAACACTGGTTGGTGTTAAGAAGCATTAATGTTTTTTTTACTCCAAATAGAGTCAATAGGTAACACTGAATTAGTGTTAAGGTGCCAACTCCTCCAAAAAGAGTTAAATTAACACTTTGTGGTGTGGACCCATATAAACACTTGAAAAGTGTTGAAATCAACTCTGACAGTGTTAATTTGGGTATGCTGATTTTGCTGGGTGGTGTAATAATCATTAATATAGTTTGGAAGTTACAAGTATAGCAAGACACCTAATATTCCCTTCTTTCTATTTTGTGACAGTACAAGTGTAAAAAAATATGATTTATTTTTCTAAAATGTGATTCGGTAAATATATACAACTGCACACACTTTACTTTAAGTATGTTTGTATGTAAGCGGCAGTAAATGCAATATAACATATATAAGAGAGAAGATGCATACTAATAAAAAAAAAGGTAGGTCAGGTCAGTGCCTCTACGCTCATCTACAAAACAATCCACTTTCTGGTGAAACAAGGCTGTTTCAGCTTCCACTGCTATCAAATCCCCACACACAAAGTCGATTTTTGTGAGAGGCAAAGATAAAGAGAAAAAAACATGAGAATAAGAGCAGGAGGAGTACAAAACAGTAAAATAACTATGACACTGTTTCCCTTGCTAGCTCCATTTCCAGGCCGTTTGGTGTTTGTCTTGCCTCTTTACCAATATGTACTCTGAACGGTCCCTGAACAGACAAACTCTGCTGAGACAGATAAAAAGACATTTGGCACAGGAAGGCAAGAGTGAGAGGTGCCTGAGAGTGAGAAAGTGACGAAGAGGAAGCGAGGCAGAATAATAAAGAAGGTGAGGTGGGGAAAAAAAGACAGAGAGGAAGGTAGCGAGACAATGAAGGTGAGGGAGTGAAAAGGGACAAGGCGAGGACATGGTAGAGTAAGGCAAAGGGGATTATAGGGAGAAGTAGAGGGAGACAAAGTGGCATTACTGCAAACAATGGCGACACTTCACTATATGGGACGCTTCTCTGGATGTGCCCGTCTTTTTGTTTGTTTTAGTCGACGCAAAAAGAGTCACTTCTGAGAAATCGGAGGCCTTCATAATGCAAGCCTTTCATCCAGCTCCCAAAAGGTGGTTTAATAGGCAAACAAATTACCCACAGAAACCCTAATTAGTGACAAAAGATAAAGCACAATCATTAACAGCCAATCAGTCTTTCTCCGTCTGTTTCACATTTTACTTTCCATCTCTCACCTTCGCCTTTCTCCGTTCCTTTAGAAAACACTGAGCTGTAATTGCAGAGTGATTTATGAAATGACCTTTTTTTTGCACAAGTGATAACGCTTTGCTAACCAGTTCAGATTACATGTGGGAAGTTGATGCTGCATTTTTGGACACGATTTTGAGCCATTACTGAGTAATCATGCTGACAATCACGGCTCAGGTTTTCAAACGGCCGCCTGAGCACACTCCTGATTAAAGCTGTGAGAAATGTATTCAGTTTGATTATGTATATCCCCCAAACTCTATGTAAAAAAATTTGCACGTTAATCTGTATTTAGAGCAGTGCATTAACATGTAGCCTACAAAGCCTACACCATAGCTATCCTGTGGGCACAGCTATGTAGACCGCACCTATGGAGTGATCTAGAGTAACACTGCAGATAACGCGCATCCCTTCAAAAATGGAACTGCATATTCAGGCTATGGCTATGGACGTCACAGAGACAAGTTTAAGGAAGTTGAAATCAGGCTCAGTACTCAACTGTTCTTCAGTAACACACATCTGACAAAGACATCTCCACTGCAAACCTGCTTTCTATTGCTGTTAATGAAACAAAACATATACGCAAAACAGGATCAGAACTACATCAACTTAACAAATGAACAACAGATAATAACTACACAATGGACTAACTAACTACAACAGGCTAACTAAGATTCAGTCTGATAATATCTGACAAAACTAACACAAACTGTCTTTTTCCCCTTGTGTTGTACAGCGGAGTGGACTGTAGAAGAAGAAATCACTTCAGTAAATCGGAAGGATTAAAGCAATCAGTAACTCACGCCATGTAAGGTATAAGTAAAGATCGAAGCACAGTGGATAATGATGATAATGTCTTGTAAGTCCATAAGGTTCAGTTAAATGTAGTGGAGAACATTAAAGATTTTAACCAGAATTCAAAGGAAGTCAAAAGCAAGTCTTCCATATTCTGGAGGTTTGTAAATGTGGCTCTTTCATGTTTGCTTTGGTTTGTGTGAACCATTAGCAGACTGCTACCAGATGATTTCAGAGGCTAAAAAGACAGTCACAGATGTATTATTGTCCTAAGCCACAGAGGGATTTATAGACAAGCACCAAAAGTATGACTCCTGAACCGTTTCATTCATGCTTGATACACAAATCCTACAACACTTTTCAACAGATCTCAGTGTCACAAAATGCAATGGTTGTGACTGTTGTATAGTTTCAAGAGTTGCAGCCTGGTGTATCTTTTCTTTTTTATCAATCATGCTCAGCAATTAATTCTCTTGCTTTGTCTCTCACTTGTTCTCTACATCAGGCTATAGTTTGTCACCTACCAGCCTTCCCTCTTTCTCCCCTTTACTCCCCTTTGTCTATTTTGTGATGACCTGAGAGGCAGTGGCCACTGAAAGACAAAAGGTAAAATGGATATGGATTTTTCTCACTCAGTCGACCATTCCAGAGATGATTAAGTAGTTCATCAAGCAGAAATATAGAATTCTTCCCGGCATGCTCATCGACCTGTCCTATAGATACATTAAAATGTCGGCAGGAAATCGTTGCAGAATGCACCGCACTACACATCGACTGCAAGCCTCTCCAGCTCAATTGATCTCAGTTGTGTGGCGGTTCTATGGGTGTCCCAAGTGACTTTAACCTTAGTTAACACACAAGAGCTGTTACACATGTATAAATATGGAGTGATGGTATATATGATTCATTTTCTCCTCAAATACAGGAGGTCATTAAATATACAAAATATAATCTGCATTTTGAAAGTACATATTAATCAGTGGTCTCTTTGCGATTTCATTTGGAATATGGCAATTTGTAGTTGTCTCATTGTTTCACAAATCAGACCAGAGGACCTGGTCAATGGGCTGAAAGGAACACACGACACACCAATTTTCCCCGGGATTGTCACAGGAGTGTTCCAGACAATATAAAATATGCAATGAAAGGCAAATTCTAGAAATTATAATAAATCATTTGTACTTCTTTTTAAGGGACAATGTGACCCAGGAAGCAGTGTGTGCTGCTGTTCTCTGTCAGCCTACAAACAACATTTGATGTCATCATGATAATTTAAAAAATGCTACAATCCAATGACAAATGCAAAGATGGTTGCTTTAATGTGTGTTGCGGCGGTTGCAGGAGCACAAGCAGAAATTCTACACCTTTGACGCCAAATTATTATGTGCCAGGAATAATAAATATCTATAATTTCAGTATAACTCGAGCTCTACCAACCGATCCACCCAGTGATGTTAATGATGTAAAACGCCTCCTGCATTGATCCTACATAACCACTGCACCAGTCATTATAGTACTTATTGGCTAGATGGGTAATTTGTAGGACTCTGTGCCTTTTGAGTACCAATGAAATAACACTGTATATTTAGTTTAAAAATGGGTTAACACTTATTTCTAAAGCTTCCTGTAGAACACAGAGATACAAGTATGTACCTAGAATCAATAAATCAGACTTAGTTACTTAACTGCCATGTGCTCAATCATGTTTGCTCAACTTCGGTTAGAAATTTCATTAATACAAACATATTCACATTCACATTCATTTCATTATCATATAGCCTTACTTATAAGATTCCTCACTGAATATTATTTTGTTATTACTGTGTTCTTAATGCTTAAAGTTTTTTAGTTTTTTTTTAAATGTGGCCATGAGTCGACTGTCCCATTTTATACTCTAATGCCATGCCCCCTTAAAAGAACCATCACTATTCCTCTGGTCCCAGGAACGTCCTCAGTATGTTCCTTAAGTAAGTAAGTTTGTGGTTATTTGCAGGATATGAACAAAATGAAATCACAAAAAAAGAAATGTGTTGGAATTACATTACTTTTTAAGATTTAAGACATTACTTTAAGATAATTAAATTACAATAATCAGAAATCCTGCAATAGGACTGCTAGTTGCCAAGGTTGTTAACCCCTACTCAGCAGTATCACATCGAGCCACTCAAGTTTTCTTCATTCAAGGATTTCATTTGAAAGTGTACATTATCTAACATCTAACAAACATGTGAAACTATAAATAGAGACAGTAAAAAATGACCTAATTGTTAAGGGACATCTAGCCCAGTTGTGTTTTGCATATGACACATATTGTATTACCAACTCTGTCCTTTATTAATTTAATATAGGGTAGGTATTGGTATTGTATGACGACCATGGACCATCGGACCATGAGATGATCACTGCCCACAGCATCTTCCGACCACCCAGCCAGACCAGCTGGACAAAAAGTCATCATACCGGATGGTATTTTTATTGTAGCTGGTGGTTTTAATCAAACAGACCTGAGAAGAGTTTTACCTAAATTCCCCCAGCACGTCTACACCCCCGCCAGAGGAAACAAAATCCTAGATGATGTTTATACGAACATTCCTGGCAGCTACAAAGACCTCCCCTACTCCCACTTTGGACTATCAGAACACATTTCACCTGCTTCTCCTGCCAATTTACTCCCAACTGATCAAAGGGGTCAAACCAACAGAAAAAAAAGTGTGGACAGATGGATCTACATCAGCTCTACAGGATTGTTTTGAGTGCACAGACTGGCATATGTTCAGAGACACCACCACCCAGGAGAACCACATCAATCATCATACATCAGCAAATGTGTTGATCATATGGTGATAATCACGACAGTTAAATCCTTCCCCAACCAGAAAGTCTCAATGAATGGAGAAGTCAGTGCCCTATCCAAAACCAAACAAGATGCCTTTCAGTCAGGTGACAAGGAAGCTTACAGCAATGCCGAAAGCTGGCATCAAGGGACTGGACAGAGACCTCAACACCAACAACTGAAAGACATCTGGCAAGTGATCCAGACCATCACGGACTAAAAAACAGGAGCACCTAGTGTGAGACCACATTGCCAGATAAGCTTAACACCTTTTATGCTAGCTTTGATTTCCTCAACAAAGAGTCAGTTGCCAAGTCTGCTCTGCCCCCAGAGGACAAGCCACAGTCAGTGCCCACAGTAGATGTTAGAGGAATCCTTTTGGGGCTGAATGTGAGCAAAGCTGCTAGGCCTGATAACGTTCTTGAAAATGTGCTAAGAACACATGCCAGTCAGCTAGTCAGCTGACATTTTTCACACATACTGTCATAGTAGAGTGTCCCCACCTGCCTCAGGACAGCCACCATTGATCATGTATCTATAATGTCTTCTATGTCTAGCCTAAATGATTACCTGATGAAGCTCTTTGTGAAACTGGTTCTTCAGTCCATCAAAGACAACATCCCAGCCAGGCTGGACCCTCACCAGTTTGCTCTCAGGGCCAACAGATGCACAGAGGATACCATGTCAATTACCCTACACTCAAAAGTCACACATTTTCAAGATATCTTGACCTACATCAGAATGTTGTTTGCTGATCTCAGCACATCTTGAGTACCATGCTCTGCAAATGAATATTGGACTTACTCCCAAACGGACCCCAGACAGTTCCACACTATTGCTAACAACACCGAAGCCCCCCATGGCCATGTGCTCTTCCCCTTTGTGTTCACTCTGTACACCCATCACTGTAATCCCTGACATAGAGAATACTCTGTAATGAAGTTTGTGGATGAAAGTACCATCACTGGTCAGGTTTCAAACAACAATGAGACTTCATATTACAAGGAAATTGAACAATATTGCAGTGTGCACAGAGACCAAGCTACTGCTCAACATCAAGACCATGCCACACAACTCATGCTTATTCACAGGAAAACACAAATGCTCTATATTAGTTGCTTAAGTTTGACCACAGAATTATCTGTGTTTATTCTAGTTTCAACACAACCTGTCTACCTGTCTTCAGTGAGAGGAGTTTTCATAATTAGTGTGTCAAAATAAATAAATATTCATGGTATCTAGAAAGTAGCACATCATCTGAATTAATCTGGGTTACAACAGCTATTCAATCCCAAAAGAAACAGATTTTGCTGCAATTTAATTACAATAAATGGATCAAAAGAATGCAGAATTAATTGCATTGTGACATCAGTTGGTTAAAAGTATGAATTCATTCTTTGTCAGGTCTGTCCGCAAGGTGACAAGCAAACAACCTTTTAAACGCTTGTGTCCTGAGTGGAGTTTATGGCCCCTTCAGAATCGCAGACTCCTCCTTTTAATGTGTCGTTATCCACTTTGACAATTTTGTTAATCATTCAACAGTTGTAGTGATTAAGTTGTTAATAATAATGCACATAAATTGACCGGATAAGAATTAAGATTCTATGAACTATATGAGTAGACAGAGAGATGAATAAATGGAGGAGAAGCTTTTATGTGAGGTGTGTACATTCAGACTCTCCGACAGATCATCTGAACAGCTCATTACTCTCTCTCACTTCCTCACACACACGCACATGCACTCACGCGCACACAGACAGACAGACAGACAGACAAACACACACACTGTCCAAAAGGTAATTTTGCTGTTGCCATGGAAGTCATTTCAATGAGCCCACGCTCTGACTGAGGATCACACACTGAGTATGAGAACTGGTTAACCAGCATTACTTGTCTTCCTCTCTTTATCTTAAAGAGCTTTATCTCAAAGACTGATTTGCAATATTAAAATATAATATAATATAATTTAAGAAAACAGAATATAATACTACATACAATTACTCTTTTTATTTTATATATACTTTATTATAAACAATACAGTGGCAGTAGCAGCAGGAGCTTCAATCTGACCATCAGTCAACTTTAAAGATGTCAGAAACCAACAGGTTACAACAACAATATAATACATCGTTTCTTCATGCCTTCCAAAATTAGCCACAAAAAGGATTCTTGTTTGACACACATTGTATGTTGTCAGGCTGCTTGTCAGTGCCTTCCAAAATTGTTACAAGTCACTGTTAAAAAAAATTATTCCTACGACTTCTGACCTGGCACTGCTAGGTTAAGGTTTGCTTAGGTTTGGACACAAAAACTAGTCGATTCAGCTTACGGAGAGAACATTGTTTGATTTAAAATAACTACTTCAGGAACCTTGATTGGTTAAAATAATAACCACTTGGTTTAGGTTAGGAAATGATCATGGTCACGTTAAACAAACCAAACCTGACTGTCAATAGGACACCTGTATCAAAATGATGTTTTGCTGAGCTATCCATCTACCTTGACCTCCTTCCCATGTGGACTGAGGCATAACATCATGAAAATGACAGACCTTTGCTCCTTACATTCATTATTCACCAATTGAAGTCATCTTTCTTGGGAGGACTGTACAAAAATGGTTCAACACAACCCATGCAAAACAAAGGCTGTTAAATATAATAAATGACATTTCAGTGGATGGACCACCTGTCATTTAATCTGCTGACAGGTGAACAAAATTCTTGTATGTTGTTTGTAATGTGAAAATTCTTGATCGTACTGCAAACACAGGATCAAATGATTGTTGGTGTTGATTGGTGAAAAGACCAACACCTGGCAAAGTATCAGAAACCAGATAAACCAACCAAGCCATACCCACGTCTGCATTTAGAGGTGCAGTATGCAGACATGTATGCCGATGGCAGCCCAGGACAGAGTGTAATGCATGTATGTACAGTATGACATCAGTAAGAAGCAGTTGGGGTAAAGATTCAGGTAATGCTATCAAAAAATAATGTGAATGAAAAAAAAAACTAAAAAAGTAAGCTCTTTGCATCTAGAATAACACTTGTGCATTGCATACTGTATAGTACTTATTCTTACTTATATAGCTGCAGCTACAGGCGTGATAGTGTATTTGTTTTTGTGCATTTGTATTTCCCTCTTTTATGGATAAACAGGCACACAAAGTATTGATCTGGTGAATAAGCTTTGCCTAACACTTCCTAACCTCTCCTCAGACAGAAAGGCTAAATCTCATGCAACTTCATTTAAAGCATCCTCCATGTGGAACTAAAGGGCAATGTCAAAATCAGTGAATGCCTTCACACTCTCCCATCTAATCTTCATTCCATTTACAGTGGCATAATAATCAGTGGAAAGAACAAAAGTTGAAGAAGCAGATTGACTGCTTGTAATAGTGTTATTATGACAACCTCTAACAGTGTTGCCATCATTCATTCACTTTGCTAGACTGACACTTTTATCCGTCTAATTATGCACAAGATGCCCTGTCATCTCAACACTGTGTCTAAATGTTCTCAGGTTCATTGTCAGGTAATGTGTATGTGTGACCATTACCTCTTTGACCACAGTGTGGTTTGAGGTCAGATGGCACTTTAGATGGCACCCAATGTGGTAACTAACATTACACACAGCATATATATATATATATATATATATATATATATATATATATATATATATATATATATATATATGTATACACACACACACACACACACACACACACACACACACACATATATATATATATATATATATATATATATATATATATATATGTCAATAAATTGTTCAAAAATAAACACAAAATGAAATAAAGACCTCTTTTAACCATTAACAACATAAATGATTTCCTCACTCAAGACATTTAGCTTCAGACCACTGCTGTAAATTAATGTATAGCCTTTATAAAGATATTTCAATATGTACATACAATATGTACCATAATGAATAATATTGTTTTCATCTGTAAAAAATATTTATAGTATTTAGTATTATTAAAAAGTGTTTGTATTATCTTGAATAACAATTAGAATAAGCCAATACAAACTGCTGAGGGAGCCTCACGAGATGGGTGCTGTTCATACACATTTATAATGGCAAAAATGACAGTAAGACAAGTGAGAGTTCTTTGAACAAAGAAAAACCTGTTCAAGTTTCTATTGTGCATATGCAATATATGAGTGGATAAAATGAACCATGCATATTTCAAGGTCTTTTTTTTTTTTTTTACTTCATCCAAGCCTTCAGTTCTTTCAGTCTTTTCTTCTTTTCACACTGACAATGACAAGAATAAGTTGGTTATAAGTAAAATTTTACACTTTACTGGTATTTATGTTTAAATATGTTTTAATAAAATGCATTTAATCATTAGTGTGTTCTGACTCTGGAACAATTTTCATCTTAAACACAAATACTGAAACAGCAAAAGGAAATGAAATATCATGTCTGTTATTTCTAGAGAGTGATCATTGGTGTAAATATTACTGTTTTGTACATAAGTCGGTATGAAGTAGTATCACTTAACGGCATGCTGATAAAATTAGCATGAATCTGCAAAAACTAATGTGAGGGAGGGCACATAACTCCACAAAATGTCAAGTAAAATTATTCATGTACATCATAATATGTACATTCTGATTTCCTGATGGACCTTAGACATCACTAGCACATGACAATGGCAGTGATCCATCATGTAAGACTACTGTTCCTGTTCTGACACACAGATAGTAGCCTTTGAAAAAATCAGTCATTTATCAATCATTAAATAACCTCATAAAGTATAGTTTTACTTAGAAGAAGGGTGCATACTGATGAGAATGTGTTAGTAGTCAGCACTAAGTTATAATAAGGGTGTTCCATCAAACTACACACATATAAAAATATGAGAAGAAAAAAAATATAAGTGACAGAGATGATTAAAAGGAAGCTCAGAATCCTATTAAATACTAATCTTCACCAAGACTCCCTCTCTCTAAATATCTATCTCAACTCTATTTTTGGCATCTTATCTTACGCTCGATCTCCATCTCACACACACACACTGACTCACACGCTTTTCATACCTCTCACATCACACCTTAAGCCTTCCAAGGCTCCAGGATTTAGAGCACAACTCTCTTTTCTCCAGCACCTAATCTAAACCTTTAATAAAGAACTAAGCAGTGTATTACACTTCATCCATGCCATTAAGCATTTTCTCTGAATGTCTTATGTTATTCAGCCTCTCACTTTGTCAGAAACGTCCAATATGCAGACAAAGCCGTTGAACGAGACAATAATTATCCATTCATTACCTATACCAGTTTATACTTTGGAGGGTCTTGAGGGGCTGCTACAGCCCCCTGCTGTAAGGTGAGATGGGGGTACACCATGGTCAGGTCAGCAGCCAATACAGGGCTGACGCATAAAGACAGGCAACCATTCACACCTACGGGAAATTAAGAGTCACCAGTTAATCTAACCCACAAATTTTTTGGACTGTGGGAGGAAGCTGCAACACTCTCAACAAAAAAAGAAAAAAAAAAACATGCAAACTCCAAACAGAGAGGCCTTAGCCACGCAGCAGGTTAGACCATATTATATCATATATATATATATATATATATATATATATATATATATATATATATATATATATATATATATATATATATATATATATATATATATATCACACATACTAAGTGTGACAAATTGTGCTAACTGCTGTGTAGGGAAGAAAAGGACAAGTAGTAATAGGTCTCAGTTTAAGAAAAACATGCAGAGAAAAGGTAAGTGGGTGAAAGAGGAGATGAAAATGAGAGGGGAAAAAGAGAGAGGGAAGGGGGAGCTATCATCTTTAAGCAACAAGGGTCCTTGTCTGACCACCCCCCACACACCCCCCCTCCTTAGTGACTCAGTCACCACGGCAACAGAGCAGAGGGTAAATCGCTGTGGCGATTGCCCTAGGACGTGTTGTGCATTGGAATGCTGAGTCCCTGCTGCCACCGTGGTGTGGCACACACACGTCTGCATACCCGCTGACACACACACACACACACACAGAGGCACCCATCGGTATTAGAGGCCATGAACAACTCTCCTGAATCTCCCAAAGCCACACACTAGAACCCAGTAACCGCAGTCACTGATGTCATAAACAATATTACACACACTCGCCTTACATACTGTATTTACCTCAATATATAACTCATAAAGAGAACATCACTTATAGCAGTTGCTTGACAGAATGGTGTTTGTTTAATATTCATGCCACCCTCTGCCTGTCTCCAGTGAGAGCACAGCGTTGTTTTTTTCTTGACATAACTCCATACTTCCTGATTCCATTAGCTGGAAAGTAGCATTTTGTGTTTAAACACTAATTTGTCTTAAAAGCTGTACCAGACAGCTTGATACACTGGAGGAGGAAATCTGAAGCATTTATAACCCACAAATCCTTTAGGGTGACACCAGTAAATTAAATCTTCTTCTTAGTGTGTTGGAAGGATGGAGGCGGCGAACAATTACATATGTGCCAGTTTAATAAAGTTAGACTTTAATAAACTTTAATAAAAACAATGAGTGATGTTAAATGTATACACACAAAACTATTACAATGATCATTATTTGTATAAATTATAGTGCTATACCATTGTTCTGTCTTTAAATATTGAATATTGAATGTTGAATATTTGAATGTTTTTTTTCCACTTGACCTCTACAAAAATCTTCACAAGACAGTCTACATTTAAAAGATTACAGCTGTGGCATGTCTGTCATCAGCTTAAAAATGAACAATTAAATGTGTGTTGAGAGGTGCTGGCAACAACATCACTGATACCTGCAACATTTGTTAAAATGATTTATTGTCACAGCTTTATCAATGCTTGTACAATAGGTTATCATCAGTTGCTGAAAATTAAGTTAAGTCCTTTTGTTAAAATACAGATAATGAGAAGCAATAATTGATAAATATAAAGAAGAGGGGGGAATGACAGAGAATCCAAGAGAAGAGGAGAGGAGAAGGAAGATGTAACTAATGATGAGGACAGAAAGAAGAATGAACAAAAAGAGGAAAAACAGAAAAGGGCAGGAATAAAAAAAGAGGAGAGTTGAAGAGAGGGGTATGGGTCAAGGTTGAGACAGCAGCATAATGAGAACAAAGAGAGAAAAAGTGACAAAGTGAAGAGGGATGGGCACCTTTTTTGAAGGCTGAAGTGCAACTGACCAAGTTGTGTAATCATGTTATCATCATGTCAGCTGCGCTTTACCTGTAATGGAAAATTAAAAAAAAATCTTTTATCTGTGTACTATCCTGATCCCCGTCAAAAGTGTGTTTTCATGAATACTTACCATCACTGCAGAAGTATCATTAGAGCAAAAAATATGATTAAACTTACAGTGTGTGAGCACTGAAAACAGACACGAAGGCAGAATGTGTGTAATCAAAATATGAGAAAATACAGGATGTATGCATATACCACAAATGTACAGTGTGTATACTAAAAACTCATGTGATCGCAATTGTGATAAAAATAACATCTAGGCTGAATGGAAACTGATTTCTGGAAAAAGCCCTATAAAACCACAACAGAAAAAAAGTATCTTGTAAACAACTGCTTCCAGTCCAGTGTGTAACTGCAGTAAACTATAGAAACCTCTACAATGTTTCTTGAATGCTGCTAAATGAAAGTAACCCTCAAACCCATCCTTGCAACCAAATGCTTGGAACATGTCATGACTGCAAAGAGAGCGCACAGCTCGGCCTCTCCTATATGAACCATTCTCATCATAAATAGCCTATGATAATTCACTGTAGTCTACGGATTACACAGTGTATTCAATGTATAATTCTGTGTTACATACATGTGACCTCACTTTGACACAGTTGACAGCGAGTAACTACATAAAAGCCTCAAAATCTGTTTGGCTTGATAAACCAACATTCCTGCAGGACTCGAATCCACCTGTTGGATTAATCTCCAGAATCTTGTGGGGTCTATAATCAATATTTCTGCCCTGCATGGGTATAAGTTGGACCATGTGTGACCTGGCTTTAGTTAGACTATCTAAGTATTACCTGCCAATAGTCATTTACAGCAAGCGAGATGCTATGTTAATTTACAGTATGACCATCCTAAATGATCACATACTCGAATGGTGACTGATGACGTACAAACAGATATATGTAATGAAGTGTAACTGAAAGGTGAAGCTATGTGAATGTAGTCAGTCATTACAAAAAGATTTGAATCAGCAAAGTAATACATCTACCTTTAGATTCAAGGGTTTAGCTGCTGAGGAGGCTTTATTGAGTCTGCTCCAGCTAAGCTCACATCTTCTCCCTTTTCCCCTCGGGACTCTAACCTGACTCTAACACCCGAGCACAAATAGTTTGTGAGATAAAATGTACGGTGCTAAAGACAGCATCAGAATCAGACTATGGAATACTTTATGTCAAACACAAAATGATTTTGTTAATTTGATATGCCTATTTTCTTAGATATTTTATGATATTTAAAATGTGGTCAGCCTTGTCTCAATTCTAAAGTCATAGATCTCTGCAAACTCAACTTTAGCTTTGTCTCCATTTTCACAAAGTGAAATTAGCACCATCTACCTCGTGTCAGTGCCAAAATGGCTCTCGATGTGGGTTGCTGAGGTCAGTGTGTTTGGGGATTAAAGTTTAATTTATTTGAACTTTGCCCCAACAAGCTGCTGGAAAATCAGGGCAGTGTCTCACTTGTGCATTTGGTGTCAAAGTAGCAGAAAAAACAGAGCGTCAGACTAAAGTGTCAGTGTCAGTGGGCTGTAACTGGATAGAGTTTGCTGTTTCTCAAAATACCAGACATGACTCTCCCACATGTGCACTACATTACAATGCATGTACAATGTGTTTATAGTTTTGAGCAATTCAGTACTTAAGAAATTATTCAAGTTGGCAATTAAACTTACTCCAATATGAAATGAAAAGTCAAGTAAAAGTGCATCTTCAGAAATAAACCTTAAAAATATTAAACTACATAATACATAACATGTTTTTTGAGAAACAAACAAAAAGAAGAAAAAAAATCTGTTTCAAAGTGAGGTGTAGAAAAGAGCTCTGCGGGCCTTCAGGGAATCGCCTTGACTCACAAACAGCATATCAGACTCTGTACTAACGACTAAAAAGGGGCCTTCTTTCCAGAGCTGTCTTTACAGAAGCATGTTCCTGCCTGATCCTCTATGTTGTCAAGCCCTCGCTGTTCAGGAAACCTTTACATAATAATGTGCAATGCAGAGCTTCCAATATGAGATTTACCACACGTTCAAGCTCAACAATATATGCAGCCCTTTCAATGACAACAGTAAACTCAGCACTCTTTTTCAGGCCCAAAGGAAAAGATGTAATAGATCTCAAAGTAAAACCTCTGAGCAGGAGAAACAGCAATCAACTGCACCTCAAGCATCTGGAAAATGTGTATTAAAGTGAAAAATATTGCTCCATCTGCTCGGGAGCACCGCTACAGAGGTTCACACTAACCTATCAGCAGTCACACAGTTGTAACCTTGTGCTAATGTAACCGCTGCTCTTGTCCTCGGCATTACTATCAGAGGATTCAGACGCATTTCACTGAAATGAGACACTTCACATCCTTCAAGAGGCCGGTTCTTTGTTGGTATCACCTCTGTCAAAGACATTGATTCATGGGATTATATGTCACTTACAAGTCTCTGTAAATGCCTTAATGCCTATGACTTAATTGTATAGAGGGATTTTTGCGTGGACAGCGTCCTTGTCATTCTTGAGAAACTTCAAAGCCTCAAAGCTCTACTTTGCCATACGTGCTATTTCTTACATATCATCATATCGACATCAGGATTTCAAGGCAGCATTTTATTTTGCTCCCTCTTCACTGAAACAAACCATAGCAGTGATTTTCTGACGTGGTCAAGAGATGCTTATATTGGGACTTGTTCTCCTTGTCACTTCTTATTAAAACTCTACTTATTCAGGTGGCTGAGAATCAATTAATTATCGCTTAGAAGTCATTAGTTTCACAGAAACTCTCCTCAAGTAGGAAAACAATCATCGCTGTTACTGGCTCATTAGCTGACTAAAAATGTTGACGCAGTTTTTTTTTCCTTTCCAGACATTGTTTAAGTTAAAAATTATTAATTGAGGACATGAAGAGTCTGTTAATAGATAAATCAATTATGTCATTTTGGTGGGGTGAGGTGGGAAATGATAACGAAGAGAGACATTGCTTTATCCTAAATGGCTGGAGGTCAGTCAGTAGCAATCATGTGACAATGCTTGTCTTCTCTGTAGTAATAAACACAAACCCTGTTTAAACTCTATGGCTACCAGCATATAAGCATAACTATATGTGGGAGTAAGAAAGCACGACCTCTGGACAAGTCTTTGCTGTCGCTGCTGCTGTGAGGGAATCTTCACAATAGTCATTATCTTGTAATAGCCTCCTCAACACGGCGGCACCCAGTAATTAAATAAAGTGATGCTCCCCTCCTTTTCTACTCCCAGTTCGCCAAATGTCGATACGTATTTTTGTCCTATTCTCTTTAGAATGGAGTGAGCATAGAATTTATTCTAGAGTTGTTAACACTAGGTCCTCAGGGAGTAAGCAGTACATTTTGAGAGGCCTTGCTTTCTTGACCTTTCTGTGTCTAAATATTGTTAGTCTTCTACTTTGTTTAGCCATGTTGCATTGATGATGATTGCCATTAAGTTCATTTGGTAACTTTGTTTTATGCTCTTCATTAATTCTATATCATTCATTCTTGAACTTCACTGTTGAACTCTATCTAATATTTGTGTACTTACTATAATAAATCTAATAAATCTAATAAAACTATTTTCATGCTTAATCTGTTCATTTAATTTTTCCCGTTTCCCACATCTAACTCAAGCAGGTTACCATCACTGGGGAAAATCATGAACCACCGTTTCTACAGCGGCATCAACAATTGTTGTGTTATTTGCAACAGTGAATGAGTACATACAGTACATACATGAGCCACATTCTTGACATGCTGGTGTTAACACATTATAGTGGGCCCTACAGAGTACTACGTCTAACGCAAGGACAAGGGAAGGACAGCCTTTAAGTAAAAAAAAAGTGATGTCGCTTTTATAAAACTTTAAATATTGCATGTTGAAATTGTAAAAAATGTTCAACTTGAATCCAATCAGTGGGTGTCTTCCTCTGTGAACATGCCACTGATGCTACGATTTGCTGTATTTGACTTTAGTTAAGGTCACAGATTACTTAATGGTAATTTTAAATATATATGCAGAATTGGTTCAGTTGTTCCCTAAAATCACTCTGGCTCGTATCCTCCTATTTGTTTGCAGCAGCTGCAGACTTTACTTGTTGACAGTAAGTAAGTCTTACTATTTCAGTCTGGAGTCAAATAGCTGTTTTTTGTTTTTTTTTTAGAAAAAAAAAGAAAAAACCCAAAAAAACACAGCAATTTCACACAGACAAACAAGCAGCAACTCTTTTTGATCAGGTCTCCCCTTATTCCAGTGCCACCCATCAGTGGAAAGAAAAGAGACAAAATTGAATGTCTAAACAAGGAGACCGGCCAATTTGAGTTCACTGTCACACTGTTAAAATGAAAGGCAGCTCTGTTGAGTAGTGGATTTAAGCCTTGGTCAAGCTTCATTAAAAAGCAGTGCTGCTGAAGACAAAAACGAAAAAAAATAATAATTTCACTGGTGGTTGAAAAATATTCAGGTTTTGAGACTTGTTTGTGCTCATAATGCGATGAATGACAAAGTGAAAATACCATTGATTGCTGTTGTTTGCTGAAATGGAATTCTGCTATGAATGGACTCTGGAATCCTTCATGTACAGGAAATGACAGTCACCAAAGCGCTATATTAGTCTCTTTAGGTTTTAATGAAAGCGCATTCTTCTCTAAGCCAACTACTTATACTGACTAAACAAGTGTCTACCCCTGGGTCTCATTCATTGTTTTCTATGTTTCTATTCTAGGCAGCAGTGTCCCTGGACTGCGAGGCTTTGCAGGATTTGGCTGCAGAGTGAGGAAGAAAGGGGGGCATGATTGAGTTGTATCAACAGTTGAAACCTTTCTTAACCTGTGTAGCTGGCAGGTGATCACAATAAAGGAAGAAAAAGAGCAGGTAATTTGGCTTCTTTTGACTCAGGGCTATCCTCCGGTATTTTCTAAGAGCTTTAGATTGGAGCAGGGAGGAGAAAGGATGAAGGTCTGCTCAGACTAATTGCTTAAGCGGCAGATCAATATTTGAGCTAAGAAGGAAAGACTACAGCTCAGTGACAAGACTGCCAATAGGTCCCAGGAGTTCAAGTTCCCCTGGGTTGGGATTTGTCATCCTTACTGGAACAGTCAAATCAAAAAAAGTTGTTGAGGAAAATGTGATAAGATTTTCTGATCAGTTTTTGCCAATCTAGGAGTGTAAACATCTCAGGGCGGAGGAAATGGCTCAGGGAATAAAGAAAAGATCATAATGAATTTAATCTAGAATTTATAATGGTGCTCTTCAGTCATTTTGAACATCTTTAGTAAATTGGCCATGAATTAGCAGGCAATAAATAACCAAAATCCTGATCACTCTAAGAAAGATAGGCATGTTCACATAATTCCCAGACTGTGTAAATCCATGACAGTTTTCTGTTGAGTTTTAGATACTTCTCTTTAGGTGATAAATCTTTCATCATTTGGTGGGCAAGAAGACAGACACCTACCACAGAGTAGATGTTTGAGTTGATTTTACCTTTTTCTTCCAGATATCTTACTGTATCTACCCGTTAGATTTGCTAAGAGAATTTCACGTTCCTGTGAATCACACATCTCACCTAACTCGCCATCAGCCTGACAAGTCCTTCAAATTAAATAAAGAAATGCACTGTTTGTAACTGCCATCCAGAATGACACTTTTAAGCACTCTCTGATCTGACCCTTTCATCAGCTAGGAAGACATTTGTCAGCGTCTTCCATAACCATGACAAATCACTTTTGCAAAAATACAAACATTTTCTGATGTGACACCACATTGGTAAATTTTGATAAGGTTTAGGAGAACAACAACACCTGGTAAGGGAAAGATCATGGTTTGCAGAACAATTGACTGACTCACCGCTGACTAAAACTGACTGTGGAAAAGGAGACGGGAAGTGAACAGACATTGTTACGGTGACTCTGTAACAATGTCAAATGACTGAATTCCCTCCTTTGCTTCTAACGGACAAGATAATTCTGCCACTTCATGTCTGTACAGTTGTAAATGTTGGAGACAGCTAACGCCTGTACCTGACTTCCTACTAACTGCCCGCAAATTTACATGTAAAGCACTATTTAACTGTTTTTGCTCCGCCTGACTCTTTTACACACTCCTCCATATCAAACGTGCACATTCCACTGCTGTCACCCTTTTGTTTACTGAAAAACAGAGAGTGCAGTAAAATCAAACATTTCAGTTCTCATGCGGGGTGGGGGGCAAGTATCAAAGTGCTGCTAAATCAAACTGTGTGCATGCAGGCACACTCGCTTTTACATATCTTCCTGTTTAATTCAGAAGCCATTCACTTCAAAGAGACGCCCAGGTATTAATACAATCATTTGATTAGGAGTTTTCCACAAGGACCTCATTTCCATATATATATATATATATATATATGACTGCATATTAATTTTACAGTATGTTGCAGTGTCCACTCTCAGTAAACAGTGGCAAGCAGTGAAAAAGACCTCCAATGCTGGAAAATCCTTGGCCCCAGTATATTCCTTTTTTGGTGATTCTCTGTTGCGATATATCTAAATCAGGGATACCATTTGGTGAGAATGTGCGGTGCGTGTGGGCAGATGAGTCTCCATGAGTACACAAATTATGCTCCAAGCAAGCTTAGCGAGGGGGATTCTGCACACTACAGCTATAATTTCGAGGAGTGCGGACTCTACACAAAGGAAGGGAAATCAAATAGCAATTGTCTGCTGATGCAATGCACAGCGAACATCATTAATTCCTCTTTTTGTGTGTTGACAATTATCCCATTCAGAAGCAGGCATTCTGCAAAATAATATGCTGCATCTGCCATCTGAAACACTATTAGAAATTTCCAGTATTTATACAGCAGGTCAGACCTAGCACCACTGCCAAACAAAAAGATGTCTTTGGGAAACCAGATGATTTTTATTCCTGAGTAGGAGCGAGGTGGAAGTCTCTCTTCTCTCTCTCTCTCTGTCTCTCTCTCTCTCTACTGGAGTTTGGAAGGATATAGCTGGACAATGGCGGCGGCGGGTGGGAGGTGGGCTTGCAGACTAATTGCCCAGAGCATGGCAGGGTGATAAAGCGACGGGCCAAGCAGAGTGACGGTCACGGCAGTGAAAAGACCCCGCTCATAGCAACACCATAAAAGCTAATTACTGCCATACAAAGAGCCACCCCTGCCATTGTGCCATTTGGAAAGTGCAGAGAGAAAAACACCGAGCGAGAAGGAGAGAGAGAGAGACGAACAAGAAAAAGAACCTGCAGCAATAAAGACTTAACCAGTAACAATTAGTCTCCAGTGCTGCTAATGAGAAAGCCAAGATAAAACAGGGGGCTAAATTTAAATGTAGGGGGTTCCATAGCTCCTCTCTAGGGCTCAATACTCTGCCTTGCCAATAACGGGTAAGTCCTCCTAGAGAGGGAGAGGGAGAGAGGGAGGCATAAATACCTCCCCTGGCCTGTGTGGGTAATAAAGCCTTGAGCCTGGGTTGCCAGCGGCGCTAGAATGAGCTGCCTGCCACAGGGTGGAGGGATACTTTCTGGGGAGACAGGTATGGTGCAGTTAAATGGGCAAAACAAATGGCTGGGGGGTATGTTCCACATAGCACCACTATGCACATATAGCACCACCACAGCATTAACACAGCTCAGATAGGAGATAGGAATGGGAGCATGTAGAGAGAAAATATGCCTTGATGTCATTAAAAGAGCAAATGACAATGTTGCTAGTAGTGATGAACCTACAGAGAATAATCCTACAAACCTGCAGCTCCTCTTGAAATTACAAAGCTTTTTAACAAGTGTCACCTCATTGTTTAGCTATCTGACTTACAACTCCACAGTTTTAGTTCACTCTTACTGAGCAACAGCAGGCAGCTGTTTTCAATGGTAAAAAAGCTCTAGAAGCCCACAATTTACAGTACAAAGAAATGGTTAAAGACTAGCTGATGAAAACAGTGGAGCATTTCAGCAGCTAAAGAGCCAGATATTTCCTTCAGGAATTAAGAGAGAGCCAAAACAAAGATAAAAGAGAGTGACTTACATTTATCAGATAGACAGAAACACAACTCTGAATAAATGATAATGTTACTATGTAAAATGCAGAATGTGTAACAAAGTAATTGTTAACAAGCTTTTCCATAACAGCTTAAAATATGTATATATAGATATATAATATATAATGATGTGTTTACTACTTGTTTCTGCTGACCAAAAATATCAGTTATTGCAGCTCGCTTTTGATTGTTGATGTTTTTGATTGTCGATACACAGAAAGATTTCAATATCTGTTCACTTTTTGATGTTTCCATCTATTATTATTAAAATGATTGTTTTACCACATCTGAACCCCTACCTTGGGCTTAATTTAGCTTAATGCAGGATTGTGCTGAGGCAGATCTGGCACATCCTATACCAGTACCACTATGGCCTTAAAAAAAAAAAAAAAACATTTTCAGAATTTTGTCCTTTCAGAATCAACATTTTCTATATATTGGATATACTGGATACTATGCTATAAAATACTCCCACAAATCTGGGCCATTGTTTGCAAAGCCAGATTTGTTAATTTTCACATATACATATTTTTGCACATAGTAATTTTCCTAACAAATTCATTAAAGACCATGTTGCAAAAATGAGTACACCCCTAATGAAAGTCTTAGGAGCAAAGCTAAATTGTACAATACAAAATTCTAATCAACAAGGTGTCCAGCAAACAGTTGACTATAAAAGGGTGTTACTTAACCATTTCATGCTGTCATCAGCAATGGCACCACACACAAGAGAAATGTCACAAGACCTGAGAAAGAAAATAATTTCTTTACACAAGAAAGGTGAAGGCTACAAGAAGATCAGCAAATCTTTACTGATCAGTCAGAATACTGTAGCAAAAGTGATACAAAAATTTAACAAAGATGGAACTGCAACCATCTCACACAGAGACGTCCAGGCCGTCCACGGAAGTTAACACCTCGACAGAGGCGTCTTCTGATGAGAAGTGTTGAAGAAAATCGCCATGCAAGTTCTCTGCAGTTAGCTAAAGAAGTAGAAAGCCAAAATGGGTTGACTGTTTCTGTTTCTGTTTTGATACAATACGGCGCACACTGCTGCAGAGGAATGGCATGCATGGGTGTCGATCCACGAAGGAAGCCTCTCCTAAAGCCCATGCACAAAGGAACCCGTGTAAGATTTGCCAGGGCCCATGCTGAAAAAGATGAAGACTACTGGGACTCTATACTCTGGAATGATGAGACCAAGATAAATGTTTCTTGGAACTGATGGCTTCAAAACTGTATGGCATCACAAAGGTGAGGAGTACAAAGAAAAATGCATGGTGCCTACAGTGAAACAGGGTGGTGGCAGTGTCCTTTATGTGGGGCTGCATGAGTGCTGCTGGTGTCGGGGAGCTGCATTTCATTGATAGTATCATGCATTCACAGATGTACTGCTCTGTATTGAAAGATAAGATGCTACCATCACTCTGTGCAATTGGTCGTTGTGCACTTTTCCAACATGACAATGATCCAAAAGAGGTCCTTTTTGAAGGAAAAAGATACATACTGTAATATGTCGCCAACTTGTTCATTCCATGCCTAGAAGACTTGGTGCTGTCCTTAAAAATCATGGAGGTCATACAAAATACTAGATGTAGTATTTTTTGTTGTGGGGTGTATTCATTTTTGCATCACCTAATTTGAGTAAAACTGAAGATTTTGTAATCTAAAGTTATATTATTAACCTTACATTCATGTTATGAGTTAAACAAATGTTCTATAAAACTCAGTTTTGTCAAAATTTTGGAAATATTTTTTATTAATTGTGTTTATTGAGATATTGATTAAAATCTCACTTTTCAAAGTGGGTGTACTCATTTTATGCTGAGTAGTACTGTGTGTGTATATATATATATATATATATATATATATATATATATATATATATATATATATCACTGTTCTTAAAAAGTATGCTCACTTGTACTCAGTTGTCCTAGATGGATGATGAAGGGGAAGATTTATTTCCCAGCTGATTGAGTACTTAACTACTACATCTATCATTCTTTTGTCCTGTTTCCTTCCAATGGACTGCAAGCTTGGGCAGATGACTACCTCTGGCATTGGTTCCCTTTGTGTCCTTGAACTCTCTGGTTGCTAGGTTGCACTAAAAATGTGCGGTGTGTGTGTGAAAAATACTTACACAGTTTAAGGTGTTAGGAGGAGTAAAAATGTATAATGTGTCTGGAAGAACCAACAAAAAGGATGCGGTAAAGTAAAAAAAATTTTGAAACAACGGCAAAGATGGAAGGTATGCAACAGTACAACCTGCCTTTCTTTTCCCCATAAACCTCGGCATACACACATATGTCACAGAGGCCCTCAGAAGTCTACCTGTCCAGCAGTGAGCGAGCTGACTCTTTGATAGTGACATCCTGGAGAGAAGGAAAGAAGCAGCAATCCCAGCAGGCCCTGACTGTAATGAGGGGGCAACGAGGTTTGAAGCTGCTCATTACCAACACCTAGAGCTGCAAGGAAGCCAGGCTGACAGCCGCCAAGGCAGGAAGGGACCCTGGGAGGACCGCTGCATGTGGTAGAGGCACTGGAAGGAACAAATGGGGGCCAGGAATAGATATCACCTCCAGGGTTTCAACTGACAGTAGGTTTTTCTTCACCGTGGATTTGTGTAATCTCGCTCTGAAGCCGCTGCTTGCTGGAAAAAACACAGAAGCAGCATTAAGACCACTAATAAATGAATCTTCAAAAATAATTAGACCAAAATTAGATTCTAAAAGGCAATGCTGTCCCTTTATCTTTAAATGTGACCACTACCTAAAAAAACAAACAAAAAAAAAACAATAGAAGGATTTAGTGTACCCCCCATAATTTTAGTCTTCTCAAGGTGGAAAAGCCCCTGAAAAATCATCTAGACTCTCATGGGAACACCAAAGCTCTGCTTTAAAACTCAGACTAATGAAACTCTTTTAGGTTAGCAGTCGCTGAAGGCAGGGTGAACTGTGCTGTATATTTAATGATGGGGAGAAGTCTACCTTACCTGTGGAAGTGAAGAGTCAATTTACTAAAACATTATTTTACAGCTGACTGGAAAAATAAAACAGGATTTAACTGTTTAATAAACTGCCATCAAAACAGACAACACTGGCTAGTTCTGACATCTGGATCATACTGACTTGTTATATATTTGAATAAATTATAGTCCCCAAGATTTCAGACATGATTATTTAGACATTTGTCAACGCCAAAATCGAAACCATGTGTTGACGTGTGCCTGAACAAACAATTTACCAATTTGGAAGTGTTATGCAGTATAACTGAATTACTTCCACTCAGCCCTGCAAGTGTGCCCTGCACTGTTGTGGCCTAAAGGGGCACAACGCTTAATGCATGAGATTTTAAAAATGTTACAGGTTTGATGTATTTACAGGTCTGGTACAGGTCTGGGCTAGGTATAAAGAGAGGCACCAAGACACTTGAATAGAAAATTGCCTTCTGCATATCCTAAATGAATGTTGAATGTTGAAATGAATATTTTGTCTTCTGTATGATTGTCCAGTAAATGCCTATCAAACCCATGTGCGTGGATACAGTGCTGGAATACCACAAAGGGAAGGTGGAGTCCACCAGTAAAAATAAAAACTTTCAAGCTCCTCCTGAGGAATCTTGAGGTGTCCCCAGGCCAAATGAAAAATATAGCCTCAGGACGTTCTGGGTCTACCCCCGAGTCTCCTACTAGTCAGATGTGCCATCAGGATGTGCTTTAGACATCCCAACCCCTTCACACTCAACTGTAAACCGCCCTAGTGCGTGCTGAAGATGGTCATCTGATGATGGTCAACAGAACCACATCATCTGCAAAGAGCAGAGAAACAATTCTGTGGTCCACAAACCACACACTCTACTCTCTTTGGTGGGCCATGAGAAATGTTAACAATCATAACTCTCTGTGTCTCTCTCACTGTCTTTAGGTGCTTCAGTAGAGCATTGCCCAAACTGAATCATGATTAATTAACTCAATGGGATGACGAGTTATATGGTTTGAAAACATGAACTATATAATAACCTGTCACCCTCATTTTGTCTGCTTCTCTCTTCTCTCTCTGCCCCGAGTTTCTGACAAGCCCTGAGGTAATTAATACTTGTCAAACACCTCAACACGCAACCTACCCTTTCCCATTACACAAACACATTAACAAATACTTCCATGTACCGCAGGACTGACGTCTCCACATCCGCAAACCCACCAGGCTAATTGACTCTTGACAGAGAGACCACAGAGTGAGATCTTGTTAATTACCCGAGTCTGCAGTCATATTAAAGACAGCACACACATACAGACGCACACTTAGACACTAATATTTGTATTCAGAGTCATAGAAAGGACAAGTTGAGTGTACTGACAGGGAGAGCTGTGTGCTGCTCCACAGCTTCTTTATTAACCATTATGGCACTGGTACCGCTGGCTGACAGAGAGACAGAAGCAACACAGAGTCAACCGGTTCTCTGTGACCCGGCTGAAAGAAAGAGAAGCACAGGAGAGAAAGGATAATTGACTGTCTTAGCTGTGCTTTCACCCCATACAGGTTCTGTGCTATCTGAACTGGAGTGTTTCCTTCCTTTACATTGGTTGAGTTTTCCACAATGGCATGTAAACAATGGTATTGAACTCAGGTGGTACAGGTTAATGCAACAAAGCAGCAATACATGCGGGATTCTTTTTTAATCTTTTGGGTGAATTGCAGAGTGATATTAATAATATTGTAAAATGAAAAAAAGTACAGAAAAAAAATCTGAAAACAATAGCTATGGGCAAAAAGGAGACAAACAATGAAATATGATGGCTTACAACCCTCTGATTGTTGGAAAGACTAGCATAACACAATCCAGGACAAACTGCAGTGTGAGCCAATGCTTCAGTTCTTCTTTCTTTGCTTTTAACTGACTACATGTCTCAATATCTCAGTCAAGATGGCAGATCAGTTCATCTCATTCATTTTATTTTACAGGAACAGTAACTGGGGTTTTGACCTGGATAACAAGTAAACAAAACCCTGACCAGTCTTTTAAACATGACCAACCATGTCACCTAATGTTAAGTAGTTCCAATGCCCTAAAACTAAACTAACCTTAACAGTGGAAGATGCTGATCAGAAAAGGGGAATATGTGTAAGTTTTGGAGCTGTCATTTGGGTTAGTTTTGCATGCTTCTATAGTAAACTATTACAAACGATTATAAAATTGTGTAGATATTTGACACACCAATGTATGAATTTTGTCCCATTTTGCCACCATAACATTGAAAAAAAAAAACTTTCCACCTCTCTTCTAGCTCCACTAAATTCCTGAAAATGCCCTTTACATTTATTTAAAGAAGTGTCTTTTTTTTTGTTTGTTTGTTTTTTACATGTTATGAATATTATTGAACAATGACACCATGAGTCACTCATCAGGCTAAGGAAATGGTCAACTCAAAGCTTTTGTGGACTCTCCTCCTGCCAACCCCTGCCAACTAAACAATGAGGAAAAGGTGGAGTGGGCAAACAGCATGCTGCAGCTGTGACCCTGACCCTGACCCTGAGAGGCTACCTTCTGCCTACGAGGACATCACCATGGCCATCATAAACAGTGACTGCATGGTGTTCGTTTCTCCCTGCTGTCGTGGAGAAGAAGATACTAGATACACCAATCCAGCCCGGAGAGGCTCAGAAAGACTAATAACATCCTGAATGAGGACACTGCCTGAGAATTAACCTATTTTTACTTATTTTATAATTCAAAGTTACTACTGTAGTTAACATTATTAAATATTAGGTATTATATTCATTATTCTTAATGTTCAGTATTTTACACTTATTTATATTGCATAATTGAAGGAGCTATCTGTCATACATTCCACTTTGATTATTGCCTGTATGATTATATCTGACAAATAAAAAATAATAACGTTTATGATTAATCCTACTCTGCATGCTTTACATTACCTGTCTGGGGCTTTATAAGCTTGCAATATTTCCACCACAAAACACTAAAAGATAGTTTTCGCCTGTCTGAAATAATTGATGAAAATAGACTGTATAACTCTGCTGCAGAACATTAGCATTTGATGATTAATTTCATAATGAGACCTTCACAGCAGCCAAACATGAGAAGGGAAAAACACTGATTTTAAATTATGATCCGTCTTTTTTTTTTCTTGTGTGAGAAGCTATTTTTAAAATTGATCACAGTCGCTCACACAGACAAACCCACACGTAGTCAAAAGGTTTGTAATATTGTGCCCTTCTTCAGATTCAATCAGCCAATTACAGCGTATAAATTCACAGCTGTTACCACAGGTGCAGAAGCCCAGGCAACCCCTTCGCCATCACATGCCACAAGATTGACACACACTTCAGAACAAACACACACATAATCGTGAACATAGAGAGACCGTCGTTCTGCATCCACATGAATCAATGTGGATCGCAAACACTCATACATATTCTGTCCAAAAGTTTAAACTCTGACATGTGGAATCATTTGGTGCCTCAAAGTCGTCCTCACCACATTCATTTCTGTGAACATCACTTTAAAGAAGTTCACTTAAAGCAGCTTAATGGAACTTTTTATTTTGTGCTGATTTCGGTGGTCCCTGTGGACAAAGGCAGCAGTGTTTCACCTCAGATTACACTTTTCCTCCTCCTCACTCACTTTGGAGACAGACCTTCAGTTAACGGCTGAAGCAATTTGAATTCAGTCAGACCCCGACACCATTTTGTCACAGAAAAATCTGTGCAACTAAAGCACAAGAGGCTGCGTAAAAAATATGGCAATAATCAATGATGATGGCTAGTGTGAACAGAAAGGCCTCATGGGAGCTGAAGTAGACAAGAAAGACAACTGAGTTCTCTTTTAAAAGAAGTGACAATGTGAAAGCAAAAGGAACTGATCCTTGTTATTTGGTCCACTTTAAGAGGACTGTAGAGGTTCATTTAAAAGGGACTCTATGTGAAAACACCCTAAAAGATAAAAGGGTCAAGAGTCAAGCATATTTGCCTCAAAACATCTATCCCTTCCTGTGTCAGGCTAACTACCATATATGGCCATGCTGCTCCAGGTCACTTCCTTCTCTGTCATGCACACACAAGTTTAAGTGAACTCACACAAAGCTAAACTTATGCAGACACTCAACATGTCTGTGTACATATTCATACTGGAGACATGCACATATGCATTCATACACAAACCCATAATCAGATTTCATTCACTCCCTGAGGCTAATTTTCCCCCAACGAAGGGCTTTCACACTAGGGTGGTTTCCTCAAGTCTGGTTCTCAGAGAGCGTGTCTGTGACAGGGGACCATACAAGTGTGTGTGTGTGGCAGACGGCAGCCTCTCAGGCTGCCTGCGCTTTAGCCATGGTGTTGTCCCTATGGATGGGAGTGAAGAGGAGTCTTTGGTGCTGATTTGAGTGCTCATATGAGTGCCTGGAACAAATGGATTAGAGAATAGTACAATCTGAAGCAGTGGCATGCCACCTCATTCCAGCCCCAGACCAGACTCATCTCATGGCAATTCATAGGAATCACTGCTGCAAGAAAGGAGCAGTGCACTACAGTTATGTAAGGCCTTTATATGAAAAAGAAAATGTCTTCCTGCATATATTGATGGTAGACTGCTATATATGAATGTAAATGGTTGTTTTTTTATTTACATAGTAAAAGGGAATAGCAGGTGGCCGTGTAAGTCAGAGCTTATCGTGTAAAGCAATCAGCTCTAAGTGATCTTATTTTAATGGAGAAGTTTGACTGCAGTAGTGGCTAGTGTGCCAGTAAAAGTTACTGTCTAACAAAGATAATGTTTCTTAGCTATGAACCAGTTAACCCTTTAAAGGACCTACTGTCTTTCAGTACAGGATCACTGAACTAACAACAATATAATATATATATATATATATATATATATATATATATATATATATATATATATATATATATATATATATACACTGATTATCATATATATTTGTACACTGTAGTTTGTTTATTTTTATGTTGTCGAGCTGTTGTCCTTGTTTAAATTGTGTGTATCTCTATTTTGCTGTGTACAAAGACAGCATTGTAAAAAACAGGGTTCAGGTTCCTTGTATCCATATACATATGTGATATACATATATGGTTCTTGGAAGTGTATTTTGCAGTCGCTTTCAGTTAAACGGAAAGGAAGAGGTGAGGATTCAGAACATAACAGGCCTAAAAAGAAAAAATAACATTCAAATATGGCTGAGATTTGGAGCATGAAAAAGTAGCTGCATTAGCCATAATCTCAACTAAATGAACAACAGAAATGTTTGTCTAAATGGCATATTCACAGATTTTTCTGTTTGCTTGTATTCATTCTCACAAAACAAAGAAGTTCTACATATAGCATGTATGAACATTCACCATATGGATTCACATGGCAATTGCATGAGCTTCAGTGTGCTGTGATGCTGACGTCGAGCAACTGCGATGAACAAAACTTCATGAGTCAAAACTCTCCATTTGTGCCTCTTTCTTCCCCCCTTACCCTGTCTCTCTCTCTCTCTCCTTAGTGTGTGTGCAGAGAGCAGCCTGCACACACACTAAAATGAAGATGGTGTTAAATGCCACAGCTCTCACCGAGCATTAGCCTAGTTAGTCAAGCGTCACAAGCGCAGAGGCAAAAATCATCGACCTCAAGTCCAGTGATAAAGCAACATCAAACAACCATTAACAGCACACCAGTAAGAAACCTCCAAAGATCTCGACTGGACGAGGACACAGTTGCTAATGTGGCTACACCCTCAAAGAACTACAACTCTAAGTCTTTACCATCTCAAACGTCCAAACACCAGTATCCTCCACAGCATGGCAAACTGGAGGCTGTTGATATGTTTTTTTTTTACTTTTTGTCCACAATTAACCAAAGTGCTCCTACAGGGCTACATGTCCATAACAGAAAACAAAAGATAACAAAATGATAAATGAAGTGGAAGCTGGTGCAAAAAGGTTGAAGTGCCGAGCAGAAGAAGCCGTTCAAAAAGTGATGTTACTGTTGTACTGTGGTGTCAACGTGCTCCCCCTGCCTTCTGGCCCAACTACCTACAGCTGTGGCATTAAAACATGATGCATCATCAATCAGCGTACTGTAGGGAAATAAATGATACTGTAAGCAAATGACTGCTATTGTATGTGTCAGCATTTGACAGTCATTTTCCAGAATGAGAGGTTCTGTAGCTCTCTGTCCACCTCTCCACTCTGTCCCCACTCCTCTTCCTCCTCCCATCCCTCCATTTCCTGTCATCTGTCCATGGCAGCCTGTCCTTCTCAAGGTCTGCTCCGTCGTTAATCATCATTCCCTCCTCAAATTCTCTCTCAAAGACACGCACAAGTACACACACACGCCGCGTTAATCACTCACACACCATGCCCTGAGTATAATTATTCAAATCTGTCTGATCTTTTATCATTGCTCTTGTTGTGCTTGGAGCAGATTGTCCCTCAAACATTAAAAGCCCTGTCAGTGTCCATCATTAGGTCTTAAAGATTATTTTTACTCTTTTATTTTTTATTTGTGATACATTTATTTCAAACTGGTAAAAAAATAAAGTAAATAAATAAATAAATAATAAATTCATAACAAAACCTGACAGAAAAAGCATGAACAATTATATTATTATAATGTTATTACAGTATCAGCTTGTATTTCATTTTGACAAAGAACAAACAAACAAAAAAAGGGGTGCTGAGGTTTAAAACATACAAGTCTATAGATTAAGATGGGCAGCTATGATATGATGCATGTAATTATTGTCTTTGGGTACATCCTATCGATCCTTCCTGCTGTACATTCCAAATTTGCTCTTATATTGAAGGCTAGAATCCAGTATGGCTACAAAGAGAGATTTGCAGTGTAAATGTGTCTTTTTTGCAGCACCCAAAAAATCTAACTTAGTAAGAGTAAAGGATCAAGTGTCATTTAGAAGACAGAGAGATGCATTTGGATCACCGCTCAACCCAGTCCAGTCTAATGGAAAATAATAAACAAATTTCCGAAGTCCCAAAACATGTGTGAAAATGTCCCTGGAACATTCAACTACTGAATTTGATGATGAAATCAGTTAATCAGTTAATGAGTATTATTTGTTGTGCATCTGTCCAGCCTTTTGGGCCATTGTGCAGTAATTGCATTTCCAGTAAAAAGGGTTTCTCAGACAGTGCTTACACACGGACATTTACTTGCTGTGGTCAGTACCACAGCTTAAGTGGAAGTGCCACTTTACCGACTCAACTCAGGGCAGGAATAGCTCTCATTCTGGCAATTAGGAAGAGCTTTACTGCATGATTACACAACAACACATAAACTTTGTAAGTTGTTATCAGTTTCAAACTCTGCTGGAATGCTCTGCTGATTTTAACACTGATTGGTATAGTATGGTGTATATTGTATACATGTATATTTCACTACAAGTTTTGTGATTGGGATTTGGAGTCTAAATTGGTTGGACCTGTTTAGTTTACTGTGTTAATTAATTTTCTACTGACATGTATTCTCTCTGTACATGTAAGAGTGTTTATCTGTATAATAAATACAGAAAACAAGGCCGTTGAAATAGATAGAGGAGAAGCCAAGATAAAGGAGGCTGGTGTCGAGAAAGTCATTGATGAAAATCTGAAAAGCTCTATTAGTAGTTTTGCGTGCACTTTTAGGGACAGTTCCTTAATACAGCTTGTTATTTTCCAATCTACTGTCAAGTTGAAAAAGATTTTCAGTGTGTCAGGCTTCTATTTTTGATCATGAGGTGATAATAACACATTCACAGCATCAGCTGAGCTTCACCCTGCATTGCACAACAAATCTGGTGAAAGTTATAGTTGTATGTTGATGAAGACTTATTGAGGTTGAGTCTTACCTTTTTAGACAACATCTCCTTACATTTGGTATAGAAAGCCATGCTACATTAGCTACAGCAGTTTCTCATAGTACAGACAACAATAATGCCTTTGACACTGGCACATTTAAATATGATGTTTATGATGAGTATTTGAAGTTTTGCAAAGCACCTCTTTATACTGTAATACTATATATTTATACCACTGGTTTCCTCAGGCTCCAGCACTTATGCATGACATCTGTCTTCAGATTTAACTGAATTAACTGACATGAGTAAATATTACTTCAAAAAAATCAGTTTAGATCTGTTCAGAACATGTCCTCTGTTCAAATTTAAATAATTGGTTTGGTGGGTTAGGGTCTCCCTACTGTGAAAGATTAATAACACAATTGTGATCAGATTAAAAATCACCAGCTCCAGAAAAAATACTCCTTTAGACAAGAGGTGAAGGCTGGATGACTCACAGAGCACACATTTCATAAGCAGACATGTTCCCTCGTTTTAGTATCGTGACCGTTCATCATTGTTAAAGATACTCGTCGATGCCTGCAATGCTTCTGTTGGATTTGCTTGGTTCCCTACTGCATCTGTGAGCTGAAGTTGATTTCTTTATCTCTAAAAATGAGATCTTCAGTGCATGTTAGAGGTGCATGCTCACCTGAATTCAGTGTGATTACAGGGACTCCACTCACCCTGGGTACATCTAAATGTCATGAGTAATGTGAGTCAGGAAAGCAGGGAGAAATAACTACAGGATTGAATCATCTGTTATGTCATGGTGTAATCAGTCCGGTGAACGTTTGCATGGTGGAGTTCACAGGGTCCTGCAACTGTAACAGCTTTTGTATTGCACCTTTGTTCGGACAGGGAGACAGTATGACAGCATACACTCACACACACTCATGCACACACTGGTTCTGATCAGTGACTACCAGCACAGGAATGACAGAGGTGAATTTCTTAAAATTTCAATGCACGGTCACAGCAGCATTTCATCACTTCAAGGCGACTTATCAACTGTCAAGGAGTTCAGAATTCTCTACCCCCTAAAATGACTATTTAAAAGGAAATGGCATTTCAGCTCAGCTCCTCATTAACTCTTCAAATACTCTCTCTTTCATGTCTGACATTCCCTTTGGAAAGCTGAGACAAGGCTTCAGCCAGCAGAAGGGCTTTGATATGCTGATATCAGGTTATATGAATATCAGGTAAAGACATCCTTGACTTTTACTCCATGTGACTGAGCCTTCCTCTTTCTCTCTATCATTCTTGATCTGTGCTCAGTTTTGGATGGGAACTCCACTGAGGTCAGGGTATTGAGAAAGATGGCAATGGACCCCATGCTATGGTTTTCAGTCAGGACTGCCTCTAATAAAAAGAGAGCTGAAACATAATTCAAAATCCATTAAAGGACATTTCACTACATTTCAACAACTTTATTTAGCATCAAGGTTAAATTGATGCAAGAAAACAAGATACAGTTGTTATATTAAGTTACAATATGTGCTGTTTTGAAAGGAGCTATGCACATAAAATGTATTTACACACGTACAGAGGCTTGTATGGTTATGTGTAACAGTGTGCACATTAGTCCAATATCCAAACAGCCAGGCACACGACATTCAGTTCACCCTCTAACCAAAATAACTTCTGTCAAAATTGCTTATTTGTCTCTACTGTTTGCACAGCTAGAACATAAATTCTAGAGCGTAAGTTTTTTTCTGTTTCAGCAGTACACCTGTTGTTGTCTATCAGCTGTAGCATGCTAGTCTGCTTAGTCGGGTTAGTCAAGCTCATTTGGTGGTGATTAGTGTCAAACTGCATGAGGCCACGAGGCCATTGCTGCATGTGTCCATTAATGGAACGAGATAAAAATACTTTTTATCAAATAACTAATTATTGTCTAACCCAGTTGCTCAGATTTTGTACTGACGATTCAACTAGGAGAGTTTTATGACATTAGACATTAGGAAATTAGGTCTTTCTCAATACAGAGTACAAGATGTGCCGATCTACACATCGCAGAATGCGAGGAACTTACGTGAACAAACCCCTCTGATAAAATAGGGGAATCAGCATTTTCCTGGGAGTTTGGACCCTTCCTGAATCAATGCAGAGGGGTGATTGGCAGAGTACTTTGAATTGTATTGTTTTAATTAAAGACAAGTTAGAAGTCTACCAGAACACAATTCACAGAATGTCAGTGAAATGAAATTCCAGTACAAAACATGTAGTTGAAAAAAAAACTACCAACAGCTACCTTTAAAAGGATGGATATGCTGGAGAAGCTCTCCCTGTTCCCACCAAATCAATGCCCAGGCCAAAGAAAACTAAACACTTTAGCCCCGAAGGCACAGGCAGACAGCATCCTGACTAATCATTTTAAAAGCTCCAGTCAATCTCCTGATTCGGGTTGGTTACATTTCTGTTTTTTTCCCTCAAACAAATGAAAAGCATCCTCTACCACCATGAACCCAACGTCACTTCCACTGGTGAAAACAAGCAACGGACAACATCAAATTACATTTACTTCCCATTCCCATTTCAAATTCTAATTCAAATAAGAATAGTTTGTAATTAGTCCTCACATCAGCATATTATTTTCTGCTTCAGCAGTCACTTTAGCTTCTGCCCTTGGATCCAAATAGATCCAAACTGAAGTGCTGTTGCTACCACAGGCTAATCAATGGGCAGAAAGGAGAGGAACAGCACCTGCTACTAACAGCCACTCGCATGCAAAAAGACACTGGAAGGACACTGGAAGAGAACTGTGAGCATTATCATCAGAAAATGATATTATCTGATACGCGGCATGTGCTAAATGAGCTCAGGGAGATATACACCCTCTGAATTGAAAGGCTATCAAGCTAATATCACAGTCATATCAGATACAGATTGTGTGACAGTCTTAAATGTAATCAAGCAAAACACAGATCTTTTTTTCTTCTTTTTTACATTTACTGTTATTCTTTTCAATTACAGTCTGCAGCTTGAAGCTTTTTGAAACCTCTGCTTCTTAATCTATTCTGCCAAAATGCTGGTAGGCCTATAGAGGAAGACAATAAGAATTAAAAGTATTATTGTTATATGTTAAGTAATCATGATGGGGATAATAATTTCTGTTCTGTTCTGAAGAACACTTGAAATGATTTTTGTGATTGCATAATCTATTTTCCACATCAAATGTTCTATTTCAGAAATGATCCGTCAGCAACCGAAGAACCTCGCTGAGCATGAACATTTCAAATGAGTCTGCTTATGAAAACAAGAACATAAATGTACTCCTGACTTAGTCATTTAAGAAATCAACATGAAATGACTTTTTCATGCCACAATGAATAGCTCAACACTTAGTCTGCCGAAAGCTGCCGCTAAGTATGTTAAAGGTCTTGAAAACCACATTAGCTCCTGGGGGGCTAACACACTACAAGTCAGTTAGAGATGGCTTAAACAAGTTAAGGTAAGTACAAATAACTTTTCAGCAAGATATTACAACTCCAAGGACCATTAAGTGATTAAACACATGGCATCACATCCATATGGACTAACAACTACATCTGATTCTCTGTTGCAATGCCTACATGCTGAGTAATTCGCTTTGAAGCCATGTTGTCATGTCCTATAATGTGTATTATGTTCAACTGTGAAAGAGTGCCATGCAGTGGCTGTGTTGAATAGCATGTGGCCTATTTTCTGTTTGGAGGAGACAGAGAGGACTAGTATTTCTAGCCAGATCCCATGTGACAGGCCGACATGACAGCGGGCCCAGCTGTGCTGAGGGAGATGCATTTCCTCTCATGTCTCTTGTCTTTCTATTCTTTCACCTACTCTTCTTCCTGTCATGGATTATCATTTTTTTCTCTCCAACTTTTCTTACATTGAGTCTGCCTCCACCTTTCTCCATCATGGGCATCAATAGTGGAGCTTTCAGATGGTGTAACACACCTTCTGTTGGACATTTTAGAGGACCTTGTTTCTGGGTAAGAATTCATCACTGGGCTGTTGTCTGTTTTTTCCTCACCATTGACACTTTGACAATTTCAAATTTTAATATTAGTATGTCCGCTTGTTTATTTTAGTATCTGTTCAGCATATTGTCAACTTTGGTGCAGAGTCAGTGTATCCTTATTTGGACAAGCATCCCAGTAGAATCTTTCCTGCTCTGAAATCTGTCCAGTCAGCCAGCGTGCCAACTAAAATGTGGAACAAGTACTATACAGATGGTGACAAATTAAAGGAAAACATGAGTGATTACATTTGAGTGGAAAAACCTTCATCTCAGTCATAAGGGTTCAGTAAATGTTTTCATGAAATCTGAAAAATATGTGAACAATTTTCTACAGCCTCAACAGTCCCTGATACACTCCACATCGGACATGGATGTGAAGAGCAGGGCTGTTTACACAGTGAGTATTATATCATGCGTATAGATGGATGTGTCTTATATTTTAGGATTCACACGGATGTCTGCAAAGATGGGCCCTCACTAAATGTATTAACAGAATTTACATTACAACCGTTTGAGCTTCAGAAAGCGCTCTCCACCACCACCACTGAAACACCAAACAAGGAATTCCTTCTGGAAGAACGGTAACCTTAACCCTTTCACGTCATCCATTCAGCCTGACCTGGTGTTCATTTTAGCCAATTTCTCAGACAGAGAAGGGAGAGCACACAAAAAGCTGGAGGTCAAAAAGTAAACTATTATTTTTAAATAAAGTTATTTACAAATCAGATCATAAGATATGAACAATGAGTTACATCAGTGATGATACCGATGATCAGTTTTCCTGATTCAGGCTTCCTGAACAGCTGTCTTGACTAGGTTGATTGAAACAAGTGAAGGAATAACTGGATGATTTCAAGGGTTTTGGTGGTAAATGGTGTAAGATATAGTGGACTGATGCATACTCCATCTGCAGCCCTGCTCCTTCTCCTTCACCTTCTCCTTCACCTTCTCCCTCCGCTCTCTGTAGTATTATTATTATCATTATATATTAACTGGTGGACACATCTAATCTGAGAGCACATTGGGGAAAACTATAATACATGCACCAACATAAAAGACATGAAAAAAGTTTCTTCAAGTTCAAGTCTGTTGTGATACTCACCTTCTGAGTGAACTCTGGAGTATTAAAAAAGTCTTACCAACAAGAAAAAAAAACTAAATGCGTACAAATCCAATTTTTATACAAGCTGGGAGGTGTGAGCTGGGAGTATTTTTTTGGGATTTGTGTGTCCTTTTGTGTATATAACAATATCAGGGTTTGTTTGAATAAATGTACACAGCTCAACTTCAAATAGACAACAACCTTAGTTTCGCTCAATTTTCACTTGTCTCTGGTTAAGTCGGCCGTATCATCTGTGGTATCCTCTTCATTTGACCCTCAAAAAAGATCAAACTGCAGTGCTTGTCCAGTTGCAGCATTGTCCTTGTGGCATCAACATATCGCTACCATTGGAGAAAACCTTGAGGCTCTGAGAGAGTGTCAGCTTTTCACCAGATGAGAAGAAACTGCATGTTTGGACTGTGAATTTCAGACACTGCACAGTGACCTTAGCAGCTGAGTTTAGGCCCTTGGGGATATTATGCTTGCAGCATGCAACAGGCCTTGTCACTGCTCAGGGAGAAATGGATAAATAAGGGGAAAAATAAGATTCCAAAAATAACACTACAATGGCTTTTTTCACACAACAAAACACGTTTGTATCCCCGATGGATGTGAGTTAGATTTTGACTGATGTTGTTTTTAAGGTCCAATGTCAGTATTTTGTTACGAGTTAGTCTGGTCTCTGCTTTGTGTGAAGTGCTGTAGATGCCCTGACTTTGTGGGGGCGACTATAATGGCACCTCCTTGGTAGTGCCGCTGCACATATATGAACTGAAATGCAAAATTGATGTGAAAAATAAAGGTTGGGTAATTAATAAATACAGTCATCCGGTCAATTGCTTAATGCTTAATGCTTTGAAGCTTTAATAATGTGAAGTGTGTGTATGCTTCAGCATCTTTATCTGCTGCACAATGAGATGTTTGAGTGGCAGTAGTCTAATTAGAGGCACTGACTCAATGCACTGGTGAGGCTAATTACTGGATTTACAATAACAAGCACATGTAAACAAATGTATAAAACATGAGATGCCACTTTTGCTTTAAAAAAAAAAAAACAGTTGGAAAAAAGGCCACAATACACAGGATTAATGAGCCAAGGAAATGTGACGTCTCCCTGTACAATAACAATGTACAATGCCGGGTTGTAACTGACAATTCTGATATGTGTTGAGGTGTGCGAGGCACTTTTATAGCAGCCTGGTGTAGTTTGCATTTGATTTAATCAAGGTAAACACAGTGTGTGTACCGCGCTGCGCTCCGGGGCGGCACTTCTCAAATCAGAGGCTGCAGATTTATCAAAATGTGTGTCCTGCTGCCTTCAGATGGCTGCAGGGATTTTGGAGAAGCTTTTCACACAGTGTGAAGCAGCTGTGCATGGAAACAGATAGAGGGAGAGTGATTCCTATCGATATATAGATATACAGATTCCTTTAAAATGATGCCGTTTCACACACGGTGATTTTTAATTTCTGAAGCCAATCTAAATACATCTAGCAGTTGCTTTAAATTCTTACTCATCATGAAATCATTTCTGCACCCAAAATATTTGGTTCGCTCCTAATGGCAAAATAAAGTACTGGTGGAGTGAATAATGGGAAATCCCAAACTGTGGGAGGGCTTGCAGTGGTCGTAGGGCCGCCACGGAAATAGAGCCCTCTGTTTAACACAAAAAAGAGGCTTTCTTCAGATCACCCACTAGCACACATTCATTTATTTGCCACAGCCTCACTCTTCATCTCTTTTTCATGGCTGTTAGCTCATGTTCATTCTCCACCCCCGCCTCTTCTTCTCTCTCGGCAGAGTTAACATGTTTACCGATGGTCTCTTAATACACCATCTCCTCCGCCTACACCAATCCCCCTCTGGACACACAACTCTACTACACATAATCCATCACCTTTGCTTTTACCTGTTAGCACGGACACATACACACACACACACACACACTGCAAACTGAGACTCGTTCTTAGGTGTTACATTTCCATCTGCATGCGCTTACAACACACACACACACATACAGTACCTTGTTGGTTAAATGGGCCTTGAATGAACAAAAAATAGCACAGTCAAGAAGAACAGGTCTAACACACACACACACACACACACACACCCTATTTGACTGGCTGCCAATATGCTTAATGAAAGCAGTGATAAGTTATTGACAGCTGCTGGGTATCTGAGGCTGCTGAGGTGTCTAGTGCTGTCAATGTGCTGATACACACACACATACTAGCAAACACACACACACACACAAGTGTCAGATACAGCATTCCAAGCAAAATGGTTGTGCGTGTGTGTGTGAGGGTGGATGTTATTGGCAATGAGTGAATATTGAGTACATCATCTTTGAACACACTGGTTCCATGAAGGCTATTTATCTTGGAGTGAGCCTTTAATGTGTGGGTGTGTGTATGTGTGTGTGTGTGTGTGGGTGGGACTACACACACAGTTACGTACGTGCTTTGAAGCTCAATCAATAATGCAGAGCGTGTGTTTGGGTGGTGTGTATGTTTCAGCACCTTTATGTGCTGTCCAATGAGACGTTTGAGTGGCAGTAGGTTTAAGGTTCCAATTAGAGTCACTGACTCAACGCACTGGTGAGGCTAATTACTGGATTTACAATAACAAGCATATGTACACAAATGTTAGCCCACACATATCTATCTGGAGAACGGGAACGAAGGATTTATGAATTTAGTGTGTGATGACTCCACACACACCCACACACACATAAAATTAACAAACATATCCACCCCTGTGATCCTCTACCCTCGTTCCTCTCCTCCTTCCACCTTCTCCTCCTCCTCCCCCCTGTCCTCCTCCCTCTCGTTTGGTGTGAAATTAAACATTAAAGCCCAGCAGCACGAGTCAGGGTGCTTAATGATGTCGACTTCCTTATAAATTTCTCTGGAGAAATAGATAAAGACAGAGAGATAGGTTGAGAGATAGAGAAAGGGAGCGGAAGCAAACCATGCGTGTATTATAATATATAGAGATTGGCAAAATGATCGAAACCCTGAATAATGGAGGACCCTCAGCATCGTGACTCAACGTGACCTCTGGGTGATCTAATGGTGGTCACCTCAGGCCAATGGCTCACAAGAGACTTCTTTTCTGAGTTTAGAGCTTGAAGGCAGAGCTTGTGGTCAGACTGCATATAAATCCTGCATCTGCAACCACAGCATCAGTCCTAACCTGAACTATGTAGAAGCTATGGATTTATAAAGACTCCATACTTGCCAGAATTGTAAAAAATTATGTATTGGATCAAGGTCCAAAACCCTTGGATCCTGCACTATGATGCAACTTGATGGGGATATTCTTTACCCACCCTCACCTTAAGCTCATGTCTTTCAAACTCCAAAACACTGATTGTAAAGCAGACGTTCTGGAAAACAAGACTGAGAGCCGACTGTCGTGCTAGATGCTGTGGGACAGTGAGTCACAGCTGTGCTTTGAGATAAATGCTAGTATCAGCATGTTAACATGCAGATTTTTAGCAGATATAAGATTTTCCACGTTCACTATCTTGATTTCACCTGGTAACAAGCTAACATTTGCTAATTAGCACTAACACTAAGTGCAGCAGAGGCTGATGTGAATGTTAATAGTTTTTCAGATATTTGTCATGCACCAAATTACTAGACAGATTAAAATTCTGGCAACAGATATAAAAAGACATAGGATCATAAAAGTTATTGCAATTCATTCTGATACATACAAATTTCCTGACAGTCCGGTCAATAGGATGACTAGACATTTTACTGAAAATCACAGCTTTCAATGTCATGATGGCACTAGAGGGACAGTTCGGTGGTTAACTGACCAGCTGACCAACATGACTGCATATTTAGAATTATACACCCACGTTGGTGGACTAAACCATTATCAAGTTTAATTATGATAGCTCCTCCAAAGCAATAAAAGACCTTTTATGAGTATTTTCACAGGCTCGTTAGGCTCGTTAATGTGTGTGTGTGTATATATGTATATATGTGTATATATATATATATATATATATATATATATATATATATATATATATATATATATATATATATATATGGCTGCAATAAATATAAAATGACTTGCTGCTCTTGCAATTATGATCAAATTAAAGACAAAATAAGACAATGTAACACCTGTCTTCTACTAAATTAACTGAATTACTAAAAAAATGTCAAGCTAAATCCACAGTTCTTTTTATCAATTGAAAACCACTGATACCGAAATCACAAACCTGAGTTAGTGTTAGTGTGTTAAAACAGAGTTTGAATTTACTGGCTAAACAGACAGAGAGCAACAGAGTCTGGAAGAGAGACATCGATTAATGCCAAGGCTGGTCCATTGCAGAGCACCTTTGGAGTGAATATGACTGCAGGGCTTTAAGTGATTTATGTAGTAGTGCAACAGCAAATTACATCTCATTACTTCTCATTGTGGCAATAAGCTGTTCTGTCATTCTTCTGTATTTGTTAGTGCAGCACATAAATATTACAGATGAGACACTAGGTAGCAATTTGGGATAGAGCTAATGACTTTTCATCTGCTTATGTGTGAGTAAACAGCAAACAGAGAACAGAGCAAGGGGACTGAAGTAGTGATGGGAATTCTGGCTCTTTTTAGAGAACCGGCTCTTTTGGCTCGGCTCACTAAAAAGAGCCGGTTCTTTCGGCTCCCAAGTGGCTCTTCAGATTTTTTTGTTGCATAAATTAATTTATTACCAACAATAATGTAAAGTTATGCACAAAATGAATTATTAATGTAAAAAAAACATGCATTATGTTTCTTTTTTATTTATACATGTTTATTATATAGACATGCCTTTATTTATTCACTCTACAGACTGCTACAAAAAACTAATTATAAAATACAAAAACTAATTTTTAACTATTTACAACTGAACACCTCAACACATATCAGAAACTTTGTTTTCTACTAAACAAATTTAAAGTGAAACAACACAGAATCACTGTCTCAATAAGAGATTTTAATCTTGCAGACTCTACACTCTGCCTTTGTATTATCAATAGAATTGAAATGGGTCCAGATTTTACTCCTTTTCCTGCTGTCACTCGTTTTCTTAACTTTACCTTTCCAGCACGTTCGTGTTGCAGACACAGAAATGATACCACACTAATGGCCCTTTCCCACTAGTACCTACTTCGGCTCGACTATTTCGACTCGACTCACCTTATGCATTTCCATTACGTTTTAGTACCTGGTACCAGGTACTTTCGTAGTACCTACTCAGCCGGGGTTCCAAGCGAGCTGAGTCGAGCAGAAAATGTGACGTCGGCGTGATGTCGCTAGATGAGTCGGGAGATCGACTTGTTCATAAGAGTCAACCGCGCCATTTTAAAACGCAATAACAACAACGAACACGATCAGAGATGGCTGCTCACAGAAATCAACCCCGAACGGAGCAACGACGAGGTGCAGACATTTCTTCGTCTGGCTGGCCTCCTTAGTTGTTTCGTGTTTGTGTCGCGCATAACAAATGGACGTCGCTGGAGTTTGTTTCGGCCGGCGTTGCCACACGGCGACATTCCCACCCACGCTGAGGTGGTACTCTGTTGTAATGGAAAGCGACCGAAACTGAGTCGAGCCGAGCCGAGCCGGTGCTAGTGGAAAAGGGCCAATATTGACCAATCACGTGCGTGTTCAAGAGAAAAAACAGAGAGAAAAAAAACCAAAACAAAGCGGCTCCCAATCAGGAGCTCCCGTCGTTCACTTCAAAGAGCCGGCTCAAAGAGCCAGATCGTTGGTGACCGACACATCACTAGACTGAAGGTGGAGATTCACAGATTTCAAAACTAAATGTTTTTACATGCATTTAAACCAGCTCAATGGAGTTTTTAACTGCTCTATATGACCTACATAAGAAAACTAGACAGCAGAAACAGAGACAGTGAGAAGACTGGCTGTTATTTAGTTTCTAATAGTAACTCCTAATGCCTGGCATAAGGTTTTAATTTTCTGCAACATCAGACTAAACAGCTACTGTTTTGGCTGGATTCAAGTTATTGCAGCCGCTGAACTGAAAGTCCATCTCTGCAGCTGCTGCCTGCTCTCTTTCTGGTGAAGTTGGCTCCTTGAGGCAGGGAGTGAAAGAAAGGGAACGTGTGAACTAAAGTTATGAAATACTACTGCCTTTATCCACAGGGACCACCAGATCAACACAAATCAAAAGGTTCTATAGAGCGGCTTTAAATGCCTTTAATGAAATTAAAATGATAAGAATCTGATTTCAAAAGGGCTTCTTTACGTGGCATATGAGACATAACACTTAAAGAAGTTCATCTCATTCTTAGCCGTGTGCTCAGAGATTAATTTAACATTTTTTTGTGCACAATACGAATAAGATGGTTACTGTACTTGAACCCTTTTGATTGCAGAGTAATCATTTTCTGAAAGGTAACTCTTTGGAGTTATCAAAATGGCAAAAAAAAAAGTTTTACTGGGGTCACAAATGTTTTAAAACCACTGATTTCTTGCTTATTTATTTTAGATTTTCAAGGTTATTTTAGCATTGCACTTCCATTGATGTGAGAAACTCAGAGGAGATGTGTGGAAAAAAAAGGAAAAGGTCTAAACCAACGGAGTAAAGGTTATATGCAAACGTCTACTTTCTTATATGCTTTGGATTCCAAACACTCCAGAAAAGTACACCACCTTCAAATAACTGGCATATCAAGGTGGAAAATAAACAAATCACGACAGACCTTCTACACTATTTTATTACAGTGTTATTTAGGAACAATGAGAATATTTTTTTGTGTGTGTATCAGTATCATGCCCACTATATTATCATCACCAGCAAGCTGTTTAAAAGTTAGACAAACGGCTGACAGGGTTATACGACTTTGTAAAATCCTAAAGAATATGTTAACTTGACACCCCAGCAATGTAAGCCAAAGCAAGTGTGCATTCACAATTCTTTAGGTCTGTTGTATTTCTATAACCACCCCACTGCTCCTACCACACCACTCCCTGTCTCGTTACCAAACCAAGGTGACACCTTGGCTTCTGTGTGGAGCGTCCAACATGCACACCATCTGGCTAAGCATCACCTTGTCTATTTACCTTTCCATGCACTGCACATGCGCACACACACACACACACACACACACACACACACACACACACACACACACACAATTACATGCTACAGTGTTAATGTGCACAGAAAAAAAAGAAAAGAAAAAAAATGAAATGACATTTTATATGAGCACACACGTACGTTTCTGTCAGTCCAGTAGTTATCTGCAGAATGCATTAGCACTGAACCAACAGGAATAACAGGAGAATGGTGAAGCCAGTATACGAACATTACAATGGAACAATGGATTTATTTTTGTAATAATGCCAGCTTTGAAACACTTTTTTTTTTATTTTGTTGTCACCACACTGTAACATACTACATTCAGATGACTTCATTGTGTCTACAAGTCCGGTGAAGAACCACACAGCATGGTAGTCTGTATGTATCTATGAGTACATTGGACCTGGGCATGAGGCCAACATTACAGCGTGCAGCCTGCTCTGTTCCTCCATACCCAATTTAACATCACAGCATAATTAAAGGAACTTGGCAGCCCCCTACCACCAGATTTTCATGGTCCCCTAAACTAGAGCTTGTTGCAGGGGGCTACAGGATCCATGTAGCACATACATGAGTGGGTGGCTTCTGCTTTCCATAAATAAACTAATTAACAGAATACCGTTTGGTTGTTGGAGAAAGTCATGCGTCAATATGACGTCAACATATGTGTTTCCCTAAAACACAGTTTACAGGGCAAATAGGTACACAAGAGCCTTCTATTTAACTTAGTCAGTGGATTTCTTTCTCCCTGATTGCAGTACTGCAAGTCAGGGCCCATGTTTGTTGCAGCATGCTCAGGCCTTTAGACTTTCTTGGAGTTGATCTTGAGGAAATATACAGACTGTCTAACCCACAGCTCTCTGGTCTACTTACTCTGTCATATTGAGAACATCAGTTGCTGTTTCAGCTCTGTATATTCAGTATTAAGTGCACTTTGGTGTTTCTGAGATGATGCAAAACTTGCTTATGCATGAACTCAACAAACCCCAAAACACTAAGTCATGGCATTAGCATAAACAGTAGCCAACTAAATAATTAATAACTACAGAGGTTCAACAAAATATTGCCTCCAAAAATAACTTCAGACGAGTGAACCATCCAAATGTGATGTCTACTACTCTGGAGGGCCCTGATCTATCCAAAGTTCTTTCAGAAAACAAGCATTTTAAAAGTTGTTTGCTTGTGGTCCTGCAGACAGATCTGATGTGAATATATCCTACATGACAATATGTTCTACATATACTCATATGTTAGGTCAACAATAGTTCCATTAATTGACCACAAATATTATGCTTTCTAACATTTTATATAACAATATTAATAATAACTAATATTATTATCTAAATAACTTGGCCAATAATAACTGACCTGACAATGTCATAGCTGCCAGGCTATGGAAAGACTTATTACCTACAGTAATAGTAGCAAATTGTCACCACATCTGCAGCCTCTAGAACCATAGATATGATTCAGCATGCCACAGTGAAGCATTATTCCATCACTAAAGTAAATACAACTCAGTTGGAGGTTGTTGTTTTGTGGTTCCATTTCACTCGCTCTCAGTCAGGTCTTCGATGATTATGTGTAGTAGAGAGAAATAAGTGCCATTAACCTGTAACAGATACCCGTGGCCAAAATGGCTGCCGTTAAGCACACATTATAGTCTCTCTTTCATACTGGCCCTATTGGAGATCAAAAACGTCAAAAGTGTTAAATAAATAGCCCACTGTTAAGTATTATTACTATCAGTAAAGTGATTCAATTTATACGCATTAGCAGCAATTTATTTACTTGTCTCTTATTTACCCAGCTCCTCCTCTGAACCTTTTTTAAGGTGCATTCAAAGTGCATCTTTTCTTTTTTCCATTCCAGCACACAGCTGACTCAGATGGCACCAAAACCAAAAACGTTCACCTTACAATTATCATGATCAAAACAAGAATGTGGAACAGGAGACATCATGTTATAATTAATTCAATAACTCCCGTTCCCTTTCTCCTGCTGCTTGTGCACAGAGGCTAAACATTGTTGCCTACAGTTAGTTCACAGCTGCCTCTCCATCATCATAGAAGGAAATAGCTGTGTGCATTACATAGTTGTATGGTCGTTTTGGAAAAGGTCCCCATAAATAATGACAAGGAGTGAAATGGAAACTATGGGAAAAGCTGTTACTTTTCACCACGTCGCGTCTATCTGTGTTGCTCACAATGTGTTTTGTGTGTGAAATATGCATGAGGCAAAATGTGTCCCAAACTATGGTTGCAGCGGTGGAGCGCTAAAGAAAAGATGGAAAAGGGAGATGGAGGGGAGCATGAAAGAATGATTTTTTTGTGGTATGAATCTTAGATATGGGGTAATATTATGACATTTGTATCCTTGCCTCTTTGTGCAGTTGCTGTTGTTATAATTTGTGAAACTACACTGGCTGTTGTTGGCGGTGTGCCGAAGGTTCAAATGTCCTTCATTTAATATTCTGGAAGGAAAAAAATAAGCTGCTTATTTATTTATTGTAATGCAAGTGTCATGAATATGTATGAGCACCTATCAATGCTGTCACCTTGAGCAGAGTTGCATGCATGTATGTGTGGGTGTGTTTGTGTGTGCAGGTTTGAACTTAGGTGGGTGGATGCTGATGTGCGTGGATTTGGAAAAAACAAAAAGCAAGAGAACTGTTTATACAGCCAGCCAAGGTCACACTCTCCTCCTCCTTTCAACGCTTTCCTGACCAGGCCACAAACAGGCTACTCAAAAGGCAATGGAACTTTCAACATTTTATAAATGTTTTTAACCAAAGTGACTAAATTGTGCATGCTGTCTTGGATCATTTGTAGTATAATTCATAGGGGATATATTGTAAGTTTGTGCTGAGGACATGAATCCTGGAGAAAGCTTATTGCTTATTTATGTATCTATCTGCATGTTAGTAATGAATAAATGGATCAGAACAGAATAAAAAAGGTGATACTTGATTTCCACCATCTCTGGCATTTGTATTTGGATTTGAAGCACCACCCACCAGAAAAGGAACATGATACTGAACAATTCTGCCCAACCCTGGATGATTTTCAGTGGTGGGATCTTTTACATCCAATGCCAACATTTTGTGAGATTGGTAAAGTTCTGCAGACCCTGGACCCTCTTTAACATATTTAAATACTTAACACTGTTTTATCAGCTTGATGCTTCATGACTTCCAATAATTTTATTACAGTTCCTTTTTTGGAGTTTTTGAATTGATGATATCTTACCTGACCCTAAACACAACCTAATGTACTGTCTATATGTGTATTTTATATACAGGGATTTGTGGTTCTGTTCTGCGTGTTATGTCTTTGCAGCTACAACCCACCAGGAAATGTTTTAATTTGTCTCTGAAAAATAAGGACTGTGCTCTGTGGCTCACAGAGGACACAATAAATAACCCCTACATTTGTCCTTGTCCATGCTGACAGCTGCACCACATGTCACCTGTCAAGGTCCAGCAGCCAGGAAGTGCCAATCGATGTGGGAAAGTCTGTAAAACATGCTTTCCTGGAGCGCCTTGGTCACCGAGTGGTTACACTGCATGCCACATAACCGTACCATCGAGGCTGGAAAATACAACGACGGAATATTAGCATTCTGACAGAGAGGAGTGTAACCAGGCAGAGCAAGCGATCCTCTATCACCTTAAAGTTTGGTGTGCATTTTGATGATCAGCATGGCCTCGTGTTCTCATACTCCACCAGGCAGATTGCCGTGGAATTTGCAGAGCACATCCAGGTTCCCAAGAAGACATTTGATTTTAGTGATCCCCTGACTTTTTCTCTGGCTCGGACAAGGTCAGGACAAAGGTTGCATTAATGTCCTGTTGCTACGAATCCACAGAATTTGTTTCATTTGTTTAGTTTTGTCTGGAGGGTATAACATTATGGCTGCATCAGATTTTTTTCTTGCTAATGTAAAACATACCTCAAATATCTAACTCTTATCTTAGCTAGTTCTAGCTACTCTGACTCATCGGATAGTTTTCTCACTTATGCCTCTGAGAAAGAAATGATCAGGGCTTGACATTGACTTTTTTGTTAGATTTTGTCGACTGTACCTTGATATTTAATGAGTCATGGTCTCCACCTCCTCTCTCCATTAGTGCCCCTGTCTGTCAGTCTGCCTCATGTTATAATTATTACCGTCACACAGAGAGACAGTCTGCATGTCTTCCAAATGAACTCCAGCCAAAATCCACCAGTGTAAAAACTCATCCAATTGAAAACTATTTGCCCTAACAAGCAGCAACCTCTAATTTTTGTTGCTTTCCAGATGCTTTAAATGCTAGAGTGCACTTTAAATACCTATTGCAAACAAGGTGCATATCATGGTACAGTGTATGTACTGTATATATGCCTGTAGGTCAACTACAACTACAGTTGTTAGGACGTTTTGATCAGTAGCTTTGATTTTCACTGTCAAGTAGTGCAACAAACTCTGAGAGCCTTGTAAAAAAGATCATAGTTCATAATTTGGAACGTAATTGAACATTGTAGTTAGAGACGTATTCAGGATATTGATATTAAGTAGCAGAACAATATGTGGCCATGCTGTGGTGTTACCTAAAAACTAGCTTTCTAAAAAATAATTATAATAATAATAATAATAATCACCCAGTATAAACCAGTCCTGTCTTTATTTGTTTCTACCCCTTATCACAGCAGTGAGGTTCCAAAAAAACTTGCCCATTTCCATGACACCTGAGAAAAGCTCCATATGCTGGGCGACTTTGAGATAGAAATGCTTGTCCACTAACATGTACACCTTGAGTAAAACCTGTTTTGTAAACCTACTATTTCCCAGGTCAAGACTAAACTTTCAAGCTAAATTAAGAACTAAAAGAAATTAAGAACTAAAAAAACGGAAAACTTCTAAAACAAATTCAATGTGATGGCCCAGATTCAATGTATCCTCTCTTTCTCCCCCTGCATCTCTCTCTTTCTTTCTGTTTCTAGGTTTCATTTCAGAATCAACTCCACGTCCAATGGGGCGCAGCTAAAAATGACAAGTCCACCACCTGCCCAGCAGCCAGCACAGATAGTCAGCCAAGCTTTGACACAAAAACCTGTCAGAACACAACTTTTTTTGTACACACACACAAACCCAAATGCATGAATCCATCCACACACAAGCATAAGAAGAAACACCAGTGCTGAGAAGTTAAGTTGTGAGTTGGTGGTGGCAGAGCTCCTCAAGGGAGACCCAAACACAAGAAGGGCCGTGCCTATTCCTGCCTTCTATTTCCTCCCATCTGTTTGTGTGTACGTGTGTGCGCCGTCTCCCACAGGATCCTCCTTCAACGATTACAAAACTGGGACAAAGCCCGAGGAATAAGAGAGAAAAAGACAAGAACAAGAGAAAAGGACAGAGAGGAAAAGTGAGATGTGGGAGGGTGAATAGGTCAGGATGGATAGAGACAGACACGAGGGAAAAGGCCAACCTGTGCAGAGGGAGATCAAGACGGATGGAAAGAGACACAGGGAGAAGAAAGAGATGAGGGAGAATGGGAGTTGTGAAGGAAAGCAGTGAAAAATTCACCTTCTGTGAAGTTGCCTGCATCTTGACGAAATTCACATCTACAATGGCGCTTCTATTCTAAACCCCTGTGGAGTGCAGACAGCGCGCAGAAATTTCAGAATAATGCAACATGTTGAAATATTTCCGGAACTATTTGAGATATTAAACAGCTTGTACACGCACAGGGAAATGGCCTAGTTTGCAGTTAAATGTCCTAGTTTGGGTTTTGAAAGCCAAATCCTTAATTCAACATTCAAGTAAACACAAAGGGAGTTCCAACCCACCACGGAGACACCTTCCGAGAAACTTGTATTTCCTTTATTCAGAAGGTCTGACGGCGCTGAAGTGTGAGCACACACACAAGCAGATACTCTGACCCACTGTCTGGCATAGGCATTATAAGCAAATACTACACAGCAAATGGCACAGTGTCATTATTTTACACTGTAAAGACCCAATTTAAGCTCTTATAAGCTTTCTGTTTTACTGCTACAGATCTTGGGTCTCTTGTGTGGATCAGAATGGATCCAGGTGTATTCAGCATCAAGCCCTGGTCACCGTGCATCATAATCAATGTGGCTTTATGTTTAAATGATGATTCAGCTTAAATATGTTAAATTGTTGGGCATGTTATCTTCTTTCTGTCAGTCACCTTGCTGGCTGTTTTTCAAATAGACTGGACATCATGTACACAGGAGTTACACAGCATGACAATAAAAATAAACATTTTCACCAAATGCTGCTGATATTGATCGTTGTGATTTTCTCAACACTGCTGAGCTGTTTCACACAGATTCCAAGTTGATCACATCAAGAAAACATGCACTTTTTCCAGATCCAGCACTGCCGGTCCTAATGGCTGAATGACTGAAAGCTGATGAGTTGCATTTAGGACATTAGAGCGACAACAAAATCTTAAAATAAACCAGCTGCTTTAACAGTGAACAGCCTGAACTGCTAAACTGAAACCAAGAGACTGTTTAAGGAAAAAAAAAACTAATCTTATTTTTTGACATTGTTCTGTCCTCATTTTGTCAGTTTGTGATGCTTAATATATTTGCTGTTAATATTCAAAGTGCTATAATTTATGTTAAATGAACTTTCCTTCACCCTATTGCATGTACTTCCACATCAGCTTGTGTTTTTCTCTTGCCCATAATGCTTTTTGACAACCTGCAAAGATGAGGCATGAACATGCCTGCAGTCAGCTGTGGTTTAGGTGGAGACTGATAGTAAAGGCACAGAAGCAGCAAGAAGTGGAGAGAAAATGGTCCAACACTGCTGAACACATCACTGAATATCTATTCAGGGTGTTATGCAGTGCTATGTCCAAGACTGGACATTCATATGGTGCTAATTTGTTTTCCACAATGTCTGGTCGTATTGTCCCTGTGCTAGCGAATATCTACGTTTACAGTGCAGGTGAGATAGCAAAAAGGCTGCACACTAACACTTATTCTCATGAATGATTAATGTACAGATCATTGATCAGTTGGTTTATTATTTGGTCCATACAATGTTAAAACAAATTAAACATTCCTATCACATTTCCCAGAATCCTTGCTAACTTCATAAAATGCCCTGTTTTTCCAAACAACAGTCCAAAATTTGAGAAATAGTTTGCAATGATACAAAACAGAGACCACCAGCACATTCTCACAGTGGAGAATTTGGGGTCTTTTTATTTAAATTGGCTTAAACAATCAATCATTTTTAATCAATCGTTATCATTTTTTGTTAATGGATTAATTAATTTAATATTTTAGCTTACTGCAAGCAGACAACTATAGCTATATATATTATTATAAAATAATAAATTAGTTGGTCTCTGGGCTTAACAGATTCATATATAAGAGCATTTGTACATTACTAAAGTACAAATTAAACATTTCATAGCTCCTGTATCATCATTACATAAAATATGGAGATCCATTAGAGCAATGATTTTCACTAGGCTGTTTGTGTCTATGACCCCACATAAATGCTTCACATAAATTGTTTCCTCCTTTCAAACATGTTTCTGTATCACTCATACTTAGCTATTTCTTAATTTTTTGTTGTTCAGTCAGCTGTCATCTGTTAAAGGTGAGATTCTACTGCATTTACTTCAATTTTAAAAATGAATAGTGAATGCATGCTGCTGGGAGAGAGAAGACCAACCGCAGTGCTGCTACCACTGATCTCATTACAGAGACCACTATCCCAGCATGTGATAACTTAATGACCATACTCCATCCCACATCAAAAACACTACTTTTAACCACAGAAGACTTTTTTGAACCAGCATGGCACAGGGCAGTACAATAGTCCTTATGAGGACAAAGAAATGAGTCCCACAGCAATTACACTTTGCCTTACTCACTTTCAGCACTGCTCTATTGTTTGCCTTTTTGGGTCCTGGACTACTTTTTTGAGCTGCTCGCTTCAATATTACTATATGTCTGCCTTTTCCCATTCCTCTTTATCACTGCCCACATCTGGCTCTCCTCCTGTTGCCCCCTTTAACCTTGTTTCTTTTTGCTCACCATAAACTCTGCCACATTCAACGTGCAGAGGAACACTTTAAAACGTCACGTGGGCTGCAGGTTTGAATCTTGGTCAAATTCACAGTTAGCTAAAGGTATGAGTAGGAGTAGGATTTTCCCAAATAATATAAAGACTGATGTAAAAATATTTCCTCTAGAAGTGTCAATACCTTCTGTCTGGATTTTCTGATTTTGCTGTGTTCTGGATGTTTCTGGGCATCAACCTTTGGGCAGTGGTGTGTAAGCCCCAGACAATGACAGTGCAGGGTGTGAGATACAGGACTAAAAATATAGTAACCAGTTGCCAGATCATAAGTATGTGGGACCATCAGAGGCATGTATGCTTTGAGTTAGGGAGGAGGGACAAATTTTGAGTGCTGTGTTTAGAAACAGAAACTGACGTGTCCTACTTGTTATACCTTTAAGACAAATAAAAAAATAGTTTATTCCAGCATACACTACCGGCTCTCTGTGGCTCGGTCTAAATAATTGTTCAGCCTTCCCAAGCATTGATCAGTGGATCTTTGTTGTTAGTTCAGCAGTTTCATATATTTATATTCATGATCATTCTGCACCCTCAGCTTTAGGACATCAGTTTCCTTTTGGACCAAGCTTTTTTGACAATGTAACACATCAGCTCTAAACTGTTTGCTTCACCACAAAACAGTTGTTTTGTGTGTTGTAACACTGAGTGTGCAACCTACCACAACTACTGATTATGTATTTGTTCCAGCCCAACCCTGTTTTCAACTGTGGCTGCACTTGACTTTACCTAATCACTCACCATAATCTGTCCACGTACAGCATGCACCACTGACTGCCGCTGTAAAGCAAACACCCTGAATGTTGTCGGTAACCCCCCCAAATAATTTCCATAAGACCCTATGCAATGCTGTAGAACTGATATCCTATATAAATCATACAGTAACTATAGCTATCTGAAATAATGTTGTTATTCCTGTAGTCTGTGCTCACTGAGGGTTACATCAACCACCATACACACTCAGTATCCACCTCAACAGAGTGCCTCCTAGTACAATGATTCAGTCACATTATATAATTTCTACAGATTTCACTGGGCATGTTCACATTATAATTCTCTAATGAAGTGAGAAAGCTTAATGAAATGTTTGGGCACATTATATTATCTTGCTGGAAATATGCATTTGAAAAAAATGAATGTCCATGGTCAGCATCAGTATTAGGGTACCACAGGACAAATCACATCACCTAACAAGAATGTCAAGAATGTCAATATTATTATTATTTCTTTTCTTTTTATTCTAACAATACCTGTCCATACTAAGATATGGTTCATGTTATGGGAGAATCATTAAATGGACAAATAAACTATAGTTGTACTGTAGTTAGACAAGATACATTTAGGTAAATAACAAAACTTATTTACAGTTTCTGTTTTCTAAAAGCACAACTCCTTGTAAACTACTGACATTAAATCCCATATTGCAAATTACTATTAATTTCATACTTATAATCTTAATACACTGCTCAAAAAAATAAAGGGAACACTAAAATAACACATCCTAGATCTGAATGAATGAAATATTCTTATTAAATACTTTGTTCTTTACATAGTTGAATGTGCTGACAACAAAATCACACTCAAAAATTATCAATGGAAATCAAATTTATTAACCACATGGAGGTCTGGATTTGGAGTCACACTCAAAATTAAAGTGGAAAAACACACTACAGGCTGATCCAACTTTGATGTAATGTCCTTAAAACAAGTCAAAATGAGGCTCAGTAGTGTGTGTGGCCTCCACGTGCCTGTATGACCTCCCTACAACGCCTGGGCATGCTCCTGATGAGGTGGCGGATGGTCTCCTGAGGGATCTCCTCCCAGACCTGGACTAAAGCATCCGCCAACTCCTGGACAGTCTGTGGTGCAACGTGGCGTTGGTGGATGGAGCGAGACATGATGTCCCAGATGTGCTCAATTGGATTCAGGTCTGGGGAACAGGGCGGGCCAGTCCATAGCATCAATGCCTTCGTCTTGCAGGAACTGCTGACACACTCCAGCCACATGAGGTCTAGCATTGTCTTGCATTACGAGGAACCCAGACTCTGTCACGTCTGTCACATGTGCTCAGTATGAACCTGCTTTCATCTGTGAAGAGCACAGGGCGCCAGTGGCGAATGGGCCAATCTTGGTGTTCAGTGGCAAATGCCAAACGTCCTGCACGGTGTTGGGCTGTAAGCACAACCCCCACCTGTGGATGTCAGGCCATCATACCACCCTCATGGAGTCTGTTTCATTTGTGGCCTGCTGGAGGTCATTTTGCAGGGCTCTGGCAGTGCTCCTCCTGTTCCTCCTTGCACAAAGGCGGAGGTAGCGGTCCTGCTGCTGGGTTGTTGCCCTCCTACGGCCTCCTCCACGTCTCCTGATGTACTGGCCTGTCTCCTGGTAGCGCCTCCATGCTCTGGACACTACGCTGACAGACACAGCAAACCTTCTTGCCACAGCTCGCATTGATGTGCCATCCTGGATGAGCTGCACTACCTGAGCCACTTGTGTGGGTTGTAGACTCCGTCTCATGCTACCACTAGAGTGAAAGCACCGCCAGCATTCAAAAGTGACCAAAACATCAGCCAGAAAGCATAGGAACTGAGAAGTGGTCTGTGGTCACCACCTGCAGAACCACTCCTTTATTGGGGGTGTCTTGCTAATTGCCTATAATTTCCACCTGTTGTCTATTCCATTTGCACAACAGCATGTGAAATTGATTGTCAATCAGTGTTGCTTCCTAAGTGGACAGTTTGAAATTGTGATTGACTTGGAGTTACATTGTGTTGTTTAAGTGTTCCCTTTATTTTTTTGAGCAGTGTATATTGGTATATGAGAAATTATTGTTCACATTTTATACTGAATAAATATTCAATGCAGCCTTCCTGTACTATTTGGGGGTCAGCTTATCTATACTTTAATTACCTATGGACTACTGTATAGAAGAGCAAACCAACTGCATAGGGCTTTGCCTAATGCGATGCATATTGTGAGAGTATATATAAGTGTATATAAAGTTGAGAGTGGTTCCCTGACATTGCACAGGAATCAGTTCATTTGCGCTCAATGCACAGCCAGCAGGCAGCAAACTCAATCCAACTAAACAAACCCGGGCATGCAGCTTCTTAACAAGGCCACAAATGCGCCATTTTGCTTTTCTCTCAAGATACATTGTTTTCAAACCTAATCTCCATAAAATACAAGAAACTGACAACATATTGTCTGGGTCTTGGTTTTATAATGATGATTTTTCATGCTGTGTGACTAATATGTAAGCTTCTATAATCTCCCAGTTTAAATGCATTTCCCATCTGTGTGTTTGTGTGTGCAACACGTATGAGGGAAGGAGACGAGAGAGGAGACAGGGAAGGAGAGCAGTGAGGTTAGAGTTTACATGTGTCTGTGTAGTAAGAGGAGAAGAAGGAACGTCCACTAAGTGATAATGCAGGCTGCTGCCAAGACAATGACATTAACACCCAGACCTTATCAAGGACACTGTCAGCATCTGTCTCTCTCTCTCTCTCAGACACATACACACACTCACACACAAACATATATACACACAAAAAGGTGCACACATCCAGGGAGGGACAGCCTGAGAGACAGGGAGAGAGAGACAGAGAGAGGAGGAGGAGGAGGAGGAGGAGCATTATCTTGATGAAACAGTGCTTGATACAGTAGCCTGGGCCAACCTGAACACAACTCTGCTTTCTTTTAATGGAGATTACACAGTCAAGGTCCAGCCTGAGCTCATCTTGTTTAACACTGCATACAACTACATCACTCTGAGAGTGTGTGTGTGTGTGTTTGCAACAGTGTGCCTGACCTAATATGCTGCTATCTGCTCACTCATCAACCATCATTACCGAACACCTTTTGACCCCTGGACTGGCAGCCAATAAAATCGCCCAATCTTGCTGACCAATGAGAGCACACATCAATGGACCAGGGAGTGTGGTGCAACACTACCTCACCATTATACCGCCATCACAAGGCCTACAAATTACACAGTGGATTCAGGGTTTTAGTTGCAAATATGTTACCGCTTTTATCTGCAGGACATCTAGTGGGCCCTACCAAGTCGGACAAGCCTGAAATTGTCTTTTCTCTGCTCTATGAAGTGCATTAGATGTATTCAGTCAGAGGTAGACTGGTTGTGACAGCATGGTTTTCCTACTTTGGTTTTTAAAATTGGTCTTCAATTCACTTCTGGGTGGTGTTTAAAAGGTCCTGTCTCTTACATTTAGCATTCTACAGACCTACAGATGCCCTGAGTCGGGACCTGAATAATTTGTAGACCTTGATCTCACGATTGCTCCCTGCTGTACCACACAGTTCTTCTTCCTCTTCATATTTTCAGGCTGATTCTTCTTTCTGTGGCATTGTACAGGTTGCGTTCAGATCATACATACCTCCTTGTCTACATATTTTCTTGCCCGGTTTCCTGGCACATTCCTTGGATATTCTTTTGACTGTAAAATGAATAAAAGACTAAAGAATAACATGGAGCTCCTGGACGCGCAACGCACAGGAGCTGGCATGCACACACACGCAAACACACACATACACACACACACAAAGCTGGTTGACTGAAAGAGACTTAGAGAGGAGGGAAAGGGAGACATAAAGACAGAGGGAAAGAATGAATCACACCAGCTCAATCAGCACAGTATTCAGTTTATCAGTCGGCCAGCCAATCATTCAGCCAAATCAATCGTTGATGATCTTGACAACGACTGTCTTGTTTAATGAACTGTAGCCATTGTGGCGGAGCACAATAGGCTATGATGAGCTATAGACATGAGGGAGCGGAGGGGAGGAAGTCCACAGAGGAGAGCAAATAAGGTGATGTGGAGAGAGAGAGAGGTGCTGTGGATAAGAGGAGAAGGAGTAAGATGATCAACAGGGAGGTGGAGAAGGAGGAGGATAGGTTAGAAAGGATAGACAATGGAAGGAAGAGGATTGAGGAAGTTATTGAGTGGAATGAAAAGAGGATAAATTGGCCTGAATGGATGCCACACACGCTCATGCACACTGTTCTCTCTTTCAAAAAAGCACTCTCACACACTCATGTACTATAAGCAGTGTCATGCACATTAAACATGCACAAAGTCATGCTTTCTCTCTACTGACAGACAGACAAGGACAGACAGAAATGCACTCTCACGTAGATTAAACACACCCCGACAACATACTCGTCTCTTTACCAGAAGGTTGTGGCTTCAATACCCTCCACCCTTCCCACCCCCACCCCCCGCTGTCCCCACAATCATCTTGCCCTGGGCCCGCAGGCTAACTCACCATCCTCAGTGGGGACGTAGATATTAAGATACAAGCAGTCCTCGCTCTGGTCCTGGACGTATGTGGACACCACGTCAATACTGTTGCTGAACCACACCGGCAGCATCACATCCGGCAGGCGGCCCTCCACGATGCTCTGAGGGCACACCGGGGCAAAGTGTGTGGCGTTGCGGATCTCTGGCCAAGACGCTGGTGGCTCAGGTGGCTGAAAGCGACGTTCGCCAGTGGGAGGAGCGGCGTAGGGGACGCCCAGAAACTGCACGACAGGACCCAGGATCTCGTTGTTGAGCTCCTTCTTAACGCCGCGCAGCTTGCCATTGGTGGTGGTGACCACCGGGTCGTTCTCGTCAAGTTTCTGGGCTGACACAGCGGCCGGAGAGGCCTGCAGCAGCAGCAGTCCCAGCCATAATAGAGAGGACACCCACCGGCCGGCACTTAAAGAACCTTCAAGCCCTACGTACCCCATCATCATCCCGCTCTTGGCAGTCTGAAGTAGCTGACACCCAGTCCTCAAATGGTGACTCCACTGGGACATAGCTGCTACTCCTTGTTTTCAACTTGTTTGCGTCCTCTCTTGTCCTTTCCGTATAAAAATTCCTTATTTGGATCTCTCACTTACACCATGCAGATGAAAACACAAACACACAATCATACTCACAGACATAAGCAAGTGGGTAACTCCGGAGCGGACAAGGGTTGCGGTTGCTAATGATCCTTTTTAAAATCCAGGCAGTGCAAACCATCTGGCAGAAACGTAGCAGCCATCAGTGTCCCCCAGCTTGGTGATGGGAAATATTCCTCACAATTTGTAAAATATTCCTCAGAAAAGTGCTCTCTGAGATGAAGAGGAAAACTGTAAAGACATCATCTTTAAGCTCCACTTCTCAGGAAGAAGACAAGCCAGTCAGTGATGAGGGTTTCCATCCTTCTGAGGTGAGCAGACTGCCACGTACAGCAGTGAGAGCGGGGATGGCAGAGCAGTGGATCTAGTGGTTAAACTTGGAGTAGTTCTGTGCAGTCCAAAGTCTCTCCTTAATTCCTGTAAGATATAAAAAAAATAAAAAATTAGTGGAAGGGCCATTTGATTTGTGTTACAGCCATATATACAAACATCAATCAATTAAAGAGGAACATAACATCTATTTATAGCAGTTGACAGTAGGTAATATTCCTCAACAGCTTAACAAGCGAGGTGTCTATCAGTATGCATGGTGACAGATGTTTTGCAGTTATGGTGTGTGACAGGTTTGTCCTACAGTTTCATTTTATATCCTACCCTTAATGCAGAGTGCCCTCCAGAGCCGCCTGCCACTCTGTGCTACAGAGTGGAGATCGTTTTGGGAGAGAGCCACAGACTCTCATACCACCAGCAGTATTAAGACTTACTGTATAAGACACAGGAGTTCAGAAAGAGAGTGGATATTGTGAGCTTTTAAATACCAATGCTCCATCCCAAAGTGGGAAGGAGTGTGCCCCTTATGTGGCAAAGCACAAAGGGTTTGGAGGTCAAGGTGTGGAGGTGCAAGCTGGTGGATGGGTATCTGACTTTCAAGCAGGAAACCAACATTTGTGTCCCATCAGAGACACAAATGCAATCAACATTCCCCACCAACTGACTTCCCTTAATGTATCCTTAATTTTATACTGAACCATACCATATTTGCCATGAACAAACATTGTAGAAAGTAGTATGTTCTAAAATATTTTAAAACAGAACTGTAGATAAAGACTGGATACTGGACCTTTCAGAACAGAGTATTCTAATATGTGATTTCTGCATGAACAGTAATAGTTGAATACGGTGGACACTTTAATATCTATTATTTGTGGACCATTTTACTACATTTGACTGCTTGATTTATTTCATCATACAGCTATGATGACTATATGATTTGTACAGTTTGTAAAAATTCCCTGCCATTTATCACATCTGTTCTGGGGACGCAAAATGTACAATGGCAAAAAAGAAATAGTAACTAGAAAACGTGAAAGAGTGACAAAAACACAAATGAACTGAAATGAATCCAAATTCATTTGCTTAAAGAATTAGACAGGAGGAGGAAATCTATATGCTATTGTGAGTGTGTTTGTATGTGCATGTGTGATGCAGAACATGAAGGCTTGTCATCCCCAGTAGGTGTTTTTTTTGTCTGTATTTTTTTTCTTTTTTCACACTTATGAGTCAATGATCCACCTGGATGAGCTCACCCTCAGATTTCATACACTGAGGAAATCCTATTTAGCCGCACACACAGAAACACAAACTGACATGACAAGTTGTCAAATTGGCTAACAAAAATACACACACATACACACGCACAACCACCTTGAAGAGCCCTGACACCTTCAGGGAGATATAACATGACTGCACACACATGTACATGGAGACAATGAGTGTGCATACACACACTTGGGGATAGACATAGCGCATGTTCATATGTGAAAACACGCACCCTATTCTCCTCACAGTAGTACACACACACCCAAACAGAGATGCAGGAACTGAGTGGCAGGCGGGTATGAAACAACAAGACACGCAGACATTTACAACATCAGCAGCAGGAGAACCATAATGGGAAGAAAAGGAGACAGAAGGAGATATAGATTAAACTGGAGGGTGTGATATACACACAAGAAGCTTAGCATCCTTCTTTCTGTGTGTGTATATGAGAAAATGTTTGATCATAGATAATTTAGTATGCTCCACAAACAAACTACATGTAATTGGAGAAACATGATAAGAACAAGGGGGAAGTTACAACTTGAAACTAACGTATGAGTTTATGTATCAGTCAGAACACACGTACACACACTTACTTCAAAGGATACAAGACAACTAATCTAACTGGGTTTAACTGCAGTGTGTTTTGGTGTGGCTGTAAAAAGCACACGACTTTGACATTGGAGATCAGGGTTCACATCCTCATTCCAACAAAAGCACTTTGGTTGAAGTTGGGAAAAGATTGTGGATTTGATCAAAAGTTAAAAACATGAGCTAGCAAGAGCTTTTTTTCTGTATTAAACCAAGAACACAATATTTCCCTTACCTGAATCAAGTGCTGCGAGTGCCTAAACTTAACCATAAAAATGTTTAATAATGCCACAGTCACTGCAAGTAGATACTGTATTACAAGGTTGTATAGTTTGGCAGGGACCCATAATCATAACTTTATATAAGCAGCCGGTAAAAAATATCACAACCGCTGTATAATATTAGGTGCATTTAGGCTCCTTCTCCTTGTTCATATTAGTTAGAAGTGTTAGTATCTGCAAAGCCCACTGTAGCATTGCTTGGTATGTGATCGAAAAGTTGTGCTATTGCTCAATCAGTATATGCCCTTTATTTCCATCATATGTTCTGACACAGTTTTTGATTGCTGTGCACCTGGAAAACTCCTGAGCCTGAGAGCCTGTTGTGTTACCGTGAGAAATGGCTTCATTGCAGCATAACTGCACATTCAACAGTATATTCAATATGTTGACTTGATGTTTCTTTTTTCTTACTGTTTTTAATGCTGCAACTGTGCAGATAAAGCATGGAAATGAATAAATCCTGTGGAGCCTTTGAATTGTGTTTAAGTCACCCCTACTCTTTGGAAACCATCTGCCTGTGTTCTGCATTTTCTTATAACAAAGCTGTCCTGTATTATTGTTACAGGAACCCTCTTCTTTCTTGCCTTTTTGGCTGGTCTATTTGTGTAAAAATCTGCCTGCTATATTTGTGAGTGAAGACCTAAATTCACTCGTGATGATCATGTTTTCTATTTCTGTTTGAAGTCAGGGGAGTAGTGTTTTTAATGAGGAACATGGCTGCACCATCAGACTGTACAGTAAAATGCTTTTTAGAAGCAATGTAGATAGAAATATAGATTTTTTTTCCTTCACAGATTACACAACACTGGCAGTACAAATGATGTCACTTGGTCTTTACCATGTGTCAGTGTTCAAAAAGCAGAATGTGCTTCCAACGCAAAGAAAAGGATTTTTTTTTATGTTTCAGTACCAAACATACCAACAGCAAAAACACACAGATGTGACTTCACTTTGATAACTCATACAGTACGTACAGAAACACTAAGTACTTTTAAAGGTTTGTTTGAGTCCAACTTAATCATCTTTCCTCTCTCTCTGATGTTTCATTCTTGATGACAGAATAGTGGCACATTCTTGTAATGTTTCTTATTTAAAGTGCAGTTGTTTGCCACCATCAGAGGAAAAGCATTTTGCCACCCATCGAGACGTGCGCAGATACTGTGGGTGGAGCAGTGTGAGCATGAACTGAGCCATTAGTTAGTGCACAACTCATTTTATATGTAAAGGTGACCAATGTTGTATGTCAAGGCCAGGTACATTTCAGTTTCTATTTTTTCTAGGTAAAATATGTTTTTAGTGTTTACAAGATCCAGTGTAGTAGACACAGCTTTTCTTATACCCAAACAATCAAGATACATAATCGATACATAATCAACAGCTGTACAATATTGCGTACCATCTGACGAATGACACACACATGCACACGCTCACAGACACACACACAATCACTCATCTGGCTGATGAGTGGAAAAACTATACATCTCCATTCTTGGGTAAAAAGAAAAATCTTAAAAAACAGAATAAATCTGATACATATTTTGACTTTTTCATCAGCCATGCTCACATGTTAGAATTATGTAAAATGTCTCCAAAAAGCCAAAGATCCAGGCCACATTTAATTGTTTTCTTTTCTTGGGTATATGAGAGCTATATACAATCCATATTCAATGTGTAAAATCATGTTAGCTGCCACATTGATGCCAGAGGATAAACTGCTTCGTCGGCCGTCTTTGAAAGTCAGCAGTTTTCGTTATTTGTTCAGGGACACAGAAGAATTGCCTACTAAACCTCTTTTACTTTTAGCAAACTGAGGCATGCTAAATGGTCCCTTTGGATCATGTCAAACGAGGAAACTGGTGGAATATACCCACATTTTCTGTATATTGATGGAAAATTACAACAGTTTCAAACACAGCAGCTTGTTGGAACTGAAAATCACCATTATAATGTGAAGTACAGACATTTACACAGTCATGCTGTAGGTCACAAAAGGCCAAAGAAAAAGAGTTAATGTGAAGCGTTTTTCTCAAAGCCTTTTCATCAGCGTCTTACTGTGAGCTGTGGGAAGATCCATTGGCACAACATTTTGTGTTAGTTATCTTAAAGTGAGATTTATTGATGTGTTGGTTTTGTCCTCGCTTCTCACTGCACTTAAGTTGTAAAAGATTATGTCACTTAAAAGTATAAAACACATTTAACAGTATCTAAACCTAAATCTGATGACAGTAGTGGAGCTGTTTCCTTATGATGTCCAGTCAAACAGCACCCACACGGTCCTGATGAAGCCTGAGAGAAATAAAACTGATTATTTTTTACTCTCTGTTTATTTTTATATTTGATATGTAGGTCTGAAATTGTGCTCTTTATTTTTATGTTTTATACTTTATTTTACTTTTTTTTACTTCATTTATTATCCTTATTGTGCTGTTGATTGTGCTGCTGCAACACAAAAATTTACCTCACAAGATGAATAAAGTCCATCCATCCATCCATCCATCCATCCATCCATATTGCTTATTTAGTCATAGAGAAGTGCTCTGGATTTGTAACCTAGGTTTCAGGGGATATAAGAACTGTCAATGAAAGTAGTTAATTGTTCAATTCAACAACAACAACAACAACAATAATAATAATAATAATAATAATAATAAAAACACTACTACTATTAATAATAATAATATGTTGTTGTTGTTGTTGTATTTCCTGCAAAATGTAAAAATGTAGGATGGATTGGCCACTAACAATAATCCTTGTGTATTTCTTTGACTTATTTATCATATTTGTATTTTTAGATGAATGAATTATTTATGTGTATTTCTGTTTGCAGCGGGCTCATCTTAAATTGCCTCTTGTAGGACAATTACTGAATTTCAAATGAACTGAATTACTTTTATTTGATATTATAAATGTAATATCAGAAGTAGATCCATGTAGAATACAACAGGATGCAGCTGTCCAAGTGGTAATAATGTCATCTCCTGAGATCTGATCTGAGCATCCTGGACAAAAGAAATATATCATTGGCCTACAGAGAAATATAAAGCTTGTTATGCATGTTAATAGGTTCATGGCTGACTGAAAAAAGGGCAGTTTGGTGAGCATTACAAGATGCAGGGAATTGTTTAGAACAGATGTTTCCTGTCAACACCACGGCATTGAGGTTTGTATGAAAAAAAACTTATTGCAATAAAGTAACTGCCAAAACTCACATGGTGTGATGCTGCCCAGAGAGTAGTATCATTTCATAAACCCTTCTCTGCATCAAGAGAATGCACAGCTTCTGAGGCGTTATTAGTGAACTGAGCGATGAAGCCTATTTGATCCATATGAACTACAGTAGAACCTGCTAAGACACAAGAAACCATACCGTTTTGACCAAATGACTTGCAATGAAATGGCTGCTTGACTGTTGAAAAGACAAAGAAAGAAGACTAAGAAAGATTTCCTTGCAATTATGATTTTTTTTTCATTGCAGACCTTTGCTCTCATTTTATTTCTAACAAGAGAATATGGCACTGAATATGGGACTTAATGGCTTTATAAGGTGGTCTTTTTTTCACTTCAAACCCTGGGATGTGATAGTTTGCATCTGCCAATGTTATTTCCTCAGAGTCCTTAAGGGATGCAGGCGGCAGGCGGTCGAGTGGCAGCAATGTGGGAGTGAAGGTGAGGCATTAAGGGAGCAAACAATTTGAGTTTCCCATCTGCTAGATCAGAAAGAAGAGTAGAAATCCCCAATTCTTCTCTGTGAAACATCTGTTGAGTCAGACTAAGTAATCCCAGATGCTGTGCCTCTCTCCAGTCAAACCACACATGGTGATGAAGCTGACAGTCATCTCCTCTATTCTCCCAGTCCCCAAACAGCCATACTGGCAGACAGAAGCCCTCCTACCCCTCCTCCCAGCAGCCGTATTTCTAAACAAATGACCGCTTATCGACTACGGCACACACAAAAAAATTATATGTACACAAACAAATGCAAAACAGGGAGCCAGAGCTCGCAGAATAATAGCTGAGAGACAACAAGAGAGAGAGGCAGTGAGAGCACTGAAAAGGAAGCTGTTTGCATTGATTGTTCGACGGTTTTGTTAATGAGTCCATAAAAGTGTCTGCAAGTGTTTTTACAGCAAGGCTGGAGAGAAAGAAATGACATGCTGCTCTTTGTCATCGCGGACACATGAACCGCTGAGACGGAAATAAACCGGTCCGCGGGGAAAACACTGGTCATTTGGAAACACACAGGAAAACATCCGAAACCTCTTCACAGCCTACGCCAACAGGTACCGCCACCATTCATCTCATCTATCATATTCCTAATCTGACCAACAAGATTTGATTTTGTCAAACCTTGAAATCTTTTGTTGCGTGCTGGCCGGCCCAGCAGTATTGCATTGTCTCCTGATATGGAACATCTCAAAGGTAGTCGACTGACAAACTGGAAGACAACACCTGCATTACCTTTGTCTTTCTGTTGTTTGTCTTTTACATGCAGCACATTAGTCCCTGCTGATGAAAGACAGGGAAGTTGTATCTCACATTCTGTGTATGACATCACATGTGACAGGTGTGTAGAAATTGCACTGTGGCACCCCGAACGAGACAACGAACAACGTCACAGCAAAGACTAGGAAAGGGTCAAAAACCAACCGCAGCCGGCAACATTTTATCTTCTCCTCCCTGATAAACAACCAAGCTACAACCATATCTGTGGGTCTCTGTCTCTAAATCTCTCTCTGCATCATCAGCCGACTGACACAAAGTCATTATGGCCACATGACTGCGTTTGATCCCCCGTTTTTTATTTGGTTTGTTTGTCTTGGTTATTTCTCTTTTTCTCTTTGTGTCATCATATTCTGCACTGGTCCATCAGATGAAGGGACTGCCTTCACAGAGTCAAGAAACACAGAGCAACAAAAGAAGGCAGACTTTCTCATTTTGCTATTACTATTACGTGCCACAGTTGGCCAGTGTAATGTGTGATCATTACTCTATTCAGTAATGCCCACAAACAAACAGAACTAACAGCAGTGCGTCCCTGCAGTCGAAGATTTTGTGCAACATTTAGGGGAAAAAAACAAATCCCAACTGTAATGTGATGATGAGTCTTCAAACTAATGGATCTGTTCCTCAAACTGCTCTTACTGGACATGTATTTGTAACAGAAGGCTGTTCTCAGTCTGAGCACCCTCCATGTCACTGCCCACATCTTACTGACGGCTGTCTCCCCTGGCTGGAGATAATGGACCAATCGGAGCCCTGCAGAGGGAATCAAGACTGCTGAGTTTTAAAGCCAGAAAACTAGTGACAGAAAAAAAAAATCACTACCAGTGGAATTAGATGAGTGCAGCTAGGCAGGCTGTTATCATTCAACTTTCACAGAATGAACAACTTGTGACTGTCGTCAATTGAATCATGAAAAACATTCTTTGAAAAGCTTCCTCACACTACACACACAAAGTCAAACTGAACAACCTGTAAAAACAACATGAGGGCCAAATCTTTCAGTTTCTTTCTAACTTCACTTTTTTTTCTTTCTTTCTTTCTCTTTTTTTTGGCTAAGTTTTAGAAATAGGAGGTTCTGAATTTGTGGTTTGGTAAACTGGAATGTAATGTAGTCCATCAAACAGGAAATGCCATCAGTATTCCTCTTTGACGTTTCTTCATTTTTAGACAACAGGAAATATTTGTTAGAAGGACAGATCTGTTGTTGGTTTTAATCTATTCAGAGAATCAGTTAATTATTAAAAAAATAAATAAATAAAATAACACCAGCTTCATCTTTTGATCACGTGAGCAGGGTAGGTTATAAAAATACTCCCACATTGTTCGAAATGAAATTATAGATTATGTTTTATAAAAAGTCACTACATGTCACCACCTGGCAAAGGTGTCCCCAAATCACCAAAACACATTATTCCAGGGATTAACGCATGAAGACAACAGACAGGAAAAAGTAAAGAGAGTTCCACTTGTTCTCAAATGCTGAAGACAGAGAACATGAATATTAAAAAATGCATGTCTGTCTTTTCTGCCTTTTCCTATATATTTTTTTTAATTCATTCTCTTCATTTCTCCCTCTCTACTTTGGCGTTAATTTTCTTGTTGCTTCACTTGACTGGTGATTGAACGCCACCGGGTGTTCAGAGCAAATTTCACACGTGGTCAGGACCGAGTAACCAACTGGAAAATCCCTCTTCAATCTTCACCTCGCGTCTTCATTCCATTTCCGCTCTGTCCTCTCATACCTACTCTCCACTCGCCTGCGCCTCTTCATTTCTCTCCTTTTTTTTTTTTTTTTTGTTTCTTTAGCATCATTTTGCCCTCTCCTAGCTGCCTCCTCCTTTCTTCCATTAATTTCTGCACATATGTTTGCTGGACCCTCTGCAGACCTGTTAATGTGGATCCCAGCACTTTTTTCACTGCCTGAACTGCAGACACACACTCGCTTATCACACTTCCGTATTCCTCTCTGCTCTAAAGTGCATACAAACGGATATTAATTTTAATAATTTGGGTCTTTTCATCATTTTCTGCTGCTTCTATCTTGTACCCTTTTGCATATTTTCATTCATTAATTTCTGTGGTTTTGAAGTTGTGGGTTGTACATGTTTAAAAACCTCACATTTCCTCTCTTATCTAAATTCTGCTTCTTTTTTTTCATTTCTGTTGCTGCTTTGCCCTGCAGGGATCAATAAAGTTTTTATCTTATCATTTTTGCACCCTCTCAGCTCTTGCTCTCCACTCCACTCGTACTTCCCCTCCTCTCCTCTCTCTTTTTACACCTTTAATCAGATTATACAGCCTCCACCTTTTTTTCCACTTATTTACTGCTCTCCTCTATGCAGCCGTCTCTTATCTGCACTTGTCCTTCCTTTCCTCTCTCATTTCTTCTCTCTCCTCTTCTCATTCACTTTCCCATCCTCTGCCCCGTCTCTCTTAACTTCCTCCCTTCTCTTCTTCTCTCTCTCTTTTTTCCTTCACTCCGCTCCCAGTTTCCTCCTGCTCTCCTCCTCCTACTCCATCCCCTCATCCTTCACTCCATCTCCCCTAATTTCACCTCCTGGCTGGGGCAGGAGTGCTGTAGTGGCGTAACAAATCCCAGCTGAATCCCCTCAGTCTGAGTAGCTGTTCTAATGAGTTCAGATCAGCCACGGCAGCCTGAAGCCACACTGCTGCCATTTCACTGACGCACAATGACAGCTATTAAAGTGACGTGGGTGTGTGTGGGTGTGTGTGGGTGTGTGTGTGAGGGGTTTGCACATGTGCCTATGTATGTATAGCAAATAGAATGCAGACTGCATGTGTGTGTAGACTGTTTGATGTGAACTTAAAGCTTCTTTGTTTCTTAAGCTAAGAAGGCTGTTATGAAGCTTCTCACTTCAGAGATGATGCTTAACTTCAAAAACAAAAAGCATAAAATTAAAATCAAAGACCTGAAGTTCTTTAACATCAGTCCAGCCCAATATGAACCATGACAACTGTGAGACACCGTCTAAACTCACAGAAAATCTTTTTACAGTAAAACTCTAGTCAACAAGTGAAGGTTTCTAGGGATACTAAACCTGACAGGCTGATGTCTGTCTACGTCAAGGCTACAGATCCACTACAGATTCTAGCCAGCATGTGTGTGTCCGGCGGGTTCATGTCTGGAGTGTCTCACACTCAGCTCTTTTCACTGCTTCATTATCTTTAAGCTCCAGATCTATAGTATTTTTGACAGAGAAGTTTGCATCTCTGAAGCATGTTTTTTCTTTTTCTATGTCTGTTGTCAGAGGATGAAATGAGTATTTGATCTCACCTTATAAATACTACTGTTTTGTAAACCACCAGTCAGTCAAATAATGGACTTACTATCATAACAGCTTCTGAAAAGGGTCATATTCAAGCGCAAACACAAAGAATTTGTCACCACATTAAAAAAAAAAGACTTTCTTTCTACAAAATAATATCTGCAGAAAAACAACTTTAATCTATATTATTATGTCTGCTGAAGAGTAGACACTCTGCTTTTGAAGCATTCCCACTGGACATTGGGACTGTGATGGACCTATACTGAGCCGTGTTATGGTGAGGGCCTAAAATAAAATATGCGCGACAAAAAGTATTTCTATTTGCTGTAATGGTACAGTGATTAAAAATGCTTTTGGACATGCAATCAGATATTTAACTTAAATCGGCATCTAACTGCTTAAAAAAAATCATCATGATCACAGAATACAGTGTAGAAAATAGATTTATTTTATAACTCTAAAGCTATACCTGGGGGAATTCAAAGTCAGATTTTGAAACATATGGTTTTCATAATTATTTTCAGACCACTGTGCAGCAATAGTAAGGACTCACAACATCTCTCAAAAGGTTTCTAATTAAGTCTTGTTGCATGAGTCTAAAAAGTCACAGTTCACTTGTAGCCTTAAGCAGGTTTGAGTGTATGACGTATGAAAGTTAAACACTGCAGCATTCATATTTGAATCCACATTTCCACTCAGACCTGACCCAAAGTTCAACAACAAGCAGCCAGATGTTGCATGTGGAGGCAGTGACAGCAATATATTGCTCATCATATATTCAGAAACACACTTAGATACACAAAACAAATGTAGCCTGTCACGGAGAGATAAAAGGAAGATCTGCATAAAGCTTTGTCACCATCCAACGACTGCGCAACCACCATGTACCAGATCTCCAGACCTGCGGTGGTCCTGTGGTATAATCTGTCAAACAATTTTGGTTTTGGGAAACTGGGAGTATACTCCAACCTAATCACTTCAGAAACTCCAAAATGACACATGACATCATCATGTTCAAACTGGAGCTAATGGTCATCACTATACAGCATGATACATCAAATTAAACCTTTTTTTTTTTTTTTAAAATCAAACTCCTCTTACTTGATTTTTCTGAAGCTTTCACCTGCATTTTTACCAGAGTTTGGTCAGTGTCTCCTGATTTCTAAAGACTGATTATTTTGTCAAATTATTCTTCCCAAGGTCAAGAATGAACTTTCGTGCTTGAAGGGAGCACTGGATCATTTGACTGAAATGACACTGTGTAATTGGAAAGAGGCTGTTTATAGTGACAAAAATAATAAATGAATGCAGCTTTAAGTATTCTTTTGAAGATTTGGTTTTCTGAAGGTCGCACAAATATTTTTCTCTCGGGATGTCAGTCTAACACTCCAGGTATGGAGAAACAGAGAGATATAAACATGGAGGGCACAAAACATTAAGGAAGTATTGTGGTTTTTAAATCCACAAAGAAGTTACAACTTACCACAGTAACATGATGTATTTACAGATTGGCTTTAATCAAGTAGAGTCAGCATGCAGAGACAGCCAGTGGGAGTTGTGATTATCTGAGAGGGCAGTCGGGGAAAAACTAAGGGCCAATCATTTCATCCTGGCTTGTCACCACAGAGAACATAGTGTTATTTTAAAGAGGGGCAGAGAGAGAGGGATAGAACAGATAAAAAGAGAGAGAGAGAGAGAGAGAGAGAGAGAGAGAGAGAGAGAGAGCATAAGGGCTCCAGGAGACTTATGGCTTAGTCAGTCACCCTGCTAAACACTCCATCAGCCTGCGCTTTAGTCAGTCTCACCCATATTCCCCTTCTATTTCCTATGATCCATCCATCCATCTCTCCACTCACCGCCATCGTGTGATAAATCCTCACAGCATCACAGCATTTTAGCCATCCCTCCATCCTTTTGTCTGTCCTATTTTAAGCATCTCATCTCACCTCTGTCTGTCACACACACACACACACACACACACACACACACACACACACACACACACAAGGGCTTGTGGAAGGGATTTATTGAAGAGGTGCTTATGAGTATTTGAGGGATGTGCTTAGCTTGCAGGACCGTCCAGCTTCAACCTCTTGCTGGTCTGAGAGAGCCGGTCAGCCCGAGAATATGATGCGCATGTGAGGGACAAAGAGAAAGAGAGAGGGGAGGGGAGATGGCTATATGAGCCAAGCAAAGGGGCGAGGAGGAGGAACTCTCTTGACAAAGTCCACTATAAATAGTTTCACATCGCAGTTGTACAATTGCCTCTGTGTCCATAAAGGGAAGTTTACCAGGCTTCAATAATCCAGCTATAATCTCCTCTGTGAGCATGATGCTGTTGGCTTGTGGAGACTTCAATCATCAGTTACTCTGAGTTTTCATTTCAACTGTTTTCTGTGCAGTCTAACCAAACCCCACTGTTAGGAAAGAACATTTATAATGTGCAAACATCACAAAAAAAAAAAAAAACTTAATAGGTTCAATTCCAATCCAGAGATCACAAAAATGGCACTTCAGTATGGTTAAAGCTGAAGTAGGTAACTAAAAATACATTTTATTCGTATTTGCTAAAACTATCACTATGTTCTGACAGGAGCAACTGAGAAAGATAATGTGTGATAAAATCAGACTCCTCTGCCTCTAAGGTTATTGGACAAGAATCCACCACACCTGAATCAAAGCAACCAATCAGAAGCAGAGGTATCTGATGGAGCTTCAGTCGCTGCTCCTGTGTAGGCTTTGGGTAGCTCTGCTCCACTGTGAATGCACTAAGATGGTAAACTCTGTGAGTGAGTGCATGTAATGAAGGACAAACAACTGCAGAACAGCCAAGCAATGAAACTCCCTCCTTTGGCAAGTAAGAGAAGAAGACCAATGGGGATTAGTTGGGGGAACCATCCTGCATTAAAGCTGGGGCCAAAGGGGCTTAATAAAGAGGTGAATGTTAAATGCAGGTCTGAGACAGGACTTGAACTCTAGTCTCTTAAAGTGCTTCGTGCCTACCTTACTTTCTATCCCACTACAGAAAGGGCACATTATTTTCTGCATGTTGGCATTTGGCAGCAATCATGAAGTGAAGAATTGTCCAATATGGATGTGATACCTCCAGATACTGTGCTGGTTTCATCAGTGGCATAGTAGCAAGGTTACCCAAAATTTATGATGATCCACCAAATATATTTAACATACAAAAATGACATACAAATGTCTAAATAAGTGCAGATCTAACCCCCGACTCCAAAAACAAGGATCAGAATTGGGATTAGATCAGAATAAAGTACAGAGTCAAATGCCATGTTAACTGTGCTTCTACTAAAGCCCAACAGCTGCATGCTAAAGCTACTCCTTTGATCAGTGGCAGGAGACACACAAGAGAGCAGTACATTTCTGAATATCCAGAAAAAGAGGCCAACAAGTGATGTGTAGATCAGATACACAAGAACAAGACTGAAGTGGTAATAAGGGACATAAGTGAACAACAAATAATCTGTAAAGGAGCACAATGTGAACCATCTTGGCTGAATTAAATATAAATACACAGCTCCAGGTCAAACTGTAGGATTGACATAAAAAAAGGTACTGAGTTACTGTAGCTTGAGGTAACACATTTAAGTGGAGTGTCTGTTTCTCTCCCTCACAGACACACAAACAAACTGTGTGGCACGGCAGCCATCCACATTCCACAACCATTTCACTTATTGTGACGAGAGTAAAACTGAGTATCCGATTTACTAGAATTCAGTGGAGAGGCAGGCAGAAGCTCAGCTGCACACTGAAACCTGCAACACGCTATATTCTTTTTAGCCTATAACAAATATTTTACCTTTGAATCCATGTTGAATCTATATGTTTTTTTTGGGTCATTTTTTAAATACAGACTCTTGGCTTTATGGTCTGAGAACAACCCAACGAAGCATCAGCCACCTGTTGGTCAGCACATTTTATGTGCAAGCCCAATTTCTGGGAAATTACACAGCTGTGAACACCATTACAGACAAAAAACAAGCCCATATATGTCCTGCTATGTGCTTTCTTTAAGTTTTAGTATTGTTTCAATAAAGTCACACCTACTACTGAATGCAAACAGTGGAGGATTAGACCCCAAAGCCCTCTAATGGCTGGTCTATGCCATTAGAGGGTATAAGCTGTCTTAATAGAGATTATCAAGAAAGACTTAAAATGATCCAGGTTTATTTTTATGTGCACAGGACCTCTTGTAGCCATGTGCATTATTATATTCATCTGTCAGGACCTGGAACAGAAGTAGCTTGATATTGTTATTAGCGCCACAAAATCTGGTGGGGAGGCAGCAGAGCAAAACACGAAAGATCATTGTTTCACACGGTCTGCCAGAAGTTGTTTTCTTTTATCCACAATCATAATTGCTTCCTAAGCTTCATGTCAGAAAGCTCAAACATTACAAAAGATTATTTTATTAAACGTAGAGGTGGCACATCAGAAAACAGTTAAATGAATCATTATTCAGTCAACAGCCATTTGTGATGATTATGAAAGGCACTGACAAATGAAGTCATGCTGCTGATGGGCGCAACTGATCAAAAGACATTCTCCTCTATCATTTTGGAAGGCAGCAAAAAATAACATAAGTCATAGCTTAACATTACATCCAAAATACATTCAAGTCAATACGTCCAGTGCCTCCACCAAACTATTTTTTTCTAGATCTATGTGTCGCTATGCCTGCAGTCACCTGTTCAATCCTCTACCTGTGTTTTCTGTTTGTCTTTACGGCCAACTATCAAATTAAGTGCACAGTAACAATAAAAATAATAGTGATAAATCCTGAATCCACACCAGTAAGAGCTCAGTCTTCCCCTGTGACCCAAAAATGAAGAAAAAATATAGTGAGATCATGACAAATACTGCAATAAATATTTACCTCCTCATATAACAAAAGTCATTACAAACACACACACACACACACACACAGACACACACACAAAAAACAATTGCAGGAGCCCTTTTTCCCGATATGTGCCTTCATGCTGTTGACCGAGGAATGTAGCCTGTGTTCTGGCCTGTCAGTCTGGATCAGCGTGCTGTGTGCCCTCGGCTCCTGTGAACAGAGTTAAACTCCAGCACAGGGCCTCCAGCACTTCGCACAAATAGCCCACGTGAGCACACACACAAACACACATGCTAGCCTAGGGAGCAGTAAGGTATACGAGTACCAAGAGGATGTGTCAGCTCACTTTTCCCCCTGTTCTGCTCCGTATCCTCTCCTCACCTTCTTCCCTCCTCCCGCCTCTTCCCTTTCCTCTCCCTTCAGTTTGCTTCTTTGTTCTGCGGGCTTGCAGCAGAAAAAATTGGCACATGCTCAATCAGCTCCGGTAAAATCAAATTAGAGTCATAAAAACAAGACACCAAAATTAACAGTACAAGCTTATATAACTGGCTGTGACGGAGGCACTAGACTGGACATCCATCCAGGACACACACACACCTGATTTAAAATGTGGTTGTTACATCAACAGGAGCAGCCTAACAACCTAATAACCTCACACGAAGGACGAGTGCATTAAGCGGCAATCTGCCTGCACTATATTCAATTCCATCATCTCGACTGAGCAGAATCGATGCGTGGATATTTTCTCTCAGTCGCACAGTTGGTCAGTGGGCGTCCATACTAAGCAGGCTGATGCAGAGAGTGCCGTAGATTGGATAAAATCGAAAGCGACCGGTGTTATCCGTGTGGGTGGCAGAAGAGTCGAGCTTTCCCTTCTCTGTTTGGCTCACCTGGCAGACATCTTGTGCCTGGTTGCCAGGAGGGTCAATGGGGAAGCAGTGGGTTGGCGTGAAACCGGCTTTTCTAGCCACCACACTGGCTAAGCATGAGATGGATCCCTTCAGGACAGAGACACAGGCGAATACTGAGCTGCCACCAGAAAGCTCTCTCTCTCTCTCCCACACACCCACAACATATTCAAGTGTCAACACCATCAATCTGAAAACACACTCATTTATACACCCAAATCTCTGGGGACATGAGCAGGTTGGATCGTACTATCTTCTTCCTAAACTTTACGTTCTAACTCCCCCTTATTTAATTCATTAATTTTCCTCTGAGGACCACTCGTCTGGCCTTTCTTTCCTGTGTTATAAGTCTGCTTCAGAGACATAATTAACAAGTTAGTTTGAGGTACACGCCTCCCTCAGATGTCCCAGGGAGTCCAAACAGCCTAGAAGCTTCAGTTACTTGCTGAGTACTGTGTTCTGACTTTTCATGCCTTTTTGATGTTATTTCATATATCTTTGGCGTAAAAGGTTTAAAGTGTAAACTGTTTCTCCTGAATGCTTAGGCAATTAGGCCAATAGACATTAAAACAGATTAGAGTTCAACATTATGGCCCTTAAAGCTGCATGTTTCTTCCACTTCCATAACAAAAAAAAGCTGGATAGAAATGGCAAAATGTGTCTCAAAATTGTGTCATATTCAGCTCAGAAATAATAATTCAAGTACATATGTATAGAATATAATGATTTCAAGTACCACATTGTATACCACAATACCGTTTTCTGTATTTTCCCCCCTTACATCACAGATTTCACAGCTTGAGTGTAGTCTCACTTTAAAGACTACTTTAAAGATTGTATTTGTTCCAACATTACATTAGCTGACTATAAAAATCCACTGAAGTTGTTTCTCTGTTGGGCAGTCAAAAGAATACCTTAAAACCTCACAATGGATTTTATTACAATTTGTGGAAAGTTAGGCCAAAATAATCTAAAGGTTTATGTAATGTTACATCGAGATGAAGCTTCAGGAGCACAACAGGAAGGAACAGCACAAAAATGGCATCAAACAAACTGCAAAGTCCAACTGATATGCAGATGTTGTCTATCCTCACCAGGCATCACAAATTTTGATGCAAAATGGGAAAAAATATAAACATATGAAGACAATAAAAATGGGAAAAACTAAAAGGAAATTTGGGAGGATCAGTACTTGCTGTACATGCTAGGTCTTATATTTGGTCTTATATCTTTTTTTCCCACATAGACTTATCAATACACACATGCAGTCACACTCTTTGGCTATGTAAACACACAGTCACACTCTCCGGCCATGTAACCTTAACAGCCTTATCAGCCTGCCAGCACAGTCTGTTCTTTTCAGCTCCATCCTTGGGTGAGATTTCAAATGTGTGGAAGGACTTAAAGCCTTAAAATGCAAAACCCTCAGAGATGGGCACAAAGCACAGAATGGGAGGGACAAAGCCATCATCTACTTGTACATTAGCCAAACTGGCACCCAAGCACCTACTACATAAATACCCTGTATTCAATCAAATCAAAGTGTAAAAGGTGTGTACTGGAAATCTTACTGTGCCACATAAGAATCCTGAGTTTGTTGTATAATGGGCCTCTGCTTCTAAAGGTTCTTGGTGGTGAGTCATTCTTCATTCAAGTCAGTTCCATCCTCCAGAGCATGTAAACTGGACAAAGTGTCTCATTATATTATTTAGCACCTGTGTAAATACTTCCATGGGAATTGTCGACCATATTGATTACATTTGGAAGAAAAAAAAACGACCCATGTAACCACAGCCAATGATTCATGGCTTTCACCATGGCACTATATTCTGTACTCATTCTGTACTCTCATCTCAGCATGACAGCCAAAGGCTCTCATAACCCAAACAAACAAGCGTTACACCAGATGAATTTGGTGATAATGAGCTGATCATAAGCACAACTAAATTATAGTTAATTAGGTCTGTCTGCATAACGCTGTGACCCCCTGCACCACAGGTCCCTTTTGTTTCATAAATGGTCATTTACACCTCAACACGCAGTTGGTTTGGTCTGTTTATCAGGTAATCTGATCATCTATAGTCCAGAAAAGTTGGAAATTGACAAAATTACACATGCGTTGGATTTGTTCTGTTTGTGCTTGTTTGGTTATCCTGCAGAACTTAATCAACATTGGACTATAATGAAAATCCTATTATTAGGCAACTAAAACTACTTGGCTAGATGTTGGTCATGGTATTTTTTTTTCCTTGATGAAAAGCTTAGTAAACCCCTACCTTGTTGACCCAATAATTCACGGTGATGTCTTCCCTTGGATGTTTGCAACAGTATAAAAATGTGAGGTCACTTCCTCCTTGACTACCTAGAAAGCAATTACTCGCACAACTGCACAAGGTCACTTATCAAGAAAACATAGTCATCTTTATTGTTAAAGTGAACAAATGGCAAATTCTGTAGAATTTCTGACATGCCTATAGGTAGCCACACATTCAGAAATCCTCCAGAAAGAAGTAAGATGTAGCGCATATTGTACATAGTCTACATAGCTGACCTCTCGGCAAAGTTAGAGCACTAGCACTGGATTGTCATGAGCACAGTTCCTGAGGAGGCTGGGCTGAGCTACACGGTGATAAAATGCCCCTAAACTAGACAGAACTCAACTCTGTCAGCTAATGCAAATGGTTCAGCAGGAAGACAGAAGATTGCTGTAGAGGAAGGCTGCTATATTCAGTGATCTCACACACTTTCTAAATAGACATTTTTAAAGATTTGCAAAGACTGCAAGACTATATATATATATATATATATATATATATATATATATATATATATATATATATACATATATATACATGCAAAACCCTCAGAGATGGGCACAAAGCACAGAATGGGAGGGACAAAGCCATCATCTACTTGTACATTAGCCAACTGAACCCTGAGTTCATTTGCACATCCAGTTTCACATCCTTTTCAGCATGTTTTCTTTAGCAGCTTTTGTTGGATTTCCACCGTTAATTCCACTGTCTGGTTTCCAAATTTGTGCTATTTCTGTTTTAGGCCTGTATTTGGACTATTACACTGTTGTGCTTTCCACCTAATTGTAATGTTAACTGTGGGCTGATGGTTTTGTGTAAAACGCACAACACCATTTTATGCATCATGGAATGCAATCCATGCAAATACAACACTGTTGCTAGCCCTGCTCAGCTCATTCAGCTGTGTTCACTAAGCAAACTAAGCAAGAAAGAGAGATTCCCATTACTCTATATAGACCTTTCTGTCAGGAGCCATTTGCAGGGCAGACACTGTAGCGAGTGGTTTGAAGAGCAGTTAAATGAATGTTGTGCTGCTATTACTCTGATGTTCTCAGTACTGTAGGATGTACAGTAAAATTTGAAGTATGGAAGGATATTCAAATCTAGTACTATAAACATGAAATGTCCTCATGCTCCATTTCATGTTAATTGATTTAACTAAATGGAATCATAAACTCTTAATTTATCCCAACATTAATAAAATTAAATGCAATGACACCACCTGAACAGAACTACAGCTTTCAAACTGGTACTTATGTTTATTTTGTCCAGATCAAGGACAAAAGTAACACATTTGTGCCTCTGTCCTGTTTGTGTTCACACTAGCTTTTTAAAGGCAAACCGAGAGGTCTAAACACAAAGCCAAATAGACTGACAGACAATTCAATGACTGGGCAGTTTTGGCAACTCTAATCCTGTGACATCAGTGCTATGTGGACACGTGGGGAAATCATGTGACTGACTGCAATTCATGCGGGACTTCAATGAACCTTGTGAGTTCATTTATGTTCTCTGGCACCACAAAGAGCTCAGAGAGAAATGACTGAGAACAGCAATTACCAGTCAAGACTGCAATTCAACCAGTGTTATGAATAATGACAGGTAGAGAGGATGAAAAAATTATATGTTTTACTGGAGTATTACTGTGACCATGGGGTCACTTTATATCACTCTTTTCCAATGAAGAACAAAATGAATACATGGAGCAGGACAGAAGCTCAATTGAAAAGTCTGTATTGTAACTCCTAAACTACACACAAGGGACGATCCTTGTCTTACATGAATATATAGTTTGCTCATACAGATTTTTTTCTGGACAGTCCATGATCAGCAGATGGAATCAATACTAACTAACAAATTACTCAACCGAAAAAAAGTGAATGTTGAGTTTCCCTTTAAATTTGCAGTTTATCAGTAACCATCTAAATCTAAATGCCTAAATTGGTTTAGTTGTTGCTTTTCATGCTTTATTAGACTATACTCATTTCTTCTCTTTCTTTCTTATATTAATTTACATTATGATAAAAATGTAAAGTTAACATTAAGGATTTAATCTGTTTCAATTTTTTTTCTCGGGAAGATTTTTCTTTTTTTAATAACAGAGGAGTCGGTATGCTATGTGTGTTGACTGAATATTGGAGAGAGTGAAGGCAAGAAGCTATATGGTTTTCAATAACATAATATAACTCTAAAGTCTTTACTGAAGTAGGGTACTGATGGCATTCTCAAAAATAGCACAGAGATGATGAATCAGTAAAATTCTCCACTAAGCCAATGCTGATTTGATTTTTACAGAGAGCATTTATGCATTGTGACACGGAACTGAACCATCTGCCGATAAAATAATCTACTGCTACCAGCCATATCTCTGATGTTCTCACAGCTACTGACACAGGTCAACAAAATTACAGCATAACAGCATAAGATGAAGAAATGCCCATCCCAAGCGAAGGTAAAATGCTCTCAGGACGCTCTGCTCCATATATTCCCACATTCACATTTCTCCCTTTCCTGTTCTTCTGGATAACAGCATGCAGATAAGACTAACCCATGGTTACACGTCTGCATCAGTGAGCACAGAAGTGGTAATACACAGAGCAGATGTACGCAGTTGCCAGGAGTTTCAACAAGTGTGAGTCGACGCAGACAGTTATTCTGTGTTATACACAAAGTTCTGGACTGATGTTGCACGGCAAAATTGAATTCTCAATACATGGAGTTGTTTTCAGCAGCCACCTGCCATGAACATGGTTCGTTGGCTGAAATTGTACAAAACAGTACCCTAACTTTTCTGCTGCTTGCTGTGTTTCTTATCACCTCTGTCTGCCATCATCCATAACATGCAGGTATCAGTGCACTTTGTGGTCTTCTCTATTTGAGTAGGAACATCTTTGAATAATTTATTTGGGTGTGGTTGTTGATAGTATCAGGAATTCCTGGTAATGTTGTGCTCTCATGTCTATGTAAATGACCACCTTTAATGACATTTGGATTTTTTCATCCGTTTTGACACAGACTGTTTTACTGAAAAACAAATGTGGATTTTTTAAATTAAAAGAATGCAAGTAGGTTTATTTTCATTCTATGCTATAAAAAGAATCAACATGAGCAGAGCAGTAATGTGCACCTACAACAGCACAGATGCTCCAAGAATGTCAATGAAGCACAATTGCTGCGGTTTGTTTTTTTAAAGGTTTTTTTCTGCTTTTGAAACTATGGTTCATTGGCTCCCCACAATGAACGCAAATAGTACTAATACTAAAGCTACTTTTAATTTAGCATTTTCTCCCAATCAGGCCACATCTTGTCACTACTACAAGAAAATGCTGGCAAGATCTGTGACTTTTGCATCTGCCCAAGAAAGTGAAATCTAAGTGGGCCATGCTCCAAGACATTGGCTGCTAGGATATGTGATCAGCAGGTCGACGTTGCCTGCCATTGTGGCAACCTATGAAGCTGCTGGTGGACATCAGCTGTGAATGAGGCTGTCACGCCGAAGCCAGTTTTCTGGGCCTGATGTGCTGTGATTATGGTGAACATCGAAGCAAAAGAGGTCCAGGAGGATCTGGTAAACCATTAGACTGTGGAACAGAAAGCAAGACTTGGCTCTGGCAGTGATCAACAGTGGGGGAGAAACTGCTAACTAGGGATATTGTCAGCTGGTGGAAATAATTCTTTGATGACCTCTTGAACCCAACTACCTTATATGTAGATGTCTCTGAGGTAGATAAGAAGCTCCTCAGTAGCAAGGCACCAGGTGCAGGGGAGTGTTCTGCAGGGGTTGTCCCTTGTCACTGATTGTCTCTGTGATTTTCACAGACAGAATCTTAAGGATTAATGAGGGTTCAGGAGTGTTTTCAGTTTGGCGAGCTCAGAACTGCATTTCTGCTCTTCGCTGATTATGTAGTAAACTTCATCAGATGTAAGGGTAAAATGTACCCTGAGATCAACTATGGATTGGTATATTGTCAGTAATCATGCAGCATTGTACCATCATGGTGAAGAGGGAGCTGAGCTAGAAAGCCTCTGATTTACTGGTCAGTCTATGTTCACACCCTTTAGGTAATGACTGAAAGAATGAGATGTGGAAAAAGACAATGAGTTACAGTTTATTTTTGCCACAGGGTTGCTGGGCTCATCCTCATCCATACTCCATCCTCTGCCTTCTATAGTCACCTCAACCAGTACATCCTCACCACCTGCACATATTTATTGGGTAAAGCATATGGCCCTTTTCCACTAGTACCTACTCTTGCTCTGCTCGGCCTCGGACTCGACTCGACTTCACCGATTTCGACTCAGTTTCCGTCGCTTTTCCATTACAAGTAGAGTACCACCTCAGCGTGGGTGGGGTCGCCGTGGCAACGCGGCCGAAACTCCAGCGACGTCATTTGTTTGCATGCGACACAAACACGAAACGACTACGGAGCAATGGAGGCCACCAGACAAAGAAATGTCTGCACCTCGTCGTTGCTCCGCTGGGTTGATTTCTGTGCAGCCATCTCTGATCGTGTTCGTTGTTGTTATTGCGTTTTAAAAATGGCGCGGTTGACTCTCTTACGAACGAGTCGCTCTCCCGACGCATCTAGTGACGTCAGGCCCTGGCCAATCAGTGGCCTGCCGTCTGCCGACATCACATTTTCGGCTCGACTCAGCTCGCTTGGAACCCCGGCCGAGTAGGTACTACGAAAGTACCTGGTACCAGGTACTAAAACGTAATGGAAACGCGTACAAACCGAGGCGAGTCGAGTTTGAGTCGTGAGCCGATGGTAGGTACTAGTGGAAAAGGGGCAATAGTCTGGAAATAAAGTAACAGGTAGTAAGAGCTCTTAATCAACCATTGCACTCCATATCATCATTGAGTCCAACTCGTAATGAAGGCCAATTTCATCATGACAAAACTTCAATAAATACACTGTAAAACGTCTATTTTCAAGTATTTTCTCAGGGTGGGGGCTATCACTGATTGTCGTCATCATTTTAGCAAGGTGTGAAGCAATCAGTCTGATTTCTGTAAATATATAAATACTGTGGTGACACTCGTACGTAATGCCGCATGATGGATGCACCAGCACAGCAAGAGGACTACGTGAATGGAAGAATTCGGAAGGAAGGGAAAGACTGTTCAGCAGGCTCATTTCTGTGCAGAGACATTCATGAAGTGCTTTGCATTGATCATTTGTGGTTGAATGTGGAACGACACTAGGAGGAGGAGTGGGACAATACATGTATGAACAATTCACTGCAGGTGGGAATTTAAAGGTCAGTAAAGCATGTCTAATGCGTATACAGTATAACACTCTAATACAGTTTCTATTTCACACAGAGAAATGCAATAGTCTACGCTGTGTTGTATGTTATGCTTTCTCTCTTTAACAAATTCAGTATCTACAGTCCATCCAGTGAATCTCATCCTGCTACTAGAAAAGAGGCGAGCAGTAAGAGCACATTTTCATAAACACGTCAGAGGAAACAAAGTGGAAAACTGAACCTTTTTCTTCTCAAATAAAGTATAGATTAGCTGGGTGAAACCACTTGTGCTCTCTCTGTATCGCTGTCAATACCTAATTTATTTTCTGCTGTCTCAGTAAAGAAAGATGCATATTTAAAATATTGTAATTGTTTCCTCATTGCCATGATTCCACTGTAATTAGATCTTAAGAAAATGTAGTATATTCAGCAGTGTTCCTACGCCATCGATTCAATTTCACACAATCTCCACTTTAACCCTAAAAACACTGTCAGAGATCAAACCAGCAACGTTTTAGCTATTAGTCAACGACTGTCACTAGACTGTGCTGCTGCCCCATGGACAAGCTACAATACAATGTAATGCCACACACACACACACACAATATGTTGCCTCTGACAAGTGAACAATTAAATAGGTTGTTTGTCAAGCGTTTTCTCATTTGCCACTTCTATGATTAAGGGAAGTTAAATTATGTTAGGAAACAAAAGGTTAAGGTGACCAATAAAATCATTATCATAGATAAAATAATACAGCATTTGTTGGGGTGAATGTAAACAAGAACTATTTAAAAGCAATGATTTAATTTACCGGAGAAGAAAATGTCGTGTGTTGGCCAATCAGTGACTAAAATCTTATGCAAGGATATTGCATAACTCTGATGTTACTTCAAATTAAGATAATTGCTAATCGATTACAGTATTTTCAAACAAACTACAATAAATTTACAATACTGTATTTAGTTGCCAGTGCTTGTTTAAAACATTTTATAGATGGTTTATACACAGTTAATACAAGACAAATGCTCTGGTGTACGTAGTTAATGCAACTAGCTACTCCTTTTGAGTGTCATCAAGGCCTGTCCCAATCCAAAGGCTCCTTCCAAATGCAGTTGGAAAATGAAATGTTAAGGGTAAATGCAGTATGTACAGCCATCAGGATCCAATCATCTACAGCATGTAGCATACACCACTTTGTCAAGTCTGTAAATATCACATGGGGTGTCAACTCAAAATGAATACTCTGGAGACTAATGCATTTGGGGAGGAGATGCATCTTCGGCCAACTGACCATAAGCCATTGTAGACCATGCATTTAGAAAAAGGCAACCCCTGAATTGGGAGGCACTGTTGAACATACATAAAGCAGTCAGTGTAACTGCGGGCTGTTAAATTAGGTCTGCCTTCTTAGCTAAACCAACGGGTCCTTTTGTTTTTGGTGTTTGGAACACAACATTTAAGAGCTTTGTTGTATTGGGAGGAGGATGAATGACTAATTCCATTGTATGAACCACTGACAGAGTATAGACAATGTCCTATTATGTAACAATGCACTTAAAAAGCTCAGACCAAAACTGCACCTCACATGGAGAACCCCTCAAAACAAAACAGGCAGCCGGAGAAGGAGACGGCCACTTTGTCCAGAAACTACAGGATGAGTCAACAAGGAATCCATAAATTACAAACTGGCTCCCTCCAATGTACAGAAATGGTAGATGTGGCAAGAGGAGGAGACGAGAGGGAAGGACAGGAGGATGTGGTTGAACCAGGGGAAATTATGTGAGGGAAGAAAGGACGGAGACTACGATGAGTGGTGAATAGATGTTTTCCTTGAGGGCTGAGCTATGTAGATCAGAGCCCCAGGGACTGAGTGGTGTGTGAACTGCTGGAGCCTGCGATTACACACAGAGAGAAGGGGGGGTGGAGGGGGTTCACATGTATAAGAGGAGACCCAGAGTCCCTACCTTCACCCCTAACTAGAACATTTTGAGCTACTGTGGGCTCTGTGAGACAAAAAAACTTGATCATTCAGGTTTATTTGGATCATCATGCCCCTTTTTTCCTGCCCACAGAGCTGAAGCCATCAGTCCGTGTTACTGAGCTGCTTCTCACCTCTGACAGCCTGCTCTGTGGTCTGCCTGGGGTGTGGGGGGCAAGGGGGGTAATTTCATCAGAGGCTATCATCCAAAAGCTCTTCTCCACTTCATTTCTGGTGTTACAAGTCCTTGGAGTGCACACACACACACACACACACACACACACAAATACCGCATTCATCCAGTTTTATATGGTGACGATGTCCCCGCAGCAGCCGACGGGCGCAACTTTCCTCCTCCTCCTCCTCCTGGATCGGACAGAGGATAGAGAGACTCCATTCACCACACACACACACACACACACACACACAGCTCTTTTCAATCCCCCTCCATCCTGACCCCCAGCAACCAGCCTGGGTGTTAACTTGATTAACGAGTATTTTAATAAATCCATCTCCAACACCAGCATTTAAAAAATCTACTGATTCATTTTAATTAAGAACGAATCAAATCCCATCTCCCTTCATTAGAAGAAGATAATGATGAGCAGTGACAGCCGAAGATAAAATATTTACGCGCACTCACAGTCTGCAGGTGGCAAACGACGGACGGATGTTGAATTTGTTGCTATTTCACAGCCTACGTCTGTGCAGCAGGGTTATATTCCTGAGAACTACTTCACCACTCCGTCCTCTGAGTCAAAGCCTCCCTCTCGGACCCGGCTGCTTTGCGCAGCTCGCAGGCTGACGGTGCGCAGTTGTGCGCGTCCATGCGCTCGGAGTGAGCCCGGAGAGGAGGCAGACAGGAGGAGGAGATGTGCGAGGGGGGAGCAAGCCTCTCCAATGCAGTTTCTCTCATCACAAACCCCTTCCACTAAGCAGAGATCAGCTCGTGTAGAGAAGAAAAGAAAAAAAGCCACTGATTATCTCAAACATCCAGTTGAACTTGTCCTCCAGCAGCACCACAACCCTCCTCTGGATCATTCACATCACCAAGTCAGAGAATCAGCCCACCGCATCGCAGCTGCTTGATTTCAACGGTTAAAGTGTCAAAGCCCATAACAGGATTTCTTAATGCCTAATGGAGCTTGCAGGATGTGAGTCTGAATGTGTATTTACCGTGAAGGAATGATCCATCCGCCGCTTTTTTTCCCTCCTCTAGACAATATTCCTCTGTGCGTTACGTCCCGTTAGGATAAGGTGCATTCCTTTCAAAAGCCACATAGCCCCCCATTGGGAATGAAAAAAAGAAAAAAAAAAAAAAATCCCGACGCTCACCCTGGAAATGAGCCTGGAGAGGAGACTGGCGCACTTTTCACTCCAGAGGGTAGAAACTCAGCTTAAATGCCTCCCAACACTTAGACGCGCGGAAACACATTAAGGAAAGCCTGTTTAGTCCAGAAACAAGTCCGCTGTTAATCCAAAATGTTTATTTATTCACAACTCTGATGTGAATGCTGCTCTCCTGGACAGCAGGGCAGCGCTGGGCTCCGGCTCTCCGGGCGCACCGGTCTACATATTAATGATGGAGAGCTGAGGAAAAGGAGCAGGACTGGGATTTTCCCCCCATCGTCCGCTCCTCACGATTCAGGCTGCACTTGGCTGATAAAACACTGTCCTCTCTCTGTCTCTCTCTCTCTCTCTCTCTCCCCCCCCCCTCGGTCTCTCGCAGCAGCTTCCATGGAGCAGATACGCGCCTAGCGGCCTTGGAGGGAACTCCACAGACACGCGAGTTCAAGCCCACCCCGCCCCCACCACAGCCCGCTCTTAAAGATACATGGGGATGGTAGAGGGTTTTTTTTAAATCCGTGTCTGCTTCTCAGGGGATAAATGATGGAGCACGCATGATAAATGACATTGGCCACGTTAAAAATAAATGTTATGAAAATAAATGTTACAGGGAGGAAAGATCTGAGTGTGGTGGAACATAAAAATAACATCTGTGCAAGAAAAAGAAAGTATTTGACTACCTGGAAATAATTAATTATGATGAGGAAAATACATTTTTTTAGATGTGTTATATAGGCAGTAATGATTGTTTGGGGAAAGTGTGACCTAAAGGACTTGTTTGTTTGTAAATTTGTATAAAACATGACACCCTTTGTGCTTTGAGCATGAAAGGGAAAAACATGTCAAAAAGGAATTAGACCAGAAACAGAGAATGAATCCAGGACAGACAGTAAAACTGATGAAACATGCAGTATAGTAGGCAGATATTACAATAGTAAGATTATAATATGCAGCAACAGGATAACAGCCCTATAAACAAAATAACATATACACAATAAAGATGATTTCCTCATACATATATAGTAAAATATGTATAATATTTAGTAAAACTCTGTCCAAAACTCTGACCTGACAAACTAAAAGTGAGAAGGAAAAAAAAATGGCGTTTTTGCCTAAAAACTGGATGAACTAATCAATTATCAAACTAATCACTTATCAATTTACCAGCTCTTTTTTTCCCAAAGTGTGTAGCCATTCATCAAAAGATACACACACAGCACAGCAGTTGTTCCCAACCTATTTTGCTAAGGAAACATCCTCTTGCAACAAACCACTTCTTAAGTAAGTAACTTAATCAGATCAAACAGTTAAGTTACAGTAAAGTTTCATTTGAATAACTTTCTGAAGGCTGAAGACATAAAACTGCAGCAGACATGTCTCATGCAGCTTTGTAATACAACATATCATTATTATGTTTTTATTTTGTCTTTACTTTCTTAATTTGCATTCTTTATTCTGAATCAATCAATCCAACAATATCTTTTTATTACTGTTAGTCATAATGTAGCAGTCAGGGCTTTAATGGGGCCACATTACAGCACTACATGTATCAGAGCTGACACGTCAGTGTGTTTCCTCACCACTCACACAAGGGTCACATGGCTCGCTCTGCCATGTCAAGAGAATGAAACAGAAAATGAAATAGTTACCTCATTCCTTCTGGTTATTTCGGATTTTTCTTTTTCTTTTCTTTTCTGTTTTTTTTTTCCTTTCTTTTTACCCATCCTCTCATTAGAGCAGTGACACATCGGGGTGGGCGACATGTTAACATTTACCTGTCACTCACTGTTAGCCCTTCAACTGCTGACTGACATAATCATCATTATGCTACTCTACTGATCGTTGCTGTAGCACAACTGTCGCAGCACCACTGACACTCTCACAGATTGTGTGTCATATTGGTGTGAGTCACATTAAGTTTCCATGAGTGCACTGCTGGAGAGTTACAGCATCACTGGATCTAACCACACCACAGAATTTCACTAAGACTGGATGCTTAAAACACAAGGCTTGCATTGGAATGAATGAATGAAGCTTAAACTGGGCGTGCACACCTGTTGTGGGACTGAAAGGAGCGGTTGAAAAAAATGGCCTGTGTTTCTCACTGTGCTTGACAAAGTGACGTGGTATGAACCTGCACTCTTGAGACTCATTCCCTCGCCCAGGAACGAGTTTCACCACACATCCCCCCTCAGCTAGTTTCCTCATTTCAGCCTCATAGATCTGAGCTTTGGGTCTCTCACCAACCGTCGTTCTTTTCGAGTGTTGTCCTCACAGCTTCCACTGTAGCTTGTAGTGATGGAGTGCTGTTGAGACAAAGGAGTGGGCATGGCATAATGTATCTCCGGTATTGACTACAGCACTAGGCTCACCAGGCGGATTCATCTATTACACATGTATTATACTGCCCCAGTCAAGAGAAGAGAGCCCGCATTCCTGAAGGGCTGGACTGCTTTACCCCTGAGATTACAATAACATCTCTGCAGGACAGGACTGTTATGCCGGAGCCATACACTGGGGGGTGAAAGCTCTTTTAAGCACCACTGGTCTGTATACAGTGCAGCTGCTTTTCCCAGGTACAACATGGAAATGGAAATGTCTCCTGGCAGTATGCTTGTGTCACTCAGATGGCACATGGTTCTCCTCTCTACAGGGGGCATTTGCTTTTGTGCGAGCTGTACGTTTGCCCATGAGTCAGTTCACTTGGTGTATAAATGGCTAATAATGACTGTAGCACAGCACATAGTGTATTTGTCCAAATCTTTTCTTTCTTTTACAAGAGTATGAAGCATAATTAAGAATCTGAGTCACAACTCTACAAATGAATGAAACAGCACATAACATTTTTATTTTTCCTCCTATATTTTTGTTTTTCTGCTTCACTATTTTTAACAACAAATTTAATGTATTTTGTTGACAAAACAATATTAAAAAAATAATTCTTTGTTTGTCAAAATGTCAGTCTGATTCTGGTCACATGTTTCATATCTGCTTTCTGCCTTTACCATACAACAACTCTCCTGTCATTTCACATCCTTCTCTGTGTTCTCACCATTCACATTACCAGTCCTTCCCCACTCTCCTGCACACTTGTTATATAGGTAGTAGTACAGTATAAGCCTTGTCTTATACTGGATCTCAGTGACAGACACTTTACATGAGGCATTAAGGGGCCCTTAACTCCAGATAACCTCACCTGTCAAGTCAGTGATGCTTTAATGCTTACAACTAACCCCTCATCAGCAGCACATGATCACAGCAGCGATGAAGAAGATCATTGAAATGGCTATAAATCACTTTATATATCATTCAACAAACTTCCATCCGTGAGTATGGTCACTCCACAGATTGGGGGAAACACTTAAAGATACTGTTTGTTTCCCGGCCACGGGCCACATCATAAGTGATGTAACCACTGTCAATGGATAGAAGTTTTTTTTTCCCTCAAATGATATCCTTGATGTTACTCAACATAGAAATCTGGAAGTCTACTGGATAATGTAAGGTTTATCAACAGATTGGTGAAAAATTAAAGGGAAAAATGACAAGCAGTGTCTTAATATAAAGTCTGGCTACCAACCAGCTTTGGTCATCATTACTATGGAGAAGCAGAGCAGCAGAGAACTCAAATCTCTTTGTTCATTAATTTGCATATAAAACACAGTGGAATAATTGTTGAATTCATCCAAAATAGATCCAAAAATCAAAAGTAGTTTAAGCTGCAGACTCTCAACACCATCAACACAATTTTCCTCCCTGGAATTTGAACATCTCTTGCCGAAACGTTGGGAGACCCAGTGAATAATCATGGACTGGGCTAGTTACCTTTATAGGGAACATATGATATTTTGTCAACCCACCTAACCAACCTGATTACCTACTTATGTGGACAGTGTCGACCTATAATAATGTCACCTGAGTTTCTCCTTGGCTTCCGTTATAATTACTGTTGCTTGTAGAGAGCTTTGTGACTGCAACATAAATAGATTTGGGGCACTTGCTGAAACAACTGATGCTGCCTCACTCCAACATGTTCAGCCCCTGGCCTTTGGCACATGCACTAAAAAAAATTCAAATTTACGCTCATAAGATTAATGGGAAATGAATCCAACAGTGCTAATGGGATGGAAGACTCCTAGCTCGGAGTGAACAATTTAGTGAACCTGTTCGACAGAGACAACACTAATGGTCCTTCCTCTCCCATTTACCCTCACTCAAACCTGCCCACGGTGGTATTCAGACAACAGCCCACTATGTCTTCTTCTGGGGGAATATAATTAGATTCAATAATTAGATTTGTAAACTGCCCTGTGGATTAACCTACTGTCTGTCTGGTGGCTAAATCCCTCGATCAGCTTGAGCTCATCCCTGCTCTCACTGAGCTCTGCCTAAGTGCCCACACCATTATTGTGGTGTTAATAACATTAGGCTCAGGCAGAAAGTTAAGCTGAAGTGGGATGCTGAAACACTAGTGGATACTTTAGTAGAGTGACAGAAAATGTGCTATGTGTGTTATCAATATCCATCACTTTACGTCAGAAAGAGATGTGGACTTGTAAACCTGATAAATGCAATCCTAGCAGCCTGGAGCCCACACGGAGTTAACCAGTCTGTTTACTTATTTTACAATCCAATTATCACCTTATAGTGTGTTAGTATATCATAGTGAATGTTAATCTATATAGATGAGATATGAGAAAATAAAGCCGTGTTAATTCTGCTCTTTGCTGTTTTTTTTTCCCTTAAAAGTGCTTATAATCTTGTAATTGGTTGCTCCATAATTATGGAACCCCGTCCCTCACATCCTAGGCAGAGGCTACACACCTCTTGCCAAAGGTTGATGCTCATAAATGTCCAGAGCACAGCAAAATAAGAACGTCCATGCAGAGGACAGCAGGCAGCCTGCTGAATGATTTTGCTGGCTTTTTCTAAGTTGAACAGGTTTGTGATGTTGATTCAGGACTTTGCAGGCTTTTCTGATTGTTGCTGACTGTTGTTGACTTTGAGGGTCATGTGTTCGGTCTGCTGAGAGACTTGTGTATGAACAGTGTGTCAGTATGGCAGCCTTACCATCTGTAAATCTCTGTCTTATCAAACTTAAGACCTTGAACTCAAGTCTTTTTTCTACAGTTTAACTTACTGAACAAGCAAATTATTCGCCAGGAAAAAATGCAGTGCTGATGTCAGTGTTGTTTGTTCAGCAGGCTTTTTAAACAGACATTTCTTTTTTTCCTCTTCATTTAAACAATCCTCATCTATGTCTTTTGATTACAAAGATTTTCTCTAGAAAGAGTCTATTTTTTTTTTAATTCACCCTTTCACATGAAAATATGTGGGTTCATATATTACGACTGGGAAAACATAACTTGCCAAATACTGTGTACTATGACTATGACATACATACAGTGCATACCATAAGATGGAAGATTTTTTTACTGTAATTATTAGAATAAAGTGTAATGTAATAATTACTAAACATAATCTTCACTAAATTGCTCTGGTTTTCTTGATACATTTTAATTATCACGTTCTTTGAAGTACACTTAAAGCCAAATACTCGTTTTGAAATAAATTCAGTTGCGCAGGGACATGTCGTCCTATATTTGAACCAAAGATTCAGAAAAGAAATGTCTTAAGATTAATAAAAAATTAGACAACATTATATGCTTAATGTAAAACAATATGTCTAATATCAGTTATCATATCATTGTAATATTATTTCAAAGTGACCCATAAGAAAGCACTACTAGGGTTATTTGAACCCTCCCAAACAGTCTTGGCCCAAACACTGCAAACAGAACCAAAATAACAATGTTGTGATGGTCAGAAACAATTTCTGTTGTTATGATTGCAGACTGCCTTTTACTGAACAAACACACTGTTTCCTCTCTGTAGTCCTTAGTTGACTGTTTCCTTAAGCCTTTCAGTCTTATTGATCACACCTCTGCCTCCACAGATTAATCAAACTCAGCCTGTGAATGAGAACACACAAAGCAAGAGCATTAAAGAATAAACTATGAATATGCAAACAAGCAGTCAGAACATTTGTGGTGATACATGGACTCTCCGGCACACCTACAAACACATATCTGCAATGCAATACTAATGACACCAAAAACTCAGCGCACACACACATCCATTGACATATTTCATATGACTCTAAACTTAAGTGAAACACACAAACACACACACACACACACACACCACCATACTACACTACCAGTACAAGTATCCGCTTCATCAGCTGCAAGAGTGCAAGAGACACACTTGCAAAACCCACATGCAGTTGAAATGTCACACTTAAAACAGGTACAATGTCTCAAATGCACCTGTGATGTCACATACACCTCACATTTCCACAAACACAGACGTGATCCCGCGCTCATCTTCAGTATGGAACTCGAGATGTCGTCAATGTAAAACACCTTAGACAACACACACACTTCACTCCACACACTGGTGATGTCTCACACAGTTCCAGTATCCACACAGTGCACCTACAATGACACACATCTACAATACAATATTTATAATACATCTACAGATATAATATATCTGGGGTGTATCTGTAAACCTACTATGTTACAAAAACATCTTTAAAAAACTGCATCTTTTTAAAACTTGTGTTAAATATTCTAAGATGCTTACCAAGTCCAGCATCTCCAAGTGTGCTTTTTTCTAAAAAAAAACAAAAAAAAAAAACGGAAACATGTTCTTGGGGTTTAGTCACCTAATGAGTGCAAGTTACACAACAAGACTTATGATGGAGCATTACTTATTTGTGCTGTTCATTTTTCTTATTTCTTTTTCTTGAGAATAGAGTATTTCTTTGCCTTAACTGTTACAGTAAGAATTATTACCAATGAGTCACTGTTAAATGTTTATACTTGTTCTACTCTATTTCTTTTTTTGCTTTCCCTGCTGTACTAAAACCATACTGAAGTACACATACCATGAATTCTGTGTACTTTTCACCCATAGTATAAAGCCACATAGAGTAATAGATATTTCTCTCATTTCTCTGATATGACATGCTATAAAAAATAGATATAAAATAAATTCATTATGATCCTGCAGTACTGCATCTGACTTTGACTCATCCTTCTTTACTTATCCTTGGCTAGGTCAGCTACCTCTGCCACATATAAATAGTGGTATTCATAAAAAACTGATAGAAGAAAATGTAACCAAAGCAATACAAAGTACTTACATGTGGCCGCAGTGCACATTGAGTCTCTGAGTTTGTGTGACTCTCCCTCCACTCTACCATGAAATACGCAGGTTGTGCAACAAACTGGTAAACACTCGAGGGAGAATGTGTGTTGTGACCTGAATGCAATGGTAAGGCTGAATGTTATCAATATTACCTTTAATGTGGCACCTCAGAAATTTTCAGAATTAGCCTCCATCTGCTCTAGCTGCTGTGGCTGGTATATGATCATTTGATTTTCTTATTATACTTTCACAGATTTAAAAAATGTGATTTTAACAAGGAGTCTACAGCCATGCCAGCGGCTGTGCCAGCCTCAAGCCAAATGCTAAAATCAGCACTATCTGTATGACATTCTGATGGTTAGCAGGTATGATGTTTATCATATTCATCATCTCATTTTACTGTAGTTAATATGCTAACATTTGCTAATTACTTAAAGAAAGCGCAGCTGAGGGTGATTCAAATGGGGTTTTTGGTCATAAGTGATGGAGAAATTGAAAACTTTTACTAGAAATGGAGCCAAGTTAAAACAAACAAACAAACAAACAACAACAAAAAAATCCATCCAATAGCTTTGATATTAGTCAACCAGCTGGTGATACATGAGCATATATCATCGGTTCACCAGTACCTCATGACAATCTGTCAAATAGTTGTCAAGATATATTTAGTTTTTTCTCTGAACTACAAATTTGTCACTAGAGGAAAAGTCAGGGGATCACCAAACCCAGTAGGATACAATCTTTGGAGACAAATGTTTTAGATTAGATTAGATTCAACTTTATTGTCATTACACATGTATAAATACAGAGTAACGAAATGCAGTTTAGCATCTAATCAGAAGTGCAAAGAAGCAGCAAGTGCATTATAAATAGTATGTAGAGTATGAACAGTATGTACAGGTAAGTAAGGTATCTAGTATACAGAAACTATATAGATATGATATGAACAATATATATATATACAGGTGTGCTATACTAATATACAGAAGGGCTATATTAATATACAGATACAGTGAAAGGATGGATATGAATATGAACAAGTATGTACAAGAACAGAGATGGATGTGAACACTATATACAGGTATGTATACACAATTATGTGGTGGGACAACAGGGGCGCAATGACAGTGGGCAATGTAGGGGTGTGGAGGAGTTTGGGGTGTGGGAGGGTGTGGGGGATCAGAGGGGGACAGAGTTCAATAGAGAAACAGCTGTAGGGAAAAAGCTGTTCCTAAACCTGCTGGTTTTAGTCTGGAGGCTCCTGTAACGCTTCCTGGAGGGCAGTAGCTGAAAAAGAGTATGTCCAGGATGAGAGGAGTCCTTAAGAATGCTACGTGCCCATTCGTAGACATCGCTTCTTCTGGACGTCCCTCTATGGCAGGAAGTGGAGTCTTTGTGATGCGTTGGGCGGTTTTCACCACCCTCTGCAGTGCCTTGCGGTCCGTGATGACAGAGCAGTTCCCATACCAGACTGTGATGCAGTTGGTTAGGATACTCTCTATCGCACACCGGTAAAAGTTGCCTAGGATGGCAGTGGACAGGTGGTTCTTCTTCAGTGTCCTCAAGAAGAACAGGCGCTGATGGGCCTTCTTAATCAGGCTGGAGGTGTTTGCAGTCCATGAAAGGTTCTCTGAGATGTGGATCCCCAGGAACTTGAAACTGGAGACACGTTCAACAGCCATGCCGTTGATGTGGATGGGATCATGTGTCTCCCTTTTCACCTTCCTGAAGTCCACAATGAGCTCCTTAGTTTTGTTGGTGTTAAGGAGCAGGTTATTGTCAGCACATTCATGCTAGCTAAGTGCTCGACCTCTGCCCTGTAGTGTGACTCATCATTATCACTGATGAGTCCAATCACCGTGATGTCATCTGCAAATCTTTGTGATGGAGTTGGATCCATACATAGGCCTGCAGTCATGGGTGAAGAGGGTAGTAGAGGAAGCGGGCTCAGCACACAGCCCCTGTGGTGTGCCAGTGTTGAGTGTGATGGTGGAGGAGCAGTTGTGGCCTGACTTGACATGCTGAGGTCTGTTGGTCAGAAAGTCCATAATCCAGTAGCGGAGGGGGTACTGATTCCAAGATCCCCAAGTTTTAGTGATTAGCTTGGAGGGAATAACTGTGTTGAATGCCAAGCTGAAATCAACAAACAGCATTCTTGCGTAAGTGTTCTTGTTCTCCAGGTGTGAGAGTACACAGTGCAGCGCTGTAGATACAGCATCCTCTGTGCTCCTATTGCTTCGGTAGGCAAATTGGTGTGGGTCCAGTGTGGGGGGCAGGCATGTCTTGAGGTGTGCCAGAGACCAGCCGCTCAAAGCACTTCATCACAATGGGTGTGAGTGCTACGGGGCGGTAGTCATTCAGGCACGTCGGAGAGGAGTGTTTCGGCACTGGCACAATGGAGGTGGTCTTGAAGCACGCTGGTACTGCTGTCTGGGCAAGTGACAGGTTGAAGATGTCCGTAAAGACCCCTGCAAGCTGCTCAGCACAAGCTCTGAGCACACGTCCCGGAATGCCATCAGGGCCAGCAGCCTTGCGTGCGTTGATTTGGCTCAGTGCATTTTGAACGTCTGTGGGGGAGAGTGTGAGGGTCTGGTGATAATCAGAGGGTTTGGGTTTGATAGTCATGTCCTTGTTGTCCTTGTCAAAACGGGCGTAGAAGTCATTCAGCTCGTTGAGGAAGGACACATTCATGACTGTCTGTGTGGAGTTGCTGGGTGGGCTTGTAGTCGGTGATGGCCTGGATGCCCTGCCACATGCGTCAGGGGTCAGAGTAGACAAAGTATTCCTCCACCTTCAGCTTGTAGGCTTGCTTGGCCTTTTTGATGCCCCTCTTCAGGTCTGCCCTGGATGTACATCTGTAGGCCTGTGCGTCACCCGATCTAAAGGCACTGTACGCGCCTTCAGCAGAAGCCTGCACTTCCTTATTCATCCATGGCTTCTGATTAGGGTATGTGTGTGATCTGTCTTTCCGTGGTGACACTGTCAATTGTGGTGGTGATGTATTCCAGTACAGAGTGTGAGTAGGAGTCAATGTTTGTGTGAGAGCCAAGGGTAGCCTGAGAGGCAAACTGACTCCAGTCTGTGTTTCTAAACCTGTCCTGGAGTAGAGAATCCACCCCGCTGGCCACACTTTGATGGTCCTCATTGATGGTTTCACACGGTTGATGAGTGGTGAGTACTTGGGCATGAGAAACAAAGAAAGGTGATCAGACTGTCCCAGATGGGGGAGGGGGGTTGCTGTGTAGGCTCCAACAATGTTTGTATAAACATGGTCCAAAGTTTTGTCCCCTCTGGTTTGGCAGGAGACATGCTGGTGGAATTTCGGAAGTACTGTCTTGAGGTTGGAGTGGTTAAAGTCACCCGCCACAATAAATGCAGCCTCTGGATATGCAATGTTTCAAGTATTTCACCATCTGGACTAGCTGACAGATGGAGTTTGTCACCTTTCAGCCATGCAACTAGCATGGATAAAAATACAATTACTGATTTTAAAGGAATCTGGACGATATGCCTCATTTAGGTCTTTGCCCAGTTCTCTCTTCACTTTCTCGACAGAAGCACAGAGTGAGCCATTCTTTTCACAATGTTAACTGTCATCTGCAGTCAATGTATTCTGGCAGCATTAGAAAAGAAATTTCAACCCATGGCAACATCAAATTCCTTAAAAACTATTTAAACATATCTATTCCTGTACATTTGTCATATTTAAGCACATTTAAGCTCGTTCTTCACCCTTATGGCACATCAAATTCAAAAATCAAATTTATTTATTTAGAGCCCAAAATCACAAACATTGTTTGCCTCGGAGGGCTTTACAATCTGTCAGTACAGTTGTGACACCCTCTGTCCTTAGACCCTCGAACCGAGTCAGGAAAAACTTCAAAAAACCCTTTATGGGAAAGAAGAAGAAACCTGAGGAAGAGCCACAGATGAGGGATCCCTCTCCCTGGGACGGACAGACGTGCAATAGATGCCACATGTACAGAGAACATCATCATCAATCATATAGGGAATTATACATGCTGAGTTCATGGGTTTAGTCCACGTATGAGGTATCACAAGGTAATGGAAATGAGTCCGTGAGTCCAGGTGCATCCCTAGATGTCCTCATATGGAGCTCTGGCCACTCGGACCTTCTCTCCACAACACAGACACAGATCATGTCCCCACCAGGCCGGTGAACCTCAGACAGATGGACCACAACCAGAATCAGTGAGGAACCTGCAAGACTGGAGAGAACAAAGAGGACCAGGGCTCCGGCAGTAACATGCACTTTACAGGACATAAGAGTATTCACATTCACATTAACCACTTTAACCAATTTAACCACTTTAGCCACTTTTACCAGTTTATAAGGTGACTCCAGTTTGCACTACTACCATAATGAGAGTATAGGAAGCATAGGAAGAGGAAGCAGAGAAAGAGGAAGCAGAGACAGAGGAAGAGGGAGAGGTGCCCGATGATGCATCATGGGAGCCCCCCGGCAGTCTAAGCCTATAGCAGCATAACTAAGGGCGAGCCTGTGCCCACCCTAACTATAAGCTTTATCAAAAAGGAAGGTTTTAAGTCTATTCTTAAACACTGACACTGTGTCTGCCTCTCGGACCCAGACTGGGAGCTGGTTCCAGAGAACAGGGGCCTGATAGCTGAAGGCTCTGCCCCCTAGACTACTTCTGGAAACCCTGGGAACTACAAGTAAGCCTGCGTTTTGGGAGCGCAGCACTCTAGTCGGATGATAAGGAGTTATCAATTCATTAAGATATGATGGTGCCAGACCATGTAGAGCCTTATATGTGAGGAGTAGGATTTTAAAATCCACTCTAAATTTTACAGGGAGCCAATGCAGAGAAGCCAGTACTGGAGTAATATGGTCTCTTTTCCTGGTTTTAGTCAGCACCCGAGCAGCGGCATTCTGGACCAGCTGTAGAGTCTTTAACGACTTGTTCGGGCAGCCTGATAAAAGTGAATTACAGTAATCCAGACTGGAAGAGACAAATGCATGGACTAAATTTTCAGCATCGCTTTGGGACAAAAAGTGCCGAATTTTTGCGATGTTGCGCAGGTGGTAAAAGGCAGACCTTGAAATATGCTTAATATGGGTGTCAGAAGGACATATCCTGATCAAATAAAACGCCAGAGGTTCCTTACAGTGGTTGCTGGAGGCCCAGTTAATGCCATCCAGCAAGGCTATCTTAGGAGAAAACGTGTGTTCCTCAGGTGTTTCGGACCTAATAGGATCACTTCAGTTTTATCTGAGTTCAACAACAGGAAATTTCTGGTCATCCAAGCCTTTATATCTTTAAGGCAGGCCTGGAGTTTCAGGAGCTGATCAGTTTTGTCTGGCTCCATTGATAAATATAATTGGGTGTCATCAGCATAACAATGGAAATCTATGGAGTGCCTCCTGATGATATTGCCAAGGGGCAGCATATACAAAATAAACAGAATTGGACCTAGCACTGAACCTTGTGGAACTCCATGACAGACTTTAGTATGCACAGAGGATTCATTATTAATATGGACAAACTGAGACCAATCTGATAAGTATGATCTGAACCAGTTTAATGCAGACCCTTTAATGCCAAGCAGTTTTTCCATTCTCAGCAACAGAATGTGATGGTTCAACTGTATCAAAGGCAGCACTGAGGTCTAACAGGACAAGTACAGACAGAAGCCCTTCTATCTGATGCTGTCAACAGGTCATTGGTGACTTTCACAAGTGCTGTTTCTGTGCTATGGTTAGCTCTAAATCCTGACTGAAAAACTTCAAAAAGACTATTACTGTGGAGATAATCAGAATCACATTTGCCAGTTTGTTTGTTGCCAAGTAGCTTTTCACATAAAAGAAATTTGACTTGGTGTGTTGGTACATAACAATAAACTTACTCAGTAGAATATATAAGATTAAGATTAAGATTAACTATAAAATCTGAAAAAATAATATAAAATAAATATATGTATGATGTGACTGTTAAATGAAAGAACTGTACAGATTGGTAACATAACTCCTAAAATTCACTTTTTGTGTCCTGGAGTGACCTTTACCACAGAGAATTGACATGTCTTCTAATGATAATGGCATGTTTTCCCATTCCCTCCACCTCTGTCATTATCACATTGCATCTTTTTCTCTCTCTCTACCCGATTGCTTTTTCTATGATTGTTTTTCCAGCAGTGAGGACTGAGGGTGGCCTTGCTGATATTTCATCATCTATGGACACAGATTGGCCTGTTAAGTTCACAGCGGGTATTTTTGTAACCCCTTCATCTTTTGGCTACATTGACTGAGAGAACAGATTGTGATTATTGGGAAATCCCGGTGGACTGCGTGAGCATGCACACTTCAAAGATACCATAAAAATTTATTTTGATTTATTAAGTAATCCAAGATTTTATTAGCTCAATTTTCTTACTGCACAAATATACTAGATGTGCAGCCATGTGTGGTTCCAAACCTTTTTTGGCTTGTGGCCCCAAAAAAGTACAAAGAGGTATCCAGTTAGGTCTCCTCATCACATTTCAGCTGTCTACAAGCTGTTTGGCTTCTGTATGATGTTTAGCACTCACAGCAGATGCAGCATGTCTAATTAATATGGCTGTCTGATAAGAGCAAATCAGCTGTGGGCTAGGACTGATAGTTTACTAGATAATAGCAGTTCTCTCTCAGCCTCAGTACAATCAAACAATTCTTCACCACACATGATCAATCAATCACTTGAGTATCTAGGAACTGACTGGAGAAATGTATTGGCCTGCAGCACCAAAGCCAGCCTGTGTGTTTCAGTGTCAGTGTTAGACTGACTCACCCACTGTAATGCCCACTCACTTACACACACACACTTTGTCACTCATTTAGTCTGAGTTTTCATGTGGCTGGGTGTGAGTGTGTGAGTATGCGTGTGTGTGTGTGTGTCTCCAGGCTAAGTCTGTGAGAGGCCAGATGTTAGCGGAGACAGAGAGAGTCTGGGGACCAGCCACCATTGCCAAGTAAACAAACACACTCACACACACTCTATACACACACATCTCTTCACAGAGATGCAAATACAAGTATATGCATGCAACCCCTCTGTCTCGCATACAGCCTCTGTTGTATATGTGCTTTCTCATATGAGTGCATTAGCACAGTCCACTTTTATTTGCGGCGGAGTATTTATGTACACTCCACAAAATAAAACAGGACTGGGGCAAGCGACAAAAGCTGTTCAAATAAGGATATAAGGGGATATACTCTTGGTCTTGGTCAATTAGTCATTAGAGGTTTTGCACTTGGTTTTTATTAAAGCCAGTTCGGTGGCGCCACCAGCTTCGGCCATTTTGGACGCTTAACCAATGGCCAGATGGACGAGATCCATGGTAACTTTTTCTCCTCAACACGCCTGCCATCTCTGTTCTGCAGCCAGTGATTGTGTTATGTAGGTCAACACTTTTCAGGCAGGGTGTTATGGATAGTGGACGAGATTTTCTGAAAGCTACTGAAACTGCCATGTTTATAAAGTCTTCCTATCTTTGCACTACAGAGATGTGTACGTTAACCCAAAAAGGGGTGCGGTCATTGGCTTCATTAGCAAATGACTTTGTACTGAAGAGCCTGGGTTAACCCTAAGTGCGTGTCAAACTTAAAGCACCCGGTTGATTTGCAGGCTTACAGAAAGTCCAGGTATGTGCTCCAAAGACCTATTATGACTGCTAAGAGACACTTAGGCATAAAGTACAGTCTAACTACCAGGGCTTCAACACCAGGAACACATTGGCTGGACTAAAAACCACCAATGACTACAAACATTAAAACAGTAGTACTGAGATAATGTCTGCGTCGCTCTCAGATATTCTATTCACACTTTGAGAGCGGTTTCTCAGCTGGGAATGTAAAAGGCCCTGGTCCTTCATATTAAGGGCAGATCTGTGCAGATCATTTAAAAGCACTAATCCATCCAAAGCACCTGGACCCAATGGCATCCCTGGCTGAGCTCTCAAGGTGTATGCAGATCAGCTGGCAGATGTCTTCACAGACATTTTTAACTGCTCCAGTCTGTATTCCACACATGAAGTGAAGTCTGAGGGAGCTATTGGCAGCCGAGTGTGCAGAAATTGAAGTTGTTTCACCAGCTAACTCCAAATATCTGTAAAAGAACATGAACATATCATATGTCATGACCCACAATAAGAGTCTGAGGCTTTTTAAGTGTAACACTGAATGCACAAATGCAACTGAGGACACGGTTGGCTGTAACATTTCCACGAGCTTTAAAAAAAAAAAAAAAAAAAAGATGAGACAAGCTAAGACAGCTGTTGTGTGTTTCACTTTGGTTGGTATTTACTAAATATGCACAATATCTCCAGGATCTAAGTTCCAGTGACATTTCAAAGCATTTCTTTTGGTTAAACATTCAAGAAACACCCACAGACATACTCAAGAAACATTTCACCTTTCAAATGGACAGAGAAATAAATAACCAAATTACCCCTCACAGTCAAAAATGCTCCTCTAAGAGGAACTGCTATTGAGAAATGAGGCCCTTGTGAGACAGGCAGGGCAGTTATAAATCCCTGTAATCCTTGACACCAAGACTGCACTGTGCTACTTGCTCTAAATACTGCATTTCACTCACACTGACACAGTCAAGTTTAAAGTGACTCACCAAAATATAAAATGGGCACAGGCAGGCAAATTGAAGACTGCACTGGGTAGAAATATGAATTTGCTAGACACTATTGAAAAATAGAAAATCATAGCTGTAGTGATTAGGCCAGAGACTGTTTAAACTCATTTGAATAATATACTTCAGGTTATATTATGTTATAATAATCAGAGGCAGAGAATAACAAAATCTTTATTTACATAAATATGGCACAGATTATTTCTTGAGGCTACACTCTCTTTTTTCCTTACCATGTGTGATTTTGGACTAAAATTCCAAAAGGAGTGAACTTGTTTTGAGAGAGGCCCTGCAGGTACACCAATCTTTTTATGTAGGTGTATGATAACCATTAGTCTGGTTTGTCCTCATTCCCCCATCTCTGCTGTCCAAACCAGGCTCCATTAGCAGAAATGGGTCAGCTTTAATCCACAGCCAAATTAATGGAAATGAAAACGCTTCCATTTGTGATTGATGCTGCGTGAGTATGTGAGTGTTTCTTTGAAAGAGAAAGTGAGTGAGCTGTCAGCATTAATTAGTTATGCAGGTGCCCTGTAATGAGTATATAAGACTGTGTGTGTGTGTGTGTGTTTGCTCATAATCTTAATTTTGGAAAACACCTCCTCATCAAGGAGACACCTTTCATTCTGAAATGTAAGTACAAAGTAAAACATTTCACATATAGTGTTCGCAAAATTGTCTATTTAATTTTAGAAAAGAATAAAAAAAACACACTTCAAAGGAAAGTTCTAAAGCAATATGGTAGAAACTCTCTTAGTCTATTTATGAACCTTTATGGCTGTGTCGGCCTCCTTCAAGGCAACTAGCATGCTGAATAACCACAGAGCTGCTGTCTGTCTGAGGAACAACACACACGTTCAACCCATCAGCAGTGTAAGCTCTCTGATTACAGGAGGAAGGGGACAGGTTAGACATTATGAGAAACAGAATGAAGTATGATGTATGATAGCAAGCAAAAAAAAACAAAAACAAATGGAAGTTGTCCTTTTTAACGGCTAAATCAAAGTCTGTATGGTCTGATGCAAAACAGACCAGTGGAAGATCAACACACCCTACATGCAGTAAAGCAAGAAGAAATGTCCCATTTCCTGTACTTCACACATCTTATGTAAAGAGCACAGCTTTCTCATGCACACACACACAAACCACTGGTTGAACTGATCCCAGATCAGTGTAGTTTCAGTGTCACTTCAGGGACTCCTCAGTGTGTTCCTCTGAATCAACTTCACTGGATCCCTTCCTGGCTACATCAGAATAGCTGCTAGCAAGGAGTAATGAAGACTGCTTTTATGGTATTTGCCGAAATATGCAACAAAACAAGATGCAGAGCAAGGGGATGAATATTTCTTGAAAACAGTGACTTGAAGATGCTGACTGAAAAAGTTGCTTGCTAAAAAATGTAAGTCCCATCCAGTTACTTTGTATCCAAGTTTGATACAGGAGCAAGCGCACCTGTGCAAGAATTATATAGGTACTACAGGTTTTTGAAACAATAGCTCTGGACAGAGTGTGAAGGCAACTGGACAAATCAATATTCATAAAATTTTCATTCTGTTTTGTAGAGACAGGTAAACTGGCAACATTTTCTCTAGCAATTCCACTATATTTCTATTACCTGCATTGACTTGTGTTTAACTTTAAATTTTTTTTATTTATTTTTTTTATTTTTTAATGGTAACTGAGCCCTGACCTTGGAGACTGTCAGCTCAGGTCTGAGATGTGATCTGCTTTGTAATAAACTGTCCATGTGTTTTCACATTTTCGCACAATGGCTAATGTTGAAATGCTTGTAGTCAAACTGATAGAAGAGGGGCAGAAGGGGGTGTAGTTTCAGTGTCTTATGTGTATTTCCTTTTGTCTTTCCTTCCAAATCTAAATGTGATGGGTGAACAATACAAAATAATATAAAAATGTGCAGGTTTAGCTCAGCCTATGAAAAATAAATTCTTTGCTGCCTGTTTAATAAAGACTGAGCTATGTTGGAGTAGACAAATGAAAAAAAGAGAGAAATAGTAAACCCAAGGTGAAGATTGGCCGCAGATCGTAAGGTCAGCATAATATTCATGTTGTGTAACAAGCATCAACCAACGGGGAGATTCCTTCTAATCTGCATGCTCTATTTCAAACCTCAGAGAGATCGCTCATGTGACATCGCCAATAGAGCTGAGAGGGCTGCGCTCTCTTGCTCACAGCACTTGAGGGCAAAAGTTAGGTTAGCTGTTTTCAGGTAAGCTGTCACTACATACGTATCACGATACTTACGATACATACGATACATTATTGCAATTATTGTGGTATTGCGATATATTGTGATATTCTACATAGCTTACAGAGAAATTTAGAATGCAGCTTAAAATACAAGTTGTATGTACATCAGATGACAGTGATCATTCATTGGACAATTTTTTTTTTTTTACAATCGATATTAAGACATAGAAAATCGATATTATATCGGAAGAAAAAGTATAGTGATATATTGCCATATCAATATTTTTTTCCCACCCCTAGCTGTCACTTGAAGAAATTGACATAAACTACCTATTTTGTTCATTCTGTGGAATTTAATAAAGAAGCTAATAAGGTACAAGTATGATGTTATTATACTTGCTAGTATAGCTATTTTATTTAGTCACAGAATTAAAAGTTGTCTTAACCAACTAACTTAACAGCTACTTTAGATATGACTATCTAGCTATAGCTAAGAATTTGTTTCCAGCATATAAATTAGTATATAGTTATATATATAGCTAATGTTAGCTAACTTAAATAGAAAAGGTATGAAGAGTAAAGTGGAAACCTGTGGCCACATAACAACAGATGCACAGCTGTACCTGCAAGTGAGCACCTTGTGGGTGTCATGAAGGTTCTCGCAGAGCAACAGAACGTTTCTGCTGAACAAACTGAGGCAGTGACATACCGGTCAGACACAAAGTGCTAGCACAACAGCAGCTAGTAAACACAGCTCTGCTAAAGTTCACAGCTGATGGTAAACCTGCATGCTTTAGATGTCAGACTGCACAGGACATAGATGAATATACTGAAATGTCAGGAGTGAAACAGGAACATCTGCAGTGAATTGGGCAATACAGGGGCATGTTAGAATCCACCACACCTGAACCTCCACTACACTGATTTACAGATGATGATGATAGCAGTTTTACTGACAATGTAAAGTACGCAATTAAGTTGGTCGATGACATACCTGTCACAACAATATCTGCATACCCCATGCAAGCAATACAAGAAGTCTAAGAACACATCTCAAAGCTGTTGAAACAGCACATACCATGAGCATACTTGCATACTTACAGTGAGAAAAAGAAGCATTTGCCTGAGCATTTACATGGACATGTTACTCACCAAACACTGAAAGAAAGAATATTTAGAGCTTCAGAACATATTGCCCTTCAGTGAAGATGCACTGTCTATCAGTGGAAGAAGGACAGCATGGATATCTGGGACATAGGCCTGCAGATCAATACAAAATACAAGATGCATAGGGTGTAACTGTGTATCATGTTATAGATATACTAAAAACCACTTAGACAGTCCAGCCTGCAGAGGGAGGACCAGTCAAGACCGTTACAGACACACAGGCAATCATGTGTGAGCCTGATGTGCTTATGGAAACCTGGTTTCGTTTGGTTTAAACCCTAATCCAAACATTGATGGTTAATTTGTTAGGGACTGTGGATAGGAATCAGTAGGTTCTGAGTCTGAACTGTGCTTGATCAAGGAGAAGCAGAGGGTGTTGAGCTGGTTAAGTCCAACTAGTGATCTGATTTGCAGGTTCCTGTTGCATATGTTCAAAGACAAAACCTAAATCAAGAGTCAAGAGTCCAGCCTCCATTACAAGACTAAATGAGTAAATCCAGGAACTCACCAAAGCCCATACCACTATCTCAGATGAGTTCTAGAGTCCCTGTCTCTCAGCCCTGTCATGGTATGTCTTGCCTTGCAAATCTGCTGACTATGTTTGTTTTAGAAACTCTTAAGAGGTTAGGAATAGTTACAATGTGTTTCTATCCAGCTTGATCCAGCATAACCTTTAATTCAATGTGATGCTATTTGTGGCTGTCTTATTAGCCAGCTCTAAATCCTTCTAAAGCATTGCTTACTTCTCCCTGTCTCACAACAGCCTCACCACCTGGTAAGCATGAGGGTTGTCATTTCTTGCTCTTTTGTCCTATGTGGTGAATGGGAACCACAGAGATGAATGGAGGAAAGTTTCCATTTGATTAATTACTGCATTAAACAACACGTGCATCTCATATGAAATCACCTGTGTTGGATGTCCATGTGAAATGCATCCAACTTGAAAGAAAGATACACCAACCCATTGGTCGGGCATCTGGATAGATTTCCTTGAGACAGTTAAACACTTTAAAAGTAAACAGATCAACTTGTTATTCCAGTCAAGAGTTTGCCTCAAACAAGAGAAGTAGGCATGAAGTGAAAAAAAATAACAATAGCATGGAAAAAAAGAGGAAAGAAAGAAGCAAGAGGTGACTACAAAATAAATCAATCCTGTATCAAACAGGCTCTAAAAATAAAACAAGTGAAGAGAAAGGAGTATGAGATGACAAATGAGGGAAAGGAGGGGGTTAAGAAGAAGAAAGCATGGCAAAAGCAGCCATCACACAGCTGAGTCAGTCAGGGCCCAGAGGAATTGGAATGGGGGGAGCAAACCTATTGTTCCAGCAAGGAGAGAGCAATCATCTGATATCATCAAACTGTAATGAATCTATATCGTCAGGAGAGAGTTGAGGGACAAGGGTGTAGAAGAAAAAAGGAGATGAGAGGAGGTGAAAAATGTGAAGACACAAATATTAAAAAGAAGAATTTTAGGGTGGATAGAAAAAGCACAAGGGATGAATGCAAAGCTGAATGTGGAAATGATGCTAAATTATACTCTCTCTATCAGGTCCAAAGTATGACAACTCCTTGTTGAACACTTCAAAAAAGCCAAAGGATGAATACACAGTCAACAGAATACTTACTAACACATAACACACAGGTACATGGACAGATTTCCTGGTGCAAGAGGAATCCCAACTGTAAAGATTTATCCCTTTTCCCTTTGGTGGCAAAGACCATTTTCAAATCTGTGGTCATAGGAACACATGTTTTGCCATCACAAATCTCACAATTCAAGTCTCACAAATACCTAAAAAGACTGGATACTGTCTGACTGACTGGAACAGTATGAGTGTGTGTCTTGTTATAGGTGGTGGTATATTTTGGATTCTGGTTTGTATAGCCTGATAAAATCATGAGCCAAAATCATGTGCCAACCTCAGTGTCACAGGAGGTCTGCAGTGTCTAGTCTAATCAAGTACTGCCCCGTGGCATTCACCCCCATTCTGATGAAGTGCTTTGAGAAACTGTTTCTCCAGCATATCAAAGACAATATCCCTGCCAGTCTGAACTCACCTGATCCACACACCACTTCACACACCTTGTGGAAAAAAATAACACCTACATCCAAATGTTTTTTGTTGATTAGCTCAGCTTGAGTACCGCATTCTGCAACCGGAATGTTGGACTTCTTCACAAACAGACCCCAGACAGTCTGGATTGGCAGTCACACCTCCTCTTCTCTTGTGCTCAACACTGGAGCCCCCCAGGGCTGTGTGCTCAGCCCCCTTCTGTTCACACTTTACGCCCACGACTGCAGTCCCCGTCCTGAAGGCTCTCTTGTGAAGTTTGCAGACAACACTACCATCACTGGCTGAATTTCAAACAGTGATAAGAATTCATCTTGGTAGGAAATCCACAGTCTTGTAGCATGGTGTACAGAGAACAACCTGCAACACAGGATCAAGAAAACCAAGAAGCTGATTTCTGGTTACAAAAAAACAGAAAGACACACAACTCTGTCTACATTAGTGGAGCTCTGGTGAAGCAGATGAACAGTTTTAGGTTTCTAGGAACTAGCATTACAGAGAACCATGGGAATCACACATCTCCACCCTGGTGAAGAAAGCTCAGAAACTATTCAATGCTTTTACTTATTAAGCAAACTTAGGAAGGCAACTTTCCATGCCAAGTTCTTCAAAATCCACCTTGCATTCTGTCTGATCACATAGTAAAAACACAGAATTACACATACACTCTTTTACATGCTTTGTCCCAAATTAGTGATTTTTGTTTTGTTTTGTTTCTTGTTAATGTGTCATGTAAAATGCATTCATCTTTATGGTAATCCAGTAACATACAGTACTGGAAGTGTGATGTGTTCAAGTCAGATAATTAGAAATCTTCCACCATGGCAGGTTCGCATGTAAGTCAGCCAAACAGTTGGGGTTTGCCAACCAGTTTTTTAATTAAGGAAACTACAATAAAGTATTTAATTACTGGATGTGACTCTCCTCTCCCACCCTGTTCTTTTTGTCTGGGTGTTGCTTTCTGATTCACCCTGATTAGTTGCGATCAGATAAAAGCAAATCTGCTTCGAGACAAAAATTATCAACAGTTTTATAGTCATCAGTAGTGACTGAAAATCACCACGTTATTCAGCTGGTCTTATTTAGTTAGCCATCACCCATAAAAATGCTGAAAGAGACTGATGAAACTGTTATCTCTTACAGTCCAAGTTTGTCTGTCTCTATTAGACACACTATTATTCCTGCCCTAGAACGCCGAGATATTCAAAGACTGGAAGTACAGATACCAACTCAGGTATGTTAGATAACCCTCTAAATTGCAGCTCCTTCATTTCCATAATTACTCCTTAATATGTGTCGAAAGCAATCGAGGCCCAGCACTGTTCATTTGTTGCCCTTTCATGTAGTAATGGATTATTTATCTGGCCAAATGCAGCAATCCTCAGCCATGGGCTAGAAACTAGTTTGAGTTTGGACCTATGAATGCTACTTCTGATTCAAAGTGCTTTAATTTCATTATATGACCAAATGAAAAAAAAAAAAAAAAGCATTTTTTTATTCCATAATTGTCACCATTCATGATTAAAATTTGAATTTATTTCAAGCCAGTACTGGCTTTTTCAGTAAATGGCTGGAACAGACAATAGAGACCACAGTCTGCTGACATTATGTTAAAAAAATGACTATGCACTGTGACTCAGTGGTATAAAGAAATTTTTAGAGTCTTTCCTATGGAAAGACTAAGCGCCAAATTAAAAGGAAATGATGACACTTTTATGGATATATGGCGGCCTCTGATGGATTACCTGCCTAAGGATCTAAATGAAATTATCCAGAGGGGAAACACTGACTTAGAAGGTCCCAGACTGAGTTGATCGGTGATAAGTAATATTTCTTAACAGGTACAAGGACACATAGGTTGATGTTGTTGTTTTTTTGTTTTGTTTTTTTTCCCTAGCTCAGACCACTTGTGTGCTTATATGCATTGGTGATATGTAAATTCTGAAAATTAAATCAAATCTGATTATTAAAAAAAAAAAAAAGACTATGAACCAACAATAGCTGAGGCTCTTCACAGTCACCTCCAAATTAGACACTGATGCTGCGTTCTGACTGGGATCGGATGTTAAAGGTTTCCAACTGGCATACCACACCAGTGTGTTTCAATGCTGATAGTTAAAAAAGATGTTATACTACTATATTAATTGCCATACATTTCTATACAATATGAAAGCTGGCTTACAAAGACTGACATTGCTTGAGACACACATCTTTGTTATTTTAGACTTGTAGGCTGTGTGCACAGATAACACCCAGACATGTTAGTGTGTAAAATGTGAGCTCATCTTTAAAACAATTCACTTTAGGGAAAGGTGACATTGTCCAGTGCAGCTTTATATTGTGATGGGGAAGTGCAGTCTGTTATTAGCAAAGCAGTTCACTTCACTTGGAAAAAATAAAAATAAAAAATAAGGGAATAAGTAGAGCTACAATTCAGTGGCACAGCCAGTTAAGACGTGTTTGGATTTTGCCTGTGATGTGTTGGGGGTGGAAGTATGGAAGGCAACGTGGCACATATTCAACACTTTAGCCACTAAATCAACTTTAAACCCACACCATGAGGTCAACAAATGGAAGTCCCTTAGGGCCCAAAGAGTGCAAGCTTATTAACACATGGGAAGACAAAGAGGAGAAGGAGATGAGAGGAGAATGAGAGGGTGGGTGGACAGTAATGTGAGAGGGGGAGGGAAAGTGACAGAAAACAGACTTAAGGGTGAAAGAGATGAACAGAAGAAGATAAATAAAAAGAACCAAGAAAAAGTGAAGCAAGAACTGGAAGAATCCCTGCCTCTGTAAAAATGACTCCTCCAATTAAGTGCCCTCAGATAAGTGCTGTAGAGAAAAGCAGGGGAAAATAGGAGGAGGGAGAGAATATGGTGGGAGGAGGAGAAGGAATAGGAAGGAGAGCAGTGGGGAGGAGAGGCAAGAATCGGAAACAATTTGTTTCTGTCATTTTCTAGCAAGGTCAAATAGATAGGGCTAGTGCGATATGAATTCCACACACCTCCTCCTACTCTTTTTACTACTACTTCTCCTTCAGCTCCTCCACTCTTCCTCCTCAAACTCCATCTCCAAACAAAATTGATTCTGACATTGAGATCACATGTGTTGTCCTTGCAAGGCCAGGGGTAAACTGTCATCGCTGTGCAACCTTTATCTTAAGGGGTAATTTAAATTCCTTCACCTCACACCTCTTTACACTCCACCATTCTAACAATTGTTTCCCTTTCATATGGCAAAAGACAATCTCTTATTTCGTTCCTGGCAATGGATGAAAAAAGTGCCTGTGGGGGAACCTCAGACACCCTTACCCTGGGACAGACCATGGGTCAACTACAGCACAAAGGCAGATTTTATATAGCTTGTGGTTTTCTTCTTGAAATGTATAATTTACAGCCCGCTAGCACTGTCAGCCTAGATTAATATATCATACAAGTTCAAGTTGCAATTTCTCTCTTCACCTCAGGGTGGCAGCACCATTCTGTACCTCTGTCTGGCTATGACCCCCTTCCGAGCCCGGTAAGCCTATGTAGTGTTTGTCATGGCTGCTGCAGCTAAAAAGAGAACTTTATAATGGGGCTGCTACTTCCAGGAGGGAGGGAGACTTCAACATTTCTACACTGAAAGCCGAAACAATTGCTTTTGGCTAATTTGACAACTGAGTGTTGACGTTACTAGGGAATTCAACGTAAAGAGTCATTATCACAGAAAACGTGCTAATGCATATGACTAGTTGTCAGAGAGCGACTGCACAGAAAAGGTGAAGCCACTCGAAGCTGTCTCAGCCTCCCAGCAGCGGCTCTTCATGCGGGCTTGTGAGTCAAATGAAAACAGCGTGATAGCAACCTCTGTGGTGGCTACATTAAGCACCAAACGTGGCAAATCTCTTAGAAAGGGTGAGTTTATCAAAGACTGTGATGAAGATGGTGGAAAACATCTTAACCTGAAGTGTTCTGCACTTTTTTTCTTTCCGAGGGGAAATTTTTGTCTTCAAGGGCACAACTGATGCAAGAACTACTAGATCCTGTATCGCTGGCAGACCTTTTGGTTGACATAGCAAAGCATTTAAATGTGCTAAACATCAGCCTACAAGGTCAAGATGCAGTGGTGAGCCAGCTATATGCACACATAACCTAACCCTAACCCAAGCTGCAACTCTTCCAAAGACATCTGTCACAGCCGAAGCCCAGCCCTTTTGTCTGCACTGTGTGAGGTCATGGACAGTTTTCCACAAGACAATATAACTTCAGAAATGAGAAGGTATGCAATAGTCATCGTATCTCTTACTGTGGAGTTAACGAACTATTGAAAAGGAAATGTTGCTCATCACCTCTGCCTTCTCTGTGGACCCTGATGATGCTCCACATTAGCTGCAGCCGGAGCTCATTGAGCTGCAGTACGAAGACGAGATGAGCTAACATCAGCAGCACTTGTGCATGACCTTTTACCAGCAGCCACAAAAAGGCAGACTTCCAGAAATGCTAACATTTGAAGAGAAAATAAAAAAAAATAATGCTGAGCTTGTTTGGCACCACATATTTGTGTAAGCAGAGACATTCTCTGTTACCATCTTGAACAAGACTAAATGATCCCTACCACCGTAATATTTTGCACATCTCAGCATCAAGTATAACAAGATGGGCAGTCTGCCCTCAGGTATTTTCAAACTATTGAATCTGGACCCCTTTGAAAACATGTTTGGACTCTCCTCGGTTAGACCAATATATTGTGTTGGCTTATAGTGAGGCCGCTAAATAACCAGAAGCTCTCTCCCGTGTGGTGTAGTGTTGGGATGCTCCTCAACTGTTTTATAAGAGCTGCGATCAAATGTGACACAACTTGACAAACTTGAAACTTGACACAACATTAAACTTTTCTTTATCTTTATCACCACCCTCTTCAGCAAGTTTTTTGTGGCTCATGTTGATGAGTTGTCCAGCATATTTAAAGAGTTCACAGGTATTGCAGAGACACATGTATGGTATAATTTGTAGAAAAGAAGAAATGTTAATGTTCACCATGTTTTAATGTGTAGCATTATGTGGCAGTAGAGTGTTGGGGCCACACTTGACAATTATAGTCACTTAAGCACTACTTGTGAAATATTAAGAGCTTTAAAATTGACGATCAGTGATGATCAATTTAAAAGTTAATTTGAAAGTATAACAAAAAGGTTTTATGAATGAAAATGAAAAATAAATTGTCTATTTAGTGTTTCAAAACTTTGGTTTTGAAACCAAAAAACAGAGACACAGGTCAAATGTCCCCCCACACAGACTCAGATTTTAAACATGCTCGCCATGTTCCAGCAGATTCAGGGCTGATCCACTGAGAAAACACTATCTTGTACACTATGTATGAACACAAATGGCCCAAACTTGCACGAGTAACACACAGTATTAGTGTTCTCCTGTGCATGAGTTGCGACAAAGCATTTGGTGTTTGACAACCTGGGAATGAGAACTGGCTCAGTCTAGCAACTCTGTTTCCCATTTACAGAGTCAGAGCTGTGTGTGAACACTGGCTTTTTTTCAAACTGGACAGCTAGCAGACCGTAAAGAGATATTTGCAGAATTTGATAAAAGTGTATTGGATTACAATTGCAGCTATACTTTTTTTTTTATTAAAAACAAAGTGATTTATAGCCAAACGATACATCAAATAACAGGACAGCATTCAAAATAATGCTGCACACTAGCCCTCTTTTCTTTGTGAAGGTTGTTTTCATTCATTGGTAAGATGTCACAAAGGATTTGCTGGATCTAATTTGATATAATAAATACAAGCCAATCAGCTTTCAGTGTAGGTAGTTAAAACATGCATAAAATCACCACTGATGATGATACAGTGCAGTTCATCTGTGTTTTGAGGGTGTTGTATTCATTGTTAATCATCAGGTTAAAGTGTTGACTAACCAACACCATTAAAGTTCACAGTTTTAAATGTGTTTCGGTCTACGTTAGCAGAATGTAGCATTCACAGTTCATCTGAATGTAACCAGCCTCAAATTACAACTGAAAGAAAGTAGGTTCCCAGTATCTTCCCAGTCAAATCAAATAGATGATCAACTGAAAAAACTGAATAGCTTTAGTTGGGTGAGGGTACATGGACTGGTTAATGTTACTTCACAACCCAGTGTTAATTAAAATTTACATTTTTCATTTTATTATTTGTGAATTCATATCATGTCTTCCTAACCTCGTAACATGGTCAATTTAAGCTATATTATAAATCAGCCAATGGCACGAGGCTGAGTCTGAATCAAAAGAGGCAGATGTATAGCATGTAGTACAATACAGTATGGGGGAAAGAGAAAAAGGCAGATAACCCACATATGTGAAGATGATACTAATGACAGAACTGAAAAAAGAGACTAAGAGTATATATTAAAAAAAACAGTATCAATGAAAATCAGATTAAGATGCTCAGAATGGACAAGAGGCTGGATGACTAAAACTAATTCTGTACTGTAGACATGAGTTCAAATGAAATAGTGAAGCTCAGTATGTCTTACACAGGAGCAGGAAGGAAGGAAAACAAGGGTCTTGTGCATTTTTACCTTTTAGTGTGAAGTGAATATGATAACATAAAATGCATCAGTTCTGCTCCCATCACCTTGACTTGTGCATAAGTGCATAAAAAAAAACAACAACAAAAAAAAAACAAAATGATTATTTCTTAGTTTCAGCTCATGGTTTTGTTCCTGTCTTTATTCCAAGACAAAAACAAGGAAATGCACTTGGTAATACATTAATACACCACCATTGGATTATTTTTGAAAGCAAAATTAGTCATCATACCTAAATGGTAAAATAGGTACTGTTTCAGTATCATCCAAAACAAGCTGGATGACCATTATAAATCTAACACATAAGGATAATTCAATTTTTTACCATCTGGGTTTTACTTTTTATATGTTACCATAATTTTTGTGTAATGCAAATCCATATTAAGATGTACGTATGGGTGTCTGGAGTTGATAACTCATTACTGTGCTGTTGATTCATTTGTAAAGTAATGTTATTATCTATTCAATGACCAATATGTAATCAGTGAATGATTCTCCATCTTTAAAGTAATTCCCAACACAGTTTGTGATTACAGCAATAGCATTGTGATGGTTTAGGTTTGGGAAAGTTTGTCAGGAAACATTACCATAGATGCCTTTAGACTTTTGAATAAATTGACAGTTTTTCTGTAGATGACACAATAGTGACAGTTTAAGTAATCTTGGCTTGAAGACTATTTTATTTTTTATTATAGATAGGACAACTGAAGACAAGACAGGAAAGATGGGAGAGAGAGAGGAGAAGTCATGCAGCAAAGGGCCCCTAGCGGGGAATCGAACCGGGGTCTGCTGTGGCCCATGGCCTCATACATGGGCACACACACTCTACCACTGAGCCACCTCAGCACCCGAAGACTGTATATTTTTAACAAATAAAGGTGGGCCTAAAGATTGACTTAATGGCAATTCTGATTTGCAGTTTCTGAACAAACACCAAGAGACAGACGGCAAGTCAAGATTAAAGTAAGAATGTGTTAAAGTAAGAATTATATAAGTGGAAGGAAAAGATGGAGCAGAAACTGTTGGAGGAATGAAGGGTGAAGAAGGGTATATGTATTGTCACACCTTCATATGAGCATCTGTCTGCTGGCTCTCTCTAGCCTTTCCCACGGCCTCTCACATGGCAGTGCAAACACCTACTAATGCAGGCACACACATATAATAACAAAGACGTAAGTGTGTGCATAAGACAGACACACTGTTGCACACACACATCCATTCCTGTGCATCAGTCTTCACAAGGATCCTTCACTCTCAAGTGTCTTTACTGCCAAAATTACCTCATGCAAGAGGAAGTGAATTCACTCCAGCACATGGATACACAGACATGCACAGAATATGGCTTTGTAGCAACACAAATCAATATCTGTGTTTAGAGGAAAACATTATCTCTTGACACATACTGAAGTATAGCTCACAGCACATCATCACTACCATGTCTTGTTATCTGTCTAGTTTTCCACCCTAACTGTACAAATTACTGGGTTATAATTTATGAGGGACAAAATAATCAATTCTCTGTGTTCTGTTTATGTTTTGTCTTGTTAACATAAAAAAGAATTGACTTTCAAAGACTGAATGTAGACTTAAAGTAGCCCTGAAAGACTTTGCTGTAGTGCTTGCTGTCAAACAAAGTTTATGTGCCAATATCTTATACCTTTAAGCTAAAATTGTCCAATTTCCTGCCTTTTTATAGAACTGAGAGGTCTTCCAGTAATAAGGCTTTAATAATTTCATGTTGATTTTATGTTACACCAGAGGGAAGAACTGACATCGTCAGTTATTACATACAGCATCTTGGAAGCAATGATTCTAGGGGTGGACCATGAGCACTGGCTGTTTGCATGTGGGATGACCGAGGTAGCAAGCTATGTTCAGTGACTAATGTTAGCTTATACATTGCATAACAACACAAAGTTAAACTATTTTTGCTACTACTACCAACTACCTAGTTTAACAGCTCTGATTTGTTCTTGTTTCCTGTCATCTGCACAGCCAGCAAGTGACAGAATCCCTATTTCTGACTGCTTACTCTTCTCTGGCAGGTGGGTTGGCCATTCAGTCAATCTAACTTGACCAATAGGTTTTGACGGGAAATTAATTCTTTAAAGTACTGTTTCAACAGATTTAAGTTTAGTTTAATCAGTGAGTTGGGAAAAAGTATGTGTGAGGGAAAATCATGTTTCTGTGAAATTGCAAGTGTCAAAACACACCATGCCTGCCAACAGGTCATCAAAACCAAGCTTGTCAACCCAAATTTATCATCTGACTGCTTGTGGTTCTTGCCCAACTGCTATGTATGGACACTCATCCATCCTGATTTTAAACGTAAAAATACACAACCTTAAGAGGCTGCTTGTCAGAAAAATTTAACATCATTTGCTTTAAACATTGAGCCTTACCATAGCAACTTCCTTGTGAGGACAGTATATAGGAACCCGGCAACAATGGAAACCAATAAATGCTTCAAACTAAGATCATCTGGCAAAGCTTGTTTACAACCTGTCTAATTGCCTTACTGCTCACATTTGTTACTCTGCTGGACATATTTTTAGCACTGCTGTATTCCAGGATATCGACAAGTACATTGTGATCACAACTCATAGAACCACTTGCCCGAGCAACAAAATGAAACTTATGTTTGATTATTCTTAGGCTCTCAACATACTTGGTTAATAATGATGGGGAAAGATATTGATTATTAGGAGTACAAGTACAACTGCAGTGTTGTCAGCCTTTGGCCTCCCATCTCATATCCTTGAAATCTGGTCCAATCTGGACTATTCCACACCTCATGATTTGTATCTAATGCTAACATTTAGTGCCAAAGCAGAAAATAATGTGTTGCAAGGTTTAAAGCAAGGCTGTAGAGATCAGAGTAGTTTGGTGGACATGTGGCACATCACATTTTCACCCACATCAGAGATGAGCCTACTGAGAGTGGTGTTGTCTGCAAACTACAGGAGCTTGACAGACTGATGACTGGAGACACAGTTTGTGAAGAGAAGAGTAGAAGGCAAAGGATGCAGACTTGAGGGGAACAAGTAACAATGGTCGAAGAGTCAGACACGTGTTTCCTCAGCTTCATGTGCTGCCTCCTATTAGACAGGAAGTCTGTGATCAACCAGTGGACAGAATAAGGCACACCCAACTGAGAGAGCTTGTCCTGCAGAAGAGCTGGGATAGCAGTATTAAAGGCAAAGCTAAAATACAACAATGAGGTGCTGGAAAATGTTGTGATGAAGAAAACCATGTTTCTTGAATCATCAACAAATAGCTGGCTCTGTAGGCAAACTGCAGGGGTCCAGCAGTGGGTCAGCAGAAGGTACTCAAACGACTTCCTTCCCACAGAGGTCAGAACGATGGAACGAGGTTTATAGTTATAGAGTATAGGTTTATAGTTTGTGATATATCTGAGACAGAGACAGGGTCATGGGTTGAGAATTTCTGTTTAGGTGGTCTTTCTCTCCACTTTACCAAACTTGTATTTTGACTCTTTAAACCTGTCCCTGTACCCACTCTTGAACACCTTTTCTTTTGCAGCCTCAGAAAAAGTTCAACTGTGAACCAGGGTTTGTCACCGTTATAACTCACACTGGTGTGTGATGGTATACAGCGATCCATCTGCTGGTGTATGATATCACAGTCTGCTGCTGGCAGTACTGAAAACACCCCAATCTGTACAGTCTAAGCACACACAAAGAAACTCTCTAGCTTCACTGTTCCACATCTTTGATATCCTCACAACAGGTTTGCCTTTATATCTGCCTGTATGCAGGAATCAGGCTAGGTTCCCAGTGCAGCACAGGTGACGGTGCGACCGAAGTGCAACAATAATCCAAAAAGTTCTCCTGTCTGGTCGGGCATTTATTAAAGTAGCTGTATATAAGGGGGCTCCTGGCTAAGATTAAAGTCGCGGATGACAATAACTAAGGAGTCCAGGTTTGTCCCCTCAGAACACAGTATCTGGCTGGTGAGGGTGCACAGTTCCTGCTGAATGCTGGCCTACCTAAAATGAAGGTACCTCCACTTGCTCTGCCTGAAAAGTTTGTGTTGCCATCTGTTCTGAAATTAAATTAGAAACAAAGAAAATGTTCTCTAAATCCACAGATGAGGTGAAAATAGTGAAGAATAAATCTGCTGGCGCTGTTTCCCTAATGTTTGTCATCTCTTCTCTGATGAAATAGCTCCTGATGGTACAGCAAAACACTGAGTTTACAAAGAAAACAAGGCAGAACAATGCTCACCAAAACTGATGGCAGCTACCTCCTGTGCCACCTTATTTTCTTGTCACTGTGCACAAATACTCCACATATCCTGATGGATAGCTGGTTGTGCAGAATTCTAATTAGACCAATTCAATAAATGAATAATTATCATTACCTGCGAGATGTAATAATACACTTCCAAACAAACTAATCAATGATGGCACAGTGCAACATGCTTTGACCTCAGCATTGGTAACCTTAGTTATGTTCATGTTATGTTCACTTCTTTTAGGTGATAATTTCACCACAGAATTTTGCTTTTACGTCTCTCTTCATCTTTAATGGTGCCTGTATGTTTTCCAATCACTTCCAAGAACGTGCACACAAAAAATGTTTTGTATTTGTTTGTACAGAAATGTGGGTTAGTGCCCAAACCAGTGTGTGTGTGTGTGTGTGTGCATGTGTAATTGCTACAGCTGTTCTGTCAGGGGAGAGAACCTTACAAGACTGTTGGTTGTGACAGAGGCGTTGGTACAGCAAGAAACAGATGCTGCATTTTCATCATAGCAGCACACTAACAACCCCCTCTCCACCCCCCACACACAACGCACACAATCCCGACAAAGTGGAATGACTGCATTTGCACATATTCTCTCAAATGAGGGTTCACATGCCGTTACGCGCACACACACACACACTAAACCGCACAGTTTCATTTATCAGTGGTGCATTATTTATCAGCGGCAGCGTTGCTACTCCTCAAGGTATTTACAGCAAGGAATACATTAGCAGTGAAGAATGCAGGATTGGGAAAGAATATTCCTTCTTATTAATGCGCACATCGCAGCTCTTACTGGAATAATCAGGCAAGCTGCACTGGTCCCACAAAAAATGACTGGGGTAGGCCTCTTTAAAACTGCACAAAATACAGACAGACATTCATTAGAAATCTGTCAATCAGGGATAATTCCCTTTCATCTGATCTAATCACTGCAGCGTTATGTGAAAATATTAATCTGGGAGCATCATCTTTCACAAGTAATGAGTCAGGAAATGAATCCCAGCTGAAATTGGAGTAATTGGAGAAATTGGAGTAATATAGCTGAGAAACAGGAGGACTTGACTCTCTGCGTAGAAACACCACAACTTAATTTCATGAAGCGAAAGAATGACAAAAGTATTTACCATCAATGCTACTGTGATCTACGCTCACTGCAGGAGAGCTGATTGCATTATCCTCTCTTTTGTTATTAAGTGAGAACACAACCGCCCATTGTGGAGGTGTAATGCAAAACACATTAAGCTGTGTTAAAATGACTGCTCCCAGGGCACAAAGTACATTTGTAACATTTTCAAATGGTAATGAATGATAAATAAATATGATGTTTATGAGTCACAAGCACATCGCTGCTTCCACATTTTGGAATTGAAGATACTCAAAGGCCACATAACCAAATTCAGGAGGTAAGGATAATTTTAGCAAACATATGCAGGGGGACCTTATTAAAACACATTTACAAGGGGAGAAAACTCGAGCTGAAAATTCCAGCTGAAACAACCTGATGAGAAAACAATGGCTAATTTGGAGAACTACAACTATAGGGAGACACAATGAAGTATAAATAAGTATAATTAATTTAATGTTCCAAATTAAAAACAAATATGCTGCTGTTAATATTGAAGAGACTCAGAATGAATACTACAAAAATTCTTATATTACTGTAATTCACGCTTTACAAAAATCTACCAATGTGACATTTTTCAGCTACATCAAATACTGAAATTGTGTAATATGGTTGCTCGGAGAAAGTCTAAAAGTATCTATCAGTAATTCATCACATATTTTGAGCTAAGAGTGGCTCTTAAGTCTGATAGACAGTGGCAGTAGTCAGAGGAGTCACAAAGACCAGCTCACACCCTCAGGAGGTAGTGTGGTGTCGCATCAGTGGTGTTTTATAAAATACAATAAAGATGTAAAGCAAATCACCAACCAGTCCAAACATTCCTATAAGACCAGAAATGATGGTTCGCACAACTCTGTGCTACTTTTAGTGCAGTTTTCATTGCTGATAAATGTCTCTTTCAGAACTATTCATCAAAGAAAAATGCTGTTCAGACCCACCTTTGTTCAACTGTTCCGTATAACTGAGAACACTGAGCACCGAGTAAATCAAGAACCATCGCAGACCATGAAGGCCAATTAACTGCTGCTGCTCTGCCACTGTGGCTCTGGCTTCACTGCGGCTGAGGATGAGGCAATAGAAATAGTGCCTAATACTCCTCAGTCAGACTAGTGAGTACTGCTAATTAAAAGCATGCTCATTACCTCCAATTATCCCATTCAGAAAGTCAACAATGCAGATGTAGCAAAAAGTACAAATTGGAAACTTTCCCTTATAAAAGGACATACAGTAGCAGTCCTTAGATAGATAGATAGATAGATAGATAGATAGATAGATAGATAGATAGATAGATAGATAGATAGATAGATAGATAGATAGATAGATAGATTATAGACATCTACTGCTATGATATGTGCATTAACATTGTTGAATTAAGAAATGAAAATTATAAAGATGGAATGAACACTATTCGTCTGTGGGACAGAACAGTTATACTGTATTCTGATGTGATCGGGCATCTTAGTTAAAGAAATACTGAAACTGAATACTGAAACCCCTTCCCAGGGGTCTCCAAGAAGCCTTGAATTAAAAAAGAAATGTTTTTAATCTGCATATTTGCTATTAAATATAAATATGGATATAGCAATATAATAAAACATACCATGATATTGTTAAATCAGAAGTCCACTGAAAATAGTCTGCTCCCACACACAACAAAAGCTAGACTACAAACATGGTAAAGGTTCCTGTGTGCCTTGCTGATGACCGAGCAGCATCTGAAACTCACCTCCATCCGCATTGTACACAGAGGTGTTTCAGAGGCTGTAGTAATTATAAAGAAAGCAAAGGAGTTACACAAGTAGAGCAACAAGGAGGAGGATCGGAAATTCAGATTCAGATTCAGATTCAGATTTCCTTTATTAGTCCCACAGCGGGGAAATTTCACAGCGCAACAGCAGCGAAAACACACAGTGGAAAACAGACAGTAAGAAATTTAAGACATAAAATAAAATAAAATTGAAATAAAAGATAAAATAATCCAAGATAAATAATTATAACTATAACTGTAAGTAAACCTGTACATAGTACAGAGGGAGTGTGCCTGAGAATATACATATGAGAAATATATAATATCTCAGGGAGTGCAAAAAACAGTGAAATAGTGGTTGGAAATAGTGGTTGCACAGAGACCAGTTATAAGTCAGTTATTTGTTGTTTATTTGTTTATTGTCTATTATCTGCAGACTAGCGGGCATTTTGTTTGTTGTGTAGTCTGACAGCAGCAGGCAGGAAGGACCTGCGGTACCTCTCCTTCACACAGTGTGGATGGAGCAGCCGCTCACTGAAGGAGCTGCCCAGAGCTGTCAGAGTGTCCTGTAGAGGGGGGACGTGTTGTTTAACAGGGACGACAGCTTAGCCATCATCCTCCCTGTTTCCCACCACCTCCACTGAGTCCAGGGGGCATCCCAGGACAGAGCTGGCCCTCCTCACCAGTCTGTCCTATTCTCCTCCTGTCCCTGTCCGTGATGCTGCTGGCCCAGCAGACTATCCCGTAAAAGATGGCTGATGCCACCACAGAGTCATAAAAGGTCCTGAGGAGTGGTCCCTGCACTCCAAAAGACTCAGCCTCCTGAGCAGGAACAGTCTGCTGTTGCCCTTCTTGACCAGGGCATCTGTGTTGTCCTGACCAGTCCTAGACTGTCATTTAGGTGAACACCCAGGTACCTTGTAGGACTTCACAGTGTCGATGTCCGTTCCCTGGATGTTCACCGGTGCAGGCGGAGAGTGGCTACGCCTGCTGGAAATCCACCACCAGCTCCTTGGTTTTACCAGCGTTGATCTGGAGGTTGTTCCGCAGGTCACCAGTCCGCAAAGTCCTGAATAAGTCCTCTGTACTCTCTGTCGTCCCCATCTGTGATGAGGCCAACAACAGCAGAGTCATCAGAGAACTTCTGGAGATGACATGATGGTGTGTTGTATTGTATAAAAAGCCTGCATTGTAGAGGGTGAACAGGAAAGGAGCCAGAACCGTTCCCTGCGGAGCACCGGTGATGCAGAAGAAGCCGAATCCTGACTCGAAGCCCTGCACCCTCACAAACTGTGGCCTGTGAGTGAGGTAGTCCAGAATCCAGGAAGTGAGGTGATGGTCCACCCCAGCTAGCTGCAGCTTGTCCCCCAGCAGCCTGGGCTGGATGGTGTTGAATGCACTGGAGAAATCAAAGAACATGATCCTCACAGTGCTTCCACAGTGCCTTCTCCAGGTGAGTGAGGGAGGTGTGAAGGAGGTAGATGACGGCATCATCCACCCCGATGATGTCAGGCTGGTAGGCGAACTGCAGTGCAGGGTCCATGAAGGAGCTCACCAGCGGGCACAGATGGACAAGGACCAGTCTCTCCATCACTTTCAAAACGCAGCTGTTCATTTCCATGTTCCAACCAATTGTCAGTTCTTTTTTAAAGCATGACTGAATCATCACTATTTATTGGTTTAACCATGACAACAAAGGTCCCCTAATCTTGATAATAAAGTAATTTTATCCCAAACTTCAAGGTTTGATCACTTCAATACATCAGTTTTGTGTCTCATTCTAACCAGACTTGTCAACATCATGAAACTGATTTGGATTTGGATTTGCTGATATGGGATTCAATTAAGGAAATGTGTGTGTTCTAGATACTTAAGTATTATTATCAAAATGTACTGGTATCCAATGTATCCAAAGTAGAAAGTCACTGTAATATAAAATACTAATACTACTACTCCTACTCCTACTACTACTACTACTAATTATTATTATTATTATTATTATTATATGTTTTTTTTTTTACTGATGTATTGACATGTAGCAACATTTTAATTTTTTATTACTTCTTTCTTACTTTTCATTCTTTAAACTATTAATAATAATTTTAATATAATTTTCCATGTGTACAAATGAAAGTCTCTGAGGAAGGAAAATGTCTTCCTGTCAGATATGTCATTCAGAAACTGAGTGCTGTTCTGAACAGCTATGAACACTTCAGATGTGGTTGGATTCAGATGAACAACTTGTTTACATACCCCTGATCAAAATGCGCTCATGGTGACGACTCACTTCAACTGACAATCTGTTAGGATCCCTGTCTTGTGTTTTGTCTCCCCCTGTCTGTCACTGTCTGTTTGTTGGCCGCATAGGAGGACGAGGTAACTCCAGGGCATTCACTACCACACCTGGTTCAGCCGCACCACCTGGCAGTCATTCTACAATCAACCCACCAACAGGATTTAAGCCCGGCTCATTCATCCACTCATCGCCAGATCGTTCAGTTACCTCTCTCGGTACTTCGTGGCTTCTAGCAATTCTTTCATTGAACTCTTGCCTGTACCTTAACCCATTCTGTTTTTTGTACTCCAGACTCCTGGCTCCGCCGCGGCTGCCTCCCTGGCTTACCTCGTCTTCCTCCTGGCCTCATCTCCCCCTCTGCAGTCCTCCTTGCAGCTCTCTGGTGCAGCTCGGCTCTCTGCCCCTGCGGCATCAGCCCCACGCCAAGCCGTGACGCCCACGGCTGGCCAAACTCTGATTTGTGATTTCTACTCATTGAAAAGAACATTAAAACTGTTGAAAGCTTCAATCCATTTGGTGTCTGCTCTGGTCTGCATTTCGGGGTCTAGCTCCTCTCTGCCTGGGAATCGTAACATTACGATCTGGCCAAAACATGGACCCCGCGGACCAAGAACCCAGATCGGCACCAGTCCAGCAGGCTGTGACCCAGCAGGGGATCCTACTGGGCCAACATGACGCTAACATCCGAGCTCTGATCTCCGCTAACCAAACTCTCGCCCAGCAGGTCGCTTCACTCTCAGCTCAGCTCGCCTCCCTGCAAGCTCCGGCAGCCCCGACGGATCAGCGGAACCAGCCTGAGACTGGAGACGATCAGCAGCGGGACCTTCAAGCTAAAGGTGCCCCCCGAACCGTTCTCAGGTGTGTCTTCCCAGTGCAAGGGATTTATATTCCAGTGCAAGCTATTCTTTCAGCTCAAGTCCATATCATTCTCTAACGACTTCTTCCAAGATTCACTTTATGTTGGGGTTGCTGCAGGGAAAGGCTCTTACCTGGGCTGAAGCAAGGTTCGCTGGGCGGACTTTTTCCGGACTCACCTTCTCCGCCTTCCTCGAGGAGTTTCGCCGGGTTTTTGAGTCCCCAGCTACCCCCTTCTGTGCTTCCTCGCGGCTCTTCACCATCACCCAGGACCGGCGCTCGGTCGCGGATTACACCCTGGAGTTTCGGACCCTGGCGGCCGAGGTGGATTGGACCGAGGACGCGTTGTGTGCCGCCTTCTACAATGGGCTCCGTGAAGTACATCAAGGACGAACTTGCGTCTCGGGAGGAGCCTGTCGGCTTGGAGGCGCTAATAAAATTAACTGGCAATATAGACTCCCGTTTACAGGCTCGCCGACGTGAGCGCCGTCCCGCTCCAGTTTCCCCCGAGATTCCTAATTCCCCCTGGGGGACCGCCTCCAAATTCTGCAAGTCGGGCTCCTGAATCTCCGAGTGTTCCGACCCCTGAGGAACCCATGCAGGTGGGAGGGGCTCATCTCTCCCAGAGGAACGGAATCGCCGGCTCCGAGCGGGTGAGTGTGTTTACTGTGGGAGAACTGGTCACTCCTTGCCTGCCTGTCCCCGGCGACCAAAAGACCGGGCCCGCCAGTAAGCATGGGAATTCTGGCGGGCTGGGTCCAAAGTCCCAGGGGGTCTCTAACTTCGTCTCCAAATTCCAGCCACCGTCTGCTTCCAGCTTCAACGGTTCTCCTTCAGGCTCTCATCGATTCCGGGGCGGAGGAGAATTTTATTGACGAGCAGGCAGCAGAGCAGGCTGGCATTCCCTCGGAGCCGCTGGAGAGACCCCCGCAACGCCCTCGCAGTGGACGGCCGAATCCTGGCTCAGGTTACTCACCGCACACTCCCTGTGAAACTTGTCCTGTCTGGCAATCATGTCGAATCTATCCAGCTCCTTGTCATCTCATCCCCCGCTACACCCCTCATCATAGGGTATCCTTGGTTGGCAACCTCATAATCCTCACATGGATTGGGCCGTAGGCAAAGGTTTTAAGCTGGAGTCTCTATTGCCATAAACATTGTCTGCAGTCTGCTTTATCGCCCACAGGGGAGGCTCCGACACCACATAGCCCTCTTATCGAGCCAGTGGACCTGTCTGGGGTTCCCCCCAGCCTACCACGATTTGCAAGAGGTGTTTAACAAGGATAAGGCGCTCTCTTTGCCACCTCATCGCCCCTATGATTGTGCGATTGAGCTACTTCCTGATGCTCCTCTTCCCTCCAGCCGCCTGTATAACCTGACCAGACCAGAGCAGGAGGCCATGGAGGGATACATTAACGATTCCATGGCTGCTGGCATCATCCGCCCCTCAACATCTCCAGTAGGGGCGGGGTTTTTTTTTGTTAAGAAGAAAGACTCATCCCTCAGGCCATGTATAGACTTCCGAGGCCTAAACAATATCACGGTAAAGAACAAATATCCCCTACCTCTAATAGATTCCGCTTTCACTCCCCTTCAAGGTGCCACCATATTCACCAAATTAGACCTCCGCAACGCCTACCACCTGGTGCGGATCCGGGAGGGGGACGAATGGAAGACAGCCTTCAACACCCCCCTGGGCCACTTTGAGTACCTGGTGATGCCATTTGGGCTAACCAATGCCCCCGCAGTGTTTCAGGCCCTCATAAATGATGTCCTCCGTGATTTCCTAAACCGTTTCGTCTTTGTGTATCTGGGACGATATTTTGATCTATTCCAGGAACTTACCTGATCATCAGCTCCATGTCCGCCAGGTGCTTCAGAGGTTATTGGAGAATCGTCTCTTCGTTAAAAAGGAGAAATGCGAATTCCACGCCTCCCAGGTCGACTTCCTCGGCTTCATCATAAAGGAAGGCTGCGTGCAAGCAGACCCAGCGAAGGTGAGAGCAGTAGCAGAATGGCCCATTCCAACCAACCGTAAGCTTCTGCAGCGCTTCCTGGGGTTTGCCAACTTTTATAGACGCTTCATCCGGAACTACAGCCAAGAGGCGGCGCCCCTGACAGCTCTCACCTCCCCGTCTCGTCCCTTTGTCTGGAGTGAGGAAGCTGAGAAGGCGTTCAATCGGCTAAGGACTCTGTTCACCACGGCCCCAGTCCTGGTTCAGCCAGATCCAGCTCAGCAATTCGTGGTAGAGGTGGATGCGTCGGATATCGGGGTCGGAGCAGTCTTGTCCCAGAGACGGGGGTCTGACGGTCGGCTCCATCCCTGTGCCTTCTTCTCCCGCCGCCTCTCCCCTGCAGAGGCCAATTACGACGTCAGGTAATCGGGAGTTGCTGGCGGTCAAGATGGCGCTGGAGGAGTGGCGCCACTGGTTGGAGGGGTCAACACAGCCCTTCGTTGTCTGGACCGACCACAAGAACCTGGCCTATATACAGACGGCGAAGCGGCTGAACTCTCGTCAGGCCAGATGGGCTCTCTTCTTCAGTCGCTTTGACTTCGTCCTCACCTACCGCCCCGGGTCCCGCAACATCAAGCCCGACGCCCTCTCAAGACAGTTCAGCGTGGAGGAGAAGGTGCAGGAGGAGGAGAACATCCTTCCTACCTCCAGGGTCATCGCTGCTATCACCTGGGACATAGAGAACACCGTCCTGCGGGCTCAACAGCAGCAGCCAGACCCCGGGCAGGGACCTCCGGGCCGCTTGTTTGTCCCTGACGCTGTCCGGTCACAAGTTCTGCAATGGGCTCACTCGTCCAAGCTCTCATGTCACCCAGGCATCAACCGTACCATCAGTTTCATTAAGCGTCATTTCTGGTGGAGGAACATGGAGGCAGATATAAGGGGTTTTGTTCAGGCCTGCACCGTCTGCGCCAGAGGGAAGAGCTCTCATCAACCTCCGTCCGGCCTCCTTCAGCCCACTTTCTGTTCCTGGGCGGCCCTGGTCCCACATCGCCCTGGATTTTGTCACAGGTTTGCCCCCGTCCAATGGGAAGACAGTCATATTGACCATAGTTGACCGATTTTCTAAGGCAGCCCACTTTGTTGCCCTTCGCCAAGCTCCCCACAGCCCGTGAGACAGCCGACCTTCTCGCCAACCACGTCGTACGCCTTCATGGCATTCCACGGGACATTGTGTCGGATCGGGGTCCGCAGTTCATCTCACAGGTTTGGAAGTCATTCTGTAACGGGGACTGGGGGCGTCAGTGAGTCTCACCTCGGGGTTCCATCCTCAATCAAACGGGCAGACGGAGAGGACGAACCAGGACCTAGAGTCAGCGCTACGCTGTGTCACGGCCGGCAACCAGAGTACTTGGTGCACATACCTCCCCTGGGTCGAACTCGCTCACAATTCCCTGGTTAGTTCCGCTACTGGTGTTTCCCCCTTTGAGGCCTCGCTAGGTTACCAACCACCACTGTTTCCACGCGCCAGGAACAAGAGTTGGCCGTTCCCTCCATCCAACATCATCTCCAACGGTGTAAGGCGGTATGGCAAAGGACCCAGGCCGCCTTGGAGGCCACCGTTCAGCGGAATCGGCGATCGGCAGACAAGCACCGATTACCTGCTCCCCAGTACTCCCAAGGTCAGTCCGTTTGGTTGTCTTCCAGAAACATTCCCCTGAGATGCGAGTCCCGCAAACTGTCCCCTCGCTACCTGGGTCCCTTCATAATTCAAGAAATCATTAACCCCTCCGCCGTCCGCCTCAAGCTGCCCTCGTCTATGAGGATCCATCCCACCTTTCATGTGTCCCAGATAAAGCCGGTTGTCACAAGCGCCCTGAGTCCTCCTCCTGACCTCCTGAACCCCCCCACCCGCCCGGATCATTGATGACCACCCAGCATTCACGGTGCGTCGCCTCCTGGACGTGAGACGGCGGGGCCAGGGGGACTACAGTATCTGGTGGACTGGGAGGGTTATGGTCCGGAGGAACGATCATGGATTCCCCGACGACAGATCCTGGACCATAACATGGTTAAACGTTTCCACCGGGACCACCCTGACAAAGCCCAAAGGGTCACCTGGAGGTGACCGTTGAGGGGGGGTACTGTTAGGATCCCTGTCTTGTGTTTTGTCTCCCCCTGTCTGTCACTGTCTGTTTGTTGGCCGCATAGGAGGACGAGGTAACTCCAGGGCATTCACTACCACACCTGGTTCAGCCGCACCACCTGGCAGTCATTCTACAATCAACCCACCAACAGGATTTAAGCCCGGCTCATTCATCCACTCATCGCCAGATCGTTCAGTTACCTCTCTCGGTACTTCGTGGCTTCTAGCAATTCTTTCATTGAACTCTTGCCTGTACCTTAACCCATTCTGTTTTTGTACTCCAGACTCCTGGCTCCACGCCGCGGCTGCCTCCCTGGCTTACCTCGTCTTCCTCCTGGCCTCATCTCCCCCTCTGCAGTCCTCCTTGCAGCTCTCTGGTGCAGCTCGGCTCTCTGCCCCTGCGGCATCAGCCCCACGCCAAGCCGTGACGCCCACGGCTGGCCAAACTCTGATTTGTGATTTCTACTCATTGAAAAGAACATTAAAACTGTTGAAGCTTCAATCCATTTGGTGTCTGCTCTGGTCTGCATTTCGGGGTCTAGCTCCTCTCTGCCTGGGAATCGTAACACAATCTTCTTCAAGTAGAATTAAGGCCTAGATCTATGTCTCTCTCAAGGCAAACCTCAACCCAGTACCAAGTGTGAAATGGTATAATGTCTTTTCACTAATCTGAAGGCCTTTTTGTTGAGCTTGTTGAAGTGAATTTGGATGATTGTAAAAGAACAAGCCTTCCTTACGAGTGGCATACCACCAACCTCGAGCCAGCCTCCAGCTGTAGAAAACAAGAAAAAAATAAAACATAGCCCATGTTTTTCCCTCTCTTCTTGCCATTCTATTTACTTTTGTTTAAAGAAATGAATCACATGGCAATTCAGTACATTATTACTATTGAAAAACATAATTGAGATTACTTTGCCAGTGAGATGAGGAATTTAACAAAGTGGACCCGTTGCACTTGTTTACTAAATGTGACATGAATACATGTGGTTTGTCCATCTTTCTCTCAGCTTGTCTTTTTTGTCTTCCTCTCACAGTATTGTCACTTCTTTTTTTATCTAGCCTTCATCTGTGTCTCCATTTTTTCATTTAACAAAATCACCAGCTGAACACATTACATGGCAACGTGTTTTTGGAGGAGCCCAAATGAGTCCTGTCCAAAATCCTCTCCAAACCTCCTCCAGCTATGAACAGGAAGAAAAATAGACGTGAAGAGATCATTAACAAAAGTTAAGCCAATACTACAGTACAAGTACTCATGGCATTTACAAAAAGTTCTCATGCCTGAACAACACCGTCGGTCGTTTGTTCATCCAAAAATCACTCATTACTGTTCCAACATTTTTCAGTCACAACTTCAGCCAGCTCACAGTATTCATTCTGCTGCCTGCTGTTTCTCCCTGCCATATACTACTGTAACTCCATTTCAAATCCAGCCGCTCCATTTTACCATACAGTGACATCTTACCCACCATTCCCATCACCTGACCTCCCCCATCCTGCACATCTGTTCCTCATTTCCCTCATATGTATTGCTAACTCACTCCTTGCCAGATTATCTAGTTTGCATCCACCCTAGCTGTCCAGCTTTTGTACTGTCTGCCTGACTCTGCCTGATCTAAACTTTGATGGTTGTCTGCCTAACCTCCTTCTGAATAAGTCTGCCTCTTTACTACGCCTGCTCAGTTTTGAGCAGATCCAAGGCTGTTTTTTGAACTTTGAAAAACATTAACTCTTATCTTAATCTGGCTGCTTCTGAGTCAGGTTAAGTTTAAGAAACTAAAGCTACTAAAGCTATGATTAAAGCTGCAGTAATCAATATTTTTATATGAACCATCAATCAAATGTGGGTAATGTGAAATGGGCTGCTGGCAGTATTTAACCCATAGAGATTTTTTTTTGTTTTTTGGTTTTCCAGTCGATAAACTCTACTCACATTAACCTTATGCACAGCAGCAGCATGCAACAAGCATGCTCTTGATCTAATCCTCACTGCCCTTTTAAGTCTTGTTACCGTGTTATGCTGTTAAAGGTGTAGTCTGCAATTTCAATCCAATACTCTTTTTGTCAGATTCAGACCGTAACTCCTCACGGTGTGAAACTGCTGATTCTGTTTGCACAATGAAAAATTCCAGAGTTTATATACAAAAGACTAATAACATGTCATTGTTGTATCTTATAATGTAATTTCAATTTCAGTTTTTATTTGTCAGTGAAATTACGATAAACAAATGGGAAAATTGAACAGAAAATCATTCACGTGTGAGACTGACTCATCATATACTCAGAGGTCTGCTATTGTACAACCAAAAGGCACAACACATTCCATTCTAACACTCTCACATAGGTCAACATGTAGGAAAAAAAGATGTTTGAATATATCCATGCTAAAATCGAAAGATTAAATGGAACATTCTAAGACTAGCTTCATTTAAGTCAACTGTCAGCTCAGCACGTTTTCCCTTTGTAATATGACTAGACTAAATTAAGCAGACTGCAAACTCCAAATGTCAAGGTGTGCCTTTAATGGCTGTACAGCCTCCAGGTACAAGACAGACCTCATCCTGAAATCCTATCATGGCACGCTTACAGCTCATTTTTTAATTTTCTCCTCATCAAGTCTAGAACATGGTGTGTGGATTAGGAGCTTAGCCAGGAGAAACAATGTTTCCTGTTTGTGAGCTATAAATGTGTCTTATCCTTAAAACAGGGACGATTGGCTAGTGTGCCTTTGTTTGTGTTGAGACGCATTGTTGTACGTGCAGACAAATGCAAACCACTGCCAATTCCCCTTTTGTGCAATCTCCACCTAAGCTTCTATACCATAATACACAGATTGAATAGAAAATGTGGCCGAAACCTTGGCGGAAATGCAGCATGGACTGTATTCTGTAGCAGTCTTCAAAATAAATCCATGATGAATGAGAGACTCCTGACCTGGTTAGTGATCATTAAAGGCATAATATGAGAACAGTGCAGCTGTTTCAGTAAGCTTAGTCTGTTGAAAGAGGAGCCACAGACTCTTGATGTGCCTCTGCCCTGAGAATGACTGAACCCATTTTACATGCTCCATTGCAAAGACACATTATCAAATAAACATGAGTACTATTCTGCTTATTCAAGCTGTGTTTCCTGACCTCTTGAACTTGTTTTGAACTTTTTTTTTTTATTTTCTGAATACACAGCGACATTAACAATACTGCCAAATGCCTGTCGTCCCTTCCTCCACTTCATTAGGTAACCAGCTTGGCTTTTCTTCTCTCAGTATCCCTTTGCCAGCAACTGAATTTGGCCGGTGGTATTCTAAGTGCACGAGCCAGTGTGTCGTACCCCAGTTTTAAAAAGTACAAATCAGCAGCAGAACATGATTGCCTGATTCTGTGATCCATGAAGAGAGGTTTTGTTCAAATATTTTGCTTTGTGTATAGCTCTTGATCAAACCTGGTTTAGGTGTAGAAAGTCAAACTGTCACATTGTCTGTCAGGACAGGATTTGGTGTGATGAGACAGTATAAGATGGGACAGGACAGAGTTTTTTTACTCAAAATGTACTGACAAAAATCATGTTGCCCACAAAATGAACACATGACATGTGATATATTGACTTCAGGAGCTCTTCAAACACCTGGCAAGTTATGTCAAGCCCTAATATTGTACTTTTACCTTAAGAATACAGAGCATCTATTTGGATGAATCTAGTCAGAACATTTTTGTAAGGCCCTTCAGCAACGAACGGGGGGAAATCAATGAGATCATAAAATTAAGTTATATGAAAAAGCTATAATTTGCACTCAGCAATCAGAACAATGCTTTTGGGTCAATGGGGGTTTTCATAACAAACACTCTTTAGACAACTAAGTAATACTGGGATTAAGTAAAAAAAAAACAAAAAACAAAGGGTGTTACAGGGCAGAACAAAAATGGGACAGTAGAGTGGCAAAGTAAACTGGTTAAGACACTTTTAGTACAGTCAATGGGTATCTTTTAATGTAACAACGGTGTGAATTATATTTTACATTGTGACTACCGTGTTTATCGAGATCTTCTACCTCCCCATCTAAACAGTAAATCACATTCGCATAGAAAACACAAGACAAGCAAGAGTTCACATGACCACAACGTAAGCACTGACACCAGCCAACAGCATGGAAGCCTTCATGGTCCAAACACCTTAAGACATTCAAAACTGATTTGTTAATAGCTTAATTTCTGTTGTCTTAAGACATACAAATTAATATTAATGCAGACATTATTAGACATTATGGGAACTCAACAATCTCTAACCAGGAGCTTTGCATAACACAACAGAAAAGGCCTGAAACAATAAACACCACTAAGGAAACCTTCGTTTAGACAAGGCTACAACTACTTGAGATTTGTATGCTTATCAAATAATAAAATAAGATAGCATGCATGCCAGTATCTTTATTGAAGTGAATTAGTAATGACTCACCCTTATGTTTGAATCATCAATAACAGCCTAATTCTACAGATGATCAATGATTATGAAGACGGAATTCATGAAAAAATAGCATATTGTCAATATGACACCGTCCCCCCCAAAAAATCACAGATTATGTTTATAGGAAGCTTATGAGTTATTGATTGATTATTGCTTGATTATAACTGGCCATCACCAAAGGGAAAATGTAGAGCTGACAATTGGACAAATTTCTGATGCATCAGATGGATGCTAAGAGTGAAGTACTCACGACCATAAGTATCACTACTGAGAAAGACCCTTCCTCAAAATGAATGTGTCTACATTAAACAGACCTGTACCTAAAACACAGTGTGTGCCGTCTGTGAGTTAAAGTGTGTCAGTTACTGTCAACAGATCAGTGATGGGCACTGTGTCACTTGGGCCATGAATGATTATGAATGGTGTTACGAATGATACACACACACACAGATGCAGCTGCAGAACACATCATCGTGCACAGATACACACAGTATACAGTGCTTTTTTTGTTTACTCCTGCAGTGCTGTCTTTCCGCCCACCAACACACACACATTGTACTGTGTCTGTCTATGTGTCAGAACGAACTGCAGGAGTGTGTTGAAGGCACTGTGGCTTAAGGACATGACAAGAAATAGAGGTGTAACTCGACCAGCTCATGGGAACACAGAAAGCATACAAAGTGTGTGTGTGTCTGTCTGAGTTGACATTCAACTGTTTTGATTCCAGCTCCTCTCAGGACCGTGCTGTTAACAGTACTGAAGCAATGAAGAGCTGCAGGGTGGAAATGGCCAGAGACACATCCTCAGACAGAACTGTGCATCACATGGAATCTCAAATAGACTCCGACAGCTTTGACCTCTCCAATACTGACACCTGAATCTTTCCCTAATGCAGCTTTGGTATCTGTGGACAGCAAGTGGCAAACACACATCTTGAATTTGAGTCAGTGAGTACTGTGTGTCAGATAAGATTCCTCCCTTGTAAAATCACTCTATTAAAAATATTTTCTTTTGAGTTAAGGAGGTTAAAAGCCCTCAATACAACCATAATGATACGCAGACCAACTCTCTCCCTCATGTCATCAACTTATATTCATGTCAGCTGCACTGGTAAATAAATGAGCGTCCACAGAACTTCTGATAAAGGTGAGTTATGTCAGCATATATGAATTAAATTAAAGATTTAACTTTCACACAAATTCAGTTTAGTTTCCAGAGGACAGCAGTTAGTTTTAAGAATCATCTCGATCCTCTTGCTCAACTGGAGCAAACATTTAATGTTTGGGCTGTACACAAAATATTGGCAGCTTGGATTTGATTTGATATTTGTATTGGTCTTAAATAGCCAACATCAGTCAGAACAAGATAAAAAGCATTATCAGTTCAATGCAACATTTTCCAGTAGTTACAAAAGGCTTTACAGTAAACTGAATCAGCAGGCAGCTACAGTAATGAAAACAAGATAAGAAAGATGATAGTAAGGCCAATAGTACAAAAGAAAACCAGAAACTGGAAAGGTCATTAATGGAAAGGTGATTGCAGACACCTGATGACTGCACACACCTGAACAAGAGGCCATTGAGCTCACAGGTGACAAGGTCAAAATATGATGAATAGATTGTATTTTTAAAAGACAAATATACAGATATATACAAGATATATGCATAATGCCATTTACCATTCATGGCAACAGCAGCCGACCACATGCACCAGAGCCACCACAAAAAGGACCAACATTTCCTCATTTAATCCTGGATATGTCCTGATGTTGCCTTCAATTGGTATAAATAAAAAGTTTGTCTCTGTAGTAATAATTTCAGTTGATCACCAAGCCAAATGTTCTTTTTGATGATTTCTAGGCCTTCAACCATAAGTCTGTCTGGATTGCTATTATGTACTTTATAAACATGCTTAGCCATAGGTAAATCCAAAATGTTTGCAAAATGCCAACTTTTATTCTTATTGGGAGAGAGATAGGTAGTTACTATCCTGTCCCATAGTATACTATCCTTTTAATGGAATTTACTGGAGAGCTGTATCCTGTGATGAAGTACACATTCTCCTGTCCTAAAGATTTCCTTTCAGATGTGGAGGTAGATGAAACATTTTTGAAAACATCCCGGACAATTTTTGTTTTATGGCATCTCTGTGCAACCGGGGTACAAAACACATGACGGCCTCCTTCTACCACACAAACCAACTCACTGTAATGTAAGCCGCACACATCGTGACAGCACACACACATCGTGACACACAGCCAAGCAACCATGAGTGACAGACACTTCAGAACCACAGACAGCAAACAAGGATCACGTCAATTTGGGACCCAGCACCACAAACAAGCAATATTCTTAATAAGTATTATGAGGTTGGCATAGAGATCTATAGGTCCACAGTATGTTAGGGTTTATTAGGGGAAATGTTATTATGCAGAATTACAAGGCTAAACAAAACAAACAAAAAAACAAAAAACTTGCACTCCCTCTTGTAAAATAGTAAAGATAAATCTATACTAATAACCACCACCGGCTAACAATTACAGCTATAAAAAAGCTTAATGTTTAATTAAATAACTCACCCTTTGATGGTCAAGTGTAATTGCAGGAGCTAAAATGCCTCTCAAAGCTTTGTTTTTCTGCACCAAAGTAAGCTCTGCTGTTGTTTTTTCTTTTTTGATTAACTCCATTAACCATCATGAATCAGCAGGCTAGCTGGCTGGTGTAAGTGCCCCCCCCCCAGCCCGTGATTGGTTCTCTCCACAGTGGGCGGAACTTGTCGTAAAGTTAGCCATAAAAAAGCCCACCCAGTTAGAGTGACGATATGATTGGTCAGTTTTACTGTCATTTGAAATGAGTCTCTGATTGCATTACTATTTCCAGATCCTCTGTAAATTTGTAGCAGGACAATCAGAAAAAGCAGGTATTTTCCTCCTAGCAACTGCAGGGGTGCTATGCAATGGTGCATTTTCATTTAACCCTTTATATTCCAACACAAAGTGAGGAAACAGTTTGAGGGTTAATTTCCTTAGAAACATTTGGTTTAGATGTTGACTGTCAAATTCTAATCGTCAAATTTACAGCCACAACCCCCTCAGAGCATTGTAAATATTAAATATGATTAACAAGAACAGCCACAACACAAACACACATTTGGTTCCATTCACAACCATTTATTGATCAAAAATGCAAACATGAAAAACATACGTATAAAAAACCTAGCAGGGTGAGGAGCAGTCTTCAATCCAGTCCTCTCTAGCAGCAGCAGATACTGATCCTGTTGTCCTCACTACAGGAAAGTCCAGTTGATGCTGTCATGTCTGCGTCTGTTTTCGTTTCTAAGATGACAAATAAGATCTAAACACATCACAGTAAATAAATATACATGCACCGTATGAGGTTGCAGTATGTGATCCCAGCCGTCAATGTTAAATTGTGAGTTTTGTGTTGTCACGTGCACAGTAAGAATAACTATTTAAACTGAACAGCATTAAGATAACGTGGATCAGGTAAAATGCTCTGCACCTTGGAGGGCTGCTGGTGACTGCAGGGGTAAATCATTTAGTATGACTGATTTAGCCAATGATAACTTACCATTATTGTACTGCATTAATGGTTAGCATTAATGCTAGCTGTTAGCGTTAGCATGTATCGCTAGCTAACATTAGCTTTTGGCTCAGTTAACAACAGTATTACGTCAGTTGGTGTAACATAAAAAGCTTCATGTTTGTTGTATGTGGTTTACCTTCAGCTGACTGCTCGTCGTCTCTGCGTCTCCACAGAGTCCTCAGCTGGTTAAAATAAAATGCTCAGCCGAAAAGGTCAGCTGTAACACCCACCCACAAAGTTTCTAGTATTTTGAAAAGTACTACCACCAAAGCAGGGACTTTTCTGAGGGTACAAAAAAAAAACACAACTTTCTTTTAGACCCTGGTTCATGTGGAAGTGCAGCTCTTGGCTATTGCCGCTCCTAAAAACTGGTGTGGAGCAGGCTATTCTAGGAAATGAATAAAAAAAAAAAAACCTCATACAACTGTTTCTGTGGTTAGAACTCAAACAATCATGAAGTAGAAAAGGTCCCCCCTCAGAACCAGTCCATAAGAAAGATCAACTGGTCACCGACTATTAAAAAAGGTAGAAGAGGCAACGACCAATATTTCTATTAGATTTGAAATCAAATGTCACAAGGAGGCACACAACAAGAGTGAACCTCCTACACATTGAATGACCAGCAGAGAAGGAGTAATAACCACCTTCATTTAAACAAAAAATATTCATGTATTTCAATAATCACACAAAATTCCCACAGTCCACAAAGTAAATTATAAACCAAATCAATAATCCGATACAGGTTTTCTTCACTCCCAGCAAAACTCCATTGAGAAAAATAAAGAAATACCTTTCAGTTCAACTTCAAGACTGTCATCAAAAAGTAAATAATGTTCTGATGTTTTTATGTTTGTTTTTATTATGTCTGTAAATAGCAACAACAGAAAAACAAAAGACCCTCAAATGAATAAATTGTGTTGCCTCAGTCAGTCAGTCCAATCCAGTCTAGTGGAAGTCCAGTCCGGGTTTTGCTGTTATGACGCAGGTGAGTGTTACCGGCGGATGTGGCGATCTGACGCAGTGATCAGACGTTTCTTCACGAGGCATTAACGACCTCACTCTCTTTTCCCACCGCGCGATCGGCGTCCTGCTCCATTTTCCTTCCTCTCTTCACCTCCTCTCCTCTGACTACTGGACCAAGGAGTCAATGAAATAACCGGAAATTGAATTGTGGCGTGAGCCGCGGGGCATTTCCAGGATGTGCACAGGTGCTACAATCAGGAGGAGGAAATCCGGAGTGTCACAAATTCATCCGCGCTGAAAATTCAACTCTGTAAACTTTCACGGTCACTTTTCACAATTCAGTTTCCAAAAAGACACACATTGAGCAACATTTGAAAAACATTTTAATAGTGTTTCATTTGTTTTTCTATTCTCAGCAAATACTGTAGTCTCATGTGTCACCGTCCAGACCTGTTACCATGGTAACGTTTTAGCCTGAGTCGGCATCTGTTGTTAATTGTAGCGTTCAGGGTGATGCTGTAAATTCTGGACCCTGCACAAAGGCTCTTTCTCAGGACCCCTCCCCGCATTAACAGCTATTTATTCTCTTCTCTCTGTGGGCCCTCCTTTCTTCCTTCCTTTTATTTTGTTCGGGTGTTTTTCACATTACTGTGGAGCAGTGTAGGTGCGTCACGAGGATTGAGTCACACCTGAATCGGCTCCTCCTGACTGCCATATTAGAGGGCTCAATATGTCAGAGGTGGCTCATTAGGGTTTTGTTGGGTACATTTTTCACCGTGCACTCTGGCTACACTACATTTGCCCATGTTTACGTGCTCCCTACATCTCTGATAACTCAGATTTTTATGTTTAAGCATATTTGTAAATGGTTAAGCACTGGATGAATGTTAGTTTTTCTTTAATCATGGGCTGGTCATGGTCTGCCTTGTTTTGTCTGGACTCTGGACTGCTGATTGACCAAAATTGTTCTTTGATGAATTAAACATTAGTTCTGTATATCTGTATAAAACAGCTTGGATGATCACATACCCTTACACAAGCCCATTCGTATGTAATATAGAATTTTGAGCTCTAATGACCATTGAAGAAGAAGCTCCTGCAGACAGCAGTAATGCAGTTACAGCTTGGAAACTAGGCAGCCAGCTTTTCCTTCCTTCCTTCTAACAACAAAACACAGATCTACAAATACAATTCTTAACTTTGTCTGATTCATCTGTTTGTATTTGATATCTGACTAATGAAACATCAGTGTGTCACAAGAACTTTATTGGATATTTGTCTTTCCTGAACCAAAAATACAAATCCTAAGTAATGTATCAGTCTAGATGTTTGGCTGACCCTAATATGAGCGTGCCTAACTAACTAACATATAATTATATATCTACATTATCATATGGGATTACAGACTACAGTACATAAAGCCCCATTCAGGACTCACCCATCAGATGTTTGGAAACTGGTGTAACACTAGTTTAGGTAACACTGGTGGCTCCGTCCTATTAAAGTACTCAGTTTGATCTTCTTCTTTGATCTTTTCTCATGGAAGTGACTCTTTGCTGAACAGTACAGCTCCTTTTCCATGTTGAATTCTTTTACTTGATTGTCTTCATTAACTGGTGAGGATGCTGATTTTTTGCTTCAGCCTCAGTATTTTTTGCATCATTACACTAGTCAGCATGACATTATGTATGCAGCTGTCAAATTAACATTTAAAACCTTTTTTTTTTCATATGAGTCAGATGGACACAAACAGTCAGCCAGAAGCAAAAATGTCATAAACAGTCAGCAACTAAAAATGAGAAGGCTGCTTTTGATGACTTCTGTCTGAAATCAAGGAACAATAGTTTCAAAATGTACAGCAGATTTCAAGCAGTAAATCTCTAAACCTTGTCACTGTTAAGTGCATATACTGTAGAGTTGTGGTAACAATTGTCCCAACAGTAACTGATTTAGTTGGGCCTTACTGAAAGATCAATTTGCATCATCTCTAGGGGGAAAGATAAATGGTCCCTATACACATTTCAAGTAAGTGTTTTCTATAAAAATACATTTTCTCAAATTTAAAGATGTCCTTGTAATATTAAGCACTGATCTATTTGAAATCTTATATGAAAGAATATATTATTTATATATTTTATACTAATCAAGACTCAAAGGACTATATAATGTAATTGGGGTCAGTCATAATGGCAAATGCACAGACAGTTATCACCCAGGCCTCCAGTTCCACACAGTTTTATGGGCCTTTTTCTTTCGTCCTTCCCTCATTGTTTTGTTTTTATCACCCTGCAACTCCCTCTGTTCTCATAATGTGATTTTCAGCCACAGTGGTTTTCAGTGAATCAGCTCTAAAAACACATTGTATGCTAAGTGGAGGGTGAATATTGGACTGACATTCATCTGGTGGCCAAAAGCACATCTCCAAATGAGTGCCGATGCTCGCTTACATGATCACCAAGTTTTGTGCTCCTAGTTTTTTTCTGCTCTCTCAAAGTGATAAGCCAAGAAGAGCTCTGCAGGTCTGAAAAGCATAGCGTTGAGCCTGTAACTTTCAGTGTCAGTGAATCACACACTCAGTCTTTGAAAAATCATATGTATTGTACACTAAATTATGCAAACAAGCTTAAGATGTTGATTTTAAAGGGTTAGGGTTACAGCACTGAGAGCACTCCAAAACATCTCTGTACAGTTAATTAAAGTTATCATAAAGATCACACACATCATTCTTCTCCCTTTTTAACAGAGACAAAATGTATTCTCTTTATCCTTGCTGTTGATTTGTGTAATATAATATTCAACAAGTTCTGTCCTTGAAGTACTCAGCAGAAAACTCCAGTCAACTTCATCATTTGAAATGCACAGCTGAGGCCTGTTACAGCGTGATCGACGGGATGCCAGTGTGTGCCAAGGAGAGTGAGTGACTGATGGTTTGTGCTGGCATGTGCAGAGGCAAGACGGCACAATTTAAAAACACGTAGCTCTTGAGCCTCTGATAGACTGAATAGAACATAGTTGTACAGTAGCAGGACCCCGAGTATAATATTTTGTTGCTGCATCCAAACTATGACAACAATAACAGCAGCTACTGATGTACTAACAGGCTGTGCAGAGAACTTTGTCATGCAAAAAAGAAAAGAAGGTTTTATTTTCTCTTTGAACCAACAGAACATGAATGTGTTTTAAAAATGTGCAAAACATAAGAAGGAGCATGCAAATACTGTAGATTCCTATTTACGTCTAATGTGTGTTATGAAGACGGAAAGTTGTTGCCATAAAAGTCAGTGCAGGCAACAATCACACATCCATGATGAGGTTTGCAAAATCAGAGAACAAGCAAAAAGATTGGAGATTGTCAAAGTAGTATTTGTAATTTAGACCTTTTGGGGAGGCTGGATTACCAGGCAAAGGGGGCGGCTGCCCTAAAGTCACAGAAAGTCCTGGGTTAACTGTGTGGCAATGAGCCAATTGTTTGCTACTGAAGACAGATTTTTAAAAATGAATGACTCAGTTCCTAAAACAGCTGGCCACTCAAACAGAGGGATCGTGCATGTGTTGAGGACTGGTTTCAGTGAACATTTCTAACAGCAGGGCAGTGTGTGATTCAAAACGAACTAGCATGTGTGTGTTCGTGTTTATGAAGGCACATGTCACCCACTGGAACGGTGTGGCTTACTAGTGTTTTCGTATGGTGTGTGAATAGCAATGGCACAGAGAAATAGGATAAATCTGGCTTTGGAAACACTGACAATGCTAACAACCAAGTTTCTACATGGCTACAAACACCTAATACAACCATGATGGTTTGCACTTGTGCCACCCATTCAGTTAGTCCTAGTCCTAGTCATCCACAAAAGGATCATTTATAACATGTACCATCAGTAAGACAGCAACACAACTGAGTGAATCATACTTAATTTAGCATCATATTATCTGTTAAGTCTGAAAACATAGTGGCTGTTACCGAAATGTTCTCACTGTTTAAAACAAAGGGAGCAGTGATCTTGGGATTGAAGGACAACTGGCAGATTTTGGTTACATACTAAGCCACATGGTGAATGCAGACTCAATTCTAATAAGCATAACGCTAGAAGCTGGGCAATTATTTTTTTCAAGAGAAATGGCTTGTTATTTCACACATTAAGTAAGTTGTCAATTTAAATGTGAAGCTAAAATCAATTCTCAAAACTGTGTTACCTTTGAAATGGACTACAAGGTCCATGAGTGTAAAAACAGTGCTAGACAGCCTGATGGCGAAAAGGGCATTGTGTTGTTAAAGAATCCAAGATATTGAGTTGAGTTTTTCAGTTTTTTTTCCCTCAAACTCCACTATTGGGTATAATGTAAAATGTTAATTATAAAGCCACTACATAAAGTTGGCAAATTTCATGTGTCAGTATGACCCCAGCTGCCTATAATGTTCAACACCATTTTCATCATTTTTTCACTTTGGCCCAGGAAGACACAGATTTCCTTTGATTGACATGTGTAATCAGAAACTTGTCAGTGTAGAATTCTGTGTAATTGTTTAAAACAAGAACTGACAATAAAAACCCAGTTCCTCAAAATGAGGGTTAAAATATTATAAAGAAAAAAAATAGCAGAGAAACAGTTTGCAAATGGGGCGGCAGTAGCTCAGTCTGTGGGGACTTGGCTTGGGAACCAGAGGGTCGCCAGTTCAAGTCCCCACAGACCAGTCTATATGGAGGTGGACTGGTAGCTGGAGAGGTGCCAGTTCACCTCCTGAGCACTGCCGAGGTGCCCTTGAGCAAGGCACCGAACCCCAAAACTTGCTCGGGGCGCTCTGAAGGTGCAGCCCCCCCACTCTGGCATCTCTCCCTGCCAGCTTGCATGTGCATGTGTGTGTATTCCCTATGTATATGTAAAAATGTGTGTTAACATAAAAACAGAGTGAAAAATGTTAATTTTCCCATGTGGGATAAATAAAGGATTCTTAAATGGTGTCGCTTCAAGGTCTCTTATCTCTAGTTCTAGTCAGACTGGATTAGTATCACTTCAGTTTTTACAGCTCCACTCTGTAATCCTAATCCCCATCTGGCCTGGCGGTCTGTTTTTACCTTTCAACCATGAGAAAAGCCCAGCTTCAGAAACCAGATATGTCATAATCTATCAGTCTTTTGACTCTTACATGTTGGACAGCATGCTTAGACTACAGCTAATTACACACACCCGGATGTATGCTTTAATTACACACCAGAGTGCAGGGAAGCATGGATCCTGCATCCTTTGTGTTATAATGACACCCCCCTGTGAATTTAAAACACATGCACATCAATGGGTGACATACATCAAGAGTCGTGCTAATATGTTGTTGTGTTGAGGATTATTATGTGCCCCTGAGAAACCAATCCTCTCCCAGCAGTGTCTGCCTTTCCTTTGACACTTGGCCCCCCTCCTCAAGGGTAAAAGGGTATTCTAAACATTCATTCATTTTGTAAATATGGTGTGGTATGTAGCACATTTTATATATTTAAATTTAAGTTGCTGTTGTTTTTTTTTTTGTTTTTTTTTATCTAGAAAGAGAAACCAGCAGATGCCCATATCATGAAGTAGCAGAGATTAGGGACAGATTAGTTTGATGGTATCATGGCTATATTTAGGTTTAACTAGCACAATTTCAGTCTGAGTAGATGACCATGGTCATTTATGTAATGCCTGACCTGCTACCTCATTACATAAGTTTAGAGGAGATCAAAACATGTAAACAGTCAATGTGTGACATTATCATCATAAAAGCTGACACAAACAAAGGCTCTGCGGTGAGGAATAAAACACAGACATTTTTATAGATCCTCTGTGTCACTTGATTTCCACAATAATAATGTCAGATCACGAGTACAAAGTGTCCATATGATGATGAAATCTTTTTATGCTTCATGAGATGACTAATATAAATAAAAAGTATGGGTACTGTTGCACATAAACATCTACACTTAGAGAAATATTTGTCAAAGTATTTCAATAACAACTGTATAGCTTTTAAGCCAGATAATACAAAGACTAAATTGAACCTCATTATACAGTTCCTGATGTATACAATTATACACACACACACACATAACTAATCTACTGGAGTACACTTTGGGGAGAACATAATGTTACTGAACCTGCTCCCTTACTGTGAGCATCAGGTTACTTAACTCTGCAGTGTGTGTGGGTAAATGTGTGCCTCATTGGATTGGGCAGTGGCTCCAAAATAATGAAGTTCCATCTTTTTAAAAAACCTTTTAATAGTTTTCTGTGTGTGCATAGCAAGTTCCTCCAGCAAAATATGGATCTGTTTTCAGTCTCTGTCAAACGTCAGAGCAAGAATTCATATTTACAGATAATCTAATAGTCTACTGCTCTGGCATCTGTATAGAGCGCCAATCTGTTTGTCCTTGGCTCTAACTTATCTCTGCCGCTTTTGTTGCATGTCACTTCAATATTTTTCACCCAGGGCTAAACCACTTTTAGGCATATTAATGGCTGACCCTGAAACTTCCTTGGGAGTCAAAGTAAACAGACTCTGACCACTCTTCCTCCTGATCGACACTAATAGCAACAGGACAGTAAGGTAGGATAAATGAAAGGCAAAAAAAAAAGTAAAAGGTTATGCACCACAACATTTTTTATCTTTTCCACTTTATACTTTAAACTGGCTATTTTCACCCAAATCTGCAACACCATGTGGCTTCTATAACCAGTTTCATTCAACCATTTCTCACTGTTTAGCAGTTGAATTCTCGCTGCTGTATATAGCACTGTTTTCAGTGAAAAAGCTCTAAAAACACACTGTACACTGCCCACTCAGCACCAAATGGCAGACAGACACACTGTCAAGCAGGTGAACATAGTACACAGTGGAGCATTTAGCAGCTACAGAGCAAGAGATTTCCCTCAGGAGTTGGTGGCCACCAGGTGGCCCAAGAAATGACTCCAAATACCTACAACTGCCAGATGTGCAAATAAGTAACTATTTCTGCTGTGTCCAAGTTGCAAAAAAAACATAAAACAAAAACAAATATATAATAAATACATTCAATTATTACAGTTTAAAGCATTTATTTTGACCTCAGTATAAAAATCTAATTAAAACTAACAAAATATTTTTCTTGTTCTGCGCAACAACATAAATGAGCTGTTCTATCAGCTCCATTAGGTGAAGTGAAAGTGAAAGGTGAAGTGAAAAAAGCGCAGTGGTGCTTTGAGCTAAATGCTAATCTCTGCCTGCTAACATGGCAATGTTAATATACTGATGCTAAAGTGTTACTATTTATCATGTTCTCTATCCTAGTTTAGCATACATTTGTTAGTTTTCACCAAGAGAAGAAGTATTACTGAGGGTAATGGGTATGCCTTTAAGTCTGAAGGTATTTGATCATAAAACATACATGGAGGTGGGCATGGTTGGCAGTCAGCTGCAGGAGAGAGAAAGATGTGTGGATGGCTTATAAGAGCAGTGCCAGGTGAGCTGACACAGCAGAATTGTGTGTGTGTGCAATATCAATAAAAGTAAGGAGATTATAAGTGAGCAGATTGAAGTAGCTGAGAGAACTTGAGAGAACTGATAGTGAGTCATGATACACCATAGTATTGGACAACTAAAACATTTAATCCAATGATGTCACATGATGAAACATTAAGGGGTCACCATAATGATTACAGTTCATCCTGTGGAGGAATGTGTGTACCATATTGTAATGGAAACCCATATAAAGTAGTTGAGATATTTCACACAAAGCCACAAATGCCAACGTCCTGGTGGTGCTAGAGGAAAAGTCAGGGGACCATTAAAGACATTAGGATTCATCCTCTGAGGACCATAAATGTCTTTATAAAATAGACTGACAGACTGGGCATCCCCAGAGTCAAATGGCTAAAAATGAGAGACAGACGTGATTACTTTGGAGGTGAAAGTCAAGGTTGAAGACCACATTACTGTTGTGTGATTGTCTGTTAGAATATTTGCCGGTGATAATGATACTTCTGTTGTGAATTTACTCAGTTCAAGAATCTTTTTGTTGAATAGCCACTACTTTGGATAATTCCTCAATAAATCATTTAGATAGATGATAACTGACTGAGTTTGAATTCACTTTAACACAACAGCAGTATTACGATCATACATGCTATATTACAGAGCCAAATCTGTGTCACAGTCCAGCCCTATGAGAAAGTACAGGGCTGAGCACACACACACGCACACATACATTGGTACACATACAGGAAGCTTAATGTGTGGTTCTGATCAATTCACATGGCCCTGCTTCAGAGCATCTTCATGAACAGAGAGAAACAAAAAAAAAACTTAAATCAGCGATATCAAACAGTGGCTGGCATCCATGGTTAACGGCTGATTTTCTGAAATTAGAGGAAGCAACCCATCCTGTTGAGCTGTGGCCAAACAGAGCAGGAGAATAATTAGAGGCTTTGATGTCTCTGAAAAGGGTTGCCCCTTTCCGACCAAGAAAGTTAGTTGGATTCTTCTTGCTTTATCTCTTGGTCTCCTTCTCTTTTGCTCTCTTTGCCTCAGTGAGTTCCAGTTCCTTTGTATGCACAGTCAAGGCTTCAGGGAACTTCCTCGTCTTTGTTCTTTTTCAGTCCTTTCCCATTTCTTCCCCTCCTCATGTACTCTCCTTCTTATCCCATTTTATTTCTCTCTCCGCTTTCTTCTTAAAATAAATAAATTTGATAAAATGTCCTAAAAATGCAGCACATTTAGAACCTTCTGACACCTTGTTTCTTCTTTCAATGGGAGGAGATCTGTCTCCACACTTCCTATTCCTTCCTCTCCCTCCTTCCCCTTCCTGACAACAAGGCTACGATCTCCACAACTTCTCTAAATTACAAGGAGCCTGTCATGTCAGGGCAACCCAGAATTACCTTGGGTATAGTACTGAGAGTGGATTCTGCGGGCCTGGACATTACCTGCATTCTAACTATGTGGCATCTGTGTGTGACACTGCAACCGGTGTTGCCAATAAGTTCTACTTTTGTTGTCAAGTTCTACTTTTCAATTGAACACCGCTGTGCTTCCAGATTTATATCTGGACCCATACTCCAAACCTACAAAAAGCATGCAAAGTGGTTTTAATCACTATAATTCAAACTCAAGTTGCAAATTGAAGCAAGAAATGTAACAGGTTGATGCAATTAATGTCCATACAACATGATACAAGGATTCACTGAATGGTTTGATGAGCCCTTTGATGGGCTTCACAGTCACTAAATCAAATGAACAGACTTTGAGATTTGGAGAACATATTAGACAGTGCTCTCCATTGTCTAATGTGTCACTGCTCATCCAGACAAAGAATCCGTGCAAAAGGGGAGCTGACTGTTCTGGCTCATGGTGGACACCTTTCAAAGACACTTTAGGTTGGTCTGAACTTTTATCTGTCACCCATATGCTATAGATATTTGTTTGGCTTGTTTGTATTTATTGTTCATTAAAAAAATATGTTTTCATGCAAGTGGTAGAGATAAGACCTTATATCTAATCTATGATATTTTAGATAAACTACTTATGTACAGCTTTTATATCAAATTCAAAACTATCTTGCCACTTTGCAACGCCAATGTAAAAAGTAGTGTAAGGCAGAAAGACAGAGGTCAGGATGATGAACTGACACATAGTACATCTGCCTTTTATGCAGGAAGATACGAGGAGTGATACTGTATTCTGGATAGTGTTCTAAATAATTGCAACACAAGAGGAAGTTAATATAGACAGAGTCACGTAAAATCTTTATTTTCATTCTTTCAAACATTGTCACCTCATCTGTTCATTACATTTCCCAAAATGCTAAATTCTACAGTGGTCCATGAGCACTGTTGCAGCTGCATTACATTAGATCACCTTTTGATAAACTGCAGTCTGTGTTATAGGTTTGTGCGAAGGAAGCACGCACAAGAGCTTTAGCATGTTCCTCATGATGCACCATTGTCAAGAATTTACAATTAATATATGTTAGGCAAGCCATTTGCCGTTTAACACTGCTGTGTGTTGTATGTTAGCAGAATAAAAGCTACAATAACACAAACACACTGTAAACTGCTTGCTCAACTAATTTCTTTCTCCTTCTGACACAGCTTTCAACTGTGAGCTTCTCTTGGTGCATGATACAGTGAAAATAATGGACATATTGTGGTCAACCAGAGGAAAAAGCCAAGCCAGTTGAACATATGGGCAGATCCCAAAGTCTGGTTAGGGGAGGTAATAGAGGTAGTGTTTACCCAGTCTGGGTAGTGTGCCCCTGGGCCAAATGGCACTCATGACAGCCCATCAAGAGAGACCTTCTCTCACTTTGCTTCCGTGTGTCATAGTGAGTCAGTTTTGAAACAAAGGAGCAAGCAGGTAACACTGCTGGGACTCACCAAAGGACTGAAAGGAAGCTCATTGGTTCAAGTGAGTCTACATCAATCACACAAACACAATCATGGAACAATGTTGGATGGATCACATGGTCAGTCTCTCTCTCTCTACACCAAAAGAAACTGATATCCATCATCACCAGGGAGAAGGTAGATCCTCACCACAGTGTTCAGAGAGGCTCACTATCCTTTCTCTGCTCTGCCCACAGGACAGTTGAACAGCTCTGGATAGGAGGAATCTTCTGCCCCCCCTCCCATTTCCATCCTCTGTATATAAGTCTCCTATTTTACAGTGGATCTTGCCTCCACATCCTCGTGGGTTGCCACAATATGTACACATGCTTTCGTCACAATCTAGCTCTCTGTCTGTCCTCTGCAGTCCTCCTTCACTGACATTTTCCATCCATCCTCTTGTTGCTCCTGGACTTTCCACCCTTTCCCTATTAACTGACGCCACACCCATCTACTCACCTGTTTCCAATTCCCTCATCAGCCATGCAGTTACCTGACCATCGGAGCTCTCGTTGCCCTACTTTCTTCATCAGTTCTCCGGATATTTAACCAGCCCTTTCTTTCACCCTCGTCACCTGAACCTTTACCTGGACTTGAACCTGCCTGCAAGCTCTTTTTGTCAATAAATCACTGAAGTAATCCACTAACCCTAACCTTAACTTTGACACTCTTCGCTTTCTTTCATACTACCTACGTACACAATAAACTTTCCAGGAGTGTGATAAGGAGACATCAATAAATGAGATCTGATGTGTTAGCAGATTCCTTGTTTTTCTCCAACATCAATTGAAAATAATCCCTTAGTTACTCAAGTCCAGTGTTCTAGACAACCCACGTGCCAAATATAACACAGACACTGGACAGTTCTGCAGATCACTGAATTTCACTACCCAACTGCATAAAGTCATGCCAGTCATTTAGTTCAACAGCTCAGTATATGATGGAATGAACAAGATGTCTTTCTGTGGCCATTCCCAGTCATCTACATATCACAAGAGTTGAAAATTTGTCCACAGCACTGCTTCAAACCAGAACCAGAAAATTGTATTAAGATAAGATCTTATATTGATCCCACAGTGGGGAAATTCCACTGTCACAGCAGCTCAAAAAACAAGTAAAAGAGACATTAAATAGTAGATGAAAAAACACACAAGACATAAAAAACAGTATTTACAATAAATAGTGAAAATAGTAATAATAATAACAGAAAAAAAAGAAAGAAACAGAAACAGAAACAGTATTTATATACACAGCCTCACCCTAGTTAGATGTGCTGTGGTGAGGTGTTATTGCACAGGTGAATATGGATATGTAGCAGATATGACTGAACAGTAGAGTAAATGAGTGGAATGCAAAAAAGACCATAAAGTGCATGGCTAGGACATCAGTAAACATCAGTAAACATCAGTGCAATGATGAAACATCAGTAAACATCAGTCCTACTGTGGTATGGAAGTGTTTGTTACGATGACAAAGGTTTATAGTGCAGCATTAAACAGTCTGATGGTGTTTGGGATGAAGGACCTGTGGAAGCGCTCCTTCCTACACCTTGGGTGTCTGAGTCTGTTACTGAAGGAGCTGCTTAAGGCCCCCACAGTCTGATGCAGAGGGTGGGAGGTGTTGTCCATGATGGTGGACAGTTTTGCCAGAGACCCTCCTCTCCCCCATCACCTCGATGGTGTAAAATTTAGAGTGGATTTTAAAATCCTTCTCCTCACATATAAGGCTCTGCATGGTCTGGCACCATCATATCTTAATGAATTGATAACTCCTTATCAACCGACTAGAGCGCTGCGCTCCCAAAACGCAGGCTTACTTGTAGTTCCCAGGGTTTCCAGAAGTAGTCTAGGGGGCAGGGGGCAGAGCCTTCAGCTATCAGGCCCCTGTTCTCTGGAACCAGCTCCCAGTCTGGGTCCGAGAGGCAGACACAGTGTCAGTGTTTAAGAATAGACTTAAAACCTTCCTTTTTGATAAAGCTTATAGTTAGGGTGGGCACAGGCTCGCCCTTAGTTATGCTGCTATAGGTTTAGACTGCCGGGGGGCTCCCATGATGCATCGGGCACCTCTCCCTCTTCCTCTGCTTCCTTTACTCATATTATGGTAGTAGTGCAAACTGGAGTCACTTTTAGAAACTGGTTAAAGTGGCTAAACTGGTTAAAGTAGTTAAATTGGCTAAAGTGTCAAAACGGTTAATGTGAATACTCTTATGTCCTGTAAAGTGCATGTTACTGCCGGAGCCCCGGTCCTCTTTGTTCTCTCCAGTCTTGCAGGTTCCTCACTGATTCTGGTTGTGGTCCATCTGTCTGAGGTTCACTGGCCTGGTGGGGACATGATCTGTGTCTGTGCTGTGGAGAGAAGGTCGAGTGGCCCAGAGCTCCATATGAGGACATCTAGAGATGCACCTGGACTCACAGACTCATTTCCATTACCTGTGATACCTTCACACATGGACTAAACCAATGAACTCAGTATAGCTACAGCTTATTACGACTCATGTATAATTCCATAATATGATTGATGATGTTCTCTGTACATGTGGCATCTATTGCACGTCTGTCCGTCCCAGGGAGAGGGATCCCTCATCTGTGGCTCTTCCTCAGGTTTCTTCTTTTTCCCATAAAGGGTTTTTTGAAGTTTTTCCTGACTCGGTTCGAGGGTCTAAGGACAGAGGGTGTCACAACTGTACAGATTGTAAAGCCCTCCGAGGCAAACAATGTTTGTGATTTTGGGCTCTATAAATAAATAAATTTGAATTTGAATTTGAATTTGATGGAGTCCAGGGAGGCAGCCACAGACTGAGCTGGCTCTTTTAATCAGTCTGTTGAGCCTCTTCTTGTCCCGCTCAGAACAGAATTATATCACGCCAATACTGATCTGTCTTCATCAGCTGTGAATGCCAGCTAGACCTATAGCTTGTATGGGCATGGTACTCAACTTGAATTATAGAGCACTAGATGGGCAAACAGTTCTCTGTCAGATCTTACACCCTGTACACCTGCACACTTATTACATTCTTGTAATTATGGTTACTTATGCATACCCAGAGTTCAAAAACAGCTTCCCACTTAAATTAAAAGATGCTTCATCTTAAAAAAAAAACCTGGTCCCACTAAGCAGTATTAAATCCATAAATTTACATTTTTTGATTTTTTTGGCAATTTGGGAATAGTGTGAAACTGTTAAGTCAGCACTGATGTATTATCATCATAGCAATGCTAACATAACAATGCAACATTTCGGAGTTGGATAGGTGGCCATTTGATAAATATAAGTCCAATATCTACTCTTTTTTTAGTCCTGGATTGGTCTCTACTAACTTCTGTTGGAAATCTGGATCTTTAGCTGTTAAATGCTACAAAACTTTGTCTGTTTTTCTTTGCTGCTGGACAGGCTCAATCGCTGAAAGACACTGTTGGAGAAAAAATGATAATTCCAATTTGCCAACCAAAGAAGAAAAGCACTCCATAGTCCCAAAGAACGAGTCAGAACTCCAGCAAGATTGTGTTGAAGGTTATTGTTCACACAAAAGAAGACAATAAACCAAGGTGTTCACCGGCAAAGGACAGTATCTGCTTTTTTTGTGCTTTATCTTTTATACACAGTTTTCTGGGTACCTCCCCATGCTGTTTATCTAGTAATGCAAATTCAACAAATGTGCCAATATTGGAGCTATGCTGTATACTTCTAGGGGACACCCCAAAATGGGTATGCTGCATATTTGACAACACAGGACATCGCCCACATCTGGAGCTGGCACCCATTCTACTTTATCAGCATTTTTTTCAGCAGGTGTTTAACATGAGGACACAGAATGAGGGCACAGTGAACAGCATTTTTAGTATGCCAAATACATGATTACAAATTTGATGATCTATAAGATGAAAAGGCTACATGATTATTCACTATGTATTATATATATATATATATATATATATATATATATATATATATATATATATATATATATATATATATAATATTAATGAAAATAAGTTAATATAATTTAAAATAAGGTTACTTTATTACTGTAACATTTTCTTTTTACCACAACAACACACTAATGAGAGTAGGTAGTGATAGGTAGGTTGTTGAAATACCCTGTGGAGCTCTGTAGGGGTGAGGAGAACTGCATAATTGGGCAAATATTTACTCTTGGTTAGCCACTATAGGCGACCCTTTTCTTTTGCTGATGCTACTTTTTCAAACATGGTTGTTGCATTTTATTGAAGGACTAAACAATTCTGTCTTTGCAAACATCAGTCATTCTTTGTGAATGAAAAGTGAAACACTGCCATCTTATACCTCTGGGCCACCATGATGTCTTGAAATGTTCATTTATTTAGTGCAGTGCTTCAGGAAATTTGCATTCTTGGCTGAGCATTTAACTAGAGTCTACAGCACAGCAGCAAGGCTAGAAAATAGACTTGACCAATGTGAAATGTGCATACAAATATTGTGTAAACAAACCATCCATCTTTCTCTGTCTGGATCTCTTGTATACACCTCACTCGCCTCGTCTCTCTTTTATCAATTCTTGGCTAAAAAATGGTAATCCTTTGCAGTTATCACCCACAACACACTCCTTCTCAGTGTCAAAAACACTCTGCAGTGTACAAAGCCCTACAGAAGCCTGATAGTACGAGGTGTTATCACAGTTTGATGACAACACAAGCTATTAATCTCATTACTACACATTTTACCCCAAAGAACTGAGAGGGAAGGAATGAATTACAATAGCAAAACATGTTCAGTATCAAGCAAAAAAAAAGGAACTTCGATGCTTTGTGTGAAATTGTGAGATAGTTCCTTCTTTGAATTGTCAGAGGAGACTAAGATGGACATAGTGTTTCTGATGAAAGACACAATGCCAGTTAATGGGATTATGACAACAATCTCTTATCACAGAGAAAAACTACTTCAGGTTACCCCCTCCACCCCGTCGGTTTCTACCCAGCACTACACCATTAACAAGGTCAGATGGGTTTACAAGGCAAATTAACAGACTTTTTAAAATCTACCATTAATATTTCTGTGCACTTGCTTTGAATATGAAAGGATTATGAAATGCTTATTACAGTATACAGGAGTATACAAGACTATTTTACCTGGTGATAAGAAAATGAATTGTACTACGCTCTTGAAGCTCAATTATTTTTATTGCTAGATAGGGGTTCTTGTAGTTTGGCCATGAATACAAACAAGAGGGCAACTTTATTAATCACTCTAGGGGAAATTCATTCATTTTCATTCTGTTGCAATATCTCATACACAGACCCAGAATACACACATGCACAGGCAGTAGCTATAAACATGCATTATGGCTTCTGTGCCTTGCTCAAGGAGATCTCAGAGGTGAACTAGCACATTTCCGTTCTAGCCGTTCTTGTTGATGATTATGAGCTTGACTGTCGAGTTCCCAAGCCAAGTCTCCAAAGACTGAGCTGCTGTTGCCCCCCAATGCCATTATATGCTCAGAGACATAATTAATGACTTTAGTATGGCATATACATTGATATACTGATCTGCTACAAGAAGCAGTCAGAACATGTGGAGCACATCAAATAAATTCTTCAAACGGTCCTGGAGAACTCATATTTTCAAGCTCTTTGTGAAAGCTGGAAAATGTGAGTTTCTCCTTACTGGCCTTCATGGCAGCTACTGGGAGCAGATAGATCCTCCAAAGGTGAAGGTGTTTCTCAACTTGTTGGTTCCCACATACAGAAACGACATACAGTCCCTGAACTCACCTTCCCTGTGGTCACCTACCGCTGGCAAAACATTTCATAATTTAAAGAGAATTTTTACCTGTGCACCCATTGTTTTCCCTGACCCTTTTTACCAGTTCATCATAGAGGTGGATGCCTCAGATTCCAGTGTCAGGGCCGTCCTTTCACAGATGATGTTGAACCAGAAGCTTCATCCATGTGCCTCTTTTTCTCCCACAAGCTTCCACCCATGGAAATGAACTACAACACTGGGAACAGAGAGCTCTTGGTAATAAAGATAACACTAAAGATGGAAGCCTTGGTTGGAGGGACAGAGGCAGCCATTAATTCTGTGGATGACACAAGAATCTGTACATCTGTTCTGCCAGGTGGGTTATTTTCTTTAATCATAGTTTAACCAGGTGTTCAGACTCCATGGCCTCCCCATTTTATTATCTCTGAGCAGTGGCCCTAATTTACCCCTTGTTTCTGGAGTCATTATGCCACAGTTTCCCCACTCTCCCCTAACTTTCACCCCAAGTACATTACAGAGTGGATGAATCAGGAAATGGAGATGACCATCCAATGTATTGCACCCCACGACTTACCTTGTTGCTTCAAATAACTTCTCTGAATAGAATATACACCCAGCTCCACCACAAGCTTTTTGCTATATTCCAGTCTTCCTAAGATTACCGGCCCCTTCTGCTCCCTAACTAGGATGCCACCGTCCCCTCTTCCCAAGACTTAATTTGACACTGTTCATTCATCTGGTAGCTGGTTTGCCACATCCACATCTCTTTTCTTGTTTCATGACTCCTGGATTTTAAGAAAAATCTGCTGTAATACGTCCATACGTTTGTGCCTCTTCTTTGCCAGCACCATTACAGAATCAAGTCACATTGTGTGGCATAGCCTAAACAGCTCAGACTAAACTTTAAATCTGAATAATGAACAATTACATAAAGCTTACATCATTGCCAAATTCAGGAGTTTCCAGACAGGAGAGTCTTGAACCCTGGAAAAAAAATCAACCCTGAGGACTAATATTCAGTCACTGGCCTATTTTCTCAACCTGTCCATGTACGGTATGCAATCACATCAAAGGGTGCCATTTGTTCACAGATGGGATCGCTGAATTATACAACAAAGAACACTCAAGTCTCCTGCCTTTGTCTTGACACTATGACCCACTGATATGTATGCAACTATTATTTGATTTATTTGGTGAGTGGTTCGGTCTTTACATTACACAATGCCTGTCTCAGACAAAGACTGCTTCATGATGCAATGAATATGCCATTCTGATTCTTTATATATGAAAGATAAAGATTGCATGCAATGAACTGTGTGAAAAAATGAAAACAAATATCACATTTTTTTTTTTTTTTCCTTTTTCATTACTAGTATGTCTCACATAATTTGTATAAAGAACTGGTAAAAGATTGTTGCGTGTTGCATGTATTATTGATGCTGGGTTTGTAGGTATTGTAGTTACTGTTCAGCTGGATATAAGTGAAGGTTTACCCTGCAAAGACACCATGTACTGTTAGCTTGGCTAGTCTTGTTACTTTAACATGTGCTTGTTGTTATGTCCTGTCAAATCTGTTAAGTGTTTGTCTGTCACATCTCGTTTCCTGTTCTGGCTTGTTTCATTTTATTTTGAAAGTCTAACTCTCCTCTCGTTTCAGGTCCCTTGACTTCCTGCCCTTGTGTGTTTCCCGCCTTTGTGATTGTCTGCCCCGCCCATGATTGTTTCCACCTGTTCCCCATTACCTCGTGTATATATAGTCCGTTTGCTTGTCATGTGACTTCAAGCCTGCTTGACTGATCAAGCTGTTTGTAAGATCTAGCTTTTATTAAAACCTGTTAAAACTCTGCCTGCTGTCTTGTCGTCCTGAGTCTCCTGCCTGAGCTAATCATTACACTTGTGCAGTAATGTGATATTTTTGTTCAGTTCACACTGCACCCTGTGTTTGAGTTAAAAGGGTCCACAGGGTAACTGAGCACTACATGTGGCCCATGGTCCACAGTATTTCATGTGTAAAAGTATGCCTGGGGATTGTGATAATGTCTTTATTGTGGGTGATATAAACACCTACACCTTGGTCTGCTCCTAACCTCTGCCTCAAGCCTCCTGTTGAGCCACGATGCGGTCCTCCTAACAATGTGAATGAAGTCAAGAGTGTTCTTCAAGGCTGTTGAATTTTTAAGTGTAATTCTCAAAGCAGCACTTAATCATCTGTATGCTCTTAAGAACTCCTTGACATTGACTGTCCTTAGCGCTCAACACATTTTAAAGTAACGGGATGTTCAGAAAAATCATGTAAATCACACAGAAGTTTTATTCTTGAAAACATTAAGTATGAAAATGAAGCTTACTGTGCTTTCAGTGGTGTAGAGTTTTTACCTTACTGGCCTTTATGACCCATGTTTCTGGGTAGATTTAAGGTTCAAAAAGTTTGAGCAGTGTATCTGCTGCCCAGGGCAGACCATCAGTGACCATTCCTATAAATTTCTTGAATAAACAAGTCATCTGTTGCAAACTGTCATGATTTCTTTATTGACGTACTGAGCATCGCATGTTTCAACAATGAATTCATCATGCATAAAAAGAAAATGGAAGATACGGAACAACAAACATTATTTAACAGAGAATTAATGGTCAAATACTTTACAATGATCAAAAACAATGAAAATAAATAAAAACCTCTATCTATCCTTCTTTGAGTGGGAAATAGATAATTGTTAATCTACAAGGATTTTTTCATACATTTATATAGATACTGTGAACAATATTGTCTGCATTATGGATTTTATGATAATCTTTGCGTCTTGAATCTTTCGAGAAATGGATCCTTTTACATTTGTAGATTGAGAATTCAATTTACATTGGCAGCCACGAAAGAAGTTGCTAATTTATTTTTGCAGTGAACCTTTTTGTCGCCAAAACTTGGTATCAATTTGGTATTTTATTTGTACAATTAACTATATTACATAAGAAGCACTGAAGCTGTTCTAGAAGCTCATGGTGGCCTCACTTCATACTGAGACACTTTGTGTTTTTTCCTTTAATTGGTCACCCATCTGAAATGGGGCAGTGGCTGAACGTGAGCAATACCCACAACCTTTCCATCCAGTGAGATACAACTATTAGCTGGGTGCAGGAATTTCAAACACCTCCAGTGAAATGTTAGTTGAAATGTTAGTTACTGCATCTTATCATAAGCTCTTTCTAACTGTATGCTCTGGATCCCCTCTCTCTCCCTGGCAGGTGTGGCACTTCACATGCTGTTTAATAACTGCAGCCATCTGATCATCACAGCTACTAAATACATGACAGAATTATGAGCCCTAACTTATAGATCTGACATAACTCTGTACCGCACAGGTGTCAGTATCACTGATACCAGAGCGCTAAATATGGCTTGACTTATGAGGCAGTCAAGAGTCCCTGCTATAACATATGCATGTATGCATGATGAGGCATCAATAAAGAAGACACTGCAGCTGATTTATGGCAGCTGAATACAGATGCAGAATTACTAACATCCAGTTCTTGTCAGACTTAATTTTTCTACCTCATTTCACCACTAGAGTAAAAAGCTTCTCAGGAAATGCTTCTATTAATCAAGAGAGAGAGTATTAATCAAGAGAGTAGCAGAGGTAAATATGTTGCAGACATGTAGGGGCCATGATAAAGTCTTCTTAACAATATAAATCAGAATATTCATTTAAGAAGAAACTCTTCACATGTAAGTTACAAGATGGCAGCTCCTATACTGAGCTCTGCAGAACTTTTTGAGTTTTTATTTGTTTAGCTTTCCCTCCACAGTCACCAAGAAGGAACATTTAAACATCACACTGCAGCTCCACTGAACGGGAAAGTTTCACCAAGGTTTTAGTTGGAGGAAGATCAGCTGTCTACAGGATTTGCCAGAAACACTAACGAGAAAAACAAGAAATGAGTGCTCGTTTCACTAAGAGAGCGGAAATTATGAACTGCTCTCCTATAAGTTTTTCTGGTGAGTGTCCACTCTCTGGCCAATAAGACGGGCGAACTGCTGCTTCTTAACAAATCAAACAACGACTTTTACAGATCTGCTTCCCATGCTTCACTGAAAGCTGGCTTTGTGAGCACATCCCTCATAGCTCACTCCATCTACCAGTCCTCCAGCTCCTGTGATCAGACCGTGTTACAGAGCTGTCGGGGAGAATGAGGGGAGACAGAATGTGCTTCTACATTAACAAAGATTGATGTACAGACGTCAAAGAGTTCGGAAACAGAATAAGAATCAATTCAGATTTATTTCAAAGAAGGTTTTCTTATACAAGGAATTGGCAACTGCTACTATCTATATCAGACAACTAGCGTATACAGGCTAATGTCTGGTGTAATATTATCTTGATTAAAATATTTTGAGAGTGGAAAAATTTGAGTTCGGAAACAGAATAAGAATCAATTCAGATTTATTTCAAAGAAGGTTTTCTTATACAAGGAATTGGCAACTGCTACTATCTATATCAGACAACTAGCGTATACAGGCTAATGTCTGGTGTAATATTATCTTGATTAAAATATTTTGAGAGTGGAAAAATTTGTGATTGACACAAAATATTTCATTAACAAGTCTCCTTTTTGCAGCTGCAGTAGAGGAGAAAAAGTTTTGGTATCAGCTTTTGCCAGAGAGAAGAACTCCAACAGAGCTGAGCTTCCAATCCTCACTAAATGAGACACCAGAGATTAACACTACCTGTCAGGTTGGTAACTAATAGGTAAGAGCATGTGGCAAAGTGCTGTGTGAGGGGAGAGAGATTAACTTAACAGGAGTAGCTTTACCAAAACTTCCACTCTTCTTGGCACAAAAAACATGTATGGTATGGCACTAATTGAGTGATTGTTAGATTTTTGGAAATTTTATTTCATAAAAAGGATAACATTGTCACATGAGTTTCTGATGTGGGACCAAAGGCTGCAGGTCTATAATGTGAAGAGGTCAATCTCAAAACAGGAAACAGCACAGCTACAATTCTCTTGATAATGTATTTAACTACTGGAAACTCTTTTTTTTAACAAGTGACAAGTGATTTAATGGAATTGTGTCTCTTTTTAGCAAATTATTAGTACAATGCAATGAAGCTCATATGGGTGCACAGTAAACTGACAAAAAAACAGATTTTCAATCATGTGGATAAAGTATATTCCAATCTGGTTCTTTAGAGTACTTTGGAGAGAGTTGTCCACATGCTTAAATTTGGACAGTAGAAACACCATTATTCTAGGCAGTTTTAAATCAAGCAGCATCTCCATTTAAGTGTGCCTCCCTATAAAGCTGGAGAATAAATGAATAAAAGCAACATGTAACAGGTACTAACGGGCAGTAAAATGTTCAGCTCTGCCCATCACACCCCCATTATCCTGGTTGCATTTACATTCTCCCGCCTCTTTATGGCTCCCACACCCTGGAAGAGGTAATTCTAGCTGGTAAAGCAAGCAGAGAGAAAAGAGGACACACTGAGTTTAAAAGACACAGAAAAGACTTAAAGATGAAAAAAGAGAGTCATATTCTTCCTTCCCATTCCATCTTTTCTATGTGTAGTTTGTGCATTATTTAATGCCATAAAGGAAATAAAGGAAAGCCATTAATTCCACTGCCTCTGCCAAGGAGGTCACATGATCACCCCTGTCCATCCTTTCATCTGTCTTTGACCAACTTATCTTTCACCAATGATCAGACTGTCTTAAAGTTTGCTGGAGGAAACCCTGTGACTCTGCTGTACCCCAAAATGCTCAATGTTCAAATGAATGTATGGTATTACCTGTTGCTTATTGCTTATCGCCTGTTAATTATTTCTTGTTTGAACTGAAAAATTACATTGATTGAACAACTCATTCCATTTCAGTGTCTGTCACATGCACAAACATGCAATAATGATTAACAATACCATTCCATCCACTATGTAATGAATCCTAACTTTTCCATTTTAATAAAGTCTAATAGAATAAATGTAGGAACACCAAGGTCAGCATGTACCTTCTCTGCCTTCACACCCCCACCTGTAAAGAAAGAGTTCAGTTTTTAGGTAAATACAGTAATCCCTCACTATATCGCGCTTCGTTTGCGGATTTCTGCGGAGGATATTGATGTGTTGTGTATCCTGGGCGCTGATTGGCTCAGCGAAGGAGCGCAGCATTAGATTCCACTTTGCCTTACTCAGCATCTCATCTCGTCGGCATCAGGTATTACAGTAAATATAAGATTAGTTTTGTTATGTTGTTTGTTATGTATTATTACAATGCATTAAAAAAACTGTATTACGCATTAAATAAAACTCAATGACATACGATACATATATTTATGCGTAGTATATAAACAGTGTGTTTACATACATAATTTCCAACAAATCTTACCTGAATATCTAAGAGAATATAAAGGCTTTATACTGTATAACTGTGTGGGACATGTTTATAAGAGTGTGGGAGGGTTTCTAAGGGCTTAAATATATAAAAATAACAAAACAAACATATGGTTTCTACCTTTCGCGGGGGGTTCTGGAACGCAACCCCTGCGATAGAGGAGGGATCACTGTATGCTTATTCGCTCTCTGGTGGAAAGTTAGATGAAAAGATTGATACCACTTTCACACCAGTTTGTTACATGTACGAAGACGGCAGCAGGCAGCTGGTTTTGTTTAGCTCAGCAAGAATAATCTGACACATAATTCTGCATCAAATGGTGGATTGCCTTTCTTAAACACTGTAAGGATTAAATAAACAAGATAACAAGGTCATTAATGAGCTTCATTAGTGAGGTGCATCTGTATGTATGTAGGTGCTTTAGGTACATTCAGTCAATCAGGATAGCTGCTACCGTTTTTTTAAACAAACTAAAAAACTAGCTGGGTGTGACATCGTAGCTACTTTACCTATGAGAGTGATATTGATATTCTCAGCTTTAACAAAAGCAATAAAAGCAAACAAGCATATTTTGGAAAAGTTAACCTTCTGCATTAAACCCCACAAGTCCAAAAGTCCATATAAGGATCCAACAATTCTAGTTTATACCACCAATAACCCCACACAACATGTGAAGATGTCACTGTACGCTGACTCTCATCCAAATTGGCTGGAAAGTCTAAATTAAATAGAAGCTTTAGACATCACATTTAATTGGCCCGACACTCTAGGAGAAACATTTTGATCTTGCTACACTGTTCACTGTGTGAGTCTATTATTTCAATTCCACAGTTCTCTCACGTCAGTGAACACTATAAACTCTCATTTCATTCCTGTTTGTACTTGCTATCAGAGTTGTTGTATCATTGCTCTAACTGCGGCATGTAACATTGTTTCAACCTGGGCTCAAACTTTTGACTGGTAGTGTGTGTGTGTGTGTATATATGTATATGTGTGTATATGTGTGTGTGTGTGTGTGTATATATATATATATATATATATATATATATATATATATATATATATATATATATATAACATTTATCAGCTCACCAGCAGCAGCAGAGAGGAGAAAGAAGAGAGAAGGAGGGGGGAAGTGGCTCTGCCACTTCAAAAACCCACGTTCAATGTTTTCAAGCCTCCATTAATGTTGCAAACATTGTCTCGCCAGGCCAAAAGTAGGAAAAAGTAGAAAAGGAGCAGAGAGATGAGAGGGATGTGGTGAGAGGACAGTGTTGTAGAGGTGCAGAGGTTTTATCTCCTGGAAATAATTGAGTGTACAGTTTGTGATTGTACTGCCACAGTGAAAGCTTCTTACAGTCACTGAATGCTTGATCATTCCCCTGCCTTCACTTAAAGGTATAAGGATTTGTCAGTTGCAGCTTCTACACACAATATTCCAACTTGCTCCCTCCACCCCAGCTCAAAGCACACGGCCCTATGGTTGTCCCACATGTTTGTGATCTGGTAATTGGTCACTAAGTTTTTACAGATTCCCAGCCTTCACACCCTAACTGTTACTGTCTGGAGGCACTAGGTTGATGCGCAGAAACATCCTGAACACAGCAAAATGTGAAAATCCAGGCAGAGGGTGGCAGGGTCTGCAGAAAGAGACACCACCACACACTTCTAGAGTGTCATAAGTGATGATGGAGAGGGGTTATTTTTTGAGTCTACACGTTTAGGAATCTTTCCCATATCTATCATCCATCCCATAAAAGTAGCCTACTATAGTTAATAAGTTAAATGAAATGTGAAAGTAAAACTTCTTTGATTTAAAATTGGATTGTAATTTACATTAAGCCCTCTCTGACAACACTATTGCTTTGGTCTTACCTTATAGGCCGTAGATATGTCACCTTCACCTTCAAGTATCTTTAAAAGAAACCCACAAAATATTATTCTTATTCTTCTTATTATTATTTACAGCAATTTACTTTGAATACAATAATACATTATTTTCAGTTTAAATGAATCTTCTTCATACAGCTGTTCTAAAATGATATTAATGAGGCTGAGAGGTGGCATCTTTGTTTCAGTACACACACAGACACATAAATACACACACGCTGTGACTTTCTTGAGAAAAAGGGAGAAGACTTTAGAGAAGTTCCTGATAAATACTGGGATATCAGTTCTCGATATTTAACTCTAGCACTGATTAACTGACAAGTAAACCCTGTGAAGTCCAGCAAGAAAGATAGAGAAAAAATATTTCCTTCCACTGTTGGCTTTTCACTAAATTTTACAATACTAGTATTTTTCTTTTTTGTTTTGCTTCAACCCTTGGGATAACTTAAATTCCTAGAGTCAAAGGGGCAGGAAGAGGTTACACAGCATTAAGAACATGTCATAATATTTTGTTCACTGTCTATAATGGACTGCAGTACATAGAGGGGTAGTGGAATAATGGTTCTGGTTGTTTGCCAAGGAGACGAGAGTATTCAGGCAAATGATGATAATACCAACCCATTAGCTTGAAGAGTTGGAGAATGGGAGAATAAACAATTAGAATAATTACATTTTCCACTCTGTACTTACTCTCTGTACTTACTACAAGTGTTAACCCCAAGACTGAGGCTAAACTCATTACAGAGAGAGAGAGACAAAGAAGGGAAAGAGCTAGATGTGCGGAGAGGATGTCAATGCTATTACCCATTGAAAAGAAAAAAAATAAAGAAAGAAGAATTCACTCTACAAGTACTGTCCGGGGTGGTGAGTGTGTGTGTTCCTCATATTTGCCCTTGATTGTGACCCTGACAGTTAAAAAGATCTACAGCCAGTGGACAGCTATGACCATCTACTATTTACTATTACTGCTGCCCTGCAGTCTCTGTAATCTTTAATCTAGTAGTGTGTGTGTGTGTGTGTGTGTGTGTGTGTGTGTGAATTAGTGTATGTAAGAGAGAAAAAGAATAGTTAGGACACTGACTGGGGTTCAGGGCTGGAGAATCATGGTACAACTTAGTGCTACAAAAACACAGGTACAGGTGCACGCTTAAATACACACTAACACATGCCCAATTTACACATATGTCATACATACATACATACCTACGTCATGTTAGCAGCATGACTTATGAATCTAACAAGGGTCCATAGGGGCAGTATGAAAGGTTTATAAAATAGTCCAGTAAAACTTTCTATATATTTAGTTTTTAAAGTCAATTTGTATTTTTATCAGTTCAAATAATATTTAAAATACACAAGTAAGAAAATATTTTAAAATGCAGCTTATACACAGCAAAAAGAAGTTTTGGTTCTGGTGCTTAATTCACCTTATTTTACAAGTGAACATAGGTGGTGATGTATTGCTTTACAGACAGGTTTGGCCCAAGATGGCTGCTGTAACTGTTTCACCTGGCTCAGACCTTGAGACCAAACTAAGATGCCCCTCCCTTCAGCGTCACACTGCCTCTCATTAGCTCTGTCCCTCTGCAGAGCCCACCCGTGTCTGAGCCCTGAGGCACCCTGATCCAACAGAGCCTCATATATACTTACCCCCTTCACCTTTCCTGTCACCTTTTAAATAAAGTGACTTTTATTTCTGGCGACCAGCTAACTCTGCCTCTCTTTTTATCTGTTGTGTTTGATTCACCTCATACAAGGCCAGGTCCACACAGTACAGCACACACTCATTCATGGCCTAAATCACTGTGTCAGAACACTTGCATGGCAAACTAATTGTTTCAATTTAGACTTTCATTTTGCTCTGACATACACAGCATGACCTGCTGGTACATTCAGCTGTCAAGTAAAATTATTCTGGTTGCCTTGTTTATATCCAAATACTTTTCATGTTGATAGATCAGGATACAGCTGATCATTAAAGACATGCAATGCTCATTTATAAGACACTTTAATCATCTGTGCCAGTCTAATGTCAGTTTAATGTGCAGTGGTGCTTGTATAAATATGGTAAACAGACCGGTAACTTCTAACTCACCCCAGAGCAAATTGAGCACCAAAAATATCCCATGACATTTGCCCCCAGTTGCAAAATGAATCTGCTTAAGTTTAGTCTTTTTCCTGAAGACGATGAACATGAGAACGTCACAATAACCACAAACTTCAAAAGCGAGGTTAAGAACAGTGCCCTTTGCTCATCATAAACATGAACAAAACTCTATCTCTAGTCCACCACAGACAGACAGACAGAAAGTCAGACTTTGTTGACAAAATTTTTATCGACTTTGTTGATCCCCGGGGGGAAATTCAGTTGTCACAGCAGCCAGGTACATAAAAATGCAAAAAAAAACAAGAAAATCCAAAAGAATTAGATAAAATAGAATATTATAAATAGAATAAGATAAGAATAGCAAATAGTATATATAGTATAAATAGTAAAATAGAAAAAGTGCACTAGACATTTAATACCTGTAGAAGAGGTAAAGACAAATAGATAAGGTGCCCAGAGAAAACATTGGAACCAGAGATCTCAGCAGTGACAGTTTATCTGACTGACATTAATAAAGAGTTTGCAAGATCAAGAGATCAACACTACACTAGAAGCCACACTGAGATTATTTGGCAGCAGGTTTTGCACTTGCTAGCTTAGGAGAGATTGGAAGGTGAGAGAGCAGTCAAAACACGACTGTCATGAAAAGTATGTCATAAAACTCTTGAACTTATGAAATCACATTTCATACTAATGAGTTGTAATTTCATATTTCACTAATTCTTGGTTAATGTATTTATGTTGCACAATTTATTTTTAGGATTGTTTATTTCATTATGTCTTTTTCATTTAAAATTGAACACTCCATGAAATACAGAATTCCTGAGTGACATGAATTTCTCCCTCATTCCTTTCAACTTGCAGCTTAGTTTCTTGATTTAATAAGTGCATATAGTATTGAGCTGTCTATCTCTGAATCATTGCTGAAGTGATTAGTCATAGCCAAGACAGACAGAATATACTCAGCTTTAATGCACGTCAGAAATTATGAGAGAGGGGCTGCTGAAGTGAATGCACAAGCGGGAGGTGCGATCCAATAGTCAGTGCTGCACAGACCAACTCTTGGGAATCACCAATCTGACACTAAATCCACATATAATAATTATGCATAGGCATACAACACAACATATGAGCCCAATAGAAGCCTGTGAGCCATACTGCATAAAAACACTCAAGTCACAGGTACCTTTTTGAGCTAAGCCTCATTGATTTTATACATCGAAGTCTCTTGTTATTGTTAAAGTTATATAAACTCCAGAGGGAGCTGCACCAAATGTGATGAATTGAAGTGATGTCACTTAATGAGGTCACTTGAGACAGCACTGACTGGGTCTGCAAATTGCAATGTTGACAATGAAAAACTCTAAGGTTCTTAATTTACAAAGACATGAGCCTACCAGATCTGTGTTTCCAACTCCTCATCTTTGCTTAATTAGCCGCTGCTACCATAGTATACCAGAAACTCTGACTGTTGAACTGACCTGGAGTGGGTTGACTTGCATTGTGGGTAATGTAGACACCAGGTTTTACTCTAGCAGCATCCATTTTCAAAATCAAACTTTCTTTTAAACTATCTGCGCTAAATCTGACAGTACTGTAGGAGTGAAATGCTAAACCTATAAATGAAAAAAAAGACTAGCTGGTTCTCTCTTCCTAAATATGATGACTTGCAGCTTCTCTTTGCTTCATACCACAGAAACAAGAATATCTTTGTTTTTTCCAACATACAGTCAAAAGCAGACAATTACAACACATCATCTTGCCCTCTGAGAACATGTATTACATTTTGTACTATTTTTTTGGTCGAATATTTCCAGCATTTTATTTCAGCCAGGTGAGGACCAGGTGAGACTCGTTAAATGTTGTTAAATGTTAAACGCCAACTGATGTAATACCCAAGCTAAAAGCCAACGTTAGATAGCGTTAATGCTAACCGTTAATGCTGTTTATTTATTGTGGTCTGTTTTGGGGTTATTTCTCAACGTAGAAAGAGGAAAACAGACGCTGGGATCTTCTTGCTGGTCGCACTGAGACATGACAGAACCGACCGGAGCGGACTAAAGACTGGTAGAGGAGCAGACTAAAGACTGGTCCTTTATACCTATATATTTTGCATGTTTTTATTTTTTTGATCAATAAATAGTTGTGGATGGAACCAAATGTGTGTTTGTATCGTGGCTGTTCTTGTTAATCATATTCTAATATTTAAACGCTGTGAGGGGGTTATATCTGTAAGTCTGACTATTAAACAGCAGTAAGATCTGGCTCTCTCGCGGCAGGCCGCATTCGGCCCGCGGGCCTTGAGTTTGACACCTGTGTCTTAAGTCATTTTGTGCATTATCACAACACACTTTGTGCTTTCTGTGTCATGTGACATTGTGATAATGAGTTATAAGCACCATTGTAGATCTTTCGAGTAGGTACAGTGGCAGGGTTTATTCTGACAGTGTCACACCTGATAGACAGTCAAAACTCCAGCAACACTTGTTGATAGTATTTAGAACAACTTTATTGTTATTTATTTATACCACAAGTGTACGTAGCATGAGTTTTGACCTTGCAAGACTACCTACTCCAAAAGTGCAGGGAGAAGTTCAAAGAAGTTACGCTATAAATTCTGTATTCAGTTTCACACCTCGTGGTACATTTATATATGAACCAATGACACTACTGACTGACTGACCTCAGCGGGTTAAACATGAGGGAATGCTACTCATTAGAGGTGCTACAACCTCTTGTAAGAATGGGAGAATTTCATCAAGTTGACCACTTTTTGGCACAGTATTATTTCTTGACACTTTGTATTTCAGTATATACCGATGAGGTAGGGCTACATGGTCATCTTAGTTGGGATGAATGAGAGAGAAAATAACTCTCTGTGTTTTCTATTATATCTATTACCTGAAATATCTGCAGCAGGGAATATAAATGTCAGCAACCCCTATTTATAATCAGCTTAACTTAAACAACTGTTATTCAAAGTGCACAGTTCATAAATCACTGTAATATACAAGATGGGGAAAAACAACAAAGAACATATAGTTTCAGCTTTCTGGAGAGTGTTTTACAGTTAAGTGCATGTTGGATGGATGCCACAGAAATTATACCCTTTATCATCTGAGTCAGGTCATCTTAGTTCAGGTCTGTGTGACACTAAGCTCTGCGCTTATTTCATCATTAGTCTACTGGGCACTGGATGTGCACAGGAGGGGATTATCACAGAATGGAAGCAGGAGTTTCGGTGAGTGTGGATGTTTATATAAATCCATGGTGTATCTTCAGGTGGGGGGTCGGGCTGGATTTGTATGTGCACACTGCTACAGTAGAGAGGGGCAAACACCACATGGAGTGTACTTAGTTTGCACTGGCTGCTGATTTTGTATAATTTGAACTGCTTTGTTAGAAATACATACACAAGGATTAATATCAGTAGCCAGTCAATAGATGGCCAGCAGTATTCACCTCCATAAAGGAACATAATATGTCAAAAAAAAGGAAAGAGTCAAATGCTTGCCAAATAAAGATGACCCTGCTGTGGATGGCAGCCATAGAACCTGTTCCTTTTAGTTTAGTTTATCTATTCATATATTATATTTATATTACATGGAGTCCCAGAAGGGACATCAAGGAAGAAGGGTGTAACTGAAGCTTGAAAATAAGGAAACGATGTACCTTTGCGAGATAATGCAAATGTTTTTTCATTTGGGGCATTGTTCTTCCAGGTAAGTTCGGCACCATGGAAACAAACACAACAGTTGCCATGCACACACCCATGGGATTCATAGACTTATTTTGAGATTGGATTAAATGTAAAGAAATGGCAGTAGCCATTGTTTTCAAATAAGTGAGAGAAATCTGAAGAGAAGACTTAGCATAAGGCGGGAATTCTGTTTGTAAAGGAACTGTGATTTGGCTGTCCTGGTTGAATTAATTTGCAAGTAAATGTTTCAAATCCTCCTCCATGACTTTTCTTTTTTGCACATTCCCAAAGCAAGAGATAATACCTGAATAAATTGTTTTACAAGCATAACAATTTAGCTATCGTGCTGATTTTGGCAGTCACGGTAAACAAAGCCTGTAGTGTTTCTTCTAACTTTATGTTACATGTTTCCTCTGCGTCACTCCTTGCTGCAAGAAGAATATTTCACTAGTAGGAGAGTGGGTGACCGCTCCAGAGTTGGACCTTCACTTGGTGGCTGAAGCAGGTATGCAATAACAATAACTACTAGAGCCAATCTTCTCTCTGCTAGTCTTGTTTGGGTTATGGCCTAACTAGGTGGACACAAAAAAAGCTTGACAGGATATGAAATTATGAAAGTTCAAAAAAAGGAATTACAGTAGACTGACAACACTCAAGTGAACGGTTAAGCTGAGGAAACATGGAGAAAGACTGGACAGTAATACCTGGACCATTCAACCGGGTATTGAGAACCTCTTCCTCGATGATGAACATCCAAGTGCCAATGAACACAGCTGACAGGATAATGTTCAATGACCCAGGTGGGTGTAGGAGATTTAGGAGGAAGGCAAAGAGGACGAGAAGAAAAAGGTTTTAGTTAGGACACATGTAAAGTGGGGTGGACTCTTATGGTACAAGGTAATCTCAAGCTCACAGCACAGTGGTTGATAGCTAATGATCCCAATATAGTGAGGACAAATTTTCTGACTTAAGTATTCAGAAACGCAGTTCAATGGCAAAGTTAGGGTGGGTAATCTGGGTTATCCAAGCAAGGTGAGCACCTCAGGATGAGGGGTTTGTAGCCAAAACACAGGGTCCCCACAGAATTGCCTCAAGATCCTGGTTAGCCCTCCCTGTCTGGCCATTGGATCTGCGGATGACAACTAGATGACAGACTGACAGCAGCACCAAGTGCCCTCCATCCCTGAGAAATTAGTTGTGGAGGTATTCTATGGAGTCAGACAACATATTTTATCAGGTGGTCAGCTGCCTCACATGCTGTGGGAAGCCTGGGAAAAACCACAAATTGAATAGTTTTAGAAACGTTGGACCAGGGGCAGCTCGGGGCAGGTAGAGGGAGCAGCAAACCAGAAGATGGGCAATGACGATTTTCCTCGGGTACATACAGTGCCCATAGACAAGAGTATCCATCTCCATTTAGGGCCACCATAAGTGTCGTTTCAGTAGGGACATGGTTCAGCTCATTCCAGGATGGCAGGCAAAGCAAGAAATGTGCACCTTCTATGGAGTCAGACAACATATTTGGAATGGATTGAGTTGTGCACATACAGGTAGTTAGATGAATTATTACCAGGGTCTGGTTGTATCTTCTGAGCCTCTCTTACTAAGGATTCAGTCTGCCAAGAAACTGCTGCCACCACAAGTGAAGGGGAGGATGATATCCAAGATGGAGGAAGACTCCTCAGAGGTATGCTGGTGAGAAAGATCATCAGATTTAATATTCCATGAACCATGTCCGTAGGAAAGGGTGAAATTACACCTAAGAACAGTGCCCAGTGGGCGTGGCGAGAGCTGTTTAGTTGTTTGAATGTAGGCTAGGTTTTTATGGTGAGTCAATACCACAAATGGCTTCTGGGCCCAATCTAACCAATACCTTCTCAACTCTAATGCTAATTTCATAGCAAGCAACTCATGGTTTCCACTCTTATAATTTCTCTCATCTGGTGCACGGCAACAGGAGAAAAAAGCACAGGGACAGCTTAGAACACAGGAGAGAACAGCTTAAACAGCAGTGTCTGTTGCATTAGCCTCAAAAATCAACTAGCAATAGGGGTCTGGTTGTACCCAGATGGGGCTGAGGTGAAAAGGGTCTACATATGCTCAGCCAAGTAGGGAGGGTGGAGAGAGAAGAAAGCTTGACAAAGGGCGCTGCTATTCTACTGAAATTCCAAATGAAATAATGAAGTTACCAAACCAAACCTACCAAAAAAACGTAGTAGCCACTTACATGTGGTGGGTATGGGCCACTCTGCCACTGCTCTACCCTTTTCAGGATCCGCCCTCACCTACCCAACCTCAATGATATAGCCAAGGAAGCTAACTGTCCTAGCATGAAACTTTCTACTTGAACAAAGAGATTGTTTGCCACAAGTCTTTGACAGACCTAGGAGACATGGGAAATATGATCAGCTTTTTCTTAAAAAAAAGAGGATGTCATCCAGATAAAAATCAACATCAACAAAAAGTGGCTCAGGAAATCTTTAAGTACATGATTTATTAAAGCTTGGAATACCACAGGGGAATTGGTGAATCTGGAGGGCATTACCAAATAGTTAAAATGGTCCAGCAGTGTGTTGAAAGTTGTCTTTCATTTGTCACCTTCCCTGATTCTTGAGACTGTTTATGCAGGTCATACAGAGGCATTGCTATTAATTTGATACTATTAAGAACACTTCTGAAGCTTCTGAAAAGTATTCCATAAATATTCCATGTATTTGGAAAATAAAACCATGACATCAGGACTATGATGTTTCTATCAAAAATTCCATCCCAGAAGTCACATCCTTAATTTCCTTGTTTCGACTTAATAACTGTCAAAACCTAAACTTATTCAATTTACAATTATATAAAACAGAGATAAAGCAGAAGATTAAAGAAAAAAAAGAGACATTTTGCACAATAAATGAGTTTGCAAAGATTCAATCACAACCAGAGTCTAAAAAATGATTATTATTTTTTTTTATTTAAATCAAATTACACTTGCATTCAAAAGGTTGTTGTTGAGTTCCAGACTCTTAAATCTTTGGTGTCAAAACTAAAACCTGCACATGAACATGAATAGTTTTGTTACTGAATGTAGTAAATTTACAAAAACAAACTCTGCAAAAACAATAATAAAGAAAGGACACAATAATGTTACCTTGGCATTTTACAGCACAAGATTCATGGCACATTTATTCATTCATTCATTTGTTCATTCATTATACCACAATGAAAAGTAAAATGGCTTTTGTCAAAATGGGTGTAAACAGTAATAGAGGTATTGCCTTTTACCTGCATATAATCTGACTGTTGCAAACATTTATTCATTTATAAGATAATGGCTAACACCACAAAAGTATAAAACAAAAAATGGAATTTTATATGCACACAGTAAATCAATGATATTATGTCTCATAGATTATATGGGGGAATTGTGTTGACATTAATAATCTCATAGCAATTCATCACAATGGATGTAATGCTGCATATCTCATACTGATTATTATAGTATTGTGATTACAAATTGAGGTCTTACGTTCACATTTTTCAATAAAATAGCTTTTTACTGCTAAATAATTCCACAATACTGTACCTCCAGATGCTATGAAAAATGCAGACATTCACTTTCTCTGCTGTTATTTTTTGATAGAGAGCAAAAAAGAAACAGCATAAAACAGAACAACTGAAAAGTGCATTATCTGTTCATATTGTTAAAGAGGGAGGATTGTTGTATTGGACTGTGTTGCAGATAATACTTTTCTACATTGCACCTCAGCATTATTATGCAAAAAACTGAAAATTGTATGAACTGCAGATTTGATGAACTAAAATGAAGAAAAAAAAAAACAAAAAACAAAACCATTCAAAATGCATGACATTGACTTAATGATGAAAAAAGAGAGCTCTTTGCATCTTATTTCAGATACTCCGTGCTTCTTTGTGCATAGGTACTCTCAGCCAGAGCCTTTATACAAATGCACTTTAGGCAAGATCACGCAAATGACTGGGATATGTCGTTGATGGTGCATTCAGCCACATTTATGAAGCATCACTTTGTTGAAGAGAAGCAGTTTTGTGTGGAAAATTATCTTCCTTGAAAAAGGTATCTAATAAAAGGATAATAAAGGATCTATGAGATCTATCTCTGAATCTATCAGATCTATCTCTGGGAGTTCTATTGAAATCTAATAACACTAAACAACTGTCATTGCTAGTTTCTGACTCAAGATGCATAAGTAGAAAATGTACTTGCACCAGTCTGTGCACCCACAGATGTGTTGGTCTTAAAATGGTGTGGTCAGGAGAATTGTTGGTGCATTGCTAACTTGAGGCAGCAGAAAAAGATAGCGTCCAACAAAAGACCTGGCCTAAACTCAGTGGGATACCTGGGATATCAGACGCCCATACCGGAAGTTTCCTTTGGCTATTGGACTGACCCAGACACAGTGGTGTTTTGAGCTTTATTCCATCCTCAGCATGCTAGCATGTTGAGCAGGTATGTTCACCATTTTAGTTTAGCTTGTTAGCAACCTTATGTTTTCTAAAGTGCACTTACTACTTTGATTTATAACCAGATACTTCAAAACTAAAGTACTGAACAAATTAAAAATTTGACCTGATTATGGAGCAAAAATAAGAGTCAGGAGTTCATCAACATTATTCATACATTATCTGGGAACAGTTCATTTCTGAAAAAGTTCTTATTAAACGTATTTGAAGGTCATTCAATCTGAATTTATTTAGATTTCTTGTCTGAGCTTTTTAAACTGCACTTCTTGAGCTCTCCTTTGCACTCCAAATGCATCTAGAGGGCAGCCAGTCCCTGATTGCATAATGAGCTGCTGCCTTGGTAAATCAGACAGTAATTACACACAGATTGCAAGTGCAAATTGATTAAAATGTGCAGTGCAAATTGGTGGCACACTTTATGCCCATTAATCTAGATGGTGTACATACACACATATTTTCAAAATTGCTAATATAAATGTGTGGAAAGAAGTGTGAATGTCAGAGATGAAACCTCCAAAATAAAAAATATGTCTATATAATTTCTCAAGCATTTTTGTGACCCAGAAAAATTTTGAACCACAATTTTGAAAGTTGCTGTTCAAATACTTGAAAAAGTTCAGCTCAGCTCTGTGACACTGACGTTAACAAGTGGACTTACAATACCAGTGGCAGATTGGGGGATCACCTGTTTTTCAAGTGTTTACCAAAATGGATAATCGTGGCAAGTTTACTCAGGGGCTGTGTGTGTGTGTGTGTTTGTGTGTGTGTGTGTGTGTGGTCCTTCAGTGCTGCGTGGAAGCCTAACACACAGCCTCTCCAGTAATCAAGCCCCCTCTGTTTGAGTGCAGACAACAGCCACCATAATTAACTGAACTGTTGCATAACACCGGCAACAACCGCTCAAAAGGCATTGTTCAACATTTTGGGGAATGTAATTATTTGCCTTCTTTCCGAAGTGAAATGAGAGAATGAATATCAGTCTCAAGTCTGTACATTAAGGACGGGGCTGGAGTCAGGACTTGATTAGCTGTACTAAGTCTAACTAACTAATGTCATCCAGAAACTAACAAATAGAGACTCAGGCATGTTATCCTAGTGGCTACTGTAGTTTCAAGCAGCTACCCTCAAGCTGGCTAAAGTGATGTAGCTCGAGGCAGTAGATTTTGTGTAGCTCACTCTGGGGCCACAAAAGGCTTTGAGGAACTTTTCACACACAGTATATAGATGTAGTCCTCAAGACTTGTAAATAGAATTGGTGTAAAATGAGCAAAATTCCCCCGTAATCTGTCATTTATAAGAGCAGATAAACTATCCTCCCAGGAATGTATTCTAAAATAAAGTACTGTGGAGGAATTGTACCCACTTACTGTGACTCACTTGTTTCCAGTCTATATTGACTGTGGGATGTTACCAGTTAGTATTTTAGTCTCAGATTTCATTTAACTGGTACAATAATCCAATACTGTATTATATTACATTACAACTCTTTTTTTCAAAGAGTTATGATTCACTGCCTTTATTCTGGATAAAAGATAGATATTTGCAAATTCTTACTTGTGCTCAGTTCAGTTAGGTGTCTGTGTACAATCTGCCAATATTTTATTATGCCTGTCTGCTTCATATATCACAGCTTTAGAGGGGTGTTGGTAGACTTGTAAATATTGTTGTTATAATGGAACAGTGTAATAAGTATGCATATTGAAATTAAAATGTTAATGGAAGAATATAGAAAAATAATAGAAATATAGTAATAGAAAAATGAATAATGTAACAGGTTGTTGGATTCAGTGGCATCTTTGTAATAAATGTGTACCAAATTGACACATATTGTAATAACAAATTCATATCAAATTATTTATGGTACAGTATTTGATTCCTATATTTTCATTCCACAACATGTATTGCATAATCCAAATTCTAATGGTGCTTCCTGTATTTATATGTATAGAGTTGCTTTTCATATGCAAACCACAATAAGTGACTGCAGAGTGTTTTATATGTTGAATAGAAGAGAACATTCCCAGAATCGACATCAGAAGCTCACAAGGCTATTTTGTAATTCTGGACAGACACTAGACATTTTCCCCTAAATCCAGACTTTAAGATAAGAATTTCCTGACTCCAACTCCATACTTACACACACAGAGAGACATGCTCGGAAATGGGTGTATTTCCCAAATGACTCCATTCTTCCACAGGGGAAGGATGGAGCCTCTTCAAGAATTGCTACCTTATTGTATCCCTTTGACCTTGGGAGCAGAGCTGCTGGGAGCAGCAGCTGCAGGTAGACCCAGTGGTAGACTCAGAGCCATTCACAGACCCTACATGCCAAGAAAGAGCTGCAGTACCTTGCCTACAACAAGGAAACCGGGACCCCCTCATGGTACCAGACCTGGAAGGGAAGCTCACCAGTGAGCGTATGGATGCCCCAAAGAGATACATTGTGCAGTCACCCTTTGGGGCCACCACCTGCAGGGATGTTGTTTTTTTCTATTTTTTTCTTACTGACAATATGCCAGTGTTTGAGTGCATTAACTGGTACACTAAGAGTCATTGTTAAATGGATACATCTTTCTAAAATGACAATTTAAATGATTTTCTACATTATTTTGTTTTCCCAGTTTTGCTCAAAATGTACCAGACTGTGACTCCAATATTGAGCCATGATTTTTGTGTACCATTACACACCCTGATACAAACTCACAGAAACATCACATATAGAGCCCCTAACACTAAGCTGCATAGCACAAGGAAGGAAAAAGTGCAATGACTTCAAATGAAAGTGAGTCCAATGGAAATGAATCAGCTCAGTGGGCAGTCTGTGTGTCAGCCATGACAGCGTGCTTGCTCTCTTTTCAGTACTACTCACAGTCTGACTGGTGGCTGAGAGAAAGGACGGAGAGAAAGTGCTTTGTCTTCATAACTGATGTAGTAAATAAAATGTGGGTGAACTATGACCTTCAGTCACTGTGACAATGTAAACATACATCAACTCCACTTTCATTTTTTCTTCTTTTTTCTTCTAGGACTTATTATTTGAGCTGATATGGCTTTACTGGCCACTATCCATGGTGATTTGTTGCCTGAAAATGTTTCAAGGGAAAAAACATTACAATAGTGCTTTAGCAGTAATAATACCCAACAAGAGAGCAAGACATGGTCATGTGAACTGAGATTACAAGAATGCCTATGGTTGTATACAGTGTAAAAATTCCTGTTTTCCAACTTGTTTTCTTAAATGAATGTGTTATCTTTCCAGTACATTACCCACTTCGAGCTGGCCAGTGCAACCACAGCTTGTGCCTCCAGATTTTCTCATGGCAGCCAGACTGGATTTGGCAACCTTCAAGTCACAAGCCCCTGTCTCTAACTGCTGGGCTGCTATCCATATCCGTTTTATGCTAATGTGCTTATGATGCTGATGAAAATACTTGGAGTAATCTCAGAGAAAAAGCATAGATGTTTTTTTAACATGGAGAATTCAAGTCCTGATTGCAATATGTTATGCAGGCTGCAATTAACACATCTCAAAAGTTAAAAGGTGCCAACGTTTCCCATCTAATCTGTCAAGCAATCAGCAAGTAAAGCTAGAAATTTGGTATTTACTAGGACACACCAGTGTCTCTCACTGAGGCTGTGACTAACGGCACTTTATTATCACCACTTTATCAAGCCTAAAAGACTATGGCACTTTCACTTTTAAGTAACCCTTTATAAAGTATTAATTGCTTTTCTTTGTCTTTTTTTACCCAAATTAATTGAAATAAATAATACTCAATCTGTATATTAGTCATAGAAGTAACAGTTAGATTAACAGATATAAAAATCATCATTAGGTGCAGCATAAGACATTACCTTCATACAGCTGAGTATGATAGAACACCAAAAAAAAACAAACTTTCCATCCTACCCCTGGAAATGTATCCATCGTACACTCTTGGTCTTTAATGTACAAGAAGCTTGAATGGAATGGAAATGTATGAATCTTATATCTCTAGAAGAATTACATGCTAAATGATGTTCATTCTTAGTTTACCTTCATCCTTATTAAAGTGTGGTCTGTCTCTATTATTGTTCTGTTGTCTGAAACTTCTTATGCTTCATCTGTTGCAAAGGAGGTGTTCAACCCCAAAGGGAACTAAATGGTTGAAAAACTGTCTAAAAACAGTACAGAAAAGCTCGACTGAGACTGTGCTGGACACACTGCAACTTCACACACAGCTGGAGAGATGGACAGAGACAGAGCAGGTCCAGGTTCAGAACCATGGACAGATCCTCAATGACTGAGCAGTGTGAGTGTGTGTGTTCATGCAGACACGTGGGTGTGTGTCTGCAGATGACACAGACAAACAGAGACTTCTGCTGTGGGCTACTCAACACTGACAAGGCATGGAGAGTCACAGAGGCAAACACACTACAGTCTCTCTCGTCTCTCTCGCTCTCCCTCACACACACACACATGCACACACACACACAGAACCCTAAAATCATCCCACCAACCTGTACTGTGAATCAGTCTTCTTCCAGGGTCCATGCAACAGCGAAGAACAATTAAAACATTCCCATAAAGTTTGTGTTGTGTGTCTTCACTGGGGCAAATCCACAAGTCTGTTAGCTGGAGGACAAAATCAGAGACAAGAAGCAGAGGTGCATGTCTGTTACTGTACTCGACAAACAATCCCAGACACGTTCCCCTCCTCTGCCACTCAGCTCAGGATATTCCAGGGGGAGGGATCAAAGTCAAACCGAGGTGGACACCCCCTCATCCATGTTCTCCATAAAGTTTAAATATTGATCATTCCTCCTTCATGTACTGGGTTTTTTGTGAGCAGAATGTTAAACAGGAGGGAGAAGAGCAGGGAGATAAACCCTGCCGGAGTTACCGGTTTACACCCTGGTGGTGTACCGTGGTGTCTGCAGGCTTTAAGTCTTGTCCTCTAAACTCTGGGGCTCCTGGCTAGCTGAATAATCTTTTATAAAGTTATTTCTACACTTTTTGTTGAACTGTCTCATTCACCACAGAGGAACATAAGTGAGCTGGGTTACTCTTTACTCAGAAAGCTATTAGTCATTTATTTCCTGTTCTCATCATCTCAGCTGTAATTTGTTCAAGGTTCAGTTTATTTATTTAGATTTATATATAGTATATAGTTTTGTGTTGATTTCTATGTACATACACAGAAGTAGACATAAATACACCTAAAAAAGTAAACAAACATTGAACTATCATATATGCATGTATGAATATACATACATACATATATGAGATATCATTAAAACTGTGTTTTGTTTAAATGCTCAGCCACAAATAACTCTGAGCATAGGACAAACCAAGGTTATAGATTTCAGTCAAAATATATTATGAGATATCATTAAAACTGTGTTTTGTATAAATGCTCAGCCAGGCACTTGAAGGGGTGTTTGTGTGGAACTAAAACACTTCCAAGTGTGGGACTGACTCAGACCAGTCATTGTATTAATTAAATGCAGAGTGTGTTTTACACAAATCGAATGCATTTATGCTTATTTTGGCATCTGTCTATTACATAATAGAAATATCTGGGACAGCCTCAGTCCAACATAACTGTGATACCTGGGGAAGGGAGTGGAGGTATACACACCTCATCTTGTGCTGCTCCATCACTGCAGCAGGTGAGTTTGATCAGATTGGTTTATTATGAAAGTGAGTTGAGTTATTATTACTGCAAATGTCAGTCGCATACTTGTTGGTATTTATAACCAATAATGTGTTACTGCCCAACATACACTGTTGGTATATAACTAATGTAATTTTTATGTAAGTAAGTCTGCAGTTACAAAAAATATACCAGCAGGCACACGTTCACCCACTACAGTAGCTCCTGATGGGGAGACATCCACCTCTACATCATGTACAGTCAGAGCACAGCCTGAGACAACTGAGGCAACAACTGCTGATTAGCCAGCCCTGCCAATAAGGTGAGAGCAGAGTTTGTTAGCTGTTGGTCCCTTTAAGTTTAAAGAGAGTTTTACTTAGAGAGAGAAGATGGAAGAAGCGACCACCACACATCTGTCAATAAATGTGGAAAATAGAGAAGCTGGCTGATATATTCAGAGAAAAAACAACAGCTTTTATTGCTTTTGCTGCAAGCATTGAAGTTATCTCATATTTATATAGGGTATAAGGTACTTTGTTTTTTTTTTGTTTTTTTTTACTATTTTTTTCCTTTTTGTGTGCAGTATTTGTTTTGTGCAGGTCAATTTGTTCATTTTTCTTTTATTTTTAAAGGTAAAGTGCAATCTCATTGTACATTGTGCGACACATAGTGTGACTGTTTTTGACTGTTTTTGACTTTTACAGTTGCTTTAGTTTCTTCCCATTATAGTAATTTTCTATGTTAAGAAATATATTTTTTTGTATTTGTATGACTGAGAGGCTCTACCCTCAGACTACTAGGATCCTAAATGGAGGACACTGCCTAAGAACTGCTGTAAGATTATTACTGGGGCTTAAAATAGTTAACATCATTATTTCTTTCTTAATTTTACACTTAATTGTATTGAATCATTTAAAGAGCGAACAGTCCCAAATTTCACTATGATTATAGTCTGTGTGATGAGGTGGTACAAATAAACTTGAACTTTGTGTCACAGGGTTATTGAGCAAGGATCTGTCCTGACACTCTGTGACTGGTGTTAACTGTTCAGAGTGACAGCCCGAGGAAACAAACAGTTGTGGTGTCTGGTTGTTCTCGTATACAGAGTTCTGTAGTGTCTACCAGAGGGGAAAAGCTGGAACAGGTAGTGTCCGGGGTGTGATGGATCTGCACTGATATTTCCTGCCCGTTTCCTGATGCATATGTGCTGAATGGAGGGCAGGCACTGATGATTCTCTCTCTTTTAGTGACCGATCCAACAAGACAGTGATAGATGTGCAGAGAACAGACAGAGATTACAGAGCAGAACTGGATCAGCAGCTCCTCAGGCAGCTTGAGCTTTGTGAACTGGCCAAAAAGAATATGCTCTGCTGGGCCTTGTTTCTGATGGTGCCTATGTTGGGTTCCCACTTTACATCCTGAGAGGTTGAGGATCCCAAAAAACCTGAGGGATTCCACTGCAGACATAATGTCGTTCAGAATGGTGAGGCAGCGTTGTGGGGCTCCTCTTGAAGTCATTCAGCTCAGGTTGTTCTGACCACACCAGAGGACCAGCTGTTCGAGCTCCCAGCTGTATTCAGGCTCATCACCATGGATATGAAATATGAACATATTAACCAAACATGTTGGTGACGATAATCATCAGTGCTGAGAGAAGGCATTAAAGTACTCATAATAGACATATCAATCATAAAGTGACAGTGCTGACATGCAGACCATAATCAGTAGTCCATATCTGCGCTGGAGTTTCTTATTCATTCAGGATTCCCATCACATCATAGAATATCTAAAATCCTTTCACTTTCTAATAAGAGTAAAACATTACTTTAAATACAAGACGCTGCTGAAAATTTAGTGTATAAATATCCCATTGGGTCCAATAGCCCTAAATTCATCCATGTACAAATGTGTATGATATGTATGAGTATGTAGTAAAAGTACACAGAAAAAAAAACAGGCATAATTTAACAAGTATCCAGCTGTGGTGTGTTTAAGTGTTTAAAGGGCTCAGATCAATCAAGATAAATACAGATGGTACAGATACAGTTATAGCACCACAGAGCTAAAATACACTCAAACACAGTTGTAATGCTCCAATTTGTGGGGAAAAAAATGGTTTAAATTAATTTGTCTTGTGTAATCATGGGTATACAAATGAAATATACAGTGTCTGTTGGCTTCTTCAATTGTGCATTAAAAAAAATTGGATTGTATTTTACTAGTGGTATGGTATTACACACGCAGAAACCTGTCTCTGAAACAAAAAGATGTTGTCTTTGATGGACACATTGTATTACTTCACTTTAGAGAGCATGGAGGCAGAGCTTTAGAAGCACAGAATTGATGTTTTTAAATGTGTTTTCCTTTTTCATGCCAGGAAATGGGGTGGAGAGTAATGGGGAAAAAGCCTTAAACTGAGTATAGGAGTGGAAAAAAGCTCAGAGCAGAGAGATGTTCTCACCTTTGCAGCTCTCAAACCAAACCATCACCTGAAAGTAAGTGCACTTCTTGATAGCAGAGGATCATTTTCGTCTCCACAAGTGATAATCTGATCAATAGTATGTTAAAAGAGATGGAATCACATTTGTGCTTGAAGGAGGTAACCTTACAAGAAGGTTTTTCAAAATCCAGTAAAAGTGTGATTTGCACTTTCAATCATTACAGGCTATTGGATCTGTTGAACGCCCTGATTTATGGCATTTCAAGACCAGAGTGATCTGATGCTGTGATTGACCTGTTGAGAAGAGCAGATAACAGCCATTAGGAGACAAACATCAAATAAAACCACTGGAGGAAGAACAATGATGGCAGATTATACTTTCAGCAGTCTGATCAATCCAAATTGGATCAGAGATTTTTCTACATTCTCCAACAGTACACACTGTCTTCTTTGTTTATCTGCTGTATACTTAGCCACACTAGCAGTGTGGTTTTCAGGATGACACTGCTCGTCTGTCCGAAGGTCCATCACTTTGGTACAGACTGAAATTGTTAGGGTAGGTGCAGGGCGGAGTGCAGTTGGGACCCAGGAATGCAGACGAGGCAGGCAGAGTAGATGTAATGACTCTTTATTTAAGGAACACGGGGAACAGGGACAGACAGGCCGGAACAAGGCAGGCAGGAACAAATGGAGCACAGGAGCACAGAACGGGTAGTTACACAGGGGCTAGTACATTACACAGGGGCTAGCGACATTACACAGACGACATGACAAAGAACAAAGGAAAGGGACCGGTATATATACACTGTGATGGGGAAAGGGAAGTGGAAACAGGTGAGGAGACTAACAGGGGACAGGTGAAACTAATTGGGGTAAAGCGGAGCAGGTAATCAAAATGGGAGGGAAACACAAAAGGGCAGGAAGTAAAGTGCTCAACAAGTGAGGAGAGGCAAGAATACAAAATAAAACAGGAAGTGCACACACAGCCAGAGAGAAACTGACAAACTAACACACTGACAAAGAACACACTGAGGGAGACAAACAAGATAACAAAAATACAAGGACAGGGAAACCAGAAACAGCTGACACAGGACACAGGACACAGGGAACAAAGAGACAAGAGATGGACACAAGGAACACGAAAAACACAGAGGAAGACCCAGAACACACTGAACACAATAACCACAAGACAGGATAACACCAGGCCAAGGAAACACAAGGGGTACAAGAAACACAGGGCAGAATAACACAAAGAACACAAGAAAATACAGAAAACCGGGCAAAAGCAAGAAAACTAAACAAGGCAAAACGCAAACCACAACAGAAATGTCTTAGCAACTTTTGGATTAATTAATTCTGTTTTATTCTGTACATAGTAGGTAACTTTTTCAGACACTACTTTTAGTGTTTAGTCACATTTCTGCTGACAGGTAATTATCTCTGTTTGATTTATGTTTGAATTCCTATAAAAACTAACCACAAAATAAGACGTGTTACAGAAACAGTCCACGGTGAATCTCATGTTAACGTTAGCTTTCCAATGCTAAAGCTAAAGCTAGCGCTAATGGTCAGCTTTGTTTTATCTGAAAATGGTTAAAAATCTCTGTGTGAAGTGTCCACACAGTCATATCGGTTTGATGTTGGTCCTGATCTCGATGTGTGTCTGTGCTCTCACAGCTAAATGTTCTCAGTGCTTCACTGCTTAGTTAATATGATTCACCACAGTTTATTAGTTTCTCTTATCAAACATTTAAACTGTGAAATACGTGTGTGCTCGTTGTTTTACTGAACAGATATTACTGTAGATTACTTTTCATGCAGAAAACATTTATTTCTGCTCGTTTGTTAATCAGCAGTGTTCACAACAGTAATGTGGCAGCTGATTTCACCATGTGAAATATTAAAATAATTCATTGAAAATGTATTTTTTAGTACTGCTGCTGCAGCAGGACCATCTTTGTTTAGTTTAGGTTTATTTATCATTTTAGAGCAGACTGATTAATTATGTGCTGTGTGTTTTCTTGCAGATATCAGACAGGTTCTTCAGCTCCAACATCAACACATCCTCAACCCGTCCAGTGTTGTTGGTGAGTCTCTCAGATCAGTAAGAACATGATTGTGAACTTATAGTGATTTAACAGACTCAGCTGTATTCAGCGTCACTGACTTGTATTGAATTGGGGATGACCGCTAACATTACTTTCATATGTTGAAAGATACCAGAGAATCAGTAAGTAATAAAAACCTTCCTGGTATTTTTAGAGCTGACAATCATTTGTGTTTTTGAATCAGTATTGGATCTTGAGGTGAAGATTAACACCTCTATTATGTAGTTGAATCCATAGCAGTGTTATGTTGGACAAATGAATATTTAAAGTCTTTTTAAAGACTTTTCTGTCATTCCTATGCAAAATAAAGTTTCTGAATATTTCTGAAGTTATTAATTTTTTAATAAGTCATAAGACATTATTTTTAGAGAAATTCATGTCTAGTGTTGACCCTTTAGTTTGAATTGTTCCAAATAGTATAATAGTTTAAAATTGAGTCAATATACTTAAATAATACAGCATAATATGGCAAAGTGGTGTATTACACTTATGCAATTAGAAACAAATCACTATAGAAAACACACTTTATTGGATAATAATAATGTTAAAATCCACATTTTGAATTTTTTCTGTTTACAGACGTCCTCAGAGCAGAGCCTTTCCGGTGTTTGGCCCAGCGGACCCTCTCTCTGCCCGGCTTCCTGTGTGTGACACGCCGACCTGACCTCCTCTCTCTCTCTCGGCTCCGGCTCCATCGTCATCGTCTCTCCCCTCCGGAGCAGCTGTGGGGTTAAAAGAAAGTCGTCATCAGGGTTTTGGTCTCTAAACTCTCATCGTAACAACAGATATGGACAGAAATGTCACACAGTTTTCAAAGTGACAAATGTAAATAAGCTGTTGATTACAGAAATAATGAGCTAACAAGCTAAAGATGCTAACTAACCATGTAAACAAGCTGACTGTGTAGAAACACATCACGTTATCAAAGTTCGACTGTTTAACACCAAACGTCTACCTAACGTACAGTCAGACTAAAGTCACTGTAAAGCCTGTTATATCTCTATAAGGGAGTTTAATTCATGTTTCTTACCTGTGTATCCTCTGTGTGTTGAAGTTGAAGTTGAATCCTAATTGACTTTAGATTACTTTGACCTGTTGGTGGTGATATTAAAAAAATAAAATCAGGGAGTCACGTTTTTATTGGAGTAAAGTTTTTATTTGACAAACATTGGTACAGACATTAATGTTCCTCTTGGGATGAATTTGACCCCTTAAAATTTTATCTTGGTTAACACTTTGTAGTCAGTCAAATCCTGCAGATCAAGTGCCTGCTAACTGAGTAACGCAACAACAAATGTTAACGTCATCATTGCAAGCATGTTAGCAGGCTGACATCAGCATGTAACTCAAAACACTGTCTTACTCATTGTCAGTGTGTCAGTACAGTAAGTAAGTGTTGCTGTAAGTAAGTAAGTAAGTGAGCTCAATTATAAAGTCAGCGATATTCTAATTTTGTAGTATGAGACAGTAAATATTACACATTAGGTAAGCATAGGTTAAAATAAGATAGTTAATAGAAGGGAAACTGAGTGGACACATGATAACACTGTAAATAAGAGCTGGATGTCTGTCCAGTCTGTTCCCACCCAAGCTTCTCTGCATTTCTTTTGTGATGGGCCTTTTTTACAGATGTGTGTAGAAGTGTGAGTGCAGCTGTGAAGATGACTCTTCAGGCTCAGTAATAAACATTAATGTGAAAATCTTTTCACTCTTCTCCTCCTTGATGAGATACTTAAAGTTGTTGTTTCATCTAAGCTGAACAAGAGGCACATAAACAGTAATCAATGATGCCCACACAGAGTTATGAAATAAACCTGACAGGTATCTGACAGACCAAAAAGCAGTTAGTTACTACAAACATTTTGAAAATACAGTTTTTAAGGCACTTAAATAAACCTCTGACTTATTTTTTTATTCTTTAACTGTATTTGAACTACTTATGTGTTTGGGGTGACAGTATCTCAGTCTGTTGGGATTTGGCTTGGGAACCAAAGGATCACTGGTTCAAGTCCCTCATGGACCAGTCTTCATGGAGTATGGACTGTTGACTGGAGAGGTGCCAGTTAACCTACTGAGCACTGCTGAGGTACCCTTGAGCAGGACACTAAACCCCAAATCCTATATGTAAAATGTGTGGAAAAAAATGTGAATTTCCCCAATGTGGGATCAATAAAGGTTGTTGTTTCTTCTTTTTCTTGTGTTTATAAAAGACTTGAATTAGAAGATCACAAAATGTAAAGGGTTTCATTTTGAAATAAAATATTCAGTCAAATAAAATGCTACATAAAATGCTAAATTTACTGTATAAAGCAGTATATTTTCACCCTCAAAATTTAAACATGTTGATGTCAAAAGTTCTTAAAAGGCCTTAAAGTTGTAATGACCTTTATAAAAAATAATCTTTATTCTAGTTATTTTTTGTGAAAGAATTGAAAAGGATATGAATAAAACTATTTTTTTCTTTGCAAAAACTTAGTTGTATTTTCTCCAAGGACAGGACTGGATGAGATCGTGTAAGCTAAATAATGTGATGCACAAAGGAAACGTATGTGACAGTTTCTGTCAGTAATCCAGCAAGTCCCTATAAAAAGATTGCATATTTGAATATTCATATCATATTAGAATTTAAAGAAATGTTTCAATCACATTGAGATACAAATGAAGAGGACATGGTTTAATTATGTTCAACACTAGGAAAAACAAAACATTTATCCAATAGGTTTTAATTACAGCCACCTCACCAGGAGAGAACAGCACACATTCAATTAACCATTAAATTGACCGCCTTGTCTGGAAATGATAAAGTCATAATTTCCTCTATGATTCACATGTAAACTACTCTGCAATCAGACACACTCATATGTCAAACAGGCCTGGTGCTCACAAACAAATTCAATAACCATGGGGGGGGTGGGCTGAATTGATAGGCTTAATAAAACAATGTAATGTGCTGTCATTTCTTGGTGTAACTTTGTTAATTGGCTGTACCAGCTCATAGAGGATAATATTTATGCTTTTGTGGTTGTGTGGTAAGGGGGGTATGCAGTGAGCTCTCATAAACACTTTATTGCCCCAGAACCAAAGTTGCAATTGATCTGTGTGATGAGCCCAAAAGATGAAAGCCATTAGTGTATGCAGTGTTCTGTAGCCTATAAATATAATCCCTAAATAAACCAATGTGCCCATATGCATATAGAATAAAATGCATATTGCCACCTGTGTAACTGTATCTCCATTTATTGCATGACAGTTTACAACCTCTACATATGTAAAATATATTGCATGTGTTAACCAAGCAGAAGATCTAATGAAGTACTGTAAAATGCTAAAGTCACATGTTCACAATGATTTGCCTTTTGGCGACAGAGGACTTTTGAAGGACGTTATAAAACTGCTGCTGCATCGTTTGTTATGAAAGTATTAGTTACAAATTCTTACCTGTAAACTAGAGCCCTTGCTTTTCACCTAACCAACAAGAGAATTGGAGTTATAGTTCTCAGAAAAAAAGTCATGTTGACCATGGGACTAAGTGAAGTGCATTGAAAAATAAATGATTTATTATGTATTGTTGCTGACCTGCAGTAGTTCATCCTCTTACTTTATGGCAGTGTTGTAGAAGCATGCTTCAGGATGGGTCAGTACTCTGTGATATCACTGGTGGCTGAGGTCACAGTTCCAACAGATTTGAAACTTTTAACCAAGAATAACAGTGAAACATTTTGAAATATAATATTGCAATAGTTTAGCTACAAGCTGTTGCTTTGCAGCTCTGAATGAGCAGTCTATTGGGGATGGATTAACAAGCAATTTGGTACAGACACTGACATTCTCTCCTGTATATTGTATGTAATTATTTTGATTCACTGACCCTTTAAAGAAAGAAATGCTTTGTTTTTTTAAGCATGGTTTATATCCATTACTCAGTGTCAAAAACATGATAAGAGTACCAATGCTACTCCAAAACACTTATTTTTATTGTTCATAGTTCTAAATTATTATTTTTTTTTATATAAAGACCCCCATCCTTGTTTCCTGTCTCTCATCATCAAAAACTATTACAGGTGACAGAAGACTCCCTTTCCTCCCTGTCATCTGTAGTTTCCCTGAAGACATTCATGTTTATAATGGCATAATAAAGAGTTTATGACTCCAGGGCACCATGCAGTCCTGTGTTGATTTTAATGTGGTTCAGTGTTAATGACTGCAAGTGTCTAAACACACACTACACTGGGCTGAGCACTGAGCCCTGGTCCAAATCTGTGCGTGTGTGTGTGTCCTGGATATAACGTGATTTAGCATCCTGGTAATTACAGTCTCTCTGGGGAGTCTGCCTCCACACACACACACACACACACACACACACACACACACACACACACACACACACACACACACACACACACACACACACACAGAAAGAAAAGTTCTGGGTTTGGCTATCCATCCATAACCCTGACATTGCTGCAATGCAATAGCATAGCCCTCTGAGACCAAAGAGTTTCCGCTTTTCTTCACACACACACACACACACACACACACACACAGAGCCCACCATCCTTGCGCCATTATGTGCCGCTAACTGTGGTTTTAATGATCCTCCAAACCACTGATTTCCATCCACATGCATCCAAACAATTAAGCCAACAGAGGATTACGCTTTAAATTTTAGAAAGCAACCACTGCAACTTGTCCTCATCACACACCAGGGCAAAATATGCTGTATCACAGAGGCAATATATCCAAGAGATTTTATCACAAACAGCTACCTTACCCACCTCTGGTTTCATTTGAAGTGTAACAGTGCCATTTGGGAGCAGAATATACTGAGGGTCTAAGTGTGGCTTTAAAATATTTCCAGAGCATCTCTCTCATCCTCACACACACATTTACACACAGACCACTGCTCTTGGTCTCTGGAGTGTGGCCCTAAAACATTTCCTCATCCTTTTTTACTTTCCTCTGCACTCTATTAATCTAGGAAGCAGATACTTATCCCAGGCACTGATTTACCTGCAGATAAATCTGATGCCATATGGATTGGATTAAGCGTTGGCATACAGTTAAGTTTATAGTGCTGGTTTATGATGGAAGCCGAGGGGTTGGTGCCTGGCTTTGGATTAACAACTGTCTCTATCACTTTGTGTCACTCTCATTCTCTCTGTCAGTACAGGAGATTATATCAGGAGTGAGATTGCAGTGAATCAGTTTTGTTGTCAGTGCAATCTGCCTGAAAATTACAATCAGAGGCTCAGGTTTTGCGGGACTGATTTTTATACTCAGTGAAAATGTGACCCAGATTTCAACACCTAGTCAAGACACAGATATGCATACTATATACTTACTTACTTCACCCCGGTGTCACTTTGCTATTTAGCTTTCAAGTATTATAAAAATAAAGGTCACAAATTATGTAATCAGTACTTTGCAGTCTCAGTAAAATTAGTATCTGGTTGAGCTTCGACACAAACAAACATCTTTCTCTCTCCTATGAACCCTGATTCAGAACATTATTAAGTTCTTGTGAAATGTGTTAGAGGTTCACCATTGCACTGGAAATGAATGTTGGTTTGGGGAGAAGAGGCCAGCGGCAGTTCTTCGCCATCAACCAGGTTGTGGAGACTAGCAAGCAGGCCAAAGGCTTTGTCTACCAGCTGAGGCTCAACAGGAACCAGCACCGCCTGACCTGGGAGACCACACCATGCTCCTTCCACAGGGGCATCAATGGAGCCATTATGACAAGGTGTTCATTTTCTCCCTTCTGAGGTCGAGAGAAGAAGATACCGGATACAACAGGACAACCACTGAGAGGCTCAGGAAAAGCTTCTTCTCTCAGACCACTAGGATCCTGGATCAGAACTGCTTTAAGTTACTACTATAGTTAGCATTATCATTTGTTACTCACTTCCATTTCTTATTCTTCTCAGGTTCCAGGTTGATCTAGAAAAGTGAGGAAGGCAGGGGGTAAGACAGAGAGTCACGGATCATAGGAGACAGCAAAAAGGGAACCTGACAGTTTACTACAGGAGAGTAACAGACGATGTGATGATGAGTGGAAGAATGAGCCGGTCTTAAATACTGCAGAGGTGTAGGCGGCTTGACTGGAGAATCAGGAACAGGTGTGTGATTGCCACAGGTGTGCAGGCTGATGAACGGGGTGACCTCCTCGACTCCACCCAACCTCAGATGCAGACAGACAGGGGGAGACAGACAACACCACAAAGAAAGAGACAGGGAAGACAAAGGGAGAACACACTGGGATCCTGACACACACATGTTGGCAACAGAAAAATGTATTTTAAAAATATTCAAAAACTATTCATCCATGTAAAATGTTACATACAGCCCATACAACTTTTTTATATGAACTGAGCTGTTTGATATGACACAGTTTTATAATTTTATGACCCACATTTCTACTAGACTTGTAAAATTGGAAGTCCGATTCCTCTGTTTGCTGTGTCTATGTAAAATGCTGGGGAACGTGTGAGACTCCTCTGAGCCAATTTGTTTGTGTTGTTAATCAGTTCCGGACTGATGCTTTCAATTAATATCACGCTGCCTTCTTGGAAATTAATTTCATGTTATTAACGATTTCTACTTCCACCTCTTTTTTTGGCATTTTTGTTTTTCTGCCTCTGCTCAGTAAATATTTCCACGCCACAAATCTTTAAATCCATAGACAAATCTTGTCATGTGCTATATAGTGGGTTTATTTTAAATTGGAGTGCATTATCAAGTATATTACACATGCTGTGCTAAAATAAAATGTTGTAATTAGAAATGTATGTTTACCCTGTAGCTAATGTAACTATTGATAATTTTATAAAAATAATTTCTTAAATTCAGTCCTCCACCCCGTTCAGTCAGTCATTTAAGTTTCCTGTTAATGGTGTTATTACATCTTTACTTTACTTACTTAGGGCTGGACGTACTGGCAACTGCAAGATGCACATGAATTGGTGATGGACATTAAAACTAACCACAAGTTTTTATGAATGATTCTTTTTCAAACTGACACTTACTCACATGACATCACTGGAGACAATTAATCAGATTTCACACAGCTTACAGCATGCTTTAAAGAACACCAGTCAAAAATATGGGTAACTATATAGAAAAGAGAAAGATGGCATTTATGTTTGCTTCTTGCGTTCAATTGTGGGAGGTTCATCATTGTTCCACATATATCTAATGATTTTGTCTTCAGCAGCTTTTGGTCTCTTCAGTTGAAGGGAAGCTGCAGTGGACATTTATTAAGTCACAGGTGTTTTGCACAGATGCCATTGTCAATAACCAAACAAACTGCGTGGACACCCAGGCTCGAAGCAGAGCAGCTCCTTCATAACATTTTTTCAAGTTGAGTGTGGGGTTATCCCCACAAACAGTTGTGGTTTGTTTTTTCTGGTACAGGTTGATATCAGTATCATAGTCCTGCTACTCCAGCCTTCCCTATGTTTCTGTGTGTTTCTCTGCCCACATGTGTCCTGTGGCTTTACTGTTTGTCCTGATTGTAAGCTCCTGAGTTCCAGTGGCTGGCACACCTGACCACAGCAATATAGCCTCATTCTCACTCTTCTCCATACAAGCTCTCAGGCCAGGTTTTCCTCCTTGAGATTTTTCTTTGCCTCTGACCTAGTTCTCCTGTACTCCAGACTCCTGCCTGCCAGGCTACTTACTCAGTCCTCCTGCTTTACTTGCTCTCTTTCCGCTGCCAGTCCATGCTCTGCTTCACCTCCTGTTCAGCCTCCAGGTCGCTCCCTTCCCCGGAGATGCTCTCCCTGCTCTCCTCCCCGCCTCATCTACAGAGCCCACGTCTCCCCCTTCATCCATCAAGTTTGTCAGGAAACCTTTTAAACATACTACTCAGTCTGGGCACTGCTTTTTGGGTCCACTCGTCACAAATCTTAATAATCCTTCCTGTGGAGGTTTTCCACTCATGTCCAACTGGTAGGAAACCCCAGTGTGTGTGTGTGTGTGTGTGTGTGTGTGTGTGTGTGTGTGTATCTGTGTGTGAGGGTCAACTTTATTATGGCTGATTCAATTTATTTACTTGGGTTAGTTCAGACTTAATTTTAATTAGGTTGGTCCAACTAATTTTACAGTTGTAAAATTACACTTGTAAATTAAGTAAATAAATTTGGAACATTAGAACTGTTAAATTTTATGGAAATATTTTCCATGATTTAATTAACTTTATTAAAGAATTTAATGTAGACATAATTAAAATGCTAACAGTGAGTAGTAACTGAAACTTCTTTTCCTGCAAAAAGATTTGTACATCAATCAATCTTTTGGAGGCAGATGCTTCCATAAAGGTGAGAAGCATGGAAAGAGTGGATTCACTTCAATCTGTAGTTATTCTGAGTGATCACCTTTATACACGAATAGAACATTTCTGTCCCGATGGGAGGTGTCTCATCCAGGATGACAATGCCCACATCCACAGAGCAGGAGGGCTCACTGAATGTTGTAAATCATATGTTCCGGTCTTCACAGTCACCACATCTCATCTTGAAGCATTACATGTTTGAAAACTGTTCTTATTAGGCATGATAAACATATGGAGGGAATTACACCCACATGATGTGGTTTACCTTTACCTTCTCAACAACTGGTTACTTTTTTATGTTCAATTTAAAAAGACATAGGATGACATATTGTGACAGGGTGATGAACAGTTTGTCTGTGCTGGTATATTTAATATTGCATTTGGACAACAAACCCAAGGAGCTTTTCTGGAGAAACAAAAAGTCTGACTGAAAAGTAAAAAGTGCACATCTGGAATATGACATCAGTGCCTCAAATCAGATCCTTAATACAAGAGAGCTAAACTAATTAAACAAAATTTCAACAAGAATGGCCATAAATGTATTAAGAAACTTCTTACTTAACTAACTTACACTAACTTAAACAAGACAGAGTGTAGTTCTTATTGACCTATATCTGATTCAAACATGGATTATACATTTTATGCATCAATACCAGTAAAACTATTGGAAAAGTAATATTTGAAAAGTAATACCAGATCTGACAGACACAGACCCAACAGGCTTTATAAAATATAAACAAACCCAGGATAATGTGAGGCTGGCTCTTCACCTCATTGACCGCATGAGAAACAATAACAGAATCCACAGTTATTGGTCTTGATGCACAGAAGGTGTTTAATTTGGTTCAATAGGAATATCTATATTTAGTTCTTAAGTACTTTGGCTTTGATAACTGGGTAATTGGATGGCTTAAGTGTCTATAATGCTCTCCCACAGCCAGAACTATAGTAAAAGGGGTTGCCTAAGTGATTGTTTCAGCTAAAAATGTTTCCCTCAGGTAAAAATTTCTTCATAACTGTTTAATTTATAACCACAGGAAAACTTTAACATGACTGTTTAAATGGAAAGGTTACATTACAATTAAATACCTCAGAGTACAAATGCCTAAAGATTTATCTGCCTCCCATAAGTACAATTAAACTCCCATAAGAGTTGATAACACTGGTTATTGTTATCAGTGAATATGTAAAATTGACTAGATGCTATAAAGAATCAAGAATCTTTATTGTCATCATGTTTTCACATAACGAAATTAAGATTGGTGACTTCCAGCTTTAAACATAAATATATGTAAAAATATGTAATATGTACATAAATATCTAAAGATTTAAAGTTGCAGCAGCAATGTACAATGGGGGGATAGGTCTATGGAATTTGGGGAAAACTGCCTTTAACTTCGACGTGGTTAAAGTCTCCGGCCACGATCACAGCCGCCTCTGGATTGTTGTTCATCTGCAGACTGATCATGCAGTACAGCTCCTCCAGTGCTAATTTAGCATTAGCTCGGGTGATATGTAGATGGCTCCACCTCTGTGTTTCTCTGAGGCTGCAGTCCTGTCCACACAGCTGTCGTGTGTTGTCTATAATATATTACCCAGAGAGTTTTTTCTTTTTCAGTCTCTGTCTTTTGAAGTACCTCCCAAGCAATTCAATAAATGGAGCAAAATGATTTCAACTTGGGACAAGCATCACAACTGCCCAGTGACAGGTGGAATGGCTTTACTCTATTTTTATAGTGCAGCACAGTTTGTTGGTGTGGTCAAAATGGAGGACTTGAAATCAAGTAAGTATACTTCTCCACTCAGTGTTGGGAGGAAAAAAAATCTCCATAAGAGACTCTAAATATCTGGCATAAGGAACTCAAAGACCTGCATTAGAAAGAAATCCATGAGTATTACGGTATTACCATGGAGGGTATATTTAAACACTGGACAAATACAGGTATCACTTCAAACTGTGTACTGGTGCAGATGCTTACTTGTATTTTAGGAAAAAACATTTCTTTAGATGTCATAAACTGAGACATTATTTGATTACTTGTTAAAAAAATACTAAAACTACAAAGGAATGAGTCTGATACTGAAATCAGTATATTGATGATGATGTTCTCTGTACATGTGGCATCTATTGCACATCTGTCCGTCCCAGGGAGAGGGATCCCTCATCTGTGGCTCTTCCTCAGGTTTCTTCTTTTTCCCATAAAGGGTTTTTTGAAGTTTTTCCTGACCCGGTTGGAGGGTCTAAGGACAGAAGGGTGTCACAACTGTACAGATTGTAAAGCTATCCATCCATCTATCCATCTTCATCCAGCTTGATCCGGGACCAGGTCGTCACGGAGGCAGCAGTCTGAGCAGAAGATGCCCAGACTTCCCTCACCCCAGACACTTCCTCCAGCTCTTCCGGGGGGACCCTGAGGCGTTCCTCAGGCCAGCTGAGAGACATAGTCTCTCCAGCGTGTCCTGGGTCTTCCCCGAGGGGCCTCCTCCTGGTGGGACCTCCCTAGGGAGGCGTCCAGGGGGCATCCAAAACAGATGCCCAAGCCACCTCAGCTGACTCCTCTCGATGTGAAGGAGCAGCGGCTCTACTCCGAGCTCCCGCACTGAGTGACTCAATTTCGGCCGCTTGTATCAGCGCGATCTTGTCCTTTCCGTCATTACCCAAAGTTCATGACCATAGGTGAGGGTGGGAACGTAGATTGACCGGTAAATCAAGAGCTTCGGCTCCTTCTGCACCAATCCGCCTGTCAATCTCACGCTCCATCTTTCCCTCACTCATAAACAAGACCCCGAGATACTTGAACTCCTCCACTTGAGGCAGGACTTCTCCACCCACCCGGAGAGGGCACATCACCCTTTTCTGGTTGGCGGGGCGCTCCCCACAGAATACCACGAGGGACACTGTCGAATGCCTTCTCCAGATCCACAAAGCACATGTGGACTGGTTGGGCAAACTCCCATAAACCCTCAAGCACCCTGCGGAGGGTATAGAGCTGGTCCAGTGTTCCACGACCGGGATGAAAACCGCATTGTTCCTCCTGAATCCGAGGGTCGACTATCGGCCGAATTCTCCTCTCCAGTACCCTGGCGTGTAGACCTTCCCGGGGAGGCTGAGAAGTGTGATCCCCCTGTGGTTGGAACACACTCTCCGGCCCCCTTTTTTAAAACTTTTTAAAAATGGAGGCATCCAGAGGCACTGTCCCCAACCTCCATGCAATGTTGCAGAGGCCTGTCAGCCAAGACAGCCCCACAACTCACCACCAGGTGGTGATCGGTTGACAACTCAGCCCCTCTCTTTACCTGAGTGTCCAAGACATATACGGCCGGAGATCAGAGATGAAATGACAACAAAGTCGATCATCAACCTCCAGCCTAGAACACCTGCTCGGGTTCAGATTGGGGAGGCCCGTTCCTCCCAATCACGCCCCTCCAGGTATCACTGTCACTGCCCACATGAGCATTGAAGTCTTCCAGTAGAACAATGGAGTCCCCAGTTGGAGCACTATCAAGTACCCCTCCCAGGGACTCCAAGAAGGCTGGGTACTGTACTCTGTACTGCTGTTCGGCCCATAGGCACAAACAACAGCAAGAGAAATATCCCCAACCCGAAGGCGCGGGCTGAAGCAACCCTTAACCCTTTCGTTCACCGGGGTGAACTCCAACACACATGGCGCCTGAGCTGAGGAGCTATAAGCAAGCCCACACCAGCTCACCGCCGCTCACCCTGGGCAACTCCAGAGTAGTGGAGAGGTCCAGCCCCTCTCAAGGAGCTGGGTTCCAGAGCCCAAGCAATGCGTGGAGGTGAGCCCGACTATCTCTAGCCGGTACCTCTCAACCTCCCGCACATGAGCTCAGGCTCCTTCCCCCCAGCGAGGTGACATTCCATGTCCCTATGGCCAGAATTTTGGTCCAGGGATTGGGTCGTCGAGGCCCCCTGCCACGACTGCTACCCAAACCACATTGCACTGGCCCCTCATGGACCTTCCTGTGGGTGGTGAGCCTACTGGAAGGCGGGCCCATGTCGCCATTTCGGGCTGAGCCCGGCTGGGTCCCATGGGCAAACATCCGGCCACCAGGCACCTGCTGAGCCCCAGCCCCACCCCAGGCCTGGCTCCTAGGGTGGGGCCCTGGTAACACCAATCTGGGTGACGTAATAGTCCTTGATGTTGTGATATCCATGGTGAGCTTCTGAAATGCTCTTAGTCTGGCCCGTCGTACCTAGGACCTGTTTGCCACGGGAGACCCTACCTGGGGCGTAATAAGTGCAATGGGCATAAGTCACTGTAAAGTTCAAAGTTGAGTTATTTAATACATTTAAACTAATTTCCAAATATATTTCAAATGTTGATAGTTAATTATTTACATATTTATGTTTAAAGAATTAGCATTTACATATTTGACATCCTCAAACATATGTCTAGATATGGGTGAATAATATCCAGAATGTGCTTCGGCAGTTCTCCAGGCGCTCGACTGTGAGCCCCAACCCCAGGCCTGGCTCCAGGGTGGGGCCCCGGTATGCATCCGCTCCAATCCAGGGCAACGTAATGGTCCTTGTTGTTTCTTTCTTCATGGTGGGCTTGTGAACCGCTCTTAGTCTGGCCCATCACCTAAGGACCTGTTTGCCATGGAGACCCTACCAGGGGCGTAATGCCCCTGACAACATAGCTCCTAGGATCATTTGGACTCACAAACCCCTCCACCACAGTAAGGTGGCGGTTCAAGAAGGGCAGATTGTAAAGCCCTCCGAGGCAAAGCGATGTTTGTGATTTTGGTGCTTTAAATAAATAAATTAGATTTTTTATTTTGATTTGATTAGGATATTCATCGATGCATACAAAAATAATACTAAGAGAAAGTTGATATCCACAATTTATTCATCTTTAGAATACGAAATGGGTCTTTCCACAGTGTATGTTAAATCAAGGTGGGAAAAAGAAACATAAATATAATATTGTGTGGTAATATGTCCATTACTCATAGATCATATGGATTGATCTGGTTGCAGAGCAGCAGAATGACCCAAACTTGCGGGATCTGAACAGGTTCGGCCTTAAAGTAAGCTGCTGGACAGTGCTTGTGGTTATTTTCTTCAAAATTCAGTGTTAAAGAGGTAATGGGTGCAGCACAGTGGAAGTTTGTGGGAAATCTTTAAATAGTTGTGCCAGTTAAACTGCATCAGCCAGTGCTAAAAGTATTTCATGATGAGTCTGTCCCTGTTTCTATTCAAATGTGCCATACATGCCATCAATGGTAGACTGACAAACCTAACCAGATTGTGAAACCTGCACTATGGAGTCCTATTCTACCAGGCAGCCAACCATTTGAGCATGTGGACTATCTGGATCTTTTGCCTCACTCAAAGTCAGGTGCCGTTTACCTTCTGACTGTCATGTGCCAGAGGACTCACCATCCTGCCACTTAACCCCTGCACACAATAACCACTCTGTGGTTTGCAGTGTTGGCACAGTGTTTATTTTCATGTTTAGTATTCTGAAAGTCATCCAGTCTGGCCAAGGTCAAATTTCTCTTCCCATATGTTTTCTCAGGTGTTGAAGCAGCTTTGCGTCCAGCACAAACAGAGCTCTGCTTATCATGCTGAGAGTGAGGGGGCATTGGAGCACTTTCATCAAACCTTAAAGTCCCTCTTCCGTGCTTATTACACAGAGCTGAGTAAGGACTGGGAAGAGAGTTTGCCCTGGTAGATGCTGGCAGCTAGAGGTAACACAAGAGAGCACAAGGTTTAGACCAAATCAAATAGTTTTTTTTACACAGTAAGAGTTCCATTAGCTCCATTGGTGGGTTGCTGGAGAGAATCTCAACCTCCAGAAAATACTACAATAATTGGTTCAGACACAGGCTAAATTCTGCAAAACATAAGTATTTGGATGTGGATTATATACTGGAAATCTGTATTGCCAAGTCCTGGTCTTCCATCTGGTCCTAACCATGCTTACCAGATCCAAAGTCAGATATTACGTTTTTATTCTGACCTCCACAAGGTAGCCCTAAACCTGACTCCTTTCCACTTCCCAGGATGGATGATTGTATAGCTCAGGTGGGTTAGACCCTTGACCTTTCCATCATCCTTTCAATTTCTCATGAACAGTGGGGTATGTTATTTTGTTGGTCTATGTATAACATATGAACAATTGAGCATTTTTCAGAAGTGCCAAGATTGAAAAGTGTCTGATGGTATGCCACTAATGGTTCAGCTCCATAAGGCGACATAATGATACACTTAGCTGTTAAAGTCAGTAGTTGATGGAGACCAAAAACGAGATAATGTCAAAATTGGACTTGAGTGAGATGGAGAAAAACTCCAAATGAATGCTTATGTTAATCTGAGCCTGTTGGACATGTAACTATTCAACCAAACATGTTTGCCAAGTCAACTTTAAATGGTGATAATGTGTCAGTTTTGTCTCTGAAACATATTGCTCTGCCCCCAAGTGGCCAATTAGATAAATTACTTCAGCTTAAGCTTACATAATCATGTTTATAATGCTATGGTATTGCCGTACTTATATTATACATACAGTGCATATTTACACACATTTTCCTATATTATCACTGTCTAAGCTGGGGTTTAAGCTGTCTGATCAGTGATAAATACAGAAAATGTAAATATATATATTATATATATACTGCTCAAAAAAATAAAGGGAACACTTAAACAACACAATGTAACTCCAAGTCAATCACACTTCTGTGAAATCAAACTGTCCACTTAGGAAGCAACACTGATTGACAATCAATTTCACATGCTGTTGTGCAAATGGAATAGACAACAGATGGAAATTATAAGGCAATTAGCAAGACACCCCCAATAAAGGAGTGGTTCTGCAGGTGGTGACCACAGACCACTTTTCAGTTCCTACGCTTTCTGGCTGATGTTTTGGTCACTTTTGAATACTGGCAGTGCTTTCACTCTAGTGGTAGCATGAGACGGAGTCTACAACCCACACAAGTGGCTCAGGTAGTGCAGCTCATCCAGGATGGCACATCAATGTGAGCTGTGGCAAGAAGGTTTGCTGTGTCTGTCAGCATAGTGTCCAGAGCATGGAGGCGCTATCAGGAGACAGGCCAGTACATCAGGAGACGTGGAGGAGGCCGTAGGAGGGCAACAACCCAGCAGCAGGACCGCTACCTCCGCCTTTGTGCAAGGAGGAACAGGAGGAGCACTGCCAGAGCCCTGCAAAATGACCTCCAGCAGGCCACAAATGTGCATGTGTCTGCTCAAACGGTCAGAAACAGACTCCATGAGGGTGGTATGAGGGCCCGGACGTCCACAGGTGGGGGTTGTGCTTACAGCCCAACACCGTGCAGGACGTTTGGCATTTGCCACTGAACACCAAGATTGGCCCAATTCGCCACTGGCGCCCTGTGCTCTTCACAGATGAAAGCAGGTTCATACTGAGCACATGTGACAGACGTGACAGAGTCTGGAGACGCCGTGGAGAACGAATTTTCTGCTGCCTGCAACATCCTCCAGCATGACCGGTTTGGCAGTGGGTCAGTAATGGTGTGGGGTGGCATTTCTTTGGGGGCCGCACAGCCCTCCATGTGCTCGCCAGAGGTAGCCTGACTGCCATTAGGTACCGGAGATGAGATCCTCAGACCCCTTGTGAGACCATATGCTGGTGCGGTTGGCCCTGGGTTCCTCCTAATGCAAGACAATGCTAGACCTCATGTGGCTGGAGTGTGTCAGCAGTTCCTGCAAGACAATCCCTCAAGGCATTGATGCTATGGACTGGCCCGCCCTTTAATTTTTGAGTGTGTTCAGTGTATATATTACCCTATGGGTTAATAAAGACCTGAATCCAATTAAAGAACAAAGAAACTAAAGAATATTTCATTCATTCACATCTTTATTTTTTTGGGTATATATTACATGGTGGCTGAGGTGATCATGTCTCGCAATATTTTTCCATAAGACAGAGAAAACACCCACCACTTTGTGGCAACGCTTTAAGAAATATGTATAAGGAAGATTAAGACTTGAGAAAAAGAACAGTGAGGGAGGTATGATGTAAGTTGCATTTTTGTTTTTCTGTGCCAGTGAGGGAGGTATGATGTAACAGTTTATTATAGACTGACCAGGCAACACCAGCAAGCGTCCATTAGTGTTTAATAATAAGGAGTTGTCTTTATATTCTTTATTTGTATACTATCTTCATTACAAAGGAAGGATGAGAAAAAGCTTTAGTCCAGTTTATTATAGAAAGGTCTGGGAGGAGATTCCTCAGGAGACCATATTTTCAAGGCTGAATTACCATGACCTCAAGGTGAGGCATTAATCATCCGCCACCTCATCAGGAGCATGCCCAGGCGTTGTAGGGAGGATTCTTAATGAACATGTTAAGAAAGTTACTATCGTAGCAGAGAAAAAAAAAAGAAAATTATGATTGTTCAGAATAATGATACAAAATTTCTTTGGATTGATTAAATACTTTGAATCATAAATAACAGTAAATAACAGAAAAATTGACACAATCTGATTCAAACAATAATCATATACTGTCTCAGAAAGTAATATTCTACCGGGCCCTCAGAAAGGCTGAATTAAAAAATATTTTATTGATTGTCGGAGTCTGGTCTTTTATTTTGAAAAACCGCTCGCCTCGTGGAGGCTCAAAAATTTAAACATTTAAAAATCGGATATATGCTACTGGCGATTCTCATCATGGTGAGATGGTGAGTTGTATTTTTACGCACTTTGTTTTTACTACTGAGCCTCATTTTGACTTGTTTTACGGTCTGTGGTGCAAAGTTGGATCATGTGAGATGGATGTTTTTTATAAAGCCTGTAGTGTGTTTTTCTTATGAAACACTTTAATTTTGAGTGTGACTCCAAATCATTTAAGAACAGAACTGAACAATGTACAGACCATAACAAGCTGGATGAACTTCGCAGCATGGTGGCTTTTCAACGGGACATTAAGAACTGTAACATTTTGGTGTTCATGGAAACTTGGCTCGACAAGTGGTGCACAGAAGACATGGAGATTATTTCTACGGGCTGTTCTCCGGACCTGGAGCACCTCATGATCATACAGGAAGTTCAGGTACGTGCTCCAAAGAGCCATCAGCAGTACAAAGAGACAATACAGGGACAAAGTTGAGTCTCACTACCACCAGGAGCATGTGGGCTGGACATAAAACCATCACGGGCTACAAAAGGAAAATCAGCAGCGCTGAAGTAATACACCATTCATCTGCATCTCTGCCTGACGATAATATCTGCCAGACTGAACACTTTTCTATGCCCGCTTTGACAGCAACTCTCCAGCTGTGGAGGTGCAAAAGGCTCAGGAGGACCACTGCCCACCTGTGATATCCAGATTAACACATGTAAGGCTCCTGGACCTGACAGCATCCCCGGCCGAGCTCTCAAGGTGTGTGCAGACCAGCTGGCAGACGTCTTTGCAGACATTTTCAACCTCTCACTGCTCCAGTCTGTAGTCCCCACATACCTCAAGGAGACCATCATTGTCCTGGTCCCCAAGAAACCCAAAATCCTCTGCCTGAATGACTACCGCCCAGTAGCACTCACCTCCACCATCATAAAATGAACTTTATGAAATTATGAAATTCATCACCTACTCCCTCTCGGACTTACTGGACGCGCTTCAGTTTGCCTACAGGTCCAATAGGTCAACTGAAGATGCCATCGCCCTCACCCTCCACACTGCCTTCTCCCACCTGGACCAGAGGGACACATATGTGAGATGCTGTTCATTGACTACAGCTCAGCATTCAACACCATCGTGCCCTCTAAGCTCGTCACCAAGCTCAGAGACCTCAGGCTAAACAGCGCCCTCTGTGTGACTGAATCCTGAACTTCCTGACGGGCAGACCCTAGAAAGGCTTTGCAGATGGGCAGCACCACATCCTCCACCCTGACTCTCAACACCAGCGCTCCCCAGGGCTCTTCAGCCCTCTCCTGTATTCCCTGTTCATGCGTAAATGCGTGGCCACCCACAGCTCCAACAACATCATCAAATTTGCTGACGACACAACCGTCATTGGCCTGATCACCGGCGATGATGGAGACGGCCTACAGAGGAGGTGCCAGGACAACAACCTCCATCTCAAGCGTCAGCAGTAAAACTAAGGAGCTGATTGTGGACTTCAGGAGGAGGCAGAGAGAGGAACATGCCCCCCTCTCCATCAACGGGACTACGGTGGAGAGAGTCAAGCAGCTTCAGGTTCCTCGGGGTTTCACATCAGTGAGGACCTCACCTGGACTCATCACACTGACTTTATCACAAAGTCAGCCAGACAGCAGCTCTTCTTCCTCTGCAGGCTGCGGATGCTCAACATTGACTCCAGGATCCTCTGCAGCTTCTACAGGTGCACCATAGAGAGCATCCTGACTGGCTGCATCCCTGCCCTCAACCATAAGGCTCTACAGAGGGTGGTGAAAGCTGCTCAGCACATCACCAGGATGGAGCTGCCATCCATGGAGGACCTATATGTAGGAAGAAGGCCACCAACATCATCACAGACCCCAGTCTCCCCAGCCATAAACTGTTCTATCTGCTGCTGTCTGACCGACGGTTCTGCAGCATTCGAGATCGCACTATCAGGCTCAGGGACAGCTTCATACCGCAGGACATAAGACTCTTTAACTCTTAAAACAATAACACCATCACAATAACACCATCACTTATATTGCATTGTACTGTACATATATTTGTGTATCTCTTCTAGTTGTATAATTTTCTTAGTTGTAAAATTTATATTTTAATTGTTTAATTTAAATTTTAGGCCTATATTTATTATTCTATTAGTACTCTTGTACTATTATTTATTTCTATATTTTTATTCCTTTAATCTATTTTCTTTGTTTGAGTGTTTCTATTCATGTTAATATTCTTGAGCATTGTTTGTAGGGAGCAAGAGATTTAAGAATTTCATTGACAATGATTGTGATGTTCATGTTAATTGTGCGATGACAATAAATTCTTGAATCTTGAACAGTCAGCACCCAACATGGAACCAGACTCTATTGTTACTTCTTCTTCGACAGAATTTGTGGACATAGCAGCTTCTTCAGCTGGCTGCAGAGAAACATCTGCTGTTACTTCCTGCCGAAGACAGTGACAAATAACATCCTCTCTGTAAAAACATATTTTAATTCTGCATTGTTGTTAGTCAGTTTCATTTGTTGTGAATTAATAAAACTGCATTAATATTTTACATTTACATTGACATTTTACAGGAGCTCTATGTTGCACTGTGTATAATATATGTAATACTTCATACATTGCATAGATTTATTGAAAGTGGATCTAGAGGTATATTTAAAGAACTTAAAGTTTTGGTGGCAAAAAAACAACACAAAAAACAAGCAAGGGATGGAACAAAAAAGACCTGAGCAACAAACAAATCATTTCAACACTCAGTAACAGTGGGAGGTGGTAGAACTGACCTGTAGCAGCTGTCGATGCAGATGGCACAAACAATTCTTTAGATTTAAAGATGATTTTATAATACATTCTGTGTAGCTGAGACAGTTATTACTATAATGATGGATTAAACCTGGTGACCAGATACCAGAGAATCACTGGTTTGACGTGAACTCCAGGTCTGATCCCACACTGAGCAGCCACCCAAGAGGATGATACCCTTTGTTCTCACATGAACACCTACCTGTGGAAGTGGATTAAAGCCAAGCATTCAACCAGGACCAGATTAACCCACAAGGGAGCACCGGAGCCAAAATGAGCTGTGAACCCCTGTCCCCCTTATCACAACTCAGTTTGGGTGTAAATCAGTAATAATAACTGTATTTAAGAATACACAGAAGTGAAACGTTACTAAAAACTTTACGTCACTATATGGTTTTTAACAGCTGTCGTTAATTGTTTTTTTGTGGATTCAGCTTTTAAATACAAAACTTAACTAGCCAACAGTATGAAAATAAGCTCCACAGCTACATTGTATTACCACAATAATCATCCAGTTATATAAGACTCTGTTGCGTTCTGCAACCTGTTGAGTACATTCACTTTCTCACTTCAGTAAATAAAAAAAGCAACAGAAAACTTTAAATAAATAAATATTTTAAGTAAAAGTCTGAGTGCAGGGCTTTTTATTCATGGATGTTTTGCCACGTAAAACCCAGATAAAAGATCTCAATATTGTTGCATCACAGAAACTGATGCATTAAAATTACCTCAGCAAAGAGGTAAAACAATTGGCCTTCATATGTCAACAAAGGAATATTAGAAAAAATAGAAACTTTCCCACTTTAAACAATCTCTGTGGCTATTTGAGTACACATTGGAGAGTTGATGCAGTGCCCCTCAGTAAACCATGAAGTTGTTTCCATGTGCTTTGCCGTATGAAGTGATGATAATTTCAGAGTTTATGGGGGGAACCTGAATGCACCATGAAGTCCCTGTTTCTGTGTATGTGTGTCACACTTAAGCACAGGCAGACAGCAGAGGACAGAAGTGAATACACCCATAAATGACACCAAAATGCAATAGAGACCTTCAGCATCATCTTTAATTGCAGGATTTAATTGCATTAATTTAGTACAAGCATTTACTCTTCAGTGTGACAGAAAACCTCAAGATTTACTTACCAAACAAAAAAATGTGCCCACATTAGGCGCTTGGCTGGTGGTAATTTCCGACCCAGGCCTTAGTGTTAGTTGATTCAGGAAAGTCACTGGTGTTGAGGTCCAAGTTGAGTTGCGAGTCTTCATTGATTTTGTCAAGTCAAGTTGAAAGTTCATCAAATACTCACTGAAGTTAGTTAAAAGTTACTAGTTAACATTGTTATTGACTTATTTTTTTACAGCACAATTGAGTGAGCTAACAGTCAAACATCAAGAATCTTTATTTGTCATTATGTTTTGGCATAATGAAATTAAGATAGGTGAGTCCCAAGCTATAAACAGAAATATATGTCAATATTATGTAGTATGTACAAAGTCATAAATAAATAAAAAAGTCATAAATATCTAAAGGATTTAGAGTTGGTAGCAACAATGTACAGTAGGGGGAAATGTGGGTCAGTTGTTTAAGTGTAGTCAGTGCATGGCTCAAGTTCTCAATTGTTAATTATGTCTCTGTGTGTATGTGTGTGTGTGTGGTGTGTGCACGAGGGGATGGATGGATGGGAAATGGATTGGACAGCTCTGGGGAAAAAGCTGTTTTTCAGTCTGGCAGTTTTACATGTCACTGTGGTTTCACCCTGTATGATTATGTAATAAATAAAGTAAACTTGAAATATAATTCAAAATAGTAGAGGCAGAGACAGCAACAACAGATGTTCTCACAGTACTGTTAATGCAACACTGGATACTGTATACACAGCACTTACAGTGTATGTTGTCATAAATTTGTGTCACACGTAGCCTTTCAGCCTTGTGCAAAAACATAATTTGAGCTTCAGGAAGCTCCTTAATAGTCCAGCATTCAGCTCCATTAAACAATGGAATCGTCTAAATCACAAGAAATCTACTTGGCTTAGTCAAGCCTACTAAAACACTGATGGTAGGGCTGCACTGAAAGGGCAATAAACTAAATTGACAAAGCATGAAACCAGAGAGGAAACAGTCTCAGGTGGAGACCAAAAGAGATCCTGCTTTCATTAACACACACCAATGCAGCTTCAGCCTGACACACATTGGATCCTACACTACATGCCTCCAGGCTCCTTCTTGAAATGCACCAGAACAAGGCAGGAGACAGAGGCAGTCAAGTCCAGAAGGTGTGCTGCATACATCTTGAAGTGACAGTCTGACCAAGCATGGTGAGGCCACCAGGTGGTGTGATGCTTCAGGAAATTTGCAGCTCGGGACAGGGGAGGCTTCCCCAGCTGTGGAAGACATCCTGCATCATTCCAGTCCCCTAAGAAACCACATCCTGGTGAGCTGAATGACTTCAGGCTGGTCACCCTGATGTCGCACATGATGAAGACCATGGAGTGGCTGCTGCTCTATCACCTGAGGCCACAGACCCACCACGCTCTTGACCCTCTGCAGTTTGCTTACTGGCAGAAGACAGGAGTGGAGGATGCCATCATCTTCTTGCTCCACCGATCTCTCTCTCACCTGGACAGAGGCAGTGGTGCTGTGGGGATTACATTTTTGGACTTGTCCAGCGCCTTTAATACCATCCAGCCACTGCTCCTCAGGGACAAACTGACAGTGATGGGAGTAGGATCACACCTGGGGGCATGGATTACAGACTACCTGACAGACCTCAGTATGTTAGGCTGGGGGACTGTAGGTCCGACACTGTGGCCCAGTGCAGCACAGGAGCACCATGCAGGGAACTGTGCTCTCTCCTGGTCCTGTTCACCCTGTACACGTCCGACTTTCAGTACAAGTCAGAGCTCTGTCATGTACAGAAGTTCGCTGCGACGGACGACACAGCCATCGTGGGTTGTATCAGGAGTGGACAGGAGGATGAGTACAGAGAACTGATCCAGGACTTCGTCACATGGTGTGACTCCAACCACCTGCTTCTCAACACCACCAAGGACCAGGGAGATGGTGGTGGACTTTAGGAGACCCAGGCCGCACCCAGAGCCGGTCATCATCAAAGGGGACTGTGTGGAGGTGGTACACACCTACAAATACCTGGGAGTGCAGCTGGATGATAATACTGGACTGGACTGCCAACACAGACGCTCTGTGCAGGAAAGGACAGAGCCATCTGTACTTCCTCAGAAGGCTGGCATCCTTCAACATCTGCAAGAAGCTGCTACAGATCTTCTACCAGTCTGTGGTAGTGAGCGCCCTCCTGTAACGCAGTAGTGTGCTGGGGGGGCAGCCTCAAGAAGAAGGAGGACATGGCAGCGCGCCTGGACAAGCTGGACAGCCTGACATCTGTGGCAGAGCGACGGATGCCTGAACAGGCTCCTGACCATCATAGACAATCCTAATCATCCACTGCACAGCGCCATCTCCAGGCAGAGGAGCAGCTTCAGTGACAGACTGTTGTCACTGTCCTGCTCCACACGGACAGACTGAGGAGATCGTTCCTCCCCCACACCATACTGGCTCTTCAACACATTTCGAAGAGCAATAAGCAATAAACCAAACACAGAGCTCCGGACTACATACTCACACCACGCACCTTGGACACACACGCACTTTATCACACACACACACACACACACACACACACACACACACACACACACACACACACACACACACACATCTATATGGTGGACTCAAGTGTGTACAAACCCCCTGTTGCACAACTGTATGTTACAACACTGTCTATCTATCTATCATTATCTTGTCAACCAAAATGCAGTTTACAGCTTGCTTTAAAGATCCTAGTACTTTGATTTGCACAAGTGAAGTGGGCTGCAGTTTATACAACAAATATCAGATATGCTTGGTCATGTCACAAATTTGAACTCTGTACCTCCCACCTGTCTCCTGCTGTAACTGGTGGCAGCATATTCTAGCCAAGTGTAGTGTCCCATCAGACAAAGTTGAGACATCCAAGTTTATAATAATGGTACAACAAAAATATATATTCTTTTTTCCAACCTCTGTGTTACTTAAAATCCTTATTTAGTTTTCTTAATGGATACTTGACATTTTCTAATTAGTGTTATTTTTTGCCTTTTTAATACACAGAGTGCTATAATATCTTATCTAGACTGATGTTCAAGTCTAGTTTCTTTAATAAGATTGTTCCTTTGAGGCTGCATATAATCCCAACAATGTTATGACAGCCTGTATGCAGCCTAGAAGCTGAGATCTGTGACACTGGTGATTCAGTAAATTGAGGTTAAACGTGAGGTTTCAGTGTTAAAGATTTGTCTGTTCATGTACCTCTAGCAACTACACTGACAAAATGCTTAAAAAGAACAGAAAACATTCCTTCAGGTGGCAGTACACCAATTTGAGCAGCTATATTTGCTGTTACTGTCAGGTGGAGCCAAGCTTATAATTGACACCGCCAACTTGGCAGCAACACATTTAAGTTTCTGCAAAACACCAATCAAAAGCAAGAAAGACGGTGTAAGAGGCAACATGCCAGCAGATTTGTAGAAATTGGTGATGAGTGACACATGGATTGCATGGGGATCTGTTTTTCATCACTGATGATGGAGCAATAGGCAAAAAAGAAGTGGAGTGAGAATAAAATACCTTCAGCTTTCTAAAGTGTAACTTTTTATGTGATATCAAGTATAGTACTTAACTATAACAACAGCACCCTGTTGGCAATGAGAAGTCTCTCTCTGGCTGTCTGTATTCCCCTTCGTCTCTCTCCCCTTCAAAAGTGACTAAAATGTCAACTTGTCTGCTTGTTAAAATATTACTGCATGATTCTCACATAATGCAAAACAAGAGAGATGGAGCCAGAAATATACAACATTATTCACAGCTGTCTCTTCACATCTTACACTATAATCAGGATTTATTACATAAGCTCATGTACATAACCCCAGTAACCTAAGGGATGTTTGTAACACACCGCCTAAACTCATTGTAAGCATCTGTTCATAATGACATAAATGCAAATAATATACATCGTCCAACTATTGTTAGCATTTCAAGGTAAGCATCATTAAATTCCTAATGTTTTTTTTTTTTTTTTCTTTCTCAGGTACTTATTTGACTCGAACCCCTGCATCTTCTCAGCCAGATGCAGTCAGGCTGATCGTGGCTGAGTTCCAGAACACTCACTCTGCTCTGGCACCAGAGGACCAGATGTAGGCCAGCCCTCACCCTGATATGGCTGATAGATTTGGCCAGGATTTGGGTCTGTTTGGACTGAATATCATTGCCAGATAGTGCCACCTGGGCCAGCTTTGGTCAGTTTCAGCGCTCAGAAACTGATAAGCCGATGTGTGTTAGGAAAGTTTATGCATTAAGATCAGTTGTCATGGGGAGTATTATATAACCTGTAAAAATAGACATCTGAGGCTCTAGAGGAGCTTTCCAAAGTATAATAAGATAACCCCGATAACAGGGTTATCTCAGCCTGGGCTTGAAAACTACAAACTGTTAACAAAAGCCTGTTTTGTGTTACAAGTATAGATCTAGATAGAAGTATAGATCTTGAAAGAGATAAGTTCATTGGTCTTCACCAACAGAGTTGCAAAGTGGGATGTTCCTTTTTTGGACGCCCCCAGAGGTTAATTTCCTATTGAAATCAATACGCTTGTTTGATCTCTGGTTTCTTAATTTTTGGGTCAATACTAAGAATTCAGTTTGTTTTTTCTGTTTCTCTCTTCTTTCTAAAACTGCATGAACTGGAAGTCCTGATAGTTGCATGGTGGCGCACCACGCAACTGTAATGTCTGTCACATAATTAAAACAGGTAACCATAACCTGTGAGATTGTTACATTAACTGGGAAAACACTGGAAATCAGCAGCTATCTTGTATCGTGTTGCATTATGGAGAATGACGAATGCAGGGTTTTTCAACCTTGACTGAAAAACAGGTGAAACAGATTCTTTTTTAGACCTGTGTTACAACAGCACAAGGCAGGTAGATCCAAATGCAAGACAAAGACAGGTTCTAAGGTTTTCAAAAAAAGCTTTTAATAAAGTTCTTACAGAAAGCAGGCTTGGTTAGATGTTGTGGCTTAATGGCTGGATTGATGAACATGTGAACACAAGACGAAGACACACATGAACATAAATGCTTGGATAAGGTCAACGATCTGGCAACAAGACAGGGGAACTGCAGACAATATGTATTTACACATGAGGTGATAGGGAACAGGTGGAAACAAACAGGGCGGGGCAGACAATCACACAGGCAGCAAACACACAAGGACAAGAAGTAAAGGGACCTGGAACGAGAGGAGAGTTAGGGATTTCAAAATACCATGACAAGCCAGAACAGGAAACAGAAACATGACAGACATGGAAACTTAACAGACATGACGGGACATCTCACAGTACCCCCCCCCCCACCCCGCTTAGTACCGGCTCCTGACGGTCCATCTTGATCTGGGTGTGGACATGAAGTATGAGGTCTTTTGTTGGAAGCCAGACTTTCTGGCCTGGTGAATATGTAGGTGCTGGACAGCGATGTCGGTCGGCTGCTGACTTCCTGCGGACCTGCCCCCGGAGGAGCATCTGTTGCACAGCAGCTGTGGTTGACAAAGGTCTGTGAGAAGAAACAAGACAAGACAGAGCACAAGCAGCATCCCACCCTTTGATTTTCCCCGTTTTCCAGATTATGTACAGGTTGTGTTGTTTCAGCCATGGAGAACCTAATATGATGGGATGTTGAGCACACTCAAACACATGAAATGACATGGTCTCTGAATGACATGAGTCTATGGACATGGTAACAGGGGCAGTTTTGTGTGTAACTCTGCTTAAGAGTCTTCCATCTAGTGACCTAGCAGTGATGGGCTGACTAAGGCGGACAAGGCTGACCTGACCGTATCTTTGTTTGCTGGGTCCATAGTTTGGCCAGATCTTTTTGTTATGCCAACACAAGGCAGAGACGGACCCAAATGCAAGACAGACAATCACACAGGCAGGAAACACACAAGGGACAGGAAGTAAAGGGACCTGGAAATGAGAGAGGAGAGTTAGGGATTTCAAAATAAAACAGACATGCCAGAACAGGAAATAGAAACATGACAGACACGGAAACTTGACAGACATGATGGGACATCACAACCTGTTTCTAACATGTCCCTCAACTTTATGGAAGTTAAATAGTGTATGCTCTCTATGTTTAATGTACAATATTAATAAAATAATGAATTATTATTATTATTATTATGTTATTATTATTATTATTATTATTATTATTATTATTATTATGTTATTATTATTATTCTATCGTCTTTTATATTTAGTTCATGCTTCTGACTTGTTTTCACCCTCTATATTTTTCTACCTCCTATGCTTATATTTTTGCAGCGACATTCCAAGATAAATCTCTTGTATGTGAAAACCTATTTGGCAATAAATCTGATTCTGATTCTAAAGTACCCCTTTAATCACACGGCTGGCATGGGTCTAGCAGCCGGGCATGCTGGACCACATCTTAATTCAAGTCCTAAGGGAAGCGGTGACTGGCAAAGATAAGTGTAAAATATGTCACCATGTCTAAGGTCTGAAAGTTAAATTGGTTCTCACAAGGATAGGGAAAAGAAAAAAACAGAAATATCCACTCTCTTCAGAGGGGCCAGTGCGCCCCACCTACCCTGCGGCTAACAACAAGAGCAAGCAAAATCTATGAAACAAATATAAACAGTTATTTATATGCAACAGAGAAAACAACGGCCAAGCTCAGACAAAGGACTGCGAGAGTGCTTCCACCTACTAAAATCATCCGCCGCCTGCCACTACCTTCCTCTCTCTACTCTCTTTTATTTTTTTTTTGTTTCCATTGTGCTGTTAGTTCAACTTCTTTGACTCCTCGTCTCGCTTCCACACTTTGTCTCTCTCTCCTCCAGTCCTCTGTTCCTGCCTGATATGATGGCAGTCGGGCTTCCTGTGGTTTTTGCTGCTAAATACAGCGTTCACTCAGTCCCATTAAAAATCACACATGCACTCACACACACACACATGTTCATCCATGCATACTAACACACTCCCATACATCCTGTCACAAACTGCTGCCATCCAGACACAGTGTCTGTGAATTATGACATCAAATTACACACATAAAGCAGTTGATTTTTTTGTTTTACAGAGGCAGTGAACAATTTTGTTGCATGCATGACTAAATAGGTTCCATAACATATCAGTCCCCACATACATTTTAAACACACATTTCTCATTTCATTTCCCCTTCAGAAGATAAATTATTAAAATCATTGTATTCCTCTGTATCCATGGTTTTTTACAGAATGATGGTATCTCCAACCCTTTATAGAGGTTACAATCAGGGATCTAAATAAATGGGACCTACAGGGGGTTGGCTCCATTCATGAGAGCTCCCTTTTTTCTGTATAACTGTATGTTTACCTGTATATTTAAGTTCCTAAATAATTGGCTAATAGTACACTTCTGATGAGTTGTATCTTATAAACGAGCATGTTGACCAGATTTGTTGAGCATGAATAAACACGATGCTGTCCATACCAATAGGTTACCTTTGTCTGGTCTGTTGAACAAATGTACACAAACCACTGCCTGTCCATTTTATTTTACTGTTTCTCAACAGACAGTGATTAAAATACAGAAACAGTGAATCATTTTTATCTTATTTGTCCCAGTCTAAACCTTTTCTATATAAACTGAAATTTATTGAAGGTATATTTTTACACAAACTTATGATAAAATATCAAATTATAAAATGAGTCAGAAAAGATTATTTAAATTAATTTCATTGTTTGCTAACAGTAAATAACAGTAAAATAACTATTTATGACAGTTGAATGAACTATTAATAATAATTTTAATGAAGTGTCATCATTATAGGTACATTGCTTCAAAACCCAAAGATTTAAAGCAGGTATATTTTCACTCAGACTTGCACAGTAATGTGGGTATGGACAAACGACTGATGAGAACAAAATGGAAACAAATGGAAATATGGTGAATAGTTATGTTGAGAAACAATACCAGCTGTTCACTTGTTGTTCTGGTAAAACCCAATTATCAGGGAAAAAACAAGTGGCTGTTATCACTATACTACTGGTATGCTCTGGGATTATTTCTATATATATTATCTCAAATATATATGTATATATAGTCTAACCTCTGCAAGAGAAAACCAAGTGAAAGTCAGTAATGGAATGAGGCATACAGTATGACTTGGCATCAAGCAAAATGGGAACAAAATGTAGCTTAATGCAAAATCACATATGCTGAAAATGGTAAATCTTTGTGTGGCTCTTCTACTATAAAATGTCTCTTTGCCTGTCTCTCCTTCCTTCTCTCTCTCTCTCTGTGTCTCTTACTCTTCTGTGGGTGTACTATTGTCTGGAAAAAGCCTGTCACTCAATAGTCTGAAGAAAGGCAGCAGACACACACACACACACACACACACACACACAGTCTCACACATGCCCTCAAAGACAAAGACAAATATTGCTATTTCAAAGTAACTGCCAGTCAGGGAAGCATATATCACCACCAAAAGCACTACAAGATGATTCATACTCAACAGCAGGCTTTTAGGCCCAACATTAGTCATTGTCCTCCAACCATAGCCATATCTCATAGTGGAGGGGGAAAAAGACAATTTACCAACAATGTCATTTTTATCTATGCTCTAGTGAGACCTCACACTTAGGGAAACAATGATAATGACTGAGTGATCAAAGTGAAATGATAAATGAGAGAACAAATGGGGAGTGAGAGAGAAGGGGTGATGGCTGGGAGAGGAGATAAAGGATACAATTTAACCAATCAGCTTCTTATCTAAGCCTCATCCATGATAGCAGGTTGAACAAGTGAAGCCATTCAGATGCTAACAACTAGCTCAGTGCACCATGGCTGGCTGATTCTAGCTGATGCTAAATATTTCATCTTTACTATCTCTCACTGTCCCAATGTCTCTCCAATGTTTCCAAAAATTCCAGTTATTCTAAAATAACAACAACAAAAAAACAAAAAAACAAAAACAACAACAACAAGAAAAAAAAGTTAAAAGACCCAATAATAATAAAAATAAGAAGAGAATAAAATAAAGAATAAAAATATTCCCCAGTGAAAAAAATGAGGCAGGTTCATTGTGATTTTAACACTGAGCAATATAGACACCTACTCTTCTTTTTCTCTTTTTTCAGTAAAAGCTAAAAGTGATTACTCCTCCTAGAACCGCCACCTTATCGTGGTGGAGGAGTTTGAGTGCCCTAATGATCCTAGAAGCTATGTTGTCAGGGGCAATTTGCCCCTGGTAGGGTCTCCCAGGGCAAATTGGTTCTAGCTGTAAAGGGCCAGACAAAGAGCGGTTCCAAAGACCCAAATGAGGAAAAACAAACAGGACATGTGTGCCCTGCCCAGAGCCAGCCCTGGAGAGGTGGTGGCGAAAGGGTTGCTTCCCTGCTTAAGCCTTCGGGTTGGGGAACGGGTCCTGACTGTTGCTTGTTGCTATGCTCCAAACAGCAGTTCAGAATACCCACCCTTTCTGGGGTCCCTGGGATGGGTGCTGGATAGTGCCCCAACTGGGGACTCCGTCGTCTTGCTGGGGGACTTCAAACGCTCACGTGGGCAATGACAGCATGACCTGGAGGGGAGTGATTGGGAGGAACGGCCTGCCCAATCTGAACCCAGCGGTATTCAGTTATTGGACTTCTGTGCTAGAGTCACAGCTTGTCCATACTGAACACCATGTTCGAACATAAGGGTGTCCCACAAGTGCACTTTGCACCAGAACGCTTTAGGTCATAGATCGATGATCGATTTTATAATCGTATCATCTGACCTGCGGCTGTATGTTTTGGACACTGAAGAGAGGAGCAGAGCTGTCAACTGATCACTACCTGGTGGTGAGTTGGATCAGATGGCGGGGAAGGATGCCGGGCACCCCTGATGGTAGACCCAAACAGATAGTGAGGGTTTGCTGGGAACGAACGCCTGGCTGAAGAACCTGTCCAGATGGTCTTCAACTCCTGCCTCCGGCAGAAAGCCTCGAACTGCATTCGAGGGTACCTCTGGAGTGGAAAACTGGGGTGGTGGTCCCCATCTTCAAGAAAGGGGACCAGAGGGTATGTTCCAACTACACACTCCTTGGTACTGGAGCCATGGTACTGGAGAGGAGAGTCCGACCGATAGTTGAACCTTGGATTTAAGAGAAACAATGCGTTTTCGTCCTGGTCGTTTAACAGTGGACCAGCTCTTTACCCTTGGCAGGGTGCTACAGGGGCATGGGAGTTTGCCCAACCAGTCTACATGTGTTTTGTAGATCTGGAGAAGGCCCTCACGACCATGTGCCCAGAGGCACTCTGTTGGGGGCATTCCGAGAATATGGGGTGTGTGGCCTCTTATTAAGGGCGCATTGCATTGCTGGCAGTTAGTCGGACTCGTTCCCGGTGGGAGCAGGGCTCCGCCAGGGCTGCCCTTTGTCACCGGTCCTGTTCATAATATTTATGGACAGGATTTCTAGGCGCAGCATGGTGGGGGAGAGGGGTCAGATTCGGTGACCTGAGGATCCCATCTCTGCTTTTTGTGGATGATGTGGTCCTTTTGGTCTCATCGAGTAGTGACCCCCAGCTCTCACTGGGACAGTTCACCGCTGCAGTGTGAAGCGGCTGGGATGAGAATCAGCACCTATAAGTCCAAGGTCATGTTTCTCAGTCGGAAAAGGGTCGGGAAGGAGTTCCTGCCCCAAGTGGAGGAGTTTAAGTATCTCTGGGTGTTTTTCACTAGTAAGGGAAAGATGGAGCGAGAGATGGACAGATGGATCGGCAGTGTTGCGTCGTTGATGCAGTCCGTAGAGGTGAAGAGGGAGCTGAGCCAGAAGGCAAAGCTCTCGATTTACTGGTCCATGTACGTTCCAACCCTCACCTATGGTCATAAGCTCTGGGTAGTGATCGAAACAATGAGATCGTGGATACAAGCGGCGGAAATGAGTTTTCTTTGTAGGGTGTCTGGGCTTCAGCCTTAGAGATAGGGTGAGGAGCTCGGACATCCGGTTGGAAGACGGACGGACGGATTACAAATCACTCCTGGTTACAAAACATAAAACCTCATTTTTTTCCATTTTCCTTTCATTTTACTAAATAAACACAAAAACACATTGATCCAAAACAATTCTGAATAAGGAAAATTAACTTTCTTTATAATCCACAAGTTACACTAATACACTATCTAACTACTTAATCCATTTCTCTCAGAAGCTCTCTGACATGAACTATCAACCTGCCTCTCTACTCTCCACCACTGAGTGGTGTTACTATGATTTGCACCACATGTAATGTAACTTAATGACATCATCTTCCCATGGCCAGAGTGGGGCTGACTGTGGAAGGTCTGTTTTCAAAGGGTTAATAAGTTTTTTTTTAATGACACAACAATCAATTATTGTGGTTTATTAAATGAGGCATATATACAAGTCTCTGGTACATATTGATGATCTTATACATACATATACATAAATACACACACATACATACATATATATATATATATATATATATATATATATATATATATATATATATATATATATATATATATATATATATATATATATATATATATATGTATATATATAGAGTATAGAGTATATAGAGTCTGCTTGTTGGTCAACAGAACTGTCACACTTCTGACAACATCAGTGTTAACTTTTCTAGCATTATTTCCAGTTATTGTTAAAAAGAACAGGTGACATGTCCTAAATAGATTATCTATTTTTTCTTTTTCTACTTTTTCTGCATGGCCATTACTAGTAGTTCCCCTGTGTGTTTGTATTCTTGTTTTATTAGGTTTTCTCAGTTTGTGCTCCTCCATTTGAACAACTGTGTGTGTGTGTGTGTGTGTGTGTGTGTGTGTGTGGTTTTATATGTATTTTCCAGTCACAGTTGACTATTGCAGTGATATTTATCTGGCCCTGTAGGGACAGTGCAGTGTTTGGGTGGCTGGAGTGCAACGCTGGTGTGCTTTTGGGCTTGAACAGATAAGCCTCTGTATTAATTAGCCATCAGTATCTGTTGGTGCCCCCCACAGTGCTTGATGTTAATTGTTTGTCCTTTCACTGATCCCTTACTGTAGCCTATAGCGCTCATGGTGATGTAGCGTGTTCATGAATGGTATGTAGCATCAGGATCCCCTGCCCCTTTAGCTAGCCTTTTTGCCGTGGTATGCCACCCGCCCTGTTTCTTTCATACTCATAGGCCTATAGGGAATTGTGCAGTAGTTTAAAATCCGCTAATTTGTTCATTTATTTATTCATTTTGAGCCTGTGTGGCCTTTTTGACATGAAATTCCCAGATGGCATTGTCAACAAACTAATTTCCCCAATCTTTATCCTACTTTGTACTGAAACTGCTACACAACAGTTTCCTTTGAGATGAATAAAAAACATCTCATTTTAAAGGACACGAGCAATACCTGCTTAACTTAGGAAAACTATTAAGGTACACCAATAAATATCTGAAGGATGGTATTCAAAGATTACCTAGTCAAATAGTGCATTGTTAATCAGTAGAAAACATGTGATGTAGGTGACATTGTAATGAAGTCTTCAGTAAAAATGCTAAAAATGTATTCAGTAGTTAGTTTATCAAAGAAATTATGTCCTAGGTCAATTTTTTTGAAAATATGCTTATTTGCTGTTCCGCTGAAGGTTATTTGGGAAATTACGGCACTGAGATGTTCAGAGCAGTCACCTCACAGCAAGAAGGTTCTGGGTTCAAGTCTGCAGGCACCCTTCCCTCAAGGACAATAAACAATGTTTTCAATGATCGAAAGCAAATGTCTGATATTAATCATGTCATATTGCCAACCATCCTCTATTCTAAGCTCCAGTATGTTCTCTTCAGTTGTGTACCAATATTATAATAGGTAGGTGGCAGCAGTATGTGGCATACAGGCTGGTAGAATTGAACGTAGCAGGGAGCCCCGTTGGCAAAAAATGCAGGACACTGATGCTGTTAAGCAGCAGTTATGGTGGAAGCAGCTCGTATCTGAAAGCACTTCAAAGGCTGCGTTATACTAGCAAAGAGGTGGCCTGTGTCATGTTGTCCAACTATCAAGGCACAAGGTTGGTGTGAGTGCTGTTAAGCTGCTGACCTGTCAGACAATGCCGTTGTGACAATCTGAATTTCATTCACCTAATTGCACCACCTGTTCAACTCCTGGGAACGCCTAGAACTGTTATGTATGTGGGGTTTTGGTCTGTTAACTTTTGTGTGCCTCTGCCGTGGTGTTTTGTTTCCTTCAGCCTCCTGTGGGAGGTTCCTTCCTTTTAGAGTGGAGAGGCGTGGTTTCCTGCTGACTGGAGCTTTTTTTTTCCATTTGAGGGTTGTTTTTTCTTTGCTGTGACCACATATGCACCAAATAACTTCGCATTCCACTCAAGAACTTGAACTGTGTTTATTTTATTTTCTTTCCTGTGGAGTTTTGCCGGGTGTGAGGAAAACCTGTACCAGACTTTTTGGGGTTCTAACCTGGCTGGCACCCCTGACTAGGTAAAACAACAGGCAAACTGTCACACCGTGACCCACCAGCTCCAACTTCATCCATCTCTAACACACAGACACGATAGTATATAGTAATATTATTGGTTTCAAAAGAATTATAGTGCTGAAAATTGCTTACACATAGGTGTCTGTTTCTAGAGTAAAATGTATCAAGTCATGCAGACCTCAGTTGTACAGGATTGCAATCTTTAGCTGGTTTAAGTAATTTCCACTGGGGATTGGTGAAAAGGGAGGGAGTGGTGGGTGCATCACCCATCTTTCAAAATTCTGCTTTTAGTTTGGTTCAGTTTGTTTCAGGTACACTCATCTAAGATACCTTCAGTTATTACTGTGCTGAAAGCAATAAACAGGTTGCAGAAAGACTTGCTGACATGGGCGGTTTATTCATAAGGGCGATCGGGCGACGCACCACCAAAGGGGAAAAAGTTTTTTTTTTCTTTCGCATTCTTACACAATATTAAGGTAGTTGTGACTCTCTGACACTTTAATCTGCCCCTGTATGTCATTGTCCAATCAGTGTAAGGCCGTGCTCCATGAGGTACGGCCCACTTTGGGTAATTTCAGTCGCTCAGCTTACTCTCATAGACTTTAATGTAAAATTTTTTTTTTTTTTTTTTTCCAGATTTCAGGCACTACAGTGCAATCTCTGAGTTCCGGGAGGGCTTGCCCTAATATGCTTTCGTCATACTAACGTAAGAAAAGCTAGCATCGCGCCACAAGCGGGTCACAGTCAAGGTTGGCAGCATGGCAAATCTACGAAGAAACTCCATTTCTTTAAAAGAAAATCCTTTTAGTTGTCGTAGTGTTCAGGAAAAATTGGCAACAAAAGAATTAGGACCCCCTAGACCAAATTTAAATTTACCAAGTTTAATCTAAGGGGGGAAAAACTTATAACCGGGGATTTTCGCGGAGCTGGTACAAGTGGAAGACATGGCTAGCAGGCTGTGAAGCAGCTAATGCTTTATTCTGCTTCCTGTGTGCTGTTCCACCCTGATGGCGCCACGGCAGGCACCACCGCATGGACAACTACAGGAGTCACCGACATCACCATCTGTCTGAAAAGGTGAAGAAACATGAGTCATCTAAGACCCACATAGACAGTTGTCTGAAATTTTCAACGTTTGGATGGGTGAACATTGCTATGCAGTTGGATGAGAGCTACAGACTAGCGGTGCATCGTCACAACAATGAGGTGAGCAAGAACCGATACATCCTAGCCCGGCTCATCGACTGTATGAAGTTTTGCGGAGTGTTTGAGTTAGCCTTAAGAGGGAAAGACGATAGTGAATGCTCCAACAACCCTGGCATTTTCCGTGGCCTTGTTGACTTGGTGGCATCATTAGACGAGGTATTTGAGGAGCACCTAAAAATGGCCACAGTTTTCAAGGGCACGTCAAAGACCGCTCAGACTGAGCTCCTGGAGTGCATGCTAGCTGTCATCAGAGCACATATAACGGAGGAGGTAAAGTCTGCTAAGTTTGTGGCCATACAAGCGGATGAGACGACTGACGTGTCAACACAGACTCAACTGGTGCTTGTATTGCGGTACATTGATGCTCATCATGAGGTGAAGGAGCGTTTCTTCGGAGTTTCTCCCTGTTATGGATGCAACGTCTGATTCCATTGCTGGTGCTCTTTTGGACAGACTGAGTGATCTTTTTTCAGACGGTGACAGAGAGAAACACATTGTACAAGCATACGACGGTGCCAGTGTGATGAGGGGAGAGCGGGCGGGCTGGTGTGCAGCAAAAAGTGCGTGAGCATTTCAGAAATGCCCATTATGTGCATTGCTATGCACACCAGCTGAATTTGATTATGCAGCAGGCTACTTCTCACATCCCAGCAGTGAGAGTTTTCTTTTCTGATCTGGGAGGCATTGCCAGTTTTTTTTTTTTTACTTTTTTACCCGGTCACCCAAACGCACCAGCATACTTGACCAGATTGTTGCACAAAGGATTCCAGAGTGTCACCCACAAGATGGAACTTCAACAGCAGAATTGTCAACACTGTCTATGAGAACCTAGATGACCTGATGCAGTGTTTTGAATCCATTACTACATTTGACAGGATTTGACAGCACCACAGTGAGGGAAGCATCTGGTTACCTGAGGATGCTGCAGGATGAGGAATTCCAGTTATTCCAGCAGCTGTTTCATCAGATAATGCCTCATGTCGACATGCTGTACCAGCAGCTGCAGAAGAAGGACATTGATGCAGTCTGCATCAAACATGCCCTCCAGAGCTTCACAAGCAGTATGCAGGCAGTAAGGTAAGATAAAATAATTTTAAATTCTTCTCAATACTTAACCTCGTCATAAGTAAATATAGTCACCAGCCACTCCATTGGGGTACACCTATGCAACCTAATTCAATCCAATAAAACAGTCGTTCCATATGTTCTGCTTTGCAAAAAATATACATTTTCATTTTTTGTTGATATTGTCATATCAGGAAGGTGATAATTAAATAGTGGGTGATGGAGTGGTATTAGGGTGATATATTTATCAGTGTCCTCTTTAAGTTTGCTAATGGAGTGGACAACATATTAGGCACATTTCAAGATAATGCAATCATGTACATCACCCACAATAATAAACATAAAGCAAGTTATCACCTACCTGACAATATCAATAAAAACCGAAAATGTATAAACTTCATAAATATAGAATTTAAAGCAGAACTGTGTATTGGTTTGAATTAGATTGCGGAGTTGTACCTAATGTAGTGGTCAGTGACTGGATATGTATGAAGTAAAGCTATATTTGTGTTTCGACACTTTTCTAAATTCTATCAGGCACTCATATTTTTATGTACTAACAAGGTGTACACTTTCTGTGGTGGCCTGCATGGGCCTCATTATGCTGTGTCCTGTATGAACAGGCAGCTGCTGCCGTCCCACCTGGCCTTCTCCACTCTTATGCAATTGAGTGTTTGGCCATAAAAGAGCACTACAGCACGCCAGAGTTCACAGTAGCAATAGAAATGTCAGTAGAATGTAGGATTTCACTCATTACCCTAAAAATGACCTGTTTAATCAAGCAGTACATGCAATAGCTTTGTACGTTATTACATTCAGAAAATACTCTTTGGTGGTCATTAGGTTATTTTATATGTCGGGCAGCTGACTGTTGAGAATTTGAACCTCTCTAAGGAAAAATCTACCAAAATGGCTGTATCTACTTTGGAGCGGAATGGACCTGTACCAGTAAGAAAATATTCACCTACATGTTTGACATACCGAACCCCCATGCAGCGGATTTGATTCCAACCCAGGGCTCTTTGCTGCATATCATCCCTTCATCCCCTCATCCCTTCTCCCTGCGACTGACTGCCGACCAGTCCAGGGCCAGGGGTGTGCCCCTGCCTTTTGCCCAATGACAGTAGCTGGGATAGGCTCCAGCACCCCGTGACCTTGTGAGACAAGATAGGTGGTACAGAAAATGGATGGATGGATGGATGGATGGATGTTTCACATACTCTATGTACATGTGAAGGGTGAAGGGAAAAATAATCCATTCACATCACACTCTGAATTGATTCACAGCTTCCATAAAATTTGGCAATAACAAACAAGACAGAACTTTGCTGTGCGTGCAGCACCCATACAGTAAACTAGGAGTTTATCCTCAATAAAGGCTCAATAATACTCCAACTACTGGAATTCTGTAACTACTAGAATTACCATAGCAGTCACTTTGACCATTCATACATTATTTGCATATAATTTCAATAATTGATATAAAATCTAAGAATAAATTATATTTAATGTTAGGATAGGTAATAATAAACATCAACAACAACAATCAACAGCATAAACAATTAACAGATGGAATGACAGCAGATGCAGAATTGGAAGTGTCCAGTCGGCTTCTTTTACGAGGGGGAGTTTATCTCTGAATCGCTGTCAGAGCCAGTGTCAGCCAGTGTCTACTCTCTACTCTACTCTACTCTACTCTTTATTGTCTTCAAATCAACTAGAAAAAAAATATTGCTAGGCAACAGTGAAAGAGAGGGAAAAAAAGAGAGGGAAAAGTATCAAACACTGAAATTCTACACTGTCTATAATGTCATATAAGGTCATAATATAAGGTATGGGTCAATATGACTGTTATGGCCATTAAAGGTAGAAATCCTCAGAAATGTGTTTTGTAATTTTAAGAAAATAACTACATGTTAGAATAAAATATACACACATTTAGGAAAAGTCAGGGTCCTATAGTTACATGGGTTTCATTTCAACAAAGTTATTACATTGCAAAATTTAAAAACAGTCAAAATGACCGCCTTGGTAGCTCGAGTGATAAAGCTTTTAGGCTCACGTTGGATTATAAATGTGAGGGAATAGTTTTCTCGTCAAGTGTTACATGTTTCATGGCAGTAGAATATATGACCCATCAAAGAACATGACTCTAAATGACAGTTAGCCAGCAGCTAGTTACCTACTGGCTAAGCAGAAAAGACTGGAAACAGAGAAATCCTGGTTAGCCTGGGTCCAAAGGCAACCAGCACCTCCAACAAAAATGTATATCTCATTTGTCTGTCATGAGCACAAGTAGTCATTTATCATAAAGAAGGGTCTTATCAAACATGAGGTGACCAGAGAGAAAAGGTAAGGATGTATGAGAGTGGTCTACTGCTGATAGGGAGCAACTTTTTGTTGAGACATTTAGCAATGTCTGCACACAGCATAGAATTTATTTATTTAATTTATTTATTTCTACTGTGACTCCGCAATTTTGGGGTTCCACGCTTTCACTCACTCAACAGAATTCAGTGAGCAGATATAGTTGTATAGACATGTACTGCTACATCATGGCTAATTTGATCAACATAAAACAACAACCATAAGGCTCTGCATAAGGTGCTGAAAACTACTCACTTTACTCACGCCTTAATATTAATGTCACTTTACTGCATTCTACTATTACTTACTGATTACTGCCTGTTAACATGACCATTACCTCTCTACATCACAGTTCACATATTTACAGTATATACAGTGTTATACCATATTGAAATGCATATATATTACTAAGCTGTATATATATTCATTAGTGCAGTGAATGTCAAAATCCTGTCCTTACCTGTCCGTAACCTGTCTACATTATAGTTGATTCATTTTATCACTACTGTGCACCTTCTTTCCACAGTATCATATTTATGTTTTATATTGTATTTTACCGTGTTTTTCTTCTTTTTTTGTTTGAATTTTTAACAAGCTTCAGGATGATACCTGTGGAGGAAGGTACAGGAGAATGGAATGACCCCCTCCTTACTTTAGATGAGGAAACAAAAGTAAAGAGGTGCAGGAGGACATTAAGCAACTTCAGGTATTACCTGAAACAGAAGGACCTGGTCCACACCAGCTCCTCTCCTGGAGGAGGGCAGCCACACAAATCAGTTATTGGTCAAGTTAGATGTATTGCCATGTATTCCATTCAGCGATGCACAAACAAAACAGTGCCATGCTTTTGTCTCCAGCTATTTAGGCCAATTCATTATTCTGCCCCAGAAATCAATCAATCAATCAATTATTTCCAATTTGTTCAAAATACCACACCTAGGGTTGTTACAGGGACGCAGAGATATGAGGACATTTCCCCAAAATTGAACGTTATTGCTCGTTTTTAAAATCACTGAGTGGCCTTACCGTTTCTTATATTATTGACCTTCTCACCCCTTACACCCTGTCTCAGATCTGTAGACCAGCTTGAGACAGGTAGTAGAGCACTCACAGCAAATCTGTGGAGTGCTCCACAACTGTGGAATAACCTTCCATTGCGAATCAGACAAGCTACCTAATAGGTATCAGAGTTGGTCAGCATGTACTCTGGCCCTGCTGCTTTCTTGGTGTTCACATGCTTGAAAGCCCTCCTGATGTCAGGCACAGAAAAGGTGACAGGTATGGAAGGTGGACCCACCCATCCATTAACTTCTGCTTCAACTGTTTTTACTTGGTGGCTGCAGATGGTCTCAAAGCGAAAATAAAAGTTATTTAGTTTACTTTGTAGAGATGCATCAGTATTGCAGTAGTTGCAGTGTGTTTGTGGTATCCCAGATGAATTGAGGTCAACGGTAACGTTGACAGTGGTGTCATGTAGGGCAGCCTCAGATTGGGCATTTCCTGACCTCTCGTGTTACTTGAAGCATGCGTCATAGTGATCCAGAGTTAAGCATACGCTTGTTCCTTTTTTTTTGCCAGAGTCCTCTGTCCTCCCTGATTGCTTTACAGAAAAAGAATCAGCCTCGTTGAATGACACTGTCCTGTATTCAGGTATTGGTCAAACAAAAGACGTTACAGTTCCTGATATCCCGTTGAAAACTGACGGAGTTGATTATCCAATTCCTGTACATCGGCAAGATCCATAGAGCCTGGATTTTAGCTGGTGTTCAATCCCTTCATGTTTTCCTTGGTATTTCCTGCTTTGGTGTTGAGATGGATGTGCAGATGGACACAGATAGTCTTTCTTGCCTGTGTGTTTGGGGTCACAGTTGGTGTTTAACCCCTCCACTTTTTTCTTGATGTTTCTTTTAGTGTTTATATTTGAGAACCTCGGCCAACCATCAAAGTGGGCAAGAGGAGAAGTCCACAAAGCTTTGAGCCGACCCATCCTAATCAGTGTGTTTTTTTTTTTTTTAAATATTGTGTGGCTCTTTTGCTGAGGAGAGCTCTCTCTCTCTCTCTCTCTTTCTCTCTCTCCTGAAACTATACTTTTTTCTTTTTTTTTTTTTTTTATCCAAAAATCTCACTCTGGCCATTAAACATTTGAAGGCCTATCAGGTATATGCAAGCATACACTGTGCTTTTAATACCCCCTGCAGTACAGTATAATTGACATACAACATCAGGACAGGGGGCGATGTGGTCCTTGGTTCTGTGGGTCTGCCTATATGAATACTTCTCAATGTTTGGTCCCCTAATGCATATTAATTTATCTCCTTATCAGGTCCAGCTGAAGGGGTAGATTTGGTGGGGCTTCTTCCCTCAACCCTCCTGGAGGATGGTAGTGAGGAGGAGGTTGGTGTCTTTAATAAAATGAAACCGAAGCAAAATTACAATTTCTATGTCCATGTGTCTATACACATTTATTTATTTATTTATTTATTTGCTGTGTAAATCAGTTATATAGAAATATCATTTCTAGGTTTGGATGGTATGACTTGTATCTCTCCTGCTCCATCATCGAACCAATGCACTTAAAGAGCCTAAACAAAAACACAGTAATGAGATGCAACAAGAGGACAGCAGATCCAAAAACAAATCAGATTCCCAAATCCTGCCAATCTACAGCTCCTGTTATGACTGGAGCACAGGAGGATGGTCTAAGATGACAAAGAGGCTGAGTGACATCAGCCAAGAAAAGATGCAAAGAGAGAAGAAAAAAGGAAGTACAAGACTAAGATGGAGGGAAACAAATTGAGAGCACTCACAGAAAATGTAGTGTGTTTGGGATGGAGACATTGCCTGCCTTCACCAAGTCCTCACTCTTTCCTCCTCCAGACCTCCCTCTGCTCCCCCATAGCTTTTTTTGCTCCCTCCCACTCAGGGAGTCAAGCCCATAAATCAGGAGATCAAAGGCATGGACCTAGTCTGAGCTTTCTGCATCCAATTGACAAAAGGTTATTTGTATTGTTGCGAGACGCAGACTTTTACTGCAGTGTAAAGACACACAGTGGCTGTTAGCTCCCTCTACACTGCCCTGCAGGTATGGTCTTAAAAGTGTGAATACGCACATAGACACACAATACCTCTGTAAAACTTGTATTATTGTTGATTCATTGTTATTTTTGTTGAGTTTTCTATTCGTCTACCTCAAGCTACGGGAAACAAAATCAGCATTACAATTTACTGGTCACTGCCCTCTGCTTACTGCTCATTTTCTCCCTTTCACCATCACAGTATGGCACAGTTCTCCACCATCACTGAGAACTGTGCATTATCTGTGAGTTGAAACAGATGACAACATATGGCTGCAAAATATGACTGCACCCAAGATGATGTGGCTTATGGCCCAAACTGGGCTAATGTGCCAGCAGTGGCCAGACACATCCACTATAGAACATGTAGATGCATCTGCAAATACTTCTTAGTCTCCCACCCATGCTGACAGTTGAAGTGATGTGTATACGTGATATCTACTCTTTTTAGTGTGCAAGGTCCTCTTTGATAGCTTTTTCCCCAACTGATCCAACATTACAAGAATATAACATTGGATACCATGAGATAGACAATCAGGTAGTGTCACATTAAAACTGCAATAATCAATATTTTCATATAAACAATGGCTGAAATGTGCAGCTGCAAAGGGATCGCTGATAGTAAGAAACCCACAGAGGATTATCACTTAACCCTGCAGGTCCCCTCAACTCTACAAATTCCCACTAATAAGGTTCCCTGTACCAATATTCATAGAAATCTATAAGAGGAAAGTACATATGTAAAGTAGTAAAAAAAAATTTAAATCAAAGACATAGTGTAGAAATTACCGTATGGAAATAAAACAGGTAATGCTGTCGCCTCACAGCAAGAGGCTGCTGCCCTCTACAATACTGTGAAAGGATTCACTGAGTTTGAGTTGATTGGCAACTGGTTCAGGCAGTGTATTGGTGAAATTAGTTTTTGATTGAGAGAGGACTGTAAGCATCTGATTGGCCAAATAAAAAAAAAAAAGTGACATTTATCTACAGAGACACACTGCTCCAATATTCTGCTACTTACATGAAGTCAAACAGGAGGGGAGAACCACAGAGAGGATTGGTTGACTGTTTTAACTGTGCCATTGTCTCAGTTACTTCATAAAATATATAACCCCCCTCCTTATTCAGAAAAACTTGCACATTTTGTTGTCATCTGAGCATCATCATAACCTCCAAGTACTGAGTTTAACCCAAGAGCACAGCAACAGGAAGATTTGGTCATGTATCACATCACACCATGTTTACTGGTCACTTCACTTTATACACAAAAATAAGATGAGTGAAATTTGGATGCTTGACACAGACGGTATATCCCAAGTCTCTTAATTGAATCTGTGTTTCTGCATTTGCAGCCTTTCATTGCGTCTTAGTCCCTCCCACTGAGGATGCATGGAGAGATGCAAGGAAACCATGCGAGGAGAGAGGAAAGGAGGAAATGTGTTTTTAGAGTGTGCATGAAGAACAACCTGCATTCTGCTTTTCTACTTGTACAGAGTCCTGCTGAGAGGAAGCAGAATGGCTTTATATTATTCATTCATTATGTGCGTCTGTATTTATTGGTGGATTGTGAATTCATTATTTAACAACCCACAATAGCATTATGGTGTCTTTTAAACACTGGAAATTATTGTTTTAATTATATATAATTATTATCAGGCTAAATGTTCCAGGAAAAACCCAACCTGCTCGAGGGCGCACGCATAGTGCAGCCCCCTCACTCTGGCATCTCTCCGTCAGCTGCATGTGTGTGTATTTCCTGTGTATGTAAAACATATACAATAACAACAACAACAACAGAGTGAAAATGTGAATTTCCCCATTGGTGGGATTAATAAAGGTTCTAAAAAAAAAAAAAAAAAAAGCACTCAGAAATGATGAACATGTTGTTGATGTGCCTGAATGGAAATGAAGATAAACAAAGTAAAGGGTTTCTTTCTGACAGACGGACTCCTCTACTCTCTGACTTTAACTATATCCATAATAAGTATTAATGTGCGAAATATCAGATCATAAAAAGAAAAATTATTTATATTATAGATATATAGATATATATATATATTATATAGAATTATAAATGAAGAAAGCCAATAACCACAGATTTTTAACTTGGTGAATCAAAAAACAAATCAATTATAAAGGATACACTCGAGTTTAATCTTTGATCTATCATCACTTATATGAAACTCAGTGATGTTCAGCTGCAGCATCCAATCAGTAACTGATATCCAATAGTAAGGGGGTGTGTTGGCCAGTAAAAGTGTATACTCAGTCATGGATCCTTAAAAATCCCTCCTCAGGGTGTGCAGGTAGCTCAGTCAGTAGAGCATGCTCTCATGTATGCAGCAGCCCCGGGTTTGATTCCTGCCTATGGCCATTTACTGTGTGTTGTCCCCTCTCTCCCCTCCTTTCCTGTCTCTCTCAGCTATCCTATAAATAATAATAAAGGGGTAAAAACCACCAACAACAAAAAAAAAAATCCCTCCTCAATCCTCACGCAGAAACACGAGCTTTGAGAGTCTTCACCATGGCGGACTAGACCTCAGGTTCAAGTGAGGAGAGAGGAAACATCAAATAAGAGACTTGAGATGCACCTGCAGACATTACCTAATAATCTAGTGTGAAAATGTGACAGGGCTGATTTAATACAGGGTCAGACTGTTGAGGCAGGCCATGGTATGAGGTTAACACGAGCTGCACTGACTCCTCCCTGTAGGCAGAGGACTTTCACCTGAACATCACAGTGAAGGACCACTCGCTGTCACAGCTTTGGATCAGCGGTCTGTCTCAGTGTTTCCACAAGTGCTCACTGGGTCACAGCACAAGATGCGTGTTAGACACACAGCTGATTCTGTCACCAGTGGACACCACTAGACTCAGGACTTTTCCTGTCACTCAGACACATTAACACTTTGCTAAAGTTTTGTATTTTTTTTTATCTTATCATCATCAGTAGTAGTAGTAGTAGTTCTTCTTCAAGATGTATAAAATGACTAACTTCACTGTTGCTCAATTTAGCACACAGCAACCTTACTTGATCGTAATTGATAAGACTGGTAGCTAATTTTAACTAATGTTAGCTAACTTTATATAGATATTGCTGTGTTAACTGATGTGTCTTCCATCACTGTGCATTATTGTTACAGTCTAAATGTTTTAACATGTTACAAACATTTAGACTTCTCCCGGCTGTATGTGATCATCAAATAGGTATTTAGTCCACTTGAACACAGCACAGAGAAGATACAGATTGGGAATGACCTGTAATAGGCCATTATCCTGTGATCATCATTTGTGCCCACACTAGCCAGTGTTAATTTGTGTCAGACAAGAGACATTGCATTGCTAATTTTTTGAAGTGTGAAGAAAATCTTTAAGATTGATTCATTTACTCTGAGTACATTCGTCATGAACATCACCATATGCTAACATCAGTCAGACACTCTGATGGTCACACTTCAGCTATAAGGCTTAAAAAGATGAAACAAAGGCACCATAAATGATAGCAGAAACCCTCATTAAGATGGCTTGAAGAGAATGCTGTATTGTTAAAAGGTTATAATGCTGTTTATCTTGTAAAAATTCTAACTTTTGTTCTCATAAAGTGCTGTCAGTCAAAGCTAAAACCTTATTGTTTCAGCACCATTCATAAATTGAAGCCAAATGATTATTGGGTTTAATGCTATCTCAGTCATCTCTCTTTAACATTTTCCTTTTTCAGTTTGGTTTAACATAAAGACAGCTTATATTTTTTTGGCATCATGATATTGCAGAGTAATTCCTTGATTAAAAAATAGAAAGTCAAACCCATCACACTTTGACTCCTTGAAATTTTTAAAAATTAGCTGGCACAAACTGTTAGATGGATTGAGAAATAAATTAAACTTTTTCTTAAATCCTTAACACCAGCTATCTTCTCTGCCTCATGTCACACAAGAATGAATGATAGTTCTTACAGGTTGTAACCATGGTTCTTTTATATTACTATTTTCTGTGGTGATTGCAAAAAAAACATGTAGTTTAACACTGAATGAAGAAATAATTTTGAGTTGTGAATAATAGAACTTCTGGAAAAATGCTGTATATTTATTTATATGTATTCATTTATTGTGCAGTTACCTTGAATGAGGAGCTCACTGGAGGCATCCGTGTTTAAGACTAATTCTTTATGACGTGAGCTTTCAGTAAAATACAATATTTCAAGTAGTAATGAACATTTGTTTGAGATTTTTATTGGTAATTCCATAGCTGGATCATCATTGGCACAGTGAGGGGGTTCTGAGTGGTTGTTAGATCTGTTTTCTTACAGTTTTAACTGAGCTTGTCCACAAAAGCAGTGTTGCAGACACATTTTTCAGTGGCTGACAGAACAGAAGCTTCTATTTTCAACGATACGGTTATCTGCACAGGCCATGAATTACCCAAAACATATTTTCATTATTTAATAATTTTCACAATTATTATTGTTCATGTGTGGATGCATTATGTTACACACATGCACATGACAGGCAGTCCCCCTACTGAAAATATGTCCCCACATTTACGCTGATAATGAGACACATGATGTGTGTGACTTGTTCTTTCAGTCTGACATTGTGTTCATGTTGTGTTTATGTTTTGTTCTGGAGGGTGTGTGTTTTGTTTTACTCTGACAGTTAAGACATATTTCCATCAAGAAGTTGTAGAAAAGGTTAAATTTGAATTATTCATGTTTATCAAACAAATATGCCACTTTTAGAGTTGTAATTTACAGCCATATGTACAGTTACGCAGGTAGGTAGTGGTATGAAGGAGGATGACATCTCCATTCTTAATCCCTCTTAATCTGATTAGTTGGCCATTTCTCCAACCAGGTGAAGCAGTCATTCTTTAAAGAAAAATAACTGAGAATGTCCTCCTGACTTCCTTTTTTCAGTGTTTAACTTCACTCTGTTAACCTGAAGATAACTTCACTAACTACATAAACTAACTAAGCAGTTTTCCCATCCACAGATTTGTTAAAGGAAGAATCACTCACTCTGTATGTTCAACATTTAACTCTCCCAGTCCAAACAAAAGGCACAACAGGACAGTTAAACTACAAATTGTTTACTTGACCCGCTTTTCACACATCAACCCAACACAGAATATTTCTTTAGCTCTACAGGTTGAACTGTGTGTCTGAAAGTGGTTAAAATACTGTATTATAGTTTAATGGGAGACAAGACCTTCTACCTGTGTGTTTCACAGGTGTGTGTGTGTGTGTGTGTAATGTTTGCAGAGACCTCACCACAGAGCAGATGCATGAGCAGGTTTTTCCTCCCTGTGATAAAGTTGACTTATCAGCATTGCATGGAAATTGTGTAGTGGGAAAAGGACAAGTAAGAAGGACCAAAATAACAAAGTATAAAATCACATTATATGGGGCCCGTTTTGTCCATCATTACATTATCTTGCTCTTCATTTTGTTTTATGGAATACACTAAAAATTTGCATTGCCCCCGTCTTGCAGTCGGCAGGATGCTGAATCTTAGCTGGAGAAAACTAACTGCAGGAATACAAGCAGCAAATAAAACTATTTTTAAAGACTCACAAATAGCTGAAACAAAAAATGACAACATCGCAGTCTTATTCTGTTGTTTATTGTTGCATAAATATATGTTTCTATAGATATTTTGGCCACTTAGGGCAGTTCCACAAGCTGTAAACACAACAATGAGATCGTATTATCTTGTAAAGTTGTTATGGCTGATGGGTAACAGTTTTAAGGAGTTGATGGGGATCAAAACAGGACTAAGAGGGGAGTGTATATTTTACCTATCTGCCTCTTTAGCAGCTAAATGCTCCACTATGGCCATGTTCACACCTGGCATTAACATGCATTCTGGGAGATCTAAATCACAAGTTGGCTTCTCCAAGGACAGGTGTGAATGCACTTAAGACACACTGTGGATGCTTTGATATCTAATTGTGCAAACCACTTTGGAGATGGTCTGCATCAAGACACATTGTTTAGTGTAGCGTGTATGCAAGTCCTGAGCCACACTGAAGCTTTGCCTCATGATGCAGCACCGTTTAGTGACTGATGTCCTGCTTGACTTATTAAAGTTCTGCTGAGGATTCAATGATGACTCTCTAGTTGGTACTGAGTTTTTCCTGTGATAGCTAACAAAGCTGAGTCTCATAGCTGAAAGTGAGAAAGTTCTTATGGTAAGAATTTGCATCACTTTTATTCTTGATTCTGTGTGTTTTTCAATGCAGCAATGAAACATTTAGGGGAAAAAAACAAAAAACAAACAACAACAATTAGAGTGGAACTCGAGTTGAATAAACAATTATAAGGAATGAAGGAAAGTGCTGGTCATGTCACTGTATGGTAAGCTAGAGTTTCACATGTGCAGCAGCTGAGAGTAATAAATGTTTATTAATCTTTGAGGCACTTCTTCCACCTAAGAGCTGAGATCCTATCACACTCCACCTAAAAGGAAAACCATACTATCCGGGTAGATGAACATTGGTTTTATTTCATTTTTGTTTGCTATTTTCTCACAGCTCTGAATTGGTCTAAGGAGCCAGGTAAAGACAGTGTTTCCCAACCTAAAAGACCGCACAAGGAAACAAAATAAATTAATTAATTAAATAAAACAAACAAACAAAACTTTCTAACCTTTCTAAAATTGAGGAGTAGGGCAGATTTTTGCCAAGTATAAATTCTGAGGAAATTAAACGGGTATTCATGTATTTTTATTCCTCTACTTCTCCATGAAAAGTTCCTTGGGTAAGCACTTGTACATATATCACTCCAACGTGTGTGGAGGAAGTGATTACACAATAAATCAGGGCAATATTTCATAAAACAACTTCAATAAAAGAAAGACAAACAAATTAGCCCAGCTGAGAAAAAGAAAAACCCCAAAAAAACAACTTTGTGGGGGAAGACCCTTATCTCACCACAAGACATAACCACTGATCTCTTTTTCTTTCAAATCTACACATCTTGATTACATAATGTCACTTTTCAAGACTGTTTTGTTGTTGCTGATTTCAACACCCTCAGTCAAAGTTAAATCTTTTATTGATGTATTTACTTATTATATTTATTGATAAATCCATCTACTTGAGAGAGGAGACTATGGAAGCATAGGAGGGGTGACGAATGGCTAAGAGTGTGATGTCTCATCAGATTTGTAAGTTATGTCTGTCTCGTATTATGTTTCCTGTTCTGGCTTGTCTTTTACTTTGAAATCCCTAACCTTCCTCTCGTTTCTGGTCCCTTGACTTCCTCCCATTGTGAGTTTCCCGCCAGTGTGATTGTCTGCCCCGCCCTGATTGTTTCCACCTGTTGCCCCTTTCCTCATGTGTATATATAGTCTGCGTCTCCCCCAGATCGTCTTTTGTCTCAGGAGAAATCTAGCGTTGCTTCTCAAAAGACTGATAGATCTTACCAATCATTGACCTAAGACAATCGTGACTCTCAAGTCTGTTTTTGTGGAACGCTTTATTAAAACCTTTAAAAACCATCTCAGCTGAATTCTGTCCTGCATTTGGGTCTGCCCGTCTCAGTGCCTGCATAACAGTGAGAAAGGCAGAATTAGTAAGTAAGACAGAGCTAAAGATAGGAGAGGAAAATAAAATTTCCTTCTCCTGTCCTCTCATCTGTCCCTTCTCCTTCGATTAGACAGTGTTATGTCTCGTCGTGTGTAAGTCCATATCTGTCTTGTGTCCATTCCCTGTTCTGGCATGTCTGTTTTATTTTGAAATCCCTAACTCTCCTCTCATTTCAGGTCCCTTAACTTCCTGCCATTGTGTGTTTTCCTGCCATTGTGATTGTCTGCCCCGCCCTGATTGTCTCCACCTGTTCCCCATTACCTCATGTGTATATATTGTCTCTGCGTTTCCCCTGTCTTGTTGCCAGATCGTAAATGTTAACCAAGAGTGCTAGTGGTAGCATGCCTTGTACATCATTGATCAAGCCACAAACCAAGAAAAGAACCAAGAATCAATCAACCACGTCTGTTTGTAAGAACTCTTTTATTAAAGACCTTAAAAACTGCCGTTGTGGTCTGTCCTGCATTTGGGTCTACCTGTTCTGAGCTGACGTTATAGACAGTGCTGACAGAGCCTGTCTATCTGTCCATCTGTCCAGACCTCTCTGTCACCATCCTCCATCACCACTATCTCTCACTTTATCTCCTGATCAATCTTGATTAGCTTTACTGAGGGATGAACAATATACCACAAGAGCCTCTGAACCTCAAGAGACACACCTTGAGTTATGGTTGACTCTCAACATATTTGTAGCTAAATTATTTTTATACCTAGTATTATTGGCCCCACATTGATAAGTGTACTGTTACTTCAAAAAGGTGAGAGGTCCATCAATGTAGCTAAAGGAAAGTCAGCCTAGCTTGAAAAAGCCCAGTTTGAACTAACGCCGTCTCCCAGTTAAGCCTCAAGTCGTTCCACTTACACAATTCAGCTTCAGCTAATCAAGGCTAATTCAGGAGAGGCTTGCATATTCTGGCTATGTGAGTGTGCCTGGAGAACATAAGAAGCCCTGACAAGTCAGGTGCAAAAGGAAAGTAAAGCAAGAGCTGTCTTCTTCTCAGCAGCTGAACAGACAAACACTCTTAATGGAGCTCTATGTGGAATTTAAAAAGGTGCGATTACTAAAAAAGGAAACACTGTCGCAATTAAAGCGAGGGAGTTGGCATGGCAAAAAATAGCTGACAGACTAAGTGCTTAAATTGTACAAGCCTGATACTGTTTTTTTCATGTTACATGTGTATTTCACTTTCATCTTATCTCTCTTTGCTCTTGTTTTATGTAAACTACGTTGAATTGCCTCTGTATGAAATGTGTTAGTAATACTAGTTAGCTAGTATTATTGGATGTATGTTTGAAATAATGGCGAAGACCAACTTAGGACAACCAACCACAGCCCAACTGTTTGAGGTGTGTGAACTCCACTGACCTAGTAACCCATAACATACACTATATGGACAAAAGTATTCAGACACCTGACCATTATACCAACAGGGACTGTAATGACATTGTATTCAAATACATATACTTTAATATGGCATTGGTCCCCCTTTTGCACTTATAACAGCTTCCACTCTTCTTCGAAGGCTTTCCACACGATTATTTGTGTTTCTGTGGGAATTTGTGCCCATTCATTCTGTAGAGCATTTATGAGGTCAGGCACTGATATTGGACAGGTATGGCCAAATACTTTTGTCCATATAGTGAACATTTATTCCTCAAATCTCAACAGAAGCAACCTCAACAGCCAAAAACAAACCTGGCAGCAGGTTAAAATTAAATACAAAAACATCTTTCAGAGTGGTCAGTAGCCTATAAAGAAATGTATTTATCAAAAAAAAAAAAAAAAAAAAATGTGTTGAGCTGTAAATATGTTGCACTGTAGGTGGAGGGCCTCCACCTGAAAAGGAGCTCTGACCAGCAATCGGTGATGCCCCCTGGTGGAGGGAATACAGGGGGAACCTCTATGGAATTAATTCTCCAAAGTGCTTGGAATCGGTATGTAGGAGGTATTGTCCACTAAGGAAGGTATTGTCCAATCCCACCTACTTCAACAACTGCAGTGTTCCTCTGTTTAGAGTTTGATGGCCCCAGTATGTGTTTTTCCTTATCAAACTCCTGGTTAACTTAAACTGCTGTTGTGATACATGCTAAATTATGAAAAAAAAGAAGTTTAATTAGAGTTAAAAGTTAATACTAAAACAAATGTCACCACAGTGGGGATTAACTGAAATGTGTGTGTCGAGCTTTTCCTATCCATCCATCCATCCATCCATCCATCTTCTCTCCGCTTATCCGGGACCGGGGTCGGCAGGTGGAGGTAGCAGTCTAACCACAGATGCCCATACTTCCCTCACCCCAGACACTTCCTTCCAGCTCTTCCAGGAGGATTCCGAGGCGTTCCCAGGCCAGCCTAGAGACAGTGTGGGCCTCCTCCCGGTGGGACATGCCTGGAACACCTTCCTAGGGAGGTGTCCAGGGGGCATCTGAAACAGATGTCCAAGCCACCTCAAGCTGACTCCTCTCGATGTGAAGGAGCAGCGGCTCTACTCCTGAGCTCCTCCCGAGTGACTGAGCTTCTCATTCTCTCTCTAAGGGAGCGACCATCCACCCTGTGGAGGAAACTCATTTTGGCCGCTTGTATCCATGATCTTGTCCTTTCGGTCATTACCCAAAGTTCATGACTATAGGTGAGGGTGGGAGCGTAGATTGACCGACTGGTAAATTCAAGAGCTTCGCCTCGCCTTTCGACTTCAGCTCCTTCTTCACCACACCACGACGGTCTGGCACACAGACCACATAACAGTGGAACGCTCCATCTTTCCCTCACTTGTGAACAAGACCCGAGATACTAACTGAGATACTACTCCCACTTGAGGCAGGACTTCTCCACCAACCCGGAGAGGGTAACGCCACCCTTTTCCGGTCGAGAACCATGGCCTCGGACTTGGAGGTGCTGATTCTCATCCCAGCTGCTTCACACTCGGCTGCTCCAGTACATGCTGAAGGTCCTGGCCTGATGAAGCCATAACAGGACAACATCATCTGTAAAAAGCAGAGATGAAATTTGTGGTTCCTAAACTGGACTCCTTCTGGCCCATGGCTACGCCTAGAAATTCTGTCCATTTTATAAGATCCAAGATTATAAACAGAACCGGTGACAAAGGGAAGCTCTGCCGGAGTCATGCACATGCACTGGGAACAGGTCTGACTTACTGCCAGCAATGTGAACGAACCAAGCTCATGCTCTGGTCCCCACAGAATACCACAAGGGACATGGTCGAATGCCTTCTCCAGATCCACAAAGCACATGGACTGGTTGGCCAAACTCCCATAAACCCTCCATGCAATGTTGCAGAGGCGTGTCAGCCAAGACAGCCCTACAACATCCAGAGACTTGAGGTACTCAGGGCGGATCTCATCCACCCCTAACGCCTTGCCACTTCAGCTTGGGTGAAGGACGAGTCCTCTTCAGAGTCCCCAGCCGAGTTTTTGCCTCCAGGACCGCCCAGGCTGCAGCTTGCTTGGCCTGCCGGTACCTGTCAACTGCGTCAGGAGTCCCACAGGCCAACATGGCCCGACAGGACTCCTCCTTCAGCTTGACGGAATCCCTTACTTTCTGTGTCCACCACCGGGATCGGGGGTTGCCGCCACGACAGGCACCAGAGACCTGGTGTCCACAGCTTCGAAGCTACTGTCGACAATGGAGGCAGAGAACATGGTCCACTCCGACTCAATGTCCCCAGCCTCCCTCGGAATCTGTGAGAAGTTCTTCCCAGAGGTGGGAGTTGAAGACCTCCCTGACAGAGGGCTCAGCCAAGACGTTCCCAACAGACCCTCACAATATATTTGGGTCTGCCAGGTCTGTCCAACTTCCTCCTCTGCCAGCAGATCCAACTCACCACCAGGTGGTGATCAGTTGACAAGCTCAGCCCCTCTCTTTACCCGAGTGTCCAAGACATACGGCCGGAGATCAGATAAAACGACAACAAAGTCGATTCATCAACCTCTGGCCTTAGGGTGTCCTGGTGCCATGTGCACTGATGGACACCCTTATGCTTGAACATAATGGTGTTCGTTATGGACAAACTGACTAGCACACTTGATTGGGGAGATTGGGGAGGCCGTTCCTCCCAATCACGCCCCTCCAGGTGCATCACTGTTGCTGCCCACGTGAGCGTTGAAGTCCCCCTGTAGAACAATGGAGTCACCAGTTGGAGCACCATCAAGTACCCCTCCCAGGGACTTCAAGAAGGCCGGATACTCTGTACTGCCGCTTGGCCCATAGACACAAACAACAGTAAGAGACCTATCCCGGACCCGAAGGCACAGGGAAGCAACCCTTCTCATTCACCGGGGTGAACTCCAACATGTGGCGGCTGAGCTGAGGAGCTATATGCAAACCCACACCAGCTTGCCGCCGCTCACCCTGGGCAACTCCAAAGTAGTGGAGGGTCCAGCCCCTCTCAAGGAGCTGGGTTCCAGAATCCAAGCTATGCGTGGAGGTACCTCTCAACCTCCCACACAAGCTCAGGCTCCTTCCCCCCCAGCAAGGGGTGACATTCCATGTCCCTATTGCCAGAGTTTTGGTCCAAGGATTAGGTCGTAGAGGCCCCTGGCCATGACAGCCACCAAATCACATTGCACCGGCCCCTCATGGACCTTCCTGTGGGTGGTGAGCCTACTGGAAGGCGGGCCCACTGTCGCCATTTCGGGCTGAGCCCAGCCAGGTCCCGTGGGCAAAGACCCGGCCACCAGGGCTCACCTGCGAGCCCCAACCCCAGGCCTGGCTCTAGGGTGGGGCCCTGGTAACACCAATCTGGGTGACGTAATAGTCCTTGATGTTGTGATATCCATGGTGAGCTTCTGAAATGCTCTTAGTCTGGCCCGTCATCTAGGACCTGTTTGCCATGGGAGACCCTACCAGGGGCGTAATAAGCGCAATGGGCATAAGTCACTGTAAAGTTCAAAGTTGAGTTAATTCATACATTTAAACAAATGTCCAAATATATTTCAAATGTTGATAGTTAATTATTTACATATTTATGTTTAAAGAATTAGCATTTACATATTTACATCCTCAAACATATGTCTAGATATGGGTGAATAATATCCAGAATGTGCTTCGGCAGTTTTCCCACACATGGTAGGGACAGAAACTCAGGCACAGAGAAGACACAAGATACAGTGGTAGATTCAAAGTCAAGAGATTCTAGGTAGTCATACACAAAGTGAGTTCAAGACAAGGCAACAGACATTTTGAGGCATCCAAAACCAAGGAGACAAAGAAAGGTTCAAAAAGCCAAGGAGCGCTAACACAAGGAGAATGCTGGAGAGCTGTGAACACAGGATTAAGAACAAAGACAGTCTGACAGAGGAGTAGGGAAACAAGGGGCTTTATAACAAGGAGGCTGATTAAACTAATCAGGGGCAGGTGAGTGCGGGAACCAGGTAGTGACAATGAGGGGGTGGGACACACACAAGGGTAGGAATTGAAAAAAGGAAAGGTTTTCAAAATAAAACAGGAAAACAATAAAAACAATAAATAAAAACAAAACACATGACGTATAATATTGCTTATTTCCCCTTTAAAAAATAAATGTTTTAATCAGTGTTGAGCAGAAGCGGCCCTACAATTAGTGGCATTACTTGTGTAACTACATTTCTCTAGCATGGTGGTGGTCACTGTTTTCTGAATCAAACAGCTTTTCAGTAACTTTGCTCTTTTATTGATTAAATAAAACAGTTAAGCATCAATAAGTAAGGCCATCACCATACATGGATGTGAGTGTTTAGCCAACAAAATCACCTCTGTGTGATGGTGACATGACGCACTGATCCTTGGACTGATGCCTTCAACATCTCAGCTGCAGGTGAAAACAGACATACGAGGTTGAGTTTACCTGATGGAAAGACAGCACAGGATGAGGATGGAGAGGAACTGATCCTGAGGGAGTCACACAGAGGTGGAAGTGGTACTCTGATCTTGTAACTTAAATAAAAGCAGTAATACAACAGTTTAAAACTACTCAACTACAACTAAAAGTCCTTCAATCAAAATTTATTAAGGTGCAAAAGTATAACCATCAAACTGCACTAAAAGTAAAAGTACTCGTTATGCAGAATGGACCATTTCAAAATAATATATATATATATATATATATATATATATATATATATTATATTATCATTAGGTGATAATAATTGATGCTTTAACATGTTCATCACTTTAATTCTGCAACTGGAAAAGACAGAGCTCATTTGAACCACTTCAGCTGCTTGTAGCTTGTGAATTTACTTTGTCAACATTGTCTCAAACATTCATTGGCCCAACAGTGACAAAACATTAGGCCCTATCATCAATCAACAATAAGGCATGGCGTGTTTATTTGTTTCACCGAATTGATACATAATGGCTGCACAGTGAGGTTTATAAGATGAATATGAACTTTAAAAAAAAAAAAACACAGTGCATCTCTTAATTGACCTAATCTGTTGCTGGCAAAACAAATCTGAAAGAACATGTTCTGCATATAAAGCAGGGGAGTGAGATCCCATCACTTGCCCGCTCACATTCTAGGTCTGACCTGACTTACTTAGTGCTCTCTTAGTAATTCCAGGTCTTACAAATCTGTGCTGTGTGAAGTCACTTCCTGCTTCAAATGCTCCACCATCTTCTTGGTCATCATGAACCCCTCCACAAGATTAAATGAGTAAAGGCCCGTTGCCCTGATGTTTGTGGTCATAAAAATGATTAAGAGAGTGGTGTTAGCGCACCTGAAGGACATCACAGGCCCCCTGCTGGACCCCCAGCTGTTATCAGGCAAACAGGTCAGAGGATGATGCACCACCTCAACTCTTCAGAGACATATGTGAGAATCCTGTTAATGCCCTGCCACCTGTCAGTGGATCACAAACTTCCTGACTGACAGGAGGCAGCAGGTCAGGTTGGGCAGCATCACATTCAGAACCTGAACAATCAGGGGTGTGTGCTTTCCCCACTGCTCTTCTCCCTTTTTACTCACAACTGCTCGTCCGGAGACTCATCTGTCTAAACTGAAGTTTGCAGACGACACATGGGTCTGCTGCGTCATCCTGGGGGGGTCACAAGTCTGCAGGCCGACAGACTGTTGAACAACTTGCCCTCTGGAGCGGTCAGAACAAGCTAAAGCTGAACATGCTCTGTGAATTTTGAACAGCTCTGTGATCCACATCTCTATCTCCCATGACCGAATGTGGGCATCCAACATAGAAAGGCCCAGCAGAGGATATACATCTTGTGCCAGCTCAGGAAGTTCAACCTGCTTAAGGAGCTGCTGATCCAATTTCTTTTCAGTCTGTTTTCTGCATCACACTGCACCTCACTGTCTGGCATCTTGTGTTTTATAACCAGGCTGATGACTGCACAAGATATTTTTTTAAAAAGCCATAGAGCATCATCCTACCATCCATCATTCCTTAATTGCAGTCATCGATACACTCAGGATAGACAGGCTGCTACTTCCCTCTCACCTCAACAAGTCTGTTTTAGAGTACCAGTTCCAGTAGGGGATGATGGGGAGAAGATTTTGCCTTCTGATCTCTGGGGAAGTGGAGGAGTACAACAAAATGTACTTAAAGTATCAAAAGTAAAAGTACTGACACATGAAGGATGCTCCACTATTTCCAATAATCTAATCCAGTCATCACTAAAATGTTGGTCATTCAAGAGAGCCTCAATTAATTTGTTCTCTAGTGCAGAGATGTGTTCTTCTGTGTATTATTTACTTCTGTTGTTTTTTTCTGGCTAGGTTTTTTTCAATGTAGTTTTTATTTTTTCAGTATATTTACACCCCTGCACCAGTAAAAAGCTACTCTTTTTATGTCTTTTTTAATTGGTTGGATGCAGAAATGAGCTAAATATTTGATCACTGTAATGTAATACTTCTTATGTTGTGTTGATGTGGGTGTTCACAGTAGTCATTAACATTTAAATCTAGGTCTTTAAATAAATTTTAGCATACAATAGTTACCTTTATTCAGATAAAACTTAGCATTTCCACAATTTTGTTGTTGAGGAAAAATGAGTATCTAGTAGCTTTCAAAAACCACTAGCGAGAGTGGCTTATGAGCAAAGTCAAGACCTGTCTACTTTATATTTGTCCAGTGTTGCCTAACCTCCAGATATATCTGTGGGGCTATCAGATGATTAGTAGGATAGGACAGAAGACAAAATAAAGTCCTAATATATAAATCTGTTTTTTTTTTTGTTCTTTTACTTATAATCTTTTCTTTTGTGAAATGCTGTATACTTTGAATTAACAAGGTGATTTAACAAATATAGTGGAGTGAAAATTAAAATACTTCCCATTGAAATGTGGTGAAGTCGAGTGAAAATACTCTGTAGTAAAGTACAAGTACCTCAAATATATACTTAGGTAGAGTTACTTTCCATCACTGGATTTGAGAGTGCACTTATGATCAGCTTGAGAATGATGGGGAGACATTTGCAGGCAAGAGGGTGCTGTATTTGGGCTCTGAGGCCCAACTGCTCAGTATCATTTTAGAATATTCCCTTTGATACAGTGACAGTGTAAGTACAAATTCTGCCCTATGTGCATGCTGAGCAGTGTTAAAAGAAATGTAATGGGGAAGCTAATTGGGTGGATGCAGGGGACACCACCCCAGATTCTCACCAAATCTACCTTTAACAGTAATACAGAATTATGTTCTGTACATATGTTGTAATGAAGCAATAGCAAATATCATATCAGCACTGGAAATACATACCTGCCATTGCACACAAGTTATTTATTGTATTCCAACTAGAGTTTTGAAGTACACTTAATCAGTTTTATTCAACCCGCTAACCCAAACATACAACTGATAACAATGGGCAAAAATATCTAGAAAACTAGGGATCTCTGTGTAGTAACTGAACTAGACCAATAAATCAAACCCGTAATGGACCTTTACAGTCACAATACTGTGCAGAAACACCGAGTGTTTCAAAACTCGTTACAGACTTGGGGAAGTTGCTGCTGCCACTTCCAACATCAGTTCATGGGGCAGGAGTTCCCATCTGGTCCCAATGGAGCATTTTGGGCTTTGCGCACTGTGAGAAGTGTTAACCTCTTTGTTGTTTTATTCTGTGCTCCTCTGTTTTGTTAAAATGTCACTTAAAAATAAATACCAAACAAGACAAACAAACCAAAAAAAGTATTTGGATGACAGCCATTCAAACATTTGTTAGCCAAAAACTTAGATGATGAGAGTGAGAGCCAAGGCAAAGTTCCCTGGTAGACTTATGTTCCTAAAGGGTCTTCTTGGTGCTTAAACAGTGTTGGAAAAGATAGTCAGGGTATGAGGCATAGGTGCAACTCTTTAACCAGTCAGAGAGCTTGTTACATCCTGCAAAGGCTAAAAGACAAAGAAAATCTAATGGAGAAAGGAAAAAGCAGCAGGGAAATGATAATGCATATGGGAAAGAAAATTACCCTTTTAAATGCCTGATTAAAATCAGATTAAATTAAATTTGTGGATACAGTTATTTACAATATATTATGTAGTCTAATTTCAAATACATTTTTAATTGCATTATTTAGTTATGAATTAATCTTTAATCTGAAATACTCATTAATGGATTAATAATTAATTTGTAAATCATTTTTATAATGCCTATTTAAATATCAATAATAATTCACACTTGTTTTTATTGTAGAATTACTTTAATTTTAATTAGGGACATTTTTATTACTATGACACTGGTGGTCCTCCATAGTATATAGCCCCATGACAAAAATGAGGGTAATCCTAGCTTCACCTGTGTTAACATCCATCTGGAGGCTCTTTGGCTGGCAGCCACCAGGAGACCCACACAGCTTTTCTCCATGAAACATGCAGAAGCAGGGAACATACATTCAGTTCTCTTTAAATGTAGAATATATAAGTACGTGACTAATAATATTATTCCATTTTCTCCTTTAGGCTGCCACCATCAGCACAATAAAGAGGTCCAAGTTGCAAAAGTACACTGGGTGCCTTGTAAAAACAAGAGGATTACCCCCTGGTGCCGGTGCTGCAGGACAAATACAAGATGAATGTGCTACCCTGAGGTTTGACACAGAGACTGAATGGCTTGTCTAGACCACAGACCATGTACTCCATAGGCACCAGCAACATATTGGCTGGCTGCCTTCATGTTTACCTAAACAGTGTTTGGTGAAAGGACTGGCAGTGCAGGGGAGGACTCACAGGCCACCTATCTAGCATCAGCACCTGCCACCCCAGCTGGCTCCATCATGCCACCTTGCCAGTGAAAGGTCTCTCTCCAGATGTCTCTGTCAGAGCCTTATCTGCCAAACGGGATGAGGCATCTTGCAGAGACTGTTTTAAGCAGAGAGAGTGTCGTCCCTGGGTGTATGCAGCTCATGTCTTCATGGTAGTTGCACCATTTGAGTCAAATCAGAGCCAGTGCATGACAAAGACCTTTTGGGTGAACAGTGGCATGGGATCAGAAACAGAATGATCAAGAGAGTGTGGAGCCCCCCTAGAGTCGACCCTGAGAGACCATGTACTGTTATTGTAAGCATTGATTTCAAGATGAAGGAATATAAGTACGAATACACAGTAGTAAAAATGCTTATTCACTGTCTTATTTTGTGTGATGAACAAGATACATTATATCAATATAAAGTAAAAAGAAAAGTTAGTCCTGTGTTTGGGGCTCTACAGAAGGAGTTGTGCAGATGCACAGAATTTAACACAGAAAGGTCCTATGAGTTAAATTCTGCAGTAATAAGAGAATAATAAGAGAATAAAAAATAAAACAATAAAAAATAAAAAAGCAGCACACTTTCACACACTTTCACACACACACACACACACACTTATCTCTTACTGTATATCAGCCTGGATCTGGCAGGTCTGTGGGTGGTAGAAGATCACAGTGTATGCGACCCAATATGTGGTAGAAGATCTCCAGACATATCATACTGGCTTTATGAAGAAATTAATTTCTTATTTCAGAAATTCTCTTTCTCCCTCCCTCTCTTTCTCTCTCTTTCTTCCCTCCTACAGCTGTCCATGACTGTCACTGGCTGTCGGGATAAGAGAGCTTCCCAAAATATTAAAAACAACCAGTGTTTGAGTTGTGGTATCACCACATATACAGCCAGCTGTGAAGTTGAGGGCTGTGCACATATATAACACTATAATAATGTACTATTTCTCACCCATATTGCTTTAATTTTAATGCAGTTCCATTTTATAGCACATGTCTTTACACTTTCATGACACAGACTAGAAGCCATCATCAGTAAGTAGAGACATGTCTCTCTCAGCCTTCTGGCACACTCGCTCTCTAAATTTAAACATTAACCTATATTTTACATTATCTAATGCATTAAAGTATCCCATTAAATGTCTGACAGCCACTCTTATTTGCTTGCAAATAAGGTTTTCCACTCCACAGCAAATTATACTTGCTTGTGTTTTATATTCAGTGTTCAACTATGGATAAGTTGCTAGTTAAGTCATTGAAGACGTGGCTGTTTTCAAAAGGACAAGAAAAAGCAATTCCAAATGTCACCTGCTGAGGTGTGTACCCAGAGCAGCTTCATGTATTTGTGTGTTGTCAGGAAGCATCCATACATATACAGTGTAGTACACTAGAACTGGACTGTATGTACTATACTAGATGCCAGTTGTAAATTATGTGCTCACACACTGTGGATATGCTGTTGCTCTGTTACATTCATCATGATTGGTTTTCTTGCTCAGTCACACAGTACTTCATTGTGAACCAGCTGACTAAAACAATGCACTCACTGCTTTTGGTTCTTGAAGAGATTTTCTTTTCTTTTCTATTGTCTTCCTTTATGTTTAGTTTCTTTGTATCCAAACATCTTATTCTCCTCACATTCATTTAAGTTGTTGGGAATCAACTGTGTATTGCCACATACTGTTCTTTTTCCAATCAACCCCTCTAGTCTGTTTTCACAACTTACACAACCCTCTCATTGTTACATAAGCAACAAGGAAAATGTAAAACGTGGAAACGTGAAATGGAAAATAGTGTGTTGATAATGTTGGAAATACATGAATGATTGAATGTGTACAAGATGAAGGACATAGGGACAGCGAGGACTGTCTCATTTTGATTTAAAAAGGGTATATAGGAAAATTAAAAAAATATTAATTGATTATTCTTGTTGCTATTATTATTAATCTCATTCAAGTACTGAACTATTATACTTAACACTCAGTATAATGAACACTGCAGTGATTACTGTGCCATCAACAGTTGGATAATTCTGCTCTCTTCATTCTCATTTCCAATGGTAATGTGCCCTTCTTGTAGTCTATTTTCAGACAGTGGACTTGTTTACTCTTTGCGTGATTTATGACTGGAGATTGATCACGAGGAAGCTTCTCCATGTGTTATATGACTGAGAAACAGAAAGGGGAGTGTGATCAGGGTGAGTTTCTCACCTCCCCTTCTCTATGTTGTAATGGGACAGAAACTGAGGAAGAGGGAGGAGAAGGTGATAGATGACTGGAGGGGCCTATAACCTCTCCGCTCTTCTTGTTAGCCCCCATTGTCACCTTTCATCCTCATGTCTTCCATAATCAAAATCACAATGAGTATCAATATAACAATGAAAAAAGTATGTATGTGTATAAAGCATCAATGAGCAACAATATAACGAAAATGCCCCCCACTGCACCTTTGATTTTAAGATCATGAGCATTTTAAGGACTTCAAGAAGAGTTAATCAAATCCACCACCTAATGAGGATGAAACAGTTACAGAGATAGATGAGGTGGGTGGCCAGGGAAGCTAATATAGTTAACTGGTGGGTCAATAGCCAAACAGATTATTCATAAACTGGAGTAACAGTGGAATTTCAACATTACTTGTTTCCTGGCAGCAGAAGAGACAGTGTCAGCTAAGGGACAGACATTCACAGAGGGGAACAGGACAGGTAGTTTCCACAGGAGCAACAGGGGAGACAGCCTACCCTGAGGGGGGGGCAGGAGGTGAGTCTGACAGCAGAGAAAGGGGCAGTAGGTCGGAGTCTTTCAGTAGCTGTTGGTGTGTGTGGGAAATATTTATTCCATTTATGTGATCTAGGTGCAGTCAGACACTGGAAGTCAGGGTGGAATCCTGAAAGGCTGCAGCTGCCCCAGTTTAAAGACTTCATGTTCCTCCATAGAGAAAGTTATTTGGTAGTACACTGCTCAAAAAAATAAAGGGAACACTAAAATAACACATCCTAGATCTGAATGAATGAAATATTCTTATTAAATACTTTGTTCTTTACAATAGTTGAATGTGCTGACAACAAAATCACACAAAAATTATCAATGGAAATCAAATTTATTAACCCATGGAGGTCTGGATTTAGAGTCACACTCAAAATTAAAGTGGAAAAACACACTACAGGCTGATCCAACTTTGATGTAATGTCCTTAAAACAAGTCAAAATGAGGCTCAGTAGTGTGTGTGGCCTCCACGTGCCTGTATGACCTCCCTACAACGCCTGGGCATGCTCCTGATGAGGTGGCGGATGGTCTCCTGAGGGATCTCCTCCCAGACCTGGACTAAAGCATCCGCCAACTCCTGGACAGTCTGTGGTGCAACGTGGCGTTGGTGGATGGAGCGAGACATGATGTCCCAGGATGTGCTCAATTGGATTCAGGTCTGGGGAACGGGCGGGCCAGTCCATAGCATCAATGCCTTCGTCTTGCAGGAACTGCTGACACACTCCAGCCACATGAGGTCTAGCATTGTCTTGCATTAGGAGGAACCCAGGGCCAACCGCACCAGCATATGGTCTCACAAGGGGTCTGAGGATCTCATCTCGGTACCTAATGGCAGTCAGGCTACCTCTGGCGAGCACATGGAGGGCTGCTGCGGCCCCCCCCCAAAGAAATGCCACCCCACACCATTACTGACCCACTGCCAAACCGGTCATGCTGGAGGATGTTGCAGGCAGCAGAACGTTCTCCACGGCGTCTCCAGACTCTGTCACGTCTGTCACATGTGCTCAGTGTGAACCTGCTTTCATCTGTGAAGAGCACAGGGCGCCAGTGGCGAATTTGCCAATCTTGGTGTTCTCTGGCAAATGCCAAACGTCCTGCACGGTGTTGGGCTGTAAGCACAACCCCCACCTGTGGTACGTCGGGCCCTCATACCACCCTCATGGAGTCTGTTTCTGACCGTTTGAGCAGACACATGCACATTTGTGGCCTGCTGGAGGTCATTTTGCAGGGCTCTGGCAGTGCTCCTCCTGTTCCTGCTTGCACAAAGGCGGAGGTAGCGGTCCTGCTGCTGGGTTGTTGCCCTCCTACGGCCTCCTCCACGTCTCCTGATGTACTGGCCTGTCTCCATGCTCTGGACACTACGCTGACTGGACACAGCAAACCTTCTTGCCACAGCTCGCATTGATGTGCCATCCTGGATGAGCTGCACTACCTGAGCCACTTGTGTGGGTTGTAGACTCCGTCTCATGCTACCACTAGAGTGAAAGCACCGCCAGCATTCAAAAGTGACCAAAACATCAGCCAGAAAGCATAGGAACTGAGAAGTGGTCTGTGGTCACCACCTGCAGAACCACTCCTTTATTGGGGGTGTCTTGCTAATTGCCTATAATTTCCACCTGTTGTCTATTCCATTTGCACAACAGCATGTGAAATTGATTGTCAATCAGTGTTGCTTTCCTAAGTGGACAGTTTGATTTCACAGAAGTGTGATTGACTTGGAGTTACATTGTGTTGTTTAAGTGTTCCCTTTATTTTTTTTAGCAGTGTATTTTTTCTGACTTGACCTCACAGATCTTTCAAATGTGTGTACACGAGACTCCATCCATCCATCCATCTTCAACAACCGCTGGATCCCGGGACCGGGTCGCGGAGGCAGCAGTCTGAGCAGAGATGCCCAGACTTCCCTCACCCCAGACACTTCCTCCAGCTCTTCCGGGGGGACCCGAGGCGTTCCCAGGCCAGCCGAGAGGAACATAGTCTCTCCAGCGTGTCCTGGGTCTTCCCCGAGGCCTCCTCCCGGTGGGACATGCCTGGAACACCTCCCTAGGGAGGCGCATCCAGGGGGCATCCGAAACAGATGCCCAAGCCACCTCAGCTGACTCCTCTCGATGCTGAAGGAGCAGCGGCTCTACTCCGAGCTCCTCCCTGAGTGACCGAAGCTTCTCACCCTATCTCTAAGGGAGCGCCCAGCCACCCTGCGGAGGAAACTCATTTCGGCCGCTTGTATCCGTGATCTTGTCCTTTCGGTCATTACCCAAAGTTCATGACCATAGGTGAGGGTGGGAACGTAGATTGACCGGTAAATCGAGAGCTTCGCCTTTCGACTCAGCTCCTTCTTCACCATTAAGCGGTCCGGTACACCGACCGCATAACTGCGGACGCTGCACCAATCTGCCTGTTAATCTCACGCTCCATATTTCCCTCACTCGTGAACAAGACCCCGAGATACTTGAACTCCTCCACTTGAGGCAGGACCTCTCCACCCACCCGGAGAGGGCACGCCACCCTTTTCCGGTCGAGAACCATGGCCTCATATTTGGAGGTGCTGATTCTCATCCCAGCCGCTTCACACTCGGCTGCAAACCGCTCCAGTACATGCTGAAGGTCCTGGCCTGATGAAGCCAACAGGACAACATCATCCTGCAAAAAGCAGAGATGAAATCCTGTGGTTCCCAAACCGGACTCCCTCCGGCCCCTGGCTATGCCTAGAAATCCTGTCCATAAAGATTATGAACAGGACCGGTGACAAAGGGCAAGCCCTGCCAGAGTCCAACATGCACTGGGAACAGGTCTGACTTACTGCCGGCAATGCGAACCAAGCTCCTGCTCCGGTCGTACAGAGACCGAACAGCCCTTAGCAAAGGCCCCGGACCCCATACTCGTGGAGCGCTCCCCACAGAATACCACAAGAGACACGGTCGAATGCCTTCTCCAGATCCACAAAGCACATGTGGACTGGTTGGGCAAAACTCCCATAAACCCTCATGCACCCTGTGGAGGGTATAGAGATGGTCCAGTGTTCCACGACCAGGACGACGAAAACCGCATTGTTCCTCCTGAATCCGAGGGTGCCGACTATCGGCCGAATTCTCCTCTCCAGTACCCTGGCGTGAGACCTTCCCGGGGAGGCTGAGAAGTGTGATCCCCCTGTAGTTGGAACACACTCTCTCCGGTCCCCCCTTTTTAAAAAGAGGGACCACCACCCCAGTTTGCCACTCCAGAGGCACTGTCCCCAACCTCCATGCAATGCAATGTTGCAGGCGTGTGTCAGCCAAGACAGCCCCACAACATCCAGAGACTTGAGGTACTCAGGGCGGATCTCATCCACCCCCGGCGCCTTGCCACTGGGAGGAGCTATGCGAACTACCTCAGTGACTTCGGCTTGGGTGATGGACGAGTCCACCTCAGAGACCCCAGCCTCCGCTTCCTCATTGTAAGGCAACTCGGTGGGATTGAGGAGATCCTCGAAGTATTTCTTCTTCACACTGTCCGACAATGTCCCCAGTCGAGGTCAACAGCTCCCCACCTGCACTGTAAACAGTGTTGGCAGAGTACTGCTTCCCCCTTCTGAGGCGCCGGACGGTTTGCCAGAATCTCTTTCGAGGCTGACCGATGAGTCCTCCTCCATGGCCTCACCGAACTCCTCCCAGACCCGAAGTTTTTGCCTCCAGGACCGTCCGGGCTGCGGCTTGCTTGGCCTGCCGGTACTACCTGTCAACTGCGTCAGGAGTCCCACAGGCCAACATGGTCCGATAGGACTCCTTCTTCAGCCTGACGGCATCCCTTACTTCCGGTGTCCACCACCGGGTTCGGGATTTGCCGCCACGACAGGCACCAGAGACCTTGCGTCCACAACTTCGAACTGTCACGTCGACAATGGAGGCAGAGAACATGGTCCACTCGGACTCAATGTCCCCAGCCTCCCTCGGAATCTGTGAGAAGCTCTTCCGGAGGTGGGAGTTGAAGACCTCCCTGACAGAGGGCTCGGCCAGACGTTCCCAACAGACCCTCACAATACGTTTGGGTCTGCCAGGTCTGTCCAACTTCCTCCTCTGCCAGCGGATCCAACTCACCACCAGGTGGTGATCGGTTGACAGCTCAGCTCAGCCCCTCTCTTTACCCGAGTGTCCAAGACATACGGCCAGAGATCAGATGAAACGACAACAAAGTCGATCATCGACCTCCGGCCTAGGGTGTCCTGGTGCCACGTGCACTGATGGACACCCTTATGCTTCGAACATGGTGTTCGTTATGGACAAACTGTGACTAGCACAGAAGTCCAATAACAGAACACCGCTCGGGTTCAGATCGGGGAGGCCGTTCCTCCCAATCACGCCCCTCCAGGTATTACTGTTGTTGCCCACGTGAGCGTTGAAGTCCCCCAGTAGAACAATGGAGTCCCCAGTCGGAGCACTATCAAGAACCCCTCCCAGGGACTCCAAGAAGGCCAGGTACTCTGTACTGCTGTTCGGCCCAAAGGCACAAACAACAGCAAGAGACCTATCCCCAACCCGAAGGCGCAGGGAAGCGACCCTCTCGTTCACTGGGGTGAACTCCAACACATGGCGGCTTGAGCTGGGGAGCTATAAGCTCAAGCCCACACCAGCTCGCCGCCGCTCAGCTCACCCTGGGCAACTCCAGAGTAGTGGAGGGTCCAGCCCCTCTCAAGGAGCTGGGTTCCAGAGTCCAAGCTATGCGTGGAGGTGAGCCCGACTATCTCTAGCCGGTACCTCTCAACCTCCCTGCATGAGCTCAGGCTCCTTTCCCCCCCAGCGAGGTGACATTCCATACATGAGACTCTATAGATCAATATTTGCAGAAATAGGTAAAATAAAAGAGCATTTCTGAGATAGTTCTTAATTTGAATTATTAATTAATAATGTAGGGTAGATTAGGGATGTTCAAAATTTGGAAGATCTGAGAGATGAAGTTGGGAAAAGGGGCCAAAAGTGGTTGAAAACTACACCTGTAAAAAGTGGTCTTAAAATGAGACCTTTTGGGGAGCTTGGGGGTGTTACATTACAGAAAGGATTATCTGGAGCACCATATCAATACTGCGCATCAACAGAGCATTAAATGCCACCAATCTATTGCATCAGGTAATTTCTAAGCCTTATTCCATCTTCAAACCATTAAGATCACAATCCCAAAAGTTTCAGATGCAGCTGAATGCGTAGTTCTGGCAGACTGGAATTAATCTTTAATTTTTATATGCAGAATATTCTTGCCTTCAAGCATGTCATCATTATGGAGCATAAAGCTGTAACTAACGGGACTACAAGTGCCTGTGTCGGTAAGTCAAAAATAACATAGATCACCACACCAACTACAAAAAAACTGCTAAGCTTGGCTCAGCTCCTTCCTCAAACTTAAGGCAAACTCCTGTGCAGATATTACAAACCTGGACTTGTTCAGTCCTTAAACATTAATGTAAAACTTGTAATTATTTCCCAGAGTGAATGTATAGCATTTTTTTCACTTGAGCTTGATGGAAGCAAGCTTCATCAGCTTTATCTGCATATCAGGCATGATCATATGTTTGATGTAGCTCTTAGTGCAGCCTGCGTATAAGAGGCAAAGTGGGAGTTCTGTATAAGGTTTTTAGTTAATTATGCATACTTCCTGTTTATACTATGTTCAAAGTCATGGCATGACCGCCCCCCTACGTGGCCTGTAAGGACCACTCCAGGAACACTTACAGAAATCTGACCATTGGTATTTCCCATTTACTAAGGACTAATCAGTACTTGATGTCTATATAAACAATACTAGTTTATTATTTCCAGGAAACACAAGGTGGATATCTCAGCATCTGGCCATTGAGATACTCCAAAGAACCTGAGAGCTGTACTTTAATGATGCGAATCACCCAGGGCCTGTACACTTTTTGTACAACTTACAGGTTTTTGGCATTGGTGTACCTCCAAGCTGACATATTGCCACATCTTGCATGGCTTTCTATGCACAAAAGTCAACTTTCGTCACATCAAGGAGCATATGCAACAACATTTGGTGGACATGTGTACATATGGAATATGGACTCTTCAAGTCAACAAATTATGTCCTGAGATCACACATTGAGTTCTACAGTTTGTTTCATCCCCCAGTTTTTTTTTAAAGTCCAAACAGGTCTATTTTAGCTTAAATGTTTCTACTACAAAGTTGAACAGGGAAATGTTGATGTGCCTGACTGATCCAGTACATTGTTAATTTTCTAAAACATAAAACAGTTCAACACAGGTAACTAATTTTGCTCAATTTCTTTGATGGCTCAAATGCTTGCTTGATTTGAGTTGATTTGATTTTGACAGTTTATGAGTTACTCAAAATTGCCTTCTTTACTGTGCTTTGTGGGTATGACTTGTTAGCCAAATGATCACCGCTCACATCTATACAAGTAATGCATTTATGATTCAATTGTTTCCTAGAGCACAAAATTGTTTATAAGAGCACAGAGGTCTTCATAGATGGCTTCTTTTTGCACTCAAATATTCATGTAATCAATGTGTAGGCAATGTGTAGGAAAATGATGTAGAAACTAGATTTTCAAAAACAGACATATATATGTACTACAGTAACATCCAGAGTCATTTTTGTCAGATAGTTTTTAAAGAAAAATCAGAACTGAGTTAACAAAAGGGAGAGTGGCCAAGGAAGATTTAAGCATGGAGAGTTAATTATTATTATTAATAATAATAATAATATTAAGTAAGTAAACCCCTTACTCTTGTTTGTTAGTGTATCTGTTAGTGTATCTGTGTGTGTGTGTGTGTGTGAGTATGTGAGTGAGAGAGAGAGAGAGAGAGAGAGAGAGAGAGAGTATGCAGAGTGCTGACACTAGTAAAATGACAATGAATACAGATTGGCTGAAAACAGTGCCTCCAATTCCCTCTGGCTGCTTGTCTGCCTGTTTGCCTGATGATATATGTTTTAGAGGGGTATTTCTTAATGATATTATCATAAACCACCATCCAGTCTCTGTCCTGCCTCTCCTTAAACACAGGCCATATTTGACACCACCTTGTGTTAGATAAGATAAGATCCTTTATTGATCCCACAGTGGGGAAATTTCACCATTATAGCAGCTCAACAACATTTTAAAAGTGATATTAAATAATAGAGACAAAATAAACACAAAAACACAAAAAACAATATGTACAATAAATAGTAAATAAGTAATAAGAAGAAAAAGAAAGAAACAGTATTTATATACACAGCCTCACCCAGTTAGATGTGCAGTGGTAGAGGTGTTATTGCACAGGTGAATATGGATATATAGCAGATATGAATTCACAGTATAAGTAAATGAGTGGAATGAAAAAAGACCATGAAGTGTATAGCTAATTAAGAATGAAGTAATCTTAAGAATAATCTGTATCCGATTATATTTTCTGCTGCTAACATCAGTCTAAATGTGTCCTTTTTTCCTCTCTCTTTTTTTTTTTTATTACATTTTTTACATCAAGCATTAGATGGAAAGATTGTCATCAATTACATGTCTGTGCGTCAGTGATAGAGGCAGGGGGCAGTTAGCTTAGGTCTGCTCAGCTTTAAGACTGGAAACAAGGGGAAACAGCTCGTGTACACAAAGTAAAAGCATTTGCCTACCAACAGCTCCAAAGCTGAGCGACTAACACGTTATGTCTTGGTCAATGAATCTGTGCACGAACAGACAACTAAAAACGACAGTATTTACTTTTACTCTGTGTTACAAGGTATCTTGTAGGGACTAACATTTTCCCAGATAGCACACATATCAGTATAGCTAATAAATCCTGCCCCCTCCATTTTAGCAGATGTGACATGGGCCAAACTAAAACATCAAAGTACACAACGAATACATTTTGTATATAGTTTTTATCATGCTGATGTTTCATAATGTGTGCATTTTTCTGTTAAGTTTGAAAGTACTTAATGTCATAAAAAGGTGTGTGACGTCATGATTTATGCTACTGAGACTGCAAACTGTTAACAATTGTCATCTGTAAAGCCTTTGCTCCAGAAAAGGTCTGTTTTCCAACAGTACTGGAAGACCTACTTGTCCTCCGAGGCAGGTGTTGCCACCCACCTCTGATGATGTTAACATTTTTTTAAATAAATTTCATGATGTAGAGAGGTCAAACGACCAGCTCTATCTCATGAGGCCAGGGCAAAATGAATCAGGACATGAGATGCTGAACAGTTTTCAACTTGTAACCTGATTTTGATATATTTGGAAAGGACTGTTGATAATAACACCAGCATTGTGTGTTTTTAATCACAGTACAGTCATATTGTTGAGTTCACGACTCAAAAAACATGATGAAGTGTGCACGTTGAAGAGAGGTTCATTGAGACGCGTCTAAGCTGTCAGTTGGTGGGTTAGCTTAGCTTTAGCTTGTAGTTTTTCCTTTGATTTAGAAATGTTCTTTTGCCAGTATCCTTCATGTACCTTTAGGAACAAATTAATGAAATTATTTCTGTGTTGTGTCAAATATTATTAGAAGCTCATTTTCGGAAAACAAGATGAAACCTGCTGCAGTGGAAAGCAGAGACGATGGCCAGCCTGCCACAGTCTGCAGCAGCTGTGCAGAGTGATGGAAAGTTTAACACACAAAATAACAACCACTCTGACAAAACGCTCAACAGAGTGAGTCAGAAAAACAAGGAACATCCTGCAAATAGAAACAAATACACAAGCAGGGGACTTAATAGATCATTAGAAAAGTTAGAATTCAAATTCAAATAAGTTCCCTTTCAAATCAAAAATCTTAAATTATGAGTGGAAAGTTTTGTTTGGCAACCGCATTTTTAATTTTTTTTAATCAAACATAGTTTAACCAAGCCAGGTGATGTCCTACCTCAGTACACTTTGAGCATATTTTACTGAAACCACAACACAGAATTGGACATGAACATTTAATATCTATGAATAGTCATTATAGAAACAGCCGCTGACTGAGCCTGTACCAGTGTGGTCACAATGCACAATAATTATAGCACATTAACCATACACAGTCCAGTCATGTATGAGGTTTTGACCTTGTGTGGTTTGTTTAATATTTTCTCTTCAGTTCTTGGAAATGGAGGTCTGCCAAACATTACAGAGACTGTGGCAGAGACAGCCATACAAAAGAGACGCAGGCTGAGCCAAGACAGAGTTGGAGGGCAGCAGACACACAACCCAGTGGAGTACACACAACTGGAGACAAAGCTGTAAAGGTAGGCTCTATTTTCAATGAATGCTAATGCAGTGCACTTGGATACTTTAAGTGCTCCCAACGCCTGTTCTTCTTTACACTAAAATTAGTTTGAAAGCCCGATTTGTCTCATACAGACATTAAAGGGTGCCTCATACACTGCTGTCAGATGCTGAGGGCTGTTTGATGACCTGGGAGTGTTTACCTGAAGGCATCTGCATTCAGTTGAAACCATCAAATTTAAGTTACATAAAGCATATTTTATTTTATCAAATGTTATATATATATATATATATATATATATATATATATATATATATATATATATATATATATATAGAGAGAGAGAGAGAGAGAGAGTTAGCATTAGCAGGATAACTAGCAAGGTTATAATTCAGTGTGTTCAGTTCAGCCTCTGACTAAACTCAGCACTCAGCCTGCAGTTCTTTCTGTTATTCTCCTCCAGTCTTTTTTCCCCTCTCCTCTGCACATTTCCCTTCCAGGCTGCAGTCGATATTGGCAAAGAGACTAATGACATTATAAGACCCACAGTGGAGGTCGGCCCCTCTGTGGCTCGCTGCTGCAGATACGTAGAGAAGCAAGAGTTAAGACAAATCCAAATTTCGATCCCAAAAGTTTAAACGATAAACTCTCTACGTAACCACTGACTCTCATAATGCTCAGTATAGTTTAGGAAATTTGATGTAGAAGTGTGTGCCGTTGACTAATGGAATACAGTGTTGACCTTTGCAGTAGCTCAGAGTCGAGAACAAAGGAAGCCATAATAGTAAAAGCATGGAGCCACACCACCCACTTTTATACAGTCCTGCCTCACAGTTCAACTCCTTCACAAAAGAGACTTGATTTCGCATCAGTCTTTATGCACTTCACATGAACTTTGCCGTACAACTTTCTGGTGTGACCAACAGTTTAGTAATGCTAGAAAGGCATCACTTCATGGCCAGTATAGTCAGCAGCCAGGAGGTCTTTTAACTAAAATATGCTATGTCAGTATTGCAGGTAGACATAAAAACCCCAAACCTACCCTCAAACTTATTCTGTGTATGCTGTGTCATTTATCAGCCTTTGTAGCTGCCTGTCTCTGTCTGTTCGTTTGTCTTTATATCTGTCTCTTTGCAGTAGCGTTTCTCCCCCTTTCAGTCCGCCTTATTAGCCTCTTTTCTGTCTCTCATCATATTTTCTATCCGCACAGCTGTCACAAGGCCACCAGGGTTATTATCTCGATATGAGATACACCGTGTCAACCTTGTACCCCCTGCCCCCTTCTCTTCTTCTATCAGTTTTCAGTGTATTGATCTGACCACCTCTGTGGGTGGGTGACTGACAGGGCAGTGGGGATTAAGTGGTCAATCTGTATTATTGGCATAGTAGCTCTTTTTATATCCCTTCCTGTGTGTGTATTGTGTGGTCATACACGTGTGCAGATGCTTTCATACACGTGTGTGTTCTGATTGTATGTCGGCGCACACATATCAAGGATCCCTGGCATGTTTTTTCCCAATTTCACCTAAAAAAAGACAGGATATCTTTATCCAAGGCTGAGCCACACTGATGATCCTCTGACCCATCTCACAGGAATTGAAATTGATGATATCCATTCTCCATAATGAGAATTGGACACTTACCTCAGCTTTGAGCGTCCGGACCAATTTGGAGAGGCAGAAAATGAACACTGTTTGCATCAGCTGTGAGGCGCTGTGTCCACTGGGGACCTCTTTACAACATTAGTTTAATTCTTCTTACTTACTGTGGAAAGGACACACTGACGACAGCTCTGAGGGCTGAGTGTATGCTCAGAGGACATACAAAAAATCATTCTGAACAACAGCGTGTTGCTTCAAAGAGCTTCTCAGTGCTTGGTGTATCGTCAGTATGTGTATGTGTGGTGTGTGCAGGCCCTCAGAGTGTGGTCCATTTTAAAACACAAACTACTAACCCGATTAGGACACAAAGACTGGCTTTGATTGTCAGAACCATCAGAACCAAAAAAAAAAAGATGCAGAGGACACAGGAGTTGATAGTTACATGTTGAAAAGAATGCCTCCCAGCAGTAATAGTAATACATACAAGTTACTACTTAGTAAAGGAACTCAAAACTCAAAACTAAGTCTACTTTTCTGTGATTGGTAAATTCACATTCAGTATAAAATAACTGAAGTGTACTGTCAGTGGGTTGTTGTCTCAGTCTATTCAGTGCAGCAGACCCCCCAAAAAATCTGCCAAGTTGCCATGTGGACAATGGCATGAAATTATTGCTGTAGTAGTGTTCCAGTCACTATAAACATCAGTGGAAATTAAATAACTACAGGAAAGCTGAGAGCAGTTGCAGCCCTTGTTGATAATATACTCTGTAAGAGTGACTGATTATCTGTTTTGGGGGCATGTTTTTCAAGTGGAAAGTTCTCTAGGAAGTCAGTCTCAAAGTAAAGCACGGTGTGTACAAACAGCCCAGCTGTGTCTCTGCCACGCCTAGAGGGGACACACCTCGACTGTGACCACCAATCTGCTTCACATCCTCCTCATTCTGTCCAGTTACACATTCACAAGAGGTCGTCAACCTCATTCACAATGTATTGACTGAGAACTGAGTTACAGTGTGTGTGTGTAGAAGTCTACATCTCCCACAAGATAGGATGATTGTGTTGTCATTACCCTTTTGTCCCACAGATCCTGTATTGTATATTGTCCAGTAAACTGGGCCATGTCTATTAACTGATGGTGGTCTTTACACTATTCCTTTGTGATGTGATACACAATGTGTTTTCTTGGGATATGTCGATTGACTGGAAGTGTAGCTCTCTCATTCTGTCCCTCTCTTCTGCGGTGGACATAATTTATATGGGAATTAATTAATCACTGTCCTGGTATGTATGTACTTTTTACACACACACACACACACACACTACAGAGAGTCTCATGTATTAACTTGGCCCACAAGTGTAAAGAATGATGGATACAGTGGTTCCTGCTTTAAATTCTCAGGAGATTGTTTGGTTTTGTCATTTAAGTGTCTCACGTAGCATCTACCACATGCATGGGGCTGTTTAACTTTAAAATAACCCTCCACTAATATTACTGTACTGATGTTGGTGCCGATATCCTTTTAATAGCATTTCCTTTCTGCTTTGTCCATCTGGATGTGTTTCCCTGTCTTTTGACTTTAGGTTAGTAAAGTCCTTTCTTTTTACTTTGTACCTGTTCTTCTCAGTGTCTGCCTCCCTGTGCAGTTAGCACAGCTCAGAGAGTAAAGCAAAGCCAACGGAAGAAGAGAAACATCATGTGAAGCTTGGATATGTTCACATCTAACTCTGTGAATCTTAAGAATTATATTAATTGTACCAGGAGAAAGACTAACCAGTGCAGTTTAGCTGAGCTTTAGTTTGTTTTTCTTGAGTTTGAATGAGTTTTGATGAATGTGTATGATTGTATTTTCCAGTTTAATAAGGAAAAGGAGTGTAATAGTATCATCTTTTTAGTTTGACAAAATGTGTAGTAAAAATTAAACCAACTTTTTTATTCAGAACTGAAATGTGCATTATTTTATATGTCATGTGTAATCAACAGTACAGGAAGAATGCAAAGTTTTGCTTCAACATGCTGAATGTGATGCAGAAACAATAGACAAATCAGCTAATCCATGAATGTTTAGATTAATTGTCTGGAGTCTTTTAGATTGTGACTCAGAATGTACATTATACCTGTGAGTCTTGCACACACTCAACATGGGTGTGTATGAGTGTCAGGGGGAGAAGACAAAGACATATTCCTGTTTGATACTGATTTGATTTTATTCAATAATTTGCTGTGGCTGTAAGTAAGTATAGCTCTAGTATTGCACATTCAACAGAGCAAATTGCTTCACAAGAGTAAAATAGTTAAAAACAGTACAATGAAAACACAAAAAAACAAATGATAAAAATGATAAAACAAAAGCAATAACATACCTTAAAAGAGCAGCAGGAGGTGAGGCCAGTTTGAATATATGAGTCTTCAGCTGCTTTTTAAAGGTACCTACAGAGACTGCAGATGGTATGTCTATAGGAAGAGTGTTACACTGTCTGAGCCAATGAGAGCACGATCACCTTTTGTTTTCAGTGTGAGGGACATGGAGGAAGAACATCAGTAGATCTAAGTGATGACTGTTGATGTAAGGATGGATCAAGTTAGAGATGGACATGGTGTGTGACTGTGCAGGGCTCTGTATACTGTATAAAACAGGAATCTTGAAATGTAGTAAACTTAATTCACATTTTAGAACAGAACTTAAATGGTAAAGTAAATTATTTAGACAGGTAAGTGTTAGGTTTCACTGCACTGACACCGGACACCTGCTCCTTTGATATGTTTGATAAGTTAATAAAACAAGTGGAAACTCTTTTCCAAAAAGCCTTTGTTCCTCCTGTTCTCCTCCTCCTCCCGTTTTCTTAGCCTCGTTTAAGCAAGCGGGCAGCTGACCCACAGCCAGGACTCTGAATTCAGTCAACTCTTTTTTATCTAGTATATGGTGGTCTTCATGCAGTCAGTTAGTTAACTGTTCACAAGAAATCCAGGGCAACCGTTTTCCCTTTTAAAGTCTAGCCAAGTTAACTATGAATAGAGTGTGTCAAGGCCTTTTACATATTATGGTAATGTAAACTATGGAGTCTATAGTGAGATAGCTGTCTCCTTTTGTTGGTATAACACAATCACTTTAAGAGCAGTTCAAGTACTCGGCGTAGCGTACCCTTGAAGTGGCCGCACTGGAAAATTGCTGGGAAAGTGCTCAGGTGTGTATTTCTGCCATTGTAATGGAAAATATAAGAATAAATGTTGATAGAATTCATAAATGCTTAACAGTGTTAACAGATGACAGCTAAGGTTGATGAAGATTTTTATTCCTTACAGTTCTTGTAGACTGGTAGAAGGTGTTGACTGTGTGATGTAGAGGGGATATACAGTGACCAAGTGTGTGTGTTTTAGCGTGCAGCCTGCACACCGAAGTGAGAGAGTGAATTCTTGACTTTTTAAAAAACTCATGCAAGATGTTTTTAAGAGTGTATTTTGTCCATGAATCTGTTCTCACTGAATGAAAGCACTTAACTGTAAGGTAAATGTAAGATGTACAGCTTGACAGATCTATGTACTTGTGTTGTATTTTTATTTTCTTTATTTAAGACTGAGCAACTACTGTTGTCTGTTTGTAACACCTCACTTCTGATGAGTTCCTCATGTCAGCTTCTAAGAGATAGTAAGCTTGAGCCTGAAGAGTGAACGGCTTTGGAGCTAAAAGTCAATTGAGCTTTAACTAGCAAAGTTGTCTCAGTAAAGATTGTTCTTCTGAGACACAGCTGCTTCTTTATTGATTTAGATCAGTGTTGTCTAACTACAGAAGAGGAAAGTAACTATTCTGTTTGTTACTCTGATTATTCTAAACTCTCAAAATTACACAATTAATACAGTGAGGGAGTAAAACACCCACAAAAAGAATTTTACTGCCTCAGTCTCATCATTTCTGTCCAGGTGACATAAGGTTGTGCCCCAAGGTGAATTCTGTTATTTAGAATAAATACTAATTATTTCCGATAACTGAAGTCGATCACTCCTCTTCATCTTTGTGCAAATGAATGTGTTTACGATAGTTGATGCCCCTTTGAGGCTTGATTATCATTGCTGTGACATACACAACTTTTAATTCAAACACATGCATCAAATGACAGCACAGACATTAAATCATTTTGACTGGCAGGAAGCCAACGCTCTGCTGTGCTCACATCCAGCCTGACAAATATTGAGCCAACATTGCGAGGAACACGAAGAGAAGAAGAAGCTGGGTCTATCTCTCTCTTTCAATTCATTCAGGTCTGACCACAGATGGGACTTTGCTTTCCCTGATTAGGTTTCCCACTATGGTCACAGCCGGAGAGAGTCTTTGTCTTTCGTGCTCCTTCTTTAAAATCCAATGCTTTAACCCTTAAGTGACTTTTACAGGCCTGAATCTAAAAAAAGCTGGAATTTTTAATGACAGATTAATAGGCCAGTGCTTTTCTAAGTTTTATTGATACATCCCAATATCACAAATTAATAAAATAAATAAAATAAATAGGAGGCAAACAAATGGAGGGGAAAAAGACAAGAAAGCATGCAAACTAAGTAGAGAAGGAGAGAAAAGGAGGAGATGTTTAATCTCCCCTGGGGACGATGGTCCAGGTCAAATGACTAGATGAAGCACTGACAGCCAGGGGTGAGAGAGGTCCCAGGGCGGCCTGTGATCCAGACCAGAGAGGTCTGAGTGAAAAGAAAGGAGGAGGAGGAGAATATTAGGGGTCGAAAAGGAGAAGAGAGAGAGAGAAGGAGAGCAGCATAAACATGGACTACAAGCTGCTTTGGTTGTAGAAAACAAGGATCCTATCAAGGGAGATGCCTCATTTCCAGAGTTGTGAAGATTGTTAGTTGATTATTCATAATCAGGTTTGTTGTTACTCTAAGTTCTTGCACATTTTTCCAAAATCACAGTTGAAAGTTTATTAATTTTGCAGGGCAGGTGCTGTAGTCTACTACAGCAGTCAAACCAATAGCACGCTTTCATATTGCTGGAGAGATGTCAATAACCAGTCAGACTGAACACACTGAGCAGGAGAGGAAGTGAACTGGAAAGCTGATGGACACAACAACAGAAACATGGCAGCACGGCTCCATGTGTGAGGGGAATGCTAGCTAGCGTCAAGTTGATGTGGCCTGTGTATGTTTCTGCACCTTCAAATATATATAACAGTATTCACCTTAAATCAAGAATCTATTTGTCATTATGTTTTCACATAACAAAATTTAGATTGGTGACTCCCAGCTGTAAATAGTAAAAATAATAATAAAAATAAGAAAGTCACTCTCTATAAAAATATATATACAAAAGACATAAATATGTACGTAAGACATAAATAGGGTAGAACTAACCAGAACTGTTAAAGGTAATTGTACGGTATAAGTGTCTGCTGTCCATCATAACTTAATCTCAGTAACCCAGTAAACACATGATATTCATGTGAAAAAATTGTCATATAATCATGGAATCATATTTCCTCAAATTTAGTGGATGTAATTAATTTGACATTTGAGTAACGTTATAGGCAGGGAGAGATGAAATAACAAAAACTACAGCCCTGTGCAGTAAAGGCTGGCCAGGTAAGTTTAAACACTGTACCTGACATTTTATTGAGCATTAGTCATTGGCTGATTTTTAATACCACTATTACAGAATGTAAGGCAAAAGAACCGACAGACACATTTCCATTAATAAAGCTATATTGTCTTATTTACTCCTGCAGGTGTTCTCACACACACACACCACTGCAAAAACATTGAAGGATAAAGCCATTGTAGGGCCAGTCATCTTCAAATGACCCATTGTCACAGTTTGTTCACTAGTAAGTTTGGATTTGGCAGCTCATGCAGTTTACATGTGCATCTAACATTAACATAGTTTGTTTTTTTAAAAGGAGTAATATACAACCTCCAGTACTGCCTCTGGAGCTCGCACAAGAATCAAGAATCAAGAATCTTTATTGTCATCATGTTTTCACATAACGAAATTAAGATTGGTGACTTCCAGCTTTAAACATAAATATATGTAAAAATATGTAATATGTACATAAATATCTAAAGATTTAAAGTTGTAGCAGCAATGTACAATGGGGGGATGGGTCGATGGAATTTGGGGAAAACTGCCGGGAGCACCAAGCCGCCGCGTGTCCACACACCGCCATGGTTGCCATGCAGAAAGTGTTGTCCACTTCACAGAAATCTCCTGCCATTTTCCAGACGTGATTCATGGGAGGAGGATTGTCTGTCAAGGCTCCCTCTGTGTACTTCAGCCTGATAGTCAAGGAGCCTTTGTTTGGAGGTAGGTCCTTTTCAGAGCACTTTCCTGATTTGAAAAGTTTAGCCCTTGCATTCTGGCTGTCCTTCTGATTGTATAGATCAAGCTTCCACTATCTCACAGAGTTCTGGTGTTGGAGAGAAACTAGTTCCTTCTTTTGTAAACACAACAATGTATTCACTTTTGTCCGCTTTTGTTTTCCCAACACTAAGCAGAACACTTACAGTGACATCCAGAGAAGGCATGCAGACTGACTGAGAATTGCATTTTTCAGATTCAGATTCAGATTCAGATTCAGATTTCCTTTATTAGTCCCACAGCGGGGAAATTCACACGGCATAACAGCAGCGAAGACACATAGTGGGAAACAATCAGAATGTAGGATAAAATAAAATAAAATAAAATAAAATAAAATAAAAGGTAAAATAATCCAAGATAAATAATTATAACTATAACTGTAAGTAAACCTGTACATAGTACAGAGGGAGTATGCCTGAGAGTATACATATGAGAAATATATATAATATCTCAGGGAGTGCAAAAAGAAGTGAAATAGTGTTATTGTTTATTGTTCACTGTCCATTGTCTGCAGACTAGCGGGCATTTTGTTTGTTGTGTAGTCTGACAGCAGCAGGCAGGAAGGACCTGCGGTACCTCTCCTTCACACAGCAGTGTGGATGGAGCAGCCGCTCACTGAAGGAGCTGCCCAGAGCTGTCAGAGTGTCCTGTAGAGGGTGGGACGTGTTGTTTAACAGGGACGACAGCTTAGCCATCATCCTCCCGTTTCCCACCACCTCCACTGAGTCCAGGAGGGCATCCCTAGGACAGAGCTGGCCCTCCTCACCAGTCTGTCTGACCATTCCTCCTCCTATCTCTGTCCGTGATGCTGCTGGCCCAGCAGACTATCCCATAAAAGATGGCTGATGCCACCACAGAGTCATAAAAGGTCCTGAGGAGTGGTCCCTGCACTCCAAAAGACCTCAGCCTCCTGAGCAGGAACAGTCTGCTGTTGCCCTTCTTGACAAGGGCATTAGTGTTGTCCGACCAAGTCCAGACTGTCATTTAGGTGAACACCCAGGTACTTGTAGGACCTTCACAGTGTCAATGTCTCATTCCCTGGATGCTCACCGGTGCAGGCGGAGAGTGCTATCTACGCCTGCGGAAATCCACCACCAGCTCCTTGGTTTTACCAGCGTTGATCTGGAGGTTGTTCCGCAGGCACCAGTCCGCAAAGTCCTGAATAAGTCCTCTGTACTCTCTGTCGTCCCCATCTGTGATGAGGCCAACAACAGCAGAGTCATCAGAGAACTTCTGGAGATGACATGATGGTGTGTTGTACGAAAAGTCTGCAGTGTAGAGGGTGAACAGGAAAGGAGCCAGAACCGTTCCCTGCGGAGCACCGGTGCTGCAGAGAAGCCGATCCGACTCAAAGCCCTGCACCCTCACAAACTGTGGTCTGTGTGTGAGGTAGTCCAAAATCCATGTAGTGAGGTGATGATCCACCCCAGCTAGCTGCAGCTTGTCCCCAGCAGCCTGGGCTGGATGGTGTTGAATGCACTGGAGAAATCAAAGAACATGATCCTCACAGTGCTTCCAGGCCTTCTCCAGGTGAGTGAGGGAGGTGTGAAGGAGGTAGATGACGGCATCATCCACCCCGATGTCAGGCTGGTAGGCGAACTGCAGCGGGTCCATGAAGGAGCTCACCAGCGGGCGCAGATGGGCCGAGGACCAGTCTCTCCAGCGTCTTCATCAGATGAGACGTCAGAGCTACCGGCCTGTAGCTGTTGAGCTCCTTGGGGTGCGGTGTCTTTGGCACTGGGACGATGCAGGACGTCTTCCAGAGTTGTGGCACTCTCCCCAGCTTCAGGCTCAGGTTGAATGTGTACCCTAAAAATCCCACACAGCTGGTCTGCGCAGGACTTCAGGAGCCTGGAGCTGATGCCATCCGGACCTGCTGCTTTCCTGGCCCTGTTCTTCTTCAGGGCATTCCTCACCTGGTGTGTTGTGAGGGAGCAGGCTGGAGCAGGGAGGTGTTGATGGGGGAGGTGCACAGGACAGAGTGTGAAGTGGCAGTGTCCAGGTAGGTGTGAACTGAGGGTAGGTGTGAACTGAGGGGTTGTGAGAGGGGTGGTAGTGGTAGGTGTGAACTGAGGGTCGTGAGAGGGGGTGAGGAGGCTGCACAGGAGGAGCCAGTGGAACAGGGGGCAAGAGACTGTGATGGGGGTTGCAGCAGAGGAGACTGGGCCGGGGGAGGGGCGGATGCCTGATCAAATCTGTTGAAGAATAAGTTCAGGTCATTTGCCCACCCCTGGTCTCCCACAGGCTGGGACTTTGGCTCCTTGAAGCCCGAGATGGTCTTAAGTCCCTTCCAGACACCACAGATGTTGTTCTGCTGCAGCTGGTGCTCCATCTTCCTCCTGTAGCAGTCTTTCCCCTTCCTGATCATCCTCCTCAGCTCCCTCTGCACAGACTTCAGCTCCTCTTTGTTTCCAGACACAAAAGCTCTCCTCTTCTCCTTCAAGAGAGCCTTAATGTCCGGGGTAATCCAGGGCTTGCTGTTGGAGAAGCTCCGTACAGTCCTGGTGGGTACGGTGTTCTCCACACAGAAGTTAATGTAGTCCGTCAGGCAGTGGGTGAGACTGTCGATATCCTCCCCATGGGCGTCACTGAAAACATCCCATAGTGTTGTGTTGAAACAGTCTTTCAGGGCCTCCTCGGCTTCTTCAGACCATTTCTTCACAGTGCGGGTGACAGCAGGCTGCCTGTGCACAAGAGTCTTATACACAGGCAGGAGGTGCACGAGGTTGTGGTCGGCTCGGCCCAGGGGAGGAAGAGGGAGTGAGTGGTATGCCTCCTTGGTGTTGGCATAAAACAGGTCCAGTGTTTTATTGTCTCTGGTGTGGCATGTGACATACTGGGTGAATTTGGGCAGAGAGGAGGATGGAGAGGCATGGATTGAAGTCTCCAGAGATGAGGAGGAGGGCATCAGGGTGCTGTGTCTGCAGCCTGCTCACTGCTGAGAGCAGGACATCACAGGCTGCATCGGCGTTAGCAGAGGGGGGGATGTACACTACCACCACAAGGGCATGAGTGAACTCCCTCGGCAGGTAGTAGTAAGGCCTCATGCTGACGGCCAACAGTTCAATGTCCTTACAGCAGTGCTGCTCCTTGATAGTGATGTGCCCTGGTTTACACCATCTATCATTAACAAACAAACACTGCCAGCCCTCCTCCTTTCCTCTTACCGCTCTCCTTGCTTCTGTCCGCCCGTAGGAGAGTGAAAGCCGTCCAGTTCGGCAGCTCTGTCTCAGTGAACAGCAGGAGGCTGCACTCCCGATACTCCCGCTGATGCCGGGTCAGCGCCGCTAACTTCGTCCATCTTATTGGGGAGAGATCTTACATTCCCCATGATGATGGAGGGAGGGACGGGCGGTACAGTCTCCTCCTGGCCGCGGCGCTTCGACCCTCGGTAAGCGGCGTCCCGTCTCCTCCTCTTCAGCTCTGCTCATGGGGAACATCGGGTCGCTCCTCAGGTAGCACCGCCACGCTCCGCAGGGCGAACAGCTGATCCCTGCTGTAAACAATGGAGCCGTGGCTCCGCGTTTGAGGTCTCCGGACACGGTAACAAAAAGTGCAAAAACCAGTAGAGCCACCAGTACAAACTCTACCAGTTTTGTGTGCATGGTGAAAAGAAAAAATTAAAACACTCTAAAAAAAAAAGAAGGAAGAATAGAAGTATAAAAAGTACAGAAAGCTCAACTGGTGAGCAGGAGCTGCTGTTACAGGCTACCACTCGCGCGGCGCCAACGAGAGTGTGCCTTTTCTTCACCAAGATAGGCATGTAGGCAGTTAACGTCAGTAATGTGTGTATTTCTCGCCTTGGCTGTGTGGAAGGTGACCATCAATGCGGCTGAAGAAGGCAAGCACCAGTACAAAGACATCAGTGTCAGGGCTCTTGATTATCAGGTCACTGCAGTATTTGGCCGCATGAGCTGCATGCAGAAGAAGTGTGCTGTCTGCCCCCTCTTTCGCTCAGTTCACAGTCATCTTAATTGCATGACATTTACCTCTATGTCCAATAGCGATTGATATGAGTAAAACTGAGTGTCAGGAAGTGCCAAAAAGGCTTTATATAGTGGCTCTGTTCACAGAGACAAACAGGCCACCAAAGCATAACTCTACTGAGAAGTAAGGCTAACAAAGTAAGATGTTAACTCAATTAACAAACCTTCCAGAATGAAGGGGTGTTGGCCCCTGCATAAAACCATGCTCTGACCTCAGACCCTCCTTTTTTTCAGACCAGGAAAGAGAGGTCAGCAGCCAGAAACTCAAAGGCAAAGAGAAATAAATGGACATAACTTTATTAAACCCACTAGCAGTACAACACTCTAAACTGAATGTGTGCCCTTTATCAAGAAAACAGTGTATTGTCAAAGATGCTAATAAACCAATTATAAACCACACGAACAGACTATGTTTTAATAACTGACACTTAACCCTCCTGTTACCTTCAAATTTACTAACATCTTTTATCATTGGGGTCAATTTGACCCCAGCTATTTAAACCTCCAGAAAATGATTATGATTCAAATTGTTACCCAAGTTTATGTGTCAGGTACTTGATGTTTGTTTGTTGACTACTACCTAAATATCCCTTTAAATAAAACAACCCCCCTCACTCACCCCCGTTATATACCCAGAACAAATCTGTTACACAACTATGGAGAAATATGCAGATCACCATAAAATCTAACTGATTGACCTAAAATTGTAAAGACATATCTTTTTAGTGTTTTAATGGCTTTATATTATTTCTAAGTACATATTTTTGTTATCTATAACATTTGGAATGAAAAAGTATTTCTGTTATCAGGAATAGTTACATGTATTATGTTTGGGGTCAATTTGACCCCAGGAAAAAACACAATTTCAAAAATTTTATTTGTAAAATAGAACATCATCACATCATCAATAAGGAACACATAACAATTCTTTATTTACAAAAAAAAAAAAAAAAAAAAAGTACATTTGAGCATTGTTACATAGCCACTAAAATGAATTTGACAGAATATCAACAGCATATTATTTTTCCTTCAGGCCACCAGAAGGTACATTCCAGACTTTTGTCTGCAGAGATTGCATGCATGCTCCTTGCAGAGTCATTTCTGTTGGGACAGACCTTGCATGTTTCCTGCTGTGTCTCTGTTGGGGTGTGTGTCTCTTTGGGTGTCCTTCACAACAGTTGCAGCAGCTGTTGATGCTCTTGGAAGGCACCGTCTTCTTTCGATATGAGGTTTCACCAATGCGTAACCCAGCTTCTTCAGGAAAATCCTCCTCCATGTTACAAAGGTACTGTAGGCGCTTACATCAATGATGTTGAAGAAAATTACAAGGAGCCAACGGGCAGTTGACAGCTGTATGTGGCTGTGACCTTGTCCAGGATATCAACCCCTCCCTTTGTCACGTTGTTGTCAAAGACCATTTGTGGTTTTCTGTCTTCTTTGGTGCTCAGGACAGCATCTTTGTGCATGGTGCTCATCAGCAGGACATTTTTCCCTTTCTTGCGGCAATAGGAGTTGATAGTGGCTCTGTCAGTGAAGGCAAACTTTGAAGATGTTACCTTCCTGTTCTTCATCACAGAGGAAAGCTCATTTTTTCTCACTGTCCCCAACTTGGTATTCTTCCTTCTCAGCAGTTCTTCACCCAGGGCGTACGATGTAAAAAATGATCACATGTAATGCTATGACTAGTCTTTCAGCCATGTCAAGTACCACCTTCATGCCCTGAGTTTTTTCAGGTGCTTCCCCAGGGGATTTACCAGTGTACACCTGCATATTCCAGGCACAGCTGTGTATGAGAATGATGACCCAGTTGCTTATTTGTTTAAAAAAAAAAAAAGCAAGCAACTGGACTATCACTGTTTAAAAGAGCACACTATCTGGTTCCTGTACCTGTAAATAAGAAGTGGTCAGGGTTTGTGTTCATGAATTATAAGTCATTACAAGTTACACACACCATTTGGTACTTTAGGTTAATGATTAAAAAAATATTTGTGTATTCAGTATTTGATGATATAATTTTGCCACAATTTTGCTAAACTATCACAAAGTAAATTATTATGGTTTATTCTTGTTTTGTAGTCAACAACTGATCAAAATCATATGGGGAAGTAAATGTGTATATTACAAAGAAAGTAAAACTGGTCAGGTAGCACTTTCTGCCATCTTCTGTTTAAACACATTATGTTTCACTGTGTCCGGGTGCATTGCATAATGCATGAGTGATGGCTGCAAATACTGTTAAGGTAGAAAAAAAGTGTTTCTTTAAATCCTTTTACCCCAAACTGGGTTCTAACACTCAGTAGCCAGTATAATCCCAGAACTGTCATCTTCAGAAAGAAGTTGAATGCATCAACAGCACAGATACAGAAATACAAATGTTTTGCACAGACACTGTTTCATAAGATGCAAGTAGACAAATGACAAAATGAACAAATATAAAAGTCAAAGTCAGAGAGTCTGAATTTATTGCTGAGTGTTATTTTTATGGTCCTGTTAGTGTCAGGCAGGGGAAAGGACTCAAAAGCAGACTTAAAGGCAGTGGTCAATATAGTCTTTTAATGTGAGTAATAACAGGGACAAGCAGAGGCAAAAACCGAGGCTGGCCAAGGTGAAAAATCAGGAGGTCAGGCAGGGAAGCAGAGGTACCAAGAGGGGCTAGGCAGAAGGCAGAACAAGGGCAGGCTGAGGTCATAAGTCCAGTGTGGGCAGAATAGCAGAGGTACCAGTAAGGGCTAGGCAAAAATTGAAATCTGAAAAGCAGAGCAAAAAGGTCCAAAACAGGGCAAAACAAGACCTGAAACAATGACTTGAGAGCTTGGAAAAACACAAGACAATCTGGCAAGAACTAGAGGGGGAATGAGGGAAAATTAAAAAGGGAGTGTGGCTGGCTAGATCAGCTGATTGCAAACTGATAGCAGGTGGTGATGATTCAGGCAGGTAACAGCTGAGGAAGTCACACCCCCACAGCAGAAGCACTAGGGTGTAGGAGGAGCACCAGATGAGACTGTGACAGTTAGGACTCATTACAACAAATGAACAAACTGGAGATGTGGGTGATTCAAAGTCAGTCTGGTGCTATGACTTCCAGTGGACATGTCAGCCAGTTGGGGAAACAATCAAAGAGAGATTTAAAGGTGGACAAGAGGATGGTGACATAAATAATGATAGCAACAGAAAAATGTTCTCAAACGAAAGGTGACAAGTGTGCAAGAGACACAACTTTGTGGTGAGTCAACTTGCAAAAATTATCAATGAGCATGTTTTTGCAATCAACATAAGTTATGTAAAGTTAACTACTCTTATAAAGAAAGACCCTAGATACACTCCTTGTTACTGAACACAATGTCAGGCTGAATGAAGGAGGTGACAGCAAATGTCATGGTTTTCTTTCTACATTTTAGGACAAGGACAGTAATGAGTAATGTGTAAACTGTTGTTTTGCCTTGTTTAAAATAGAATAGATCTTTATTGTCACTCTTGTGAGACCATGAAAGGTAGTTTAGTAACTCTTTACATCAGCTGCATGGTGTGAGTTTCTATGTTGCCTGGTCTGCTTGTGTTTTCTCTTCCCCTTGCAGGTTGGTTGATGATGTCTTTTTTTCAGCATTCAACATCCACACACACACTATCTTCACTTGCCTCAACACATGCATACATTACTGACCCTTCTGATGGTTCACATCTCATGCTTTGGTTTGTAAATATTATTTAGGTAATAAATAGTTTCTTTTTGAGCTTCCGCCTTGTGTATGTTCTCCCTTATTTGTCTGAACTTTGAGCCAGTTCATGACAATAGTAAAGAATATTCACACAATAAAAAATATTCAATAAATAAATAATAAAAGACTAACAATAGAATTAACTGTTAAAGAAGAAGACAGCGGACAGATATTTACGTAGTGACAAAAAATTTTGAATGGGTATGCTGGATTGATGGGTTTATGCTCTCCTGGCTTAGAGTCTGCTGGGGGAGGAGAGGGGGACTCACAGCCTGTGGAAAGATGCAGCAAATCTCACTCTACTAATAATGATATAAATAAAGAAATTAGAGGTCACTGCATTAGCCACAGTTAGTGTGACATATTATGTTATTCATTTTTACCCTAACCTCTGTAAATTTCCCACTGCTCCTAAAGAGTTGGAATTTTTTCAATGGGAAGATGACAGAAGACAAATGTCTCTCAGAGATGACTAAATTATAATTTAACAGATTCTTCTTTTTTTTTTAAATCCCCTCCAGGTCACTAGGCTAATAATGTATTTAATAATGTATTGTAATGTATTGCCAAATACCTTTAAAGAATTATTAATTATTGCTGAAATAATTATTGCTGTTTTGGATGAAAATGTTGAAACTTTTTTTTGCCTTTTTTAATGTTATTACATGCTACACGCTACACGCTGCTACACGCTTCCCTGACGCTGTGGTTTCCTCTCAGTCACCAGCAGTGTATTGACTGCTGACTGGCTGAATTGTCTATCGGGCATCGAGTCCCATATCAGCACGCAGCTCAAACACTTTTGGCAGGTGAGTAGGACAGATGGGCGCTCAGCGGACGAGTATGTCCATGAATGATTATTGGTTAAAAGACCTGCCGACTGGGGTCTTCACCAGCCTATCAATCAGGGCTGTTAAGCAAGCTCTGATTGCTGCATAAGGCCTGCTAAAGCGTTGATAATGAACCCACAAGAGCAAGGCGAAAGTGTGTGTGTGTGTCTGTGCCCTGACCACAGACTTGATTTAACTGTAAAAATAACAGTATAGGGCTATATGATCTGATCCATATAGCAAGCAATATATCTTCACATCAATACCTGATACTGGCTTTTGAACTCTCTAACCTCCCACAGTCAATGTGCACAGTGAAAGAAAAAAAGCCTTACATTCAGATTAAGTTTTCCTTAAAATGAAATTAGTTGCTATTACGACGGCACAGTGAACAGGTGAACCCAGACACGTCAGTGGCTTTTAAGGTTCTTAATAAAAGTTCTTACAGACAGACAAAGTAGTTTGTTGGTCTTTTCCTTGTTTTCAGGCTTGATCCAACATTGCATCGGTGAACATCCGGGGACTTGACATCAAGAGAGTGAGGACGTACAAGTACCTGGGTGTTCCACTTAAATAACAAACTAGACTGGACTGACAACACTGACTCGCTCTACAAGAAGGGTCAGAGTCGTCTTTACATGCTGAGGAGGCTGGGATCTTTTGGTGTGTGCAGGCCACTGCTGAGGACCTTTTATGAGACTGTGGTGGCGTCTGTGGTCTCCTATGCAGTGGTCTGCTGGGGAGGGGTGTGTTCTGAGCGGGACAAGAAGAGGCTCAACAGACTGATTAAAAGAGCCAGCTCAGTCTGTGGCTGCCCCCTGGACTCCATCGAGGTGATGGGGGAGAGGAGGGCTCTGGCCAAACTGTCCACCATCATTGGACAACACCTCCCACCCTCTGCATCAGACTGTGGGGGCCTTAAGCAGCTCCTTCAGCAACAGACTCAGACACCCAAGGTGTAGGAAGGAGCGCTTCCACAGGTCCTTCAAACCAAACACTGTCAGACTATTTAATGCTGCACTGTAATTCTGTTATTGCACTTTATGGTCTTTTTTCATTCCACTCAGTTACTATACGGTTGATTCATATCTTCTATATATCCATATTCACCTGTGCAATAACACCTCACCACTGCACATCTAACTGGGTGAGGCTGTGTATATAAATACTGTTTCTTTCTTTTTCTCTTATTATTATTATTTACTATTTATTGTACATACTGTTCTTTTGTAGCTTTGTGTTTATTTTGTCTATTATTTAATGTCTCTTTTACTTTGTGTTTGAGCTGCTGTAACAGTGAAATTTCCCCACCGTGGGATCAATAAAGGATCTTAGCTTAGCTTAGCTTAGCTTATCAATAATAACATGACATGCTACATTAGCACGCCTAGTTAACATTTTATAAGTCAGTCAAAATAAGTCAGTTTATGCCAAAAGTGATGACCCCAGCTAAACAGCACAGTATTGATGAGGAACTGGCTAAAATGGACGTCACTGATTTCCAACCGTTTTCCATTGTGGAGGACCAAGGTTTTAAAAGTTTTGTCAAAGCCTTAAATCCCATATACACTCTACCCAGTAGAAAAACGCTGTCACAAACAATGATCCCAAAACTATATGATACAGACTGTGCATTATGGCAAGAAATGGTGAAAAAAAGCTCCATCAGTTTGCCTAACAGCTGACTGCTGGACCTCCACAACCACCTGCTGTTTTGTGTCTGTTACTTGCCATTTCATTGAAAATTACAAGATGACATCTTGCCTGCTGGACTGCTTTGACACAGACACACTGCAGAAAACTTGGCAGAGGGGTTGTTAAGAGTGACAAAAGAGTGGAAAATAGAGGACAAAGTGGTGTGCTGTGTGAGTGACAATGCTGCAAACATCACTAAAGCCATAAAAATTTGCAAATGGACTCACCACCCATGTCTGGCGCATACATTAAATCTGATGATTAGAGATGCCCTCAAGGTGGTGAAAGCAACCGTGGATAAGGTAAAGGCTATTGTGGAGTTTTTCCACAAAAGCACAGTAGCTGCAGAGAGGCTTAAGTCCATACAGCGCCAGATGGAGTTGCCCGAACTGAGGCCCAAACAAGAGTGTGCCACCAGGTGGAACTCAACATTTTATTTGTTGAAACACATTCTGGAAACAAAAGATGCCATCATCTCCACCCTGGCCCTCATCAACGCACCTATTGATCCATTAAGTCAAGAGGAATGGGAGCTGGTGAAAGAGGTCTGCACCGTCCTGCAATCATTTGAGGAGGTGACTGTGGAGATAAGTGCAGACATGTATCTTAGACAATAGTTTTTAGTGCTACTATTCAGTCACTATTATACATTGCAGAAACAACACAAATTGTTATGGTTTGCATTATGCCTTGTTTTCCCTGGTGTTTTTCTGCCTTGTGTGTCTTGTGTTCTTTGTATTGTCTTATATTCAGTTTGTCCAGTGTGTTCAGTATGTTCCTTGTGTTTCTTGTGTCCTCCTTGTCTGTCGTTCCCTGTGTCTTGTGTTTAGTTGTTTCTGGTCTCCTGTCTGAGTTTATCTTCTCCACTTCTGCTCACTTCCTGTTTTATTTCGAATTCCCTCCTCTCCTCACGTCTGCCACTTGACTGTCCTGCCCTTGTGTGTTTCCCTCCTCTGTGATTATTTTGCTCCGCCCTTATTAGTTTCACCTGTCCCGTTGTCTCCTCACCTGTTTCCACTTCCCTGTCCCCCACAGTGTAGTGTATATATCGGTACCCCTTTCCTTTGTTCCTTGTCGAGTCGTCTAATGTCATCATCCCTCGTGTGTTCTGCCATGTTCCTGTGCCCTGAGCTTGTCCCCTGCCCGTCTGTTCTTGCCTGTGTTCCCGCCTAAGCTGATAAAATAGTAAATTACATCTACTCTGCCTCCTGCCTCATTTGCATCCTGGGTCCCAACTTGACTTCGCCCTGCACCTACCCTGACAGAACGACTCGACCAACATGGAACCAGCAGACGTGGTCGGCACCCAGGAATACAGGGAGCGATCATTTCAGATGATCACCAGCTATACTATGATGTACCAAGTGCTGGATCATCAAAACCAGGTGACAGCACTAGAACTGGCCCTTGACCGCTTAGCCAGCAATCCTTGGCTGACGAAAATGCTGCCAGGTTTGTTCAGAGAACTACTGACTGCATGGGGCTCTATGCCTGCCAAGCTCTAACTAGCTCACCTTCCTCAGTTGCTCCAGCCTGAACCTCAGTCTGAACCTCGGCCTGCTAGCCTCCATTCTGCACCTCTGCCTCAGTTGGTTAGCCTCCAGTCTGCACCCCAGCCTGTCGGTTTTCCAGTCTGCACTCTGAACTCCGTAGGTCTCCACCGACACACAGCCTGAAATCCCTGAGTCCCCGTGACCGTCTCCAGCCTATGCCCAGTCTAAACTTTCTAGGCCCCTGACAATGATCCCGCTGATGGCTCACCTGAGGTCGGTGGTCTTGGCGTCACATTTCTGGTCCAGCCTCAAGAGGACTCTGGTGGACTTCCAAGGGGTTCCACCTTTGCTGTCGGCCACCTGGTGCTGGTTTCCTGTGGGGTCTCTCCGCCACCATCTGCCTTCCGAGGGGATCCGCCTCCATCAGTCTTCTGAGGGGATTTGCCTCAATCAGTCTTCTGAGGGGATTCGCTTCAATCAGTCGCCTGAAGGTTCCAGCCTTTGCCGCCGGCCTTCAGAAGGGTCTCTACCTTTGCCGCTGGCCTCCCAAAGCCTCCAGCCTCTCTTGTCAGCTGCCAGACGGATTCCGCCTTTGTCGTCGGCCACCCAAGAGCTTCTGCCTTCGTCGCCGGCCACCCGAAGGTCCCTGTTTTCATCGTTGTTCGCCCAAGGGCCTCTGTTTCCTGGGATCCTGTCTCTGTCTCCCGCCTCCTGTGGCGCAAAGGCGAAATGCAAAGGCCAGAGGGGTTCTAAATATTGCACATGCACACCACCATGCCATTTGTACGCAGTGCATAAGCTAGGAGCTACATGGTTTAACTATCCATGGAGCGCAGGGGGGGGGCAGCAGGGGCTACAGGGGATCCTCCAGAGTTCAACAGTCTCACAGCTTCCGGGAAGAAGCTGTTCCTCAGTCTGGTGGTCCTGCTCTTAATGCTCCGCAGCCTCCTGCCTGAGGGGAGGGGGACAAACAGTGCGTGTATGGTGTGAGTGGGGTCCTTCATGATGCAGGAGGCCCGTTTCCTGCATCTGGAGGTGTAGATGTCCGTGGTGGTGGAAAGACTGCGTCCCACAGTCATCTGTGCAGCCTTCACCACCCTCTGCGTGTTAGCTGGCTTGAATGAAGAGAGAAGATTCAGAAAGTCTCTTTTTGAGAGATAATTGAACAACAATCAAAAGGCAAAAGGATCCAGACTTCTCCTCCTCCTCCATCAAGAATCCAGGATCCAGGGCTGTGCTGAGCCCTTCTCCTGTTCCTCCTCACATCACCCTCAGCAACGGCTCCATCCCCCAGGGCTGTCGTGCAGCCCCCCCCTGTTCACCCTGCTCACTACGAGCTGCTCAGCGATACTCAAGCGGATCTGATCGTGAAGTTCCATGACACAGCTGTGGTGGGACGGATCCTCAGCACAGGCAGGAGGTGGAACACCTGGAGGGTTGGTGCAGACAAAACAACCTCTGCATCAATGTGAAGAAGACCAAGGAGATGATCGTGGACTTCAGAAGGGGCAGACCTCCACCTCCCCTCCCCTGTACATCGGAGGGACTGCGGTGGAAGTGGTCTCCAGCTTCAGGTACCTGGCGTTACACATCTCTGACGACCTCACCTGGAGCAAGAATGGAGCAAGAACACTTCCTGTCTGATTAGGAAGGCACATCAGCGCCTCTACTTCCTCAGGAGGCAGGAAACGGGCCTCCTGCATCATGATGGACCCCACTGCACATGCACACTGTTTGTGCCTGTTTATACCCCCTCAGGCACCACCAGACTGAGGAACAGCTTCTGAGCTTCTTCCGGAAGCTGTGAAGCTGTGCTGAACTCTGGAGGACCCCTGTACCCCCTTTACCCCTTTACTAAACTGCCCACTTGGCTTAAAGAATGTTGGGATTACAAAGTTTTACAATAATGTCAGTGGGGAAGTTTTTGATTTACAAAAAAAAAAAGTGTATTGACTGTGTGTATTGACACTCACTCACTAAACTCACTAAATAGGCTAATTGACCCAGAATAATCAATGCCTGTCAGTGACTTTCATGTTGTACCTTTTGTAATGGAAATATGTGATGGTGTTTAGAACCTTTGAGTTTGCAGTTTGGATGTGGATCTCAGTACAGCCTATCACCACCTGTGCTTTAGGGAATGGCTTTTTAAATCTTGGTGGCATCAGTTCATCTACAACCTCTGTACTTGGCCAAACTGCTAATGGGCCCCATGTTATGTAAGTGCTGCGCACTCTGGCTTGTCATGTGTTAAACTGCACAACTACGTCTATTGCACATGACAAAAGAACAGGTAATAAAAGAGCAAACCTCTAGGGCTCTTTTAGACAGCCAATATCCTTATGCCAATATCCTTTCAAAAGATCAAACTTACTGACATACCTTTCTTCCCGGCTTCATCTACCCAGTCCTCCATCCTTGGAAGAGGATATACATGTGGTGTAACTGCATTACTTTTCCAAAAGTCAGTACAAGGCCTAATGGTGGAATCAAACCTTTCAACCAAGAGATATGAAGAAGACCAAGCAGAGGATGAGGATTTACAAAACCATGTTATAGCATGTATTTTACCTCTGAATCTAATGTCTTTCTTTTGTCAAGAGAAAGCTTCTATATAATAATATATTAGCCCATGCAGCTTACAAAAAATAGGGTATGTAACCACATCTCATTACCCCCTTTAGAAGAAGGCAGTTTAGTGGGTCACAGCTACTCTGGTTGAGGGGGCTTTCTGTCCAAAAAGGGTAAGCAAGCGTGAGTAAAAGAAAGTGGGCAAAACATCCATGCTATTGTATTTATCAGGCCTACAGGAGAATAGCCAGGCTAAGATTTGTGTGTGTGTTGTATGTGTGTTTGCCTGTGCTTTGTACTTCTGGTGCCTTCTGGTATACTAGTGTCTGCTGAGTCTGTTGTATTGTAAGTCACCAGTCTCCTACATGGCCTCTAGCGTACAGGGGTTAACAATGGCAAGATTGTCTGAGTTCAGTGTGCTGCTGGCAAAGCTTATCCTACCTGACAGAAGCAAAAAAGAACAAGGACATATTTTACTCAGTTACCCAGATAATGAGCCTTGAGTTGAATTTCAATTAGGCAAAAAAAGGTTAATTAAAAATAGAAGGGAGAAGTTTTTATATATATATATATATTAGATCTTTTGCTACAGCTATTTAGGTCCTGTTTGTCAATTAACCTGACGTAAAAGGAAAAAATCAAGACTGTCTCCTCAGGTAGAACACATTTTAAAAATGTATCAGTGTAACTAAACTGAATGTTGCCCAGGTACTAAAATAACTGAAAAGACAGAAAAGTGGTATACAGATGATGACGGGTCAGTTCTGTGAAAAACACAAGGGGAAAAGGAACTCGGACTCCCAACAATAAGGTTAGGAAGAGATGGAAACTTAAAAGTCCTGTGACATACACAACAAGATCCTGCCCATCCTGACTCGAACAGAAATATCACCAGCCCTACTAATGAAACATGTAGGTTATTTATTATTAGCGGACATACTTACCAAATGTAAGTGACAGAAATTTATGTTGTAACAACAATATTGGCTGCAGTGGTAATTTGGCAACTGTTAAAGCAGTTTGTATGTACAAATGTACCATTTGGCGCGGTGGAACAACGTTGACATTATACCTTAAAATATGTATTTTTATATTAAACTTATTTTGTGTAAGATAATAATCAAAAGGTGGAGGGGAATTAAAGGACAACCTGAAGTGGAGAAATATATGAAATAACAAAGGTGAACCAGGAGTTTTACAATGACATGTTGACATTAAATTACTGAAAAGAGAGAAGAGAGAATACATTGTCATTGTCTTTCCAGTATACATAATGTTAGGTATCAGTCACTTTCTCTCTTTCACAAAACGCCCTGTCTCCTTTTCCCTTAGACAAAAACATTGCTTATCTTGGTAAGATATTACCGAAACAGTAAAGTGGCCAGAGAGAAGAGAAGTCACCATACCAAGCCAGAGAAAGATGCCTCCTCAATCTAAAAGAAACGTGCACTGAAAACCAAAAAAAAAAAGGAAATGTGTGTCAAACCAAAGTATACGTATGTCATTCAGTAAGTTGGTAGAAAAGGAGTTACTTTTCTAATGGTGTGTTTTGAAATCTGAACGAATTGCATCCATTCACTTTTATCCAGATGGAGTTGTGTGAGCAATAACATGAGCCTGTCTTAGTAAAATGTGTTTATATTTTTATTTTGACCATGCTGGAAAATGGTAGAGGTCAGTTCACTTTTATTTGGAGATAGTGACACCAAAACCTGTTTATTTTTGATGCTGGTAGAACTAAGAAAGGATTTTTCTGTAATGTCAAACTATGTCTCCCTATTTGAGTGAAGGCATCGCTTCATGTTACGTGCAGATACTTCAGTTCTTTATGCCCTCAGGCACCCACAGGAGACACTGCATAATGAAGATTTTCTAGTTTTTTTCTAGTTCATTTATGTACTGGGGAAAAAAAGAAAAAAAAACCCTGCAGTTAACCTCCACCAGCAACAAGTCATCTGGGAGTTGAGTAGAAAAGTGTGTCCTGAAGAAGACACAAAAAGGCAGAATGAATGAGGAAGAATGAATGATTTAAAGCCCATTGCTGGCTGAGCAGGGAGTTCTCCCTCAAATTAAATCAAATAATATCAAATCATTTACTGCCATGTGCACAACAGTTACAGTGAAGCAGTCACTGGAAATGAAATACTTGATTGCTCCTTTTAACAATGCTCAAACATTGTGTATAAAAGAAACTCACGCAAGTAAAAGGAACACACAAGACCATACAGTAAAAATGTAGGAATATAATATTAACTATAGCAATAATTTAATACATTAACTATAAAGCATAAATATAATGCAGTTGTGTGTGAACAGAGAATACAAGAGAAGGATGGGCATGCAGGAGGAGGCTTCTGAGGAGCTTCCATGTTGTAGGTTGTAGGGTGGAGGATGGGTGCTGCCTATATGCACAGTCTGGGGTCTGCCTGTTAGGAGGTTTAGGATCTGATCACAGAGGCCGTTGCTGAGCTTGGAGGGCACAGATCCATGGTCAGTGAAGCAGCATTTTCACACATGTTCCTCAGGTCCGCTGTATGATTTGGGCTGACACTCTCATTGTGTGCAAAACCTCAAGTCTACTACACAGGAGGAAGAAACCCAAGAGTCTTTCAAGGTCCTCAGTCTTCTTAATCAGTAGAAATGTGACAAAATTCCATATGTTGTGCTTTTTAACAGGAGACTTTTTTTATACACATACACTCTCCCATATACTCATATTCATGGCATTATTTAAGACACCTAAATAGACCACGTTTATTTTATCCAGGTAACCAACCTGACAGGAGAGAAAAAATGTTTTGACCTCAGCTAATCCCATTTGTTAAAACTTTAAACTACTGTACTTCCATAAAGTTTAGGGATTCAAATAAAACTGCTTAAGGCCAAGAACGAAGCAGTAACACCTGAAGTATGCCCGTGGTCAGACTGGGAACAAAATCTGCCTCTGGCAGTTTTCATCTGGTCCAGCCCCATTTTCCCCAACATATGCACTCAAGTATCCAATAGGAGTCTTCAGAACCAGTCTTAGAACCATGGACAGTGCTGTAGTGCGCCACTGCAAAAGCTGAAATGGAAAATTTGTTTGCAACTGCAAATTAACCTGTTAAATTCAGTAGATAGAATTATATCCATAGAAATATATAAAATAAAATATAGAAATATCAAAATAAATAAACAAGCAATTGACCTTTCACACACACTAATAAACACCTTTTCTTTTTCCATCTGTATTAAAATTTTCACTTCCTTTAGATGCTAGGAGGAGGAGCTCCACTGCCACATTAGGATAGATGCAGTCATTGGGAAACACCTCAAGCATGCTCCAGGAGTTTGGGGCTGTGGGCCTAAAACATGTTCACAACTGACCAGAGTTTATATATTAAATATCTTTAGCACTTGGAATGTTGGGGTTTTATATTTTATATTTTCTGTGTTATTATTTTTATCCCAGTTTTATTTGTTTTATCAGGATTTTAAGGCTTTTATTCATTAAAAAAATTAAGTCACAGGTTGTATTACCTGTAACTAACAAAGAGGATGAATGAAAGAAACTGAATGTCTATTGTGTGACTGAAGGAGTAAGAAAATATGATAATTGTTTTATGTTGATTAATTCGTAGTTAAAAAAAATGAGATTTAGTGTGATTTTTTAAAATTTAAGTATCTAATGAATGTATGAGTAGTATCTTATTTTGAAATATTGTGATATCCTACTGAAGACCAGCCAACTCGCATTTGTCTTTGTATTTATTCTTTCAGAAAACAAAATAACTCATTTTTAACATGGTTACCCTAGAAAATGACTCTATGGATGTATGACTGGCTCACTGTCACACTGTCATGGTGTATTGACACACTTATTGAAGCAGTATCCAAAAACTGTATCCATTTGCATCATCAGCCATTATGGGTGATGGGTTGTCTCCATACACAGGCTCTCTCTCACTCCAACCTGCTGCAGAAACATCTTCATGGTGTTTGAAATCAGATTCTCATTTATTTATTTATTTTATTTCAGTAAACTTACACATGGTAACCTTTTCTCCAGGCATTGTCTTAATGATTTTGTTTGCTGTATTCTGTCTGAACACTCCTACAGTCACAGTAGGAGCTGAAAATCATCACAGAGCAGTGATGTGTGCTGTATCGGCTGTTTAATATTTATGGACTTTGTATATAATTGTATGAAATTATGAATATGAAGTAGCAAACAGGCACTGAGGAATGTGAAAAATGTAGTTATTGAAGCAAGTGTACATTTGAAATTGAAGCTCTTAAGTCCAAAGTATAAATATCTCCATGTCTGCCTAATTGCCTTTGTAGATAAACCTCATAAGTCATAACTTAAAGAACAATAAGATAAAACTTCTCTAAACATTTAACCAAATTCAATTTAAAAAACAAAAAACAAACAGGGCTGAAATTGATGAAGCAGGTAACTCTATTCATCCATCTTGTCAGGACATGTATCAGACATGACGTGATATCATCCAGCCACCTTGTCAACATACAAGCTTGATGCTTCTAGTGCTTGTGTGTGTGTGTGTGTGTGTTGGCAGTAATTATTGGGGCCTTTAAAACTGAGCCGGCACTCTTGGCCTTCTACAGAAATTGCCGTGAAATCGTATGAAATGGATTCATCACTTCCCACCCAAGGAAACTGTTGCTGTGGTGAACAAAGAAACAGCTTATTTACTTTGGAAACACCCGCTGCCATGTCTGCTTCATACAGCTCCCTGACCAGGTGCTGCCAACTCTCCTCCAATGAGACGGACTCTTGGCTGCTCAAAAACTAGCGAGAAGGTGCCAGATGACATTATATGCTAATTTGCATATAATACTATCTGTCTCCCTGCTAAGAATAGATTCTTGGCACGAAGGGTGTTTTACTGTGTATAGGAAGCACTGTGATGAGGCCTCTATGGAGTTGTCAAGTAAGTGGTGCACATTCACAGCTATCGGTATTAGCTGTTTGTCACCAAATGCTCGAGTTCACATTAACAGTGCTCTGGTTATTTGTCAGAATTTACATCTCAAAACATGTGAAATCTGGCAACAGAGTCATCAAGGTGACAGCTCCAGTTTGTGTTAAATCTCTCTGGTATGCCTTATCAGTGGAGTTCATCATGATGTAAGAAAGCGGAACATGTTAGCTGCTGGTGTTGGCTGATCATACTAGCAGAGAGTGTGTGGGTGCAGGTACAGAGCAGGGTGCTTCTGGGACAAGAGAGCCTTAGTGTGGTGGGCCCAACTCCAGGAAACACATGTCCCTCTTTGGGTTAATGCACAGGTTAAAGTAAACCTGACCATGCACACCAGGTTCATGCAGTGATTGCCCAGCTATGTGGAGGTGAGAAAGGAGCCAAGGTTTCTCTGCATTACTTATGCAAGTATTTCTGTTTTTGTGTGCATTACTGAGTCGAGCACTATGCCTTGTCTTAAAATGTTTGCAGAGATTCCCATATTTAAATGATTATCAAATCTCCCTCTCCTCTATGACCCCTTATCTTTTCACCTTGAGTGTGGCCTTTTGGAACAAGTAATGACATGATGAGGTCATACAAGTTGTACAAACTTGGTCTTTTCCAGATGGGAAAATTAACCATGAACAATAATATTCTCCATCTACACTACAGGCCAAAAGTTTGGAAGCAAGATCAAATTTGTACAAAAAAAAGATCATAGATTCATTGGTATACTTTGCAACAAAATAAACATGATTATTACATAAAGAGTAACTTTGTTGGACACCATTAGGTGTTTAAGGCGTTTCTCCTTGTGTATCCTTCTTTCCTCAATGTACAAATCTGTACTCTCTTTACTCAGTTGCTTCTTTCTAGCCATTTTGCAAAAGTAAAAAAACAAATCACAGTTTGCATTATTCACTTCACATTATTCACTATCACATTAACTCTTTGGCTTTTGAGAGTCTGCATACAAAAATCCCAATAAATCTCAACTGCATTCAAATCTCTGGCAAACTACAGCAGCTGAAACTCTTGCAAACCTTCTCAACCCTAAAACTAAGCCCTTCTTTTCTTTTGTTGACAATTTATTCAGCAATGGTCTGGTAACATCAATGTATACCTAAAGGTAAATTGAGGAAAATGGTGCATATCAATGAAAGCAAAGTCTGATCATGCAGTAAATACATCCCAAAATACACTGCTCACAAAAATTAAAGGAGCACTTTAAAGAAACACATTAGACACATCAGATCTCAATATGAAGTTGGATATCTATACAAATAACGACAGGGCAATGTCTTAGGAACAAAAGGATGCCAAGTCTTTTAATGGAAATAAAAGTTTTCAGCCTACAGAGGGCTCAATTGTGTAGACACCCTAAAATCAGAGTGAAATGAAGATGTGGCAGGCTAGTCCATTTTTTCAAAAACTTAATTTCTGCAACTCAAAATGCTTTTCAGTATCTTGTGTGGCCCCCACGCAAGCTTGTATGCATGCTTGACAACGTCGCGGCATGCTCCTAATGAGACGACGGATGGTGTCTTGTGGCATTTCCTCCCAGATCTGTGTGAGGGCATCCCTGAGCTGTTGTACAGTCTGAGGAGCAACTTGGCGGCGCCTAATGGACCGAAACATAATGTCCCACACATGTTCTATTGGGTTTAAGTCAGGGGATCGTGAAGGCCATTCAATTGTTTCAATTCCTTCATCCTCCAGGTACTGCCTGCATACTCTTGCCACATGAGGCCGGGCATTGTCGTGCATTAGGAGGAAACCAAGGACCTACTGCACCAGCGTAGGGTCTGACAATGGGCTGAAGGATTTCATCTCGATACCTTATGGCAGTCAGAGAACCATTTCCTAGGCAGTAGAGGTCTGTGCGTCCCTCCATGGATATGCCTCCCCAGACTATCACTGACCCACCACCAAACCTGTCATGTTGAAGCGACGTTGCAGGCAGCATAACGTTCTTCCTTGTCTTCTCCAGACTCTTTCACGTCTATCACAGGTGCTCAGGGTGAACCTGCTCTCGTCTGTGAAAAGTACAGGGCGCCAGTGGTGGACTTGCCAATTCTGGTGTTCTTCAGCAAATGCCAGTCGAGCTCCATGGTGCTGGGCAGTGAGCACAGGGCCCACTACAGGACGTCGGGCCCTCAGGCCACCTTCATGAAGTCTGTTCCTGATTGTTTGGGTAGAGACATTCACACCAGTGGCCCTCTGGAGGTCATTCTGTAGGGCACGAGCAGTGCTCAGCCTGTTCCGCCTTGCACAAAGGAGCAGGTATCGGTCTTGCTGATGGCTTGAGGACCTTCTACGGCCCTGTCCAGCTCTCCAAGAATAACCACCAGTCTCCTGAAATCTCCTCCATGTTCTGGAGATTGTGCTGGGAGACACATTAAACCTTCTTGCTGCAGCATGTGTGGATGTGCCATCCTGGAGAAGTTGGACAACCTGTGCAACTTCTGTAGGGTTAAGGAATCGCCTCATACTGCCAGTAGAGATAATTACTCAAGCCAAAACCAGCACGAGTGAAAAATCAGCCAAAAAAGATCAAGAGGGAGAAACTTGAAATGACCTCCACATGTAAAACCAGTCCTGTTTTGAGGGTTTTCTAATTGTTGCCACTGTGGTGCACCTGTTGTTAATTCCATGAACACCAATACAGCTGAAAGTGATTAACGATGCCCTCAGCTGCTTAACCAACCAGAAAATTATCAGACAGGTTTAACTGATTTCATGCCAGGCCCAATAAAAAAAGTGTCCCTTTAATTTTTGTGAGCAGTGTACATATAACTCATGCTGATTTTTAAGAAAGGCATTGTGAACAGAAACTTGAAGTTGCTTCCAAACTTTTGGCCTGTAGTGTATGTGTGTGGTGTGTCTTTCCAGTCATAACTTTGTGTGCTTGCATAATAAATGTGTTTAATTCTACTTACATTCTCATCATCCATGCACCTCCAACCTGTCTGTGTGCTGTACATTGCATTTCTCCCCCAGTCAGGTGTGTGTGTGGGTTCAGGGCTGAGTGAGTGGCTTCAGTATGGCAGCCTGCTGGTTAAATTAGGCTACCACAGAGAGCACAGCACTATGCTGCACCGCTTCCAGGCTCAGCTCACCATCGCTCCCTACCTGCTACAGATCAGCACCCAGCAGGACTGACACACTGGTAAGCATCTCTACAAACTGTGTGTAGGTGGGTAATAACACAAACTGTTCATGTGGTCGCCTGTTAGCATGTGTGAGTCTGTGTTCTATGTGTGTGTCTCCTTTCTGAGATGCAGGATTAATCTAAGGTGAATTACTATACTATAGTGGTTATAGTCATAAAAACAAGTTATCAAGTGGACTACACCGTGAGATGGAAGAAAATCACATGACACTGTTGACCAGCTGCAGGTGGTGGTGCAGCAAAGAACCCATCCTGGTGCCAGGTAATTATATTTTTAAAGAGTGTATTAATTGAAAGCTTATGACACAGCTAGGGTTGTACCTAATGATTATTTTGTCATTTGATCAAAATTGCTGTAAGTGAGTGTAAGTTTGTGTCAGCCAGTCTTCTTACATGAATGGGTGGGTGGAGGTGAGGACTTTGGGCCTGCAGTTGCACCTAGATGTTCAAAAATCCCATGAAAATATTTCAATAATTATTCTTTAATGAACCAAGTTGTTGCTAAGTCTATACAAGATCGATGGGATGTCTGGGGAAAAAAAAATTAAAAATTCAGCCACTACAGTTTACATGAGCAAGTCAAGATCTTGAAAACAAGCCATCTATTTCAGAAACTGGAGGCAGCAAATGTTTTTGCTTAGTACATAGCCTCAGTCAGTGATGGATTATTAAAATTATTGCTGATGCATTTACTGTCAGTCAACTTACTGATTAACCAGCTTATTACTAAGATGTGTGTATGTCTGCTAGAGGGAGGCATCACACACATATTGATGGGCTGCAATATTTGGAGCTTGGACATTTTAGTTTTGTCATTCAGTACAATCATTAAAGTTATAGTTAAAGCTTTATTTTTGGCTTCCTTGAATGTTGGTGTCATCTCTTCAAACCGCCACAGAGAAAAGCAAACACTAAGTTGCATTCAAGACTTTTCCTGTATTCACAAGCGTGGGTCTTCCATAGCATGCTGTATGACATAAGACAAAGGAGTATGTGCGTTCAAGTCATATATTGGACTGTTTCAGATAACTTCAGGTACATATCAAGGACACCTAGAAAAACAAAAAACAAAAGACCTTTTCTCTGACAAATCACTCATCTCCAATGTTCTTCTGACTCATGGGCCTCGTACTCCTAGGATAACATTATTATAGCATACAGAACATGTGGCACCCATATTAGTCCACAATCCACAAGTCTGCAATATACCTGGGAGACAATCAAACAGAAAAACACACTAACAGTCAGTCAGTTCTTCATAGGCTATGAATATGTCAAAGCAATAAAAGGATAACATTCTCAAATCTGTGGTCATCGTGGCAACGCGGCCGAAACTCCAGCGACATCATTTGTTATGCGACACAAACAAAGCGAAACGATTATGGAGCTATGGAGCTATGGAGCTGTATATGGATGCCACCAGTACAGACAAAGAAATGTCTGCACCTCGTCGTCAGGCAGCCATCTGATCGTGTTCGTTGTTGTTATTGCATTTTAAAAATGGCGCGTTTGACTCTTATGAACAAGTCACTCTCCACACATCACCACACACACCACAACACACATCATACCCATCAGACAAAATAACAGAAACCTCTAAAATGCCCATACAGTTAAATCAACATCTCTCTAAAACAGTTCCAACAAAAAATGAACATATATACTACAACCTTCATGACAGTAAGTTTTATTGGAGGACTAACAGACTGCTGTAGTTTGTGTTTTCAGCATCAGTCCAAAGTTGATGTACGTGTAGGTGTCTGCAGGGGCTGGGTGTTCAAACTACCTGGAAGGTTGCACTTACCTGGAAATGTCATTAGTTCAATAATAATAATAATAATAATAATAATAATAATAATAATAATACTGTATACAGTCTACCTTACAAAGTGCTTCACAAAGGCAGCAAAATAAAGCACATCATAAAATTATCAGGATTTAAAAGAGACAGTATAGAAAAAGGCAAGAATTGAAAAAGACATACATGTTTTAAATGAAATAAAAGACCATTCAAAGAAAATTTAAACCCAAAATTAAAATCAGGAAAGGCACTCCGATATAAGCATCAAAAGGGGACTTGAAAGATATTGCAGACTCCAACCTGATTTTCTCAAGCAGATGGTTTCAGAGCCTCGGGGGCCCTGCCACTCTGTCCCCTTTAGTTTTCAGCTGGATACTGGAATGGACAAAAGACCTCTGCCTGAAGATGTCATGGTAGATACTGGTGTGTATGGTCAGAGATATGTCAGGGAGAAATACCACGAAGAGCATTTAAAGTGATCAGTAAAATCTTGGAATACATTCTTACAGTTTGATGAGTTAAGTACTACAACCTCCATATCCACACAACACACACACAGCAACAGGCTGCTTTCACCAGTTTTTTGTAATGTACATAAATGAATGATTTATCTGACCAACTGAGGGGCTGCATATATGGCTCAATATATGCTGAGTATGGGGTCAACATGATGTGCTGAAAAGTGTGCAAAAAGAGTGCTGTCATCGTATGTAGAAGAAAAGGTGACAAGGACCTCAACTTCCCAGATTTTTATCTATCAGGGTACAATGTTTCAATAGTAAAACAAAATATATGATGCACAATCACAGATCAAACATCTGATAACACTGATATGTATGGGCAGTGCTGTATAATGAATGCTCAAGCTAACATGTTAGCAAGAAAATTCTACATGTTCAAGTATGTCAAGGTAGCGCCTTCTCTAGGCCAAGTTTAAAAAGGCAAGTATGCCAAAGCTTCTGATCATTTATTATGATGGATATTACCTAAAAAAAACACCTAGTAATTGTTTTGTTCTATGGAAGTCAACTTTCCAGAAATGTGAAACCTGAAAATTATTTGTCGACTGAATGATTCTCAGAATGCCATCTGCTGCTGACAAACCCTAGTCATAGTGCTGTACGATACCAGTCACCCCTGTGGAAACATTGATTTAAATGGATGCGATGTACCTGGTTTGTGTTGTATATTTTTTTTTTCTAATGGGCTTTGAGTCTGACAGTACAGATGAACTGAGCTGAAAATACTTTCCCTCTTGGTGTACAAAACAGACATTAATAACAGTAACTAACTAAAGACATTAACTAAAGGGGCACATTGTGGATCTCAGTTAAAGTACACTTAATTACAAATTCTAAAACTATGTAGCCACAATCTCATTGTAGCCTGATGTGACAAAAAGGCCCAGGTTGACAAACCAACATTTCTCTATAAATGAATTAATCAATTTTTAGTTAGCGGTAAGTGAATTTAGACTGTGCTTGCCTGTGTGCCAGGATGGCCTCTGGTGTGCCATCATCAAGGAACAGCACTGAAGCAACTGAGAGAGAGAGAGAACTAGGCTAGCTTGTTTTAATAAAGTCTTGAATTATTCACAGCAATAAGCAATGCCTGGACTTGAATATTTATGAACTGAGAGAAAGAGAGAGAGAAATCATAGAGCGGAGACTGGCCCTCTTTCTGTACTATGTTTGTGCATGTTTGTGTGTGTGAGAGAGAAAGTGAGTGGGGTGTGTGTGTGTGTGTGTGTGTGGTGATGAGAAAGAATACGTCTAAAGTAATGTATGAGAGGAACTGTGTGTGACAGAGGTATCCTTAAGTGAAGAACAACCGTGCACATGTGTTAGTGTGTGTGTGAAATGAAACAAGCAGAGCAGAAAAGTTTCAGTAGGTGCAGAGTTTGTGTTGGAACAAAAGGTTTGCTGTAGGGACAGTGTTACAAATAATAGTCCCCAATTGGCTCCCATAAAATCAACGGTAAGATCAATGCTGTTACCTCACATAGGGTTGTAAGGATGCTGGAGCCAGTCCCAGGTATCACTGGGTGAGAGGCGGGGTACACCCTGAACAGGTTGTCAGTCAATCACAGGGTAAATGTGCATCACAAACCAGAGTCTGTAATCTAATCAACCATTCAGAAGCGGTGATGTTGGATGCTGTGTATGACACCAGTCATGGCTGCAGTTATGACAGTCGGCTGATAAGGTTGTGGTGAAAGAAGAGTTATTCAAGTTGTCATAAACATCACACATTTCTATTTTATATATTCTTGTATATCTCTCTTTAGCTATATATTACTTATGTTATATTTTAATTGTATAATTTATATTTTAAGGTCTTTACTTATTTTATTACTCTAGTACTGTTATATATTTATTTTATATATTTATATTTATTTTAATAAATATATACTTTTATTTCTTGATCTATTTTTTGTTCAGTGTTTGTATTCTTGCTAATACTTTTTAGCATTGTTTAGGGAGCCTGAGATTTAAGGAATTTCATTACCAAGTGATTGCTGATGTAAATTGTGGTGTAATGACAAACTGAAGTTGCGTCTATATTGGCGACATGTATGGATTTTGCCTTCCCCCCTCTCCTTCCATTCCTAACACTACGAGATGCCAGTTCCAGGAACGTCCTGGCATGAATTGTTTGAAGTATTCAATGAATGGGAGAAGAGTAGCAAGGAGAGCACATACCTCTGAGTGGGGATGATGTTTGGGATGCCTTGCGTATGTCCCTGGAGAGACGAGGTGATACAGGATGTCGTGCAGTCCTATGTCATGATCCATATTACATTGTGCATCACAGGAAGCAGTGCAATGTTGCCAATCTCTTCTTGTAAATGTGGAATTTACTAAAAATAATATTAACTGTACAAAATACATCTTTTTCCTTCTCATTACCTTTAAAACATAAAAATGTCTTTATCCTTAAAATGAATTGTTTTCCCATTTTACCTTTAAATATAATGTTTATCATCCACTCAAAATATTAATATAGATATATATACCCTGATAAAACAAATGACAAAGAATGACAATCACAGAAAGTGCATGAATATTTAATATCCTTCATCCAACTCTCTCTCACTCAGCCAAATGTTGAAATGTGTTCAGTTCTTGAAATAAGTCTGCTGTTGTGCTCACTGGCGGCTTCATTCGTTGGAAACCCAGTCAGACCTTTATAATTTGGGAAAACAGTCACATAATCTTCCTACACGGCTAGCTAGCTATGTATACTTGCAATAAAAAAAAATTTTACTATACAAAAATTCTGAATTAAAACAGTAAATGAACAGTCCCCACAGTTGATGAAACAGTAATTATTAAAATTGGAGCCAAAATGCTAATAAATCAACATTAAGACACCGAAGAGGCTTTCTGATGAGATGCGCCAGCCACCTCAATAGGCTCCTTTCCATATGATCCAGGATCACTGGGGAAAATAAATATTCATTAATGAATAATCACATTCAGGTCTTCAGCCGGTTCTTCCACAGTGTGGAAGGATAGTCTCCTATAGTTGATAATGTCCTTCAGGCTCCTCCAACTGATGCTGGAGTGCTAGCTGAAAAGTTATTTTTTAGCTTTTCATCCTGTCTGCTGCTCTGATCATCATTGTGTTCCTGGCCTGGTTGTACAGGATTCTGTCCCCACTTCTGTAGGCCTCCTCCTTGGCCTGACAAAGCGGCTTAATCTTTGTTGTAAACCAGGGTTTAGTATGGTCGTGTATGCAGGCGCATTGGTTGGCACACACATTTTCACAAAAACTGATGTAAGATGTCAGTGTCAGTGAGTTCATCCAGACTTGTAGTGGGGGGGGGTTGTGTATGTGCTAAACTGGTCATGGCTGTAGTTGCTGCAGTAAGCATGGCAGCAGTTTTGCTCTGTTGAGCAAGTTGAGTTTGCATATGAGTTAAGGTGTGACTCTTCAAAAGGTATTGCCAGGAGATCAAGAACTGGCAGCTAGTGGCTTTACTCTGCACAGACCTCAATCTTCTCTCTAAGGTGTTAGCTACAAGACTGAGAAAAGTGATGGAGTAGGTCATTCACATCAACCAGACTTATTGGTCTACCCAGTAGACTGACAATATCTTTTTAATGGGGAACATGTTGGACCTCCATTGTTCTTGGAGTTGTGGACTGGGTCTTATTTCCATCAAGAGGGCTTTTGACCAGGTTGAAAACCAGTACTGATGGCAGATGCTAGAAACGTTTGGGTTCAGCTTTAAGTCATAGGCAAGACCCAGGCTCTGTACAGTGACATCAAGAGTGTAAAAAGGTCACTCACCCAGCATTATTCTTGAGTAAAGTCCAGAGGGGAGTCAGACAGAGTTACCCCTGGTATGTTGCTTTCATTGGCCATAGAACATCCCCTAAGGATACACCCTTTTGGTCTATGTTTTCCTGGTTGTAAAAAAGTGTTTAAATTGTCTGCTAATGCTGATGACATCATAGTCCTTAAACTGAGGGTCAACTGGGAGAAAAGTGAAGGCTTAATAGTTGGGACAGAACTGGGTAAAAAGTTAACTTTCCCAGGAGGTTTAGTTTGAAACAGAGGAGGTTTCAAATATGTAGGAATCTATCTTGGAGATGAAACATTCACTGTTAAAAACTGTGAAAATGTTAATGAAAAGGTTAGGGGTAGACTAAAGAGGTGGAAATGGATTTTACAAAAAATGTCTTTCAAAAGGTTGCTTTCTGATTCTAAATGGGTTGGTGTCCTCTGTGCTGTGACCCCACACCATAACAGAGCCACTGGATATCCTCACTGTTGTTGAGAATGAGAATTTGGTAAAATGATGACTCATGATACATTTTTTTCCATATCTTTGTAGACCAGTAACTGTTTTTTTTTTTTTCTAACCCTAACCCTTTTTTGCACAGCTGAACTTTCAAATGAGCATTCATCTTTGTAACAACAGGTTACACTTGGTCAGGTTGCACAATAATGCTCCTATTAAAACATGATCCAGTTGAGCAGTCTTTGTAACCGAAGCCACTACCATCTGAGCCCCAACATCGAACCCTCTTTCAAAGTCACTAAAATCTTTTCCTCATATCATATTTATACAAAATCAGAATCAGCTGGGCCTGTTCAGCACTATTATACATGCCACAGAGGATGACTGGATGTTAACTGCTTAATTGTACCATACAGTACACCTGTGTGGAAGCATCTACATTTCTTTGGTTTCTCCATTCATTTAGTCTGGATTTTCTTAATTTGTCACCCATTTATAAAAGGAGGTTTCCCAAGAAAACTTATTCCTCTTTAATTTCTTCCACCACCCTGTTACCCATACTTGATTTATTTTCCACCCCTGTACTCTGCTTCAACTTCCTATATGTGTCCTGAGATCCACTCCCCACCCACCATTACCCCTAGGACCCATTTCCCACCCCACCCTTTTCACTGTGACTCTGAAGATAGCGCAGGAAGTTAATTTTCATGCAAGTGGACTCTGTGCTGCTTCAAGTGTTGCTTTCCAGGCCTCGGGCACATCCTGGCCAGCCTTATTTATTCTAGCAGAGGCTAGCTCCATGGCTAGGATGTCGATTAATGATACACTCTACTGGTGCAAGGAGAGAAAGTGTGCAGAGGTTTCCATCTAATATGCTACATCTTGAATCCGGCAAGCCAAAGTTTTTCATGAGTCACATTGGGGCTTTCAGAGGAGTTATCAGTTAATAGCGTTACCTGTGGAGGGCTGTCACAGCTACAGGAGAAGCAGGGCTGGACCCAAACACAGATGACATATGCAGTTCAATTATAAATACTAATTTGGCAACTTAAAGGCAAGAAAGCAGACAGGTACAGGTGACATGCAACCAGGCAGGTAGACAGATGGCTAGTAACACACAGGACAACAGCTAGTATAGAAACAAAACAACCAGGCACATGTCAACAAAAATGAATTGACAAAGGAATAGGACTGATATATGGAATGTAGTAATTTAATTTACGGTTCCATTCCCAATTACATTCCTCAGGTACCCTAAAGCTGAAATAGTGTCCCTGTAAGTATGGGACTTGATGGGTTGTTAATATTTTTGGTTTTACATAAAGCTTATATGAAATTTTAACATATTATCAAAGTTATATTGGTAAAAAAAAACAGCAAAAAAAAACACTTTCCAGATTACTTCCATCCATCCGCTACCATGAGCAATCAAACCAGCAGTTTTATTTGTGCATTTGTGCTGCTAGTGAGCAAGAACTCTACCCCATAAGAACCATTCAATCTCAAAATCAGACAACTCAAATCTGAAATCACATTCCACTCAGTATGTCATCAGTGCTGTGCCATCATCACGTTCCCCACCGCCGGTGCACGGAGTACATGGATGCATTGCTTGCTACTGACTGGAAGTTGTGGAGTGCACTGCAGCTGTTGAAATGCTAAGATGATCCCAGGATGTATCTAATGACAGAATTCAGGAAATATGGTGTAAATAAGTTAACTGATGAAATAATCATCACTGATTACAGAAATCCTAGATAATATCAGATAGCTTCAAAGAATGGCAGAACAGATTTTTAAAAGTTTTCAACAATGTGTAACAGTGTTACTTGGGTAGCACATATACTAAAATTGGAATGATACAGAGAATATTGGCATGGCCCCTGCCCAAGGATGACTCGAAAATCCTGTAGTGTTCGTCATTTTACCAAATTTCCCCCCAGGGATAAATAAAGTAGTCTGATTCTGATGATTCTGATATAATCTAATACTGTGCATAAATCGCCCAAGATGACTAGCTTATCTGTGTTAAATGACTGCTTGTCAGGCACAAAGAGTGTACTGGAGACAGCGCAGTGGATACCACACACTCTGCCTTCTCCAGTCATTTCAACCGATACATCCTCATCACCTGCACACGTGTACTGGGTAAATCACCAAAGTCTGGATAAAGGTAATAGCTAGTGACAGTTCTTATTCAATCATTACACTCCACATCATCATTGAGTCCGACTCATTATGAAGGCCAATTTCATAATGACAAAACTAAATTAAATACACTGTAAAACGTGCATTTTTAAGTACTTTCTCAGGGTTATCACTGATTGTTATCATCATTTTAACAAGGTGTGAAGCAATCAGTCTGATTGCTGTAAATATATAAATACTGTGGTGACACTCGTACGTAATGCCACATGATGGAATGGAAGAATTCGGAAGGAAGGGAAGGACTGTTCAGCAGGCTCATTTCTATGCAGAGACATCTATGAAGTGCTTTGCATTGATCATTTGTGGTTGAATGTGGAACGACACTAGGAGGAGGAGTGAGACAATACATGTATTAACAGTTCACTACAGGTGGGAATTTATAACGAGAAGACCATACTTTAGAAATGAGGCCCCTGGTGTCTTAACAAGTGACTGGATAACTATTGCTAATGTAAGTGACGTGGGTGTGGATGAGTGAATAAAGGAGTCCAACAACATTTCTGGGTTCTTGCTCATAACTTTTAGTGCCGTCTCAACACAGGTCACTATCCCGCGATCTTCATACTTTCTTCCCTTTCCCCCACTCTGAACCCCACATCATTTCCTGCTGCCTCACCTAAAGTTTGCAGTAATGTTGCTGAGTAATGACACTAACTGACAACACAAACTAATATGCAAGTTTCAACTTGTCTTAGTCGTATTTGGCATTACTTAATATATATGCTTAATAATCCCACATTATGTTTAATTAAGTCAAAAAGAGACAGAAGGAGCCCCAGATTGAGAAAGGGGTGAGAGAGAGAAATAATCCATTACTCTGTTGTGTTCCTTAAATTACTTGATTTCTACACAATTACAGTAAAACTACAGTGGGCTGAGGTGCTGATGACAGTGTCAGCTGGTGTGGTTCCTTGGTACACACAGCTGATTCATGAGGAACAGTCTCCCATGGTCTTGGATTCAACGTTTCATCCTGAACTCCATCATAGCACTGGGAACATAATCTTCCAGTCTAAAATGAGTTCTGCCGACCGTTTTTGTTATAGATACAGCAGTTAAATCCCTTCTCTTTATACACCAAGGCATAAAAGCTCCAGATTTCATACTCTGGCAGGTTTGAGTTATATGTAAATGTAAAGTAAAACTACCTTAAAAAGGCAAACTTGCTAATTTCCAACCACTCAGACACACTACCACCCACTACTGCACACTGAGCTAAGGCAGACACTGGGAGACAGACTCCATTTGTTACATAATATAATATATGCAATATTAGAAAAAAAAACATTTTACAGAGCATTTCCTGAAACAACCACTTTTTCCTCTTCTTTCTGCCTCTATGCCTAAACATATAAAACCCAGCATTAACTTGTAAAATGGTGATTTGAGGGCTGTTAAAGATATAATCTTAAAGATTTTCATTTAAACAAATGTCTGTGAAGTGACTATTGCCAAATTATGCAACACAATGGTGACTGAGTCTATGGCCCATTGATGAAAACCTTTAGCTTTTGCAGTATTGCCACCCGGGTGTCTGTGGCAAGTTTCCCAGAAAAATCATGAGGGTTGCACAGTTGGGCTTTTAACAAGGCTTTTAATACCACAGACTCACTCTTCAACTAACCTTTGTGTGAAGCAGAATACTATTTTTTCTACAGATCATGAAACTGAAAAGGAAACTGAAATGAGATCCAAAAACACATTTGTAATGCTTGATTTTCTCCATAGGTGCCGCAAATGGCAACAAAATAAAAATCTTCAAAATTATCACCTTAAATATTGATTTAGTTAAAAAAAATCCATTAATTAATTAACATGCAAGTTGCCCTTCAAACAGTGGATAAAGACATCAAGATCGTGGATGCTGTCAGTCAGCATCAGCTTGACTGACAGCATCCCACGAAAAGCCAAACTGAGTGACAGAAAATGAAAAGTTTAGTTCCCACATCAGGAAAATATGAGAAAGCAGGTGTGCCTGGTAAGCTATAGTTTGTATATATCTTATCATGTAGATTGATGTTCTCACAAAAGGTAAAAAACACAAACATTTTGATTGGCTCTCTCCTAAGGTCTGGTTCAAATTAAAGTTCAGATTAGGTTTAGATATCAGTGAAAATTCAGGTTAAAGGAAGCAAACCTCTCATGTTATTTGTATCAAACACAGATGGCAAACTAATTCCTCAATTTTCTTCTCTGTACTTGTGGACTGGCAATGCTGTTGTTATGGTCACAGGTTGTCATTTGTCATTTTTCATTGTTTTAAGATGGTGGGTCTTACCTATTATGAGCCTGCCAGACAATGCGTGCTGGAGAGAGGTAAGAGTAGAGGGAGAAGAGAGAAGAGTGTCTCTCTGTGAAGAACACTACTCTTTTGTTCAGACCAAAATGATGGCAAACGAATGATAATCCTCGTACCTGAAATAATTATGGTCTGCCGGCATATATTTGTTAACCTAAATTAACTTAAACTGACTCTGTGCTCAGTGCATGGTTGTTTATATGAGAACAGGACCAGAACAATGACTGAGAAGCACTGTTGGTAATGAGTGGTGAGTGGTTTGCAGAAAAGTCTAAACTAGGAGCAGTGTTTCGGGAGTTTAGAATGAGCCCTTGGTATCTAGTGTGCAGGTCCTCTTCCTGAGGAAATCGCACTACTTCCACAAGGAGGAGGCAGAGGAGATTTGGGAAGCCGCCGGAATGATGATAGATCATCTTCCAGAAGTCTCTGGACCAGGAAGCAATGGGAAACCACAGGGATGTCGTGTCGTCGATGTTTTTTGGCGAGGATGACAATTTGGCCAGATGTCGGCGAACCACTGATCATGAAAAGAAAAAACTCCCCAGAAAAATAACAGAAGGGGCTGTGTCTGAATACAGCTTAATAAGATGAAGATTCAGAATGAGATGCCATTCCATTTGTCAAACAGTAGAGACCAGGCGCCTCATTTATAAATGTTGTGTATACACAAAAGAAGTTCAAAGCAAACTTTGGGATTTCTGGCAACCGGCACTTTTCAGAGGGAACTGGTTAACAGGTCAGGGATATCTCAGCCAACATTTAGCCATGTTACGCCAGATGTGTTAGGAGGTATAACTGGTTTGTTGCATCTGTAAATAAAGTTTCCTTACACGGTGGGTGAACAGGCAAATAAAAAAGCGCAATTTGCGGCAATGTCCAGTTTCCCAAATGTAATCGTTACTTTTGCCTGCACTCATGTTGCTACAAGGGCACCTACTGATTTGCTTTTATTAATGGAAAGCATTTTCATTCCATGAACATCCAAATCGTGAGAGATGCAGATATGTCGCTGACTAATGTAGTGGATTGGTGGCCTGGGTGGACCCATGATTCTTTCACATTGCAGCAAAGCAGTGTTGGGTGCAGACTTGAGGACAGAGCTGTGTGTGATGGCTGTCTTCTTGGTATGGATGATGTAGAAATCCCAAATTCCTATTTCTCTCCTCTACAGTGTCTAAACCATTCTCAAACTTTGTAGGAGACACTGTATATCCCCTCAGACAGTGGCTGCTCACCCCTTTCTCACACCCACAGAGAGCAGAGAGGATCTACAATGTGCGCCACAGCCAGGCATGCACTGTTTTGGAGCGCATCATCGGGCTTCTGAAGGGCAGATGGTGTTACCTCGATGCCACAGGAGGGAAACGGAAAAGTGGGCGAATTGTGAGGGCATGTGTGGTTCTTCATAATGTGGCACAGCTGAGGAATTTGCCTTTACCTTGATGCTGATGGTCATGTTGGCCCGAGCCCGACTCCTATCCCCAGGCATTTGAGCCGAAAGCTGCTGCCATGCATCAGTGTCTGGAAGTGATGCATTGCTTGTAAAAGCACAAGGTATGGAAACAAAAAAGTACTATTTATTAAGCAGTCATTGTGCAGTTAAGTGATATAATGAATGTGTGGCAATGTGTGGTTTACTCATTTTACTCATTAAGCGAATAAAAATTACATAAGTTACCTGAGTCATCAGGGGCGTCGTGCGTATCTGTATCCCCCTCCGCCTCTGTCACCACTCCACTAAAGAGGGATTCCCCGATGATGCCTGCAAGCTTTTCATCAAGTGGAGTGAGCTCCAGTGTCCCCCAACCCCCGCCAATGGCACAGACACTGTCTGTGTAACACCAGGCGCTTTTTGGCATCTACTGTGATATCTGACCACTTCTTCTTTATGTCAGCCATGTTCTGACCTCATGGCTGATCATTAATTGTGTCTGCCACCTGCTGCCACTCTATGGCTTTTCTGGCATTCGAAATTTTGTGGCCACAAAACAAATTACATTTTCCAGCATCAACCTCAAATTCAAATGTATTTATTTAAAGCCAAAATCACAAACATCGTTTGCCTCGGAGGGCTTTACAATCTGTACAGTTGTGACACCCTCTGTCCTTAGACCCTCAAACCGGGTCAGAAAAACAAGAACCTCTATTTCACACCGTGTGAAATTTCTCTTTTTCTTTCTTCTGTCAGTGTTCGCCATGGTCATCTTCCTTCAGTCAGGTAGAATGACTTGGCTTTTCACTGACTACTCAGACAGCTATGGCATGACATGACGCATGCAAAAGGTGCGCCACATTTCAAATTGATTGTGATTAATAAAAGGGAAACCGGCATAGGACGTGCATGTGTGCAATGTTATAAATCACAATATTTTTGTGTGTATGCACTGTGTTTCTTCCGTACGCAACCTTTTGACGTGAATCTTAAGCACAGTTTTATAAATGAAGACCCTGAACTGACGCTTGGGTCTGCAGCCTGCATAAAACTCATCATATCATGGAGTTTCTCTATTTATTTGGAGTGCGTCAAAAAGGCTGAATATGAAAGTGCAACCATAGAAAGCGACATAGAAATCTGTTCTCTTTGAGATCCTGCACTTTTCTCATGACCTCTCTGATATAATTAATTTTGTCGAGAGACAGGGAGGCTTGCATCAAAGGTGATAACTCAAAATTCTACTGCCATAACATGGCCTGATTTTATCTTCAGATAGAAGAATACATACTTCTGCAAATGTCTGTATGAGAGCAGAAAAGCATCGATGTGGTTTTGAATTTGGGTAGACTACTACTAGTAAATCATCTAAAGGGATTAAGCACAAATGGCACTTTACAGTTTTTGTTTATTTAGTTAAGCTAGCAAAGCACCTCTAACAAATTTTAAAGCATTTTTTGGCTGCTTCAACAGCCAATGGTGAGCCTGTCTTAAGGCATCAAAAAGTGTCAGTCTTTGGCTCTCTCTCTCACTCCCCCAATTTGTGCCCACAGAGCACATGAAAGCTTGATGCGTTATGAAACACCTATCTAGAGAGAGAGAGATACTTACAGCAGGGTCAGCTGTTGATCAGTTCAGTCTTTGGTTCAACCTTTGGATGTACATGGCAGCTTTAGCAGAGAATGAGTTCTTGTATTCACAGAATAGTGTTCCTCCAAAATTGTACTCAACAGTAGTTGAGTAAATAGACTTTTACTTTCCACCATTGCTTATTAGGTAACCTTTAAACTGGGTTTAAGACGATAGAGGGGTTAGGACATTAGAGGACATTATAAGCTGTCACTAGCTGAATATCTATGCAGAGTTCTAAGCAGACCGGATGGCGTGCAGCAGATGATGGAATGCTCATTAAAACCATAAGACACTTGAGACTTCACTTGGATTTGCAAAAAATGACTTATATTACTCGTATGTCAAATCAGTTTTCCCCATTGAAATGAATTGAAATGCCATTAATCTGTTCCGGACCCCCCAAAAACACAGCAATTTTTTGTGTTTTAGGAAAAATGTACTTCTAAATAAAGAATATTGTATAAAATTATTTTCAATTTCAATATTTCGATAATTTCTTTCTTTAATTCAATGCACATCATCCTTCTTCTTCTCAGCACCGTCTTTCACACTCACTTTCTTCAGACCCATGATTGGAAAAACGAAGTTTTGCAAAATAACTGGAAGCACAAATGCGATAAATGGAATCCCTGTGGAGACTGGGACTGCCCCAGCATTCACTGCAGGAATGTAATGCCATGATGACGGCATTGTTCAAAAGTTGTAGGTGCAGGCTCCATAGCTGACACAATGGGTAGAAGGGCCAGTTATGCTCTGCAAAAACACGCTGCTAAATCAAACTCCAGGGCTTGAATTCTGGAGTTCATATTGGCAAGCAATGACTGAGTTGGGTTATCCTCCAAGTCCGAGGAACTGGCTGAAGGGGAGTGCAGCAGAGTTGTGGGAGCTGTGTTTCCTTTTCTTAGCCATGGACAGAGTTTGTAAGATCTGCAGATGGGAACTCATGCTGGACTGATGTTTTCCACAAACAAAGCAAAAGCCCTTCATGATTATGGTAATTACTGTTTTTAAAGACTTACAGGAGCCTGGGCCCTGGCTGTTCACTAATACTGTGAGTAGTTGAATTTTACTTGCCAAAAGAGAACTAAAACAGCTCCCTCTTCATGAATAGTTTTCTCTGCTTCAGACCGATGATGCGGTGAATCCATTTCATGGTCATGACTAGCAGCAGGGCAAGCTGCAGCATCTACACCAGTGTTTCTCAAATAGTGGAGAGGTGGGGCCACCCGCTCAACCCAGTAGAAGAACAAAAAACCCAAATGTTAAAAAGTCATATACAATGGTGCCTTGACTTACGAGTTTAATTTGTTCCGTGACAGAGCTCGTAACTCATATTACTCGTATGTCAAATCAAGTTTTCCCCATTGAAATGAATTGAAATGCCATTAATCTGTTCCTGGACCCCCCAAAAACACAGCAATTTTTTGTGTTTTAAGAAAAATGTACTTCTAAATAAAGAATATTGTATAAAATTATTTTCAATTTCAATATTTCGATAATTTCTCTCTTTAATTCAATGCACATCATCCGCTTCACTTCTTCTCTCCTTCACACTCACTTTCTTCAGACCCATGATTGGAAAAACGAAGTTTTGCAAAATAACTGGAAAGCACAAATCATGCGACACAACACTGCTGCTTCACTGCACTGTGAGCTGACCGCTTAAAGTGAGACCGAGTGAGACTCGGGATGCTGGGCGGATGTTGCGGCGTTCACTGTGGCAAATGTTCGCTGCACCAACTAACGGTGGGATATCTAAAGCTTGCTCTGAGTTTTAGCTCTCAACTCAAAGCAAAAAAATCGGCCAGAGAGATGGCTCGTATCTCGAAAAACCCGTTAGTTGGGACACTCGTAAGTCAAGGTACCACTGTACCTTTCTGAAAAGGAATAAGCTGATGAAGCTGACAAAGTGACCAATGTTTACAGTTTAAAAAAGTTTTGAATGTTACTGTGTTAAGTCTATAGAAATGCACATCCCAGTGAATCATTTGCACTTTTTTCTCTGTTTTGAGAATCACAGACTAAGCAGTCTTGTTTAAATGTTACAAATTGAGTTAATAAACTGAACCTGGAAATTGTTTTAAGTTGTTGCAGATGTTATCTCAGCTCATTTTATTAATCTATTTTGATAATCAGGTGATTGTATGCAGAATGCTGGTGCCAGCAACTCATACAGTTGTTTGTACAGATAAATAAATAAATATTATCAGGTTCTCAATAGTATTTCAATTCAGAGGGGGCGTGAAACATTTTCTGTCCCCTAGGGGGGGCATAACACAAAATAATTGAGAACCACTGATCTACACTGACTGCCTGATTGTTCTCCTGTGGATGTCTGCAGAAGCAAAAGTAGACAGGCTCCAGCAGCTTAAATAAGGCTTCCAGTTAAATGGTTTTCCTCTGCTGCCAGTTTGCTAAGAAAGGTCAAACTGAGTATTCCTTTAACTTCTGAGGTTAAGTATAAAACATCTCATTTCCAGACTGCACTGATTCCTTACCAGTTCCAGTCTCTGGTGTGCAACTGACTCTGACCTTTGACCTCCCAATGGACAGCACTAACAGAAATACATTTATCAGTGTATGCAATAATATGAGCAGCAGTGCATGCATGTACGCCTGCCTCAGTGAGTCAACTCTGTTTAATCCTGTCTGAATGGTAGAGCATTTTGCTCAACGTCAACCTGGCACACATTGTGCAGAGCTCACCAGGCTGTGAAAATTAACATCCAGCAAATGGATTTTTAATTAGCTGTAAAAGTGTGTGTGTGTTTGTGTGTGTGTGAGTAATTTAGGGGAGTTATGGACAGGCAAATTGTGGCAGTACAGGTGGGGAAATTGTATGTTTGTCCATGTCAGATAGTGTGTTTAAAGGCAAAAAAGTTGCATCATGTGTCGTGTGTATGTGTGTGTGTGTGTGTGTGTGTGTGTGTGTGTGTGTGTGTGTAACACTCCACAGCTGCAGGACCTACTGACAGGACTGAACTGTGCATATGAGAGAGAGAGAGAGAGAGAGAGAGAGAGAGAGATCCACTGGTGAAACTCTAAGGTTGATATTGGATTATTCAGCAAAATTATGTATAACATCAATGGCATAACCTTTTTGTAAAGTATTTCAGTACAATAACCCCATATGGTAACTGTAGCTTGCTTCAGGTATGATAAACATAAAGCATATAAATTACTTTCTAAAGGCTAAAATTAAGTGCACCAATTGTACACATTAAAGTCTGGATCTGGTTACTCCTGCTCTTCTTCAAATGTGGCCAAATTATAATTGTATAAATATTTACGTACAGCGTAGAGTCATCAGTCTTGATGTGGTGAGCACATGCATTTGTTTTGGAAGGAAATGGAAGAATTACGCAACTTATTTTACTACTGTTTTTCTTTTTTAAATACAGATGTTTGTAGGATGCATAGCGGTGAGGTAATGTATCCATTTGTGGCTAAGTATAAGTATAAGATAATAACTGTAATATGACGATGGTGAAAAAGTTAAATTTGTACCAAAGCATACATCAAAAATAAAATCCTCTAAAGAAATTGTAACCCATTCCTGGAAAGTACACGCTTCTCTAGGTTCGTAAGGAGCAAGGATTTGAGTGCAATAACCACAACAACACCACAGGTTTCGGTTAACTGCAACTTTAAATTTTAGTTTGCAAACAGAAAATTATTATTAAAGAAGTAACATTTGCATGGAAAATAAAAAACAGGCCCTTTAAAGAAATAAAATGTCTCCTGTTTTTCTGGAGTTCTCTCTCAGTTCAAGCGCTTTTAAAGTCAATCAAAGTCAAGTTATTTCAGACCAGAGGGGTTCTGATCAAGAAGAAAGTCAAGAATCCGCGTGGTCTAAAGGATCGTTGGAGTGCACTCTTTCTAACGTGTGTTCAAGTTGGTGCCGCCACAGGTGACTGGCACAATCCTACCACAAGTAGACAGATTGTCGGCTATTTAAGAGGAAGTGTAGATCCTGTTTCTTGGGTTCAAGCTGGGTGGCTTGCCATCTACTGGAATCTGCTGGGAGTCTTCGGAATCGTCCACAGGAATCTTTTCACTCCAAATAAAAAACCTGACCTGCATTTAAAAACAGGCTTATAGTCTTTGTCCTGATTTATTATATGACTCTCTATTCTGTATTTCTCTCAGGTTTCTCTATTGTTGTACAACATTTTACCAGATTATAATATCAATTAAAGTACTGCTGAAAGCAATTACTTGTATGAACATTACTCTGATTCTCAAATGAAATTACTGTAGAATTATTTGATTCTAACACAATACATGCCTAGCATATTTTAACTCAATACAAATAAACCGACAGTCGGTATTAAACTGCTTCAGCTTAACCAATATTTCAAGGAAAACACAAACATGTCACATATTAAACATCAAACCTCACATTTAGTGAAAACAACATTTCCAGTGTTTTTATGTATTAACCTGTCTCACTTATTGTGTAAACCCCATGACTCGGGCTGCACCCTCAACAAGGTGGAAACGCTTCGCCGTCTTAATTACATTTTCTGCTACCGCCAGGACTCCCACTCCTCCTGGGTCGGACCGAACACAGAATAAGACTATAGATACAGCTGGTTTAGCTAACTTAAATTTTATCCATACTTTTAATGAAAACGATACCTCAATGTTTCGCTCCTCACATGCGTGCTCTTTGTTGCGACGGCAGAGACAAAAGAGGAAGTAAAGGCTCCCGCGACTCGCTAAGTTCCCTCCCAACCGAGACTGAACTTGGCATCTAACTGGCTGTTGAATGACAATTTGCAACCTGTTTGGCTAGCTGATGCAATACATGAGATGCTGCCTTCAAGTGCACCTAGCAATTTTCCACATTTGACGAATAAAATAAAACAAACAAAATTAATGAAATAATTATCTCCCTTTATCAAGTTAGTTAGATATGTCTCGGTTACAAAATCAATGAATGCAATGAAGATCAAGCAAGACTCATCACAAGAGAGCCTTGTAATTGCCACCAAGGTAGGTGTGTAATCTACCACTCAGTGAGGCACCTCCACAGCTATACAAGCCAGCAAGACTGTGACGAGCAGATTGGGTTTGTGATAAAAAAAAAAAAAAAAAAAATGCTGCTAAATCTCAGGTGTGTCATAAGGAGGAGGCTTCTTTTTAGGGCCTCAGCACTGTGTGGTGTGAAGCAGCACACGCATCAGAACTGGTGAAAATTCACAACTAATGAGTCACGGATTTGTGTTTGGCAAGACCTCAAAGAAGGTTTCTACATTTCCCCTAGAGGAACAAAATGAAGTGGGCACATGTAACTACTTCAGACTTACGAAACACTCTTGGTGACTCAGCCTAAACCCAACAGGAAGTTGACCACTTTGAGTTAAGTGTTCATTTGAAGTCTATTTTTCAATAGTCAATTCAATGTTATTAACTCCTCTTAGCAGATTAAGAGGATCTTCCTCAGTCAATGGAGTCTTAAAAGCATTGTAATTCTGCATCGTGAATGTCTTGAGTTTTTGAGGAACACTTGCCAGTTGTTTTCACCATGACACGGGCACATAATTTGCAGCCTGGTATATTGTAGACAGATAGCAGTCTGTTTCAACAGGATTTAAGTGTGCCACTGACCAGTGTCAGCTGTTGTTCAGGATCATAAAAATGATATATATGGTTAAAGTAATGTGTTGCATCATTTTAATATTATTGTGTAGCACTCATGAGGTGGACAGCTTTCAAAATTAATTTATTGGCCCACGTGAATGGAGTCATTTATCTGGCCACAAATTTGCCTAATGTTCTTCAGAAGAGTGATTCTCAAGGACGGTCCACAAAACCATGCCATAGAAAGCAGGACTGGGCCCAAGAAACCTTGATTCTGGCACAAAGGAAATGTATACTGTCCCTGTTTTGTGCACCCTTTGTGTCTGGTGGAAGCAGGAGGCTCACTCAGAAACACTGACTCACACAATCCTGTATTCAGCCCACACAAGCCAACTCCACACCTGGCTAAAGGCCTGGAAGTGAAAGGCGGATGAGGCAAGAGGTGAAGATGTGTGGGACATGTTTGATTTAGTACAGTTAAGTGATTTAGGAAGATAGCAGAGAGGGACAGAGAAAATGGAGGTGGAGTGGACTTGATGGCTTCTAAGAGAGTGTAACAGAGTAGAGAGGAAGAGTGGGAGTGTGCAGGTTGAGAGAAAAGAAGAAAGAAAGGCAGTACAGCTCCTTGCTCTCCTGCAACTCAGATGATGAATGGGATAGGTATGTCGTGTGTGTGTATGCTTGTGTATATGTGCATTGTGTGTGCGTGTCTGGCAGGTATGGGGATCACCAGGCAAGTCTCTCTGCTGCTCAGTGAAGCGAGACCACTGCTGTTACTGATGGCTTGTATTAATCACACCATCAGCCACTGTCTGACACACACACACACACACAAAGCTCATACACACTATGGTATGGCTGCATCCACACTTGGGTGTCCCTCTGTCTGTGTGTAACCACTGTTTATGTTGTAACGAATCATCTTAATGACTTGATTAGCCTTCCATTTGCTACCATCACTGCCTCCCTGGATTGGACCATAATTGCCCTCTCACTTTCTCCACAATTTTAACATCAAAAGCCAGAGGGCTGCCAGTCTGCCATAGATTTTACTAGAAATCATGCATCTGTGAAAAGAAAAAAAAGCCCACTGACCCTTTTCTTCCCCGATAATTAAGAAAAGTGAGAGAAAAAAAAAGTGCAAAGTGAAGGCTTACCACCTTCTTTGCTACCACCTTTATGTATGACCAAGATATAATTCGTAAGTAAACATAAGAAACTCTAATTTGTGCTTTAACAGGAAGTCACTATGCCCGCCCACTGTACCCCAGCTTATTGGTAAGTGAGCTTTAGGGTTGCCATTTTCTTTTTTAACTTTTGGAGAGAGCGAGGCTAGTCCAGTATTTATTCTAAGCTAAGCTAGTAACCTTCCAACTCAAGCGCCATACATCTATATCAAACTCATATCTGTGTGTTTTCATCCAACTCTTGGCAAGAATGTGAGTGAGCACATTTCCCAAAATAACTGTTGGTATAGTATAGCAAATTGTTGGTAGGAAACAGGGAAAAAAAAAACACTTCTAATTTCCTGTGTCAAAGCTTCATTGCTGTGTTGACCCACCGTCCACTCAACCTCCTCCCTCAGATGTTTTGTGTTTTATCTAGTAACATACTACGCCCACCTCAGTCCCTTTTAGGACAAAAGGTAAAAGTTTTTAAAGCCAAAGTTTATGCTTTATTGGGGATTTTCAGTTCTACTAGAGAAGCGAGGACTGAGAACTAAATTGTTGGTTTGGCAAATGTATGTTGTATTTCTCACGTCCTTCAACACCTCCAATAAAGAGACGTGGACTGCTGTCTCCCTAGCTTCTGGAAGACATTCCCATCACATCACATGCACAGTGCCAAACAAGTTTTCGCAGTTCCATCAGACATCTCCTCCCCTTTGGAGAAAATAAAAACCTGCTTTTTTTTGTCTCTCTGGTGCTTTTAATTTTCAACTGTGCTCACCCAGAGAACTCTGAGCTAACTAAAGTTAGATGGTTTCTTCTTTTAAAACTTTGCTGGCTGAGAGAGTTTGATGTGACAATTATCAGTAAAGTCAAAACGGTGATGAATTCTGGTGAATACCACCACTGCCTCTCCAGCACACCAAAGTAGGGGAGTGAAAAGATGTTGTCCTGTGTTTAACAAATGATTAAAAAACACACCCATTTGTAAATATTCAGGCTCATTTTTACATTTACAGCTCACGTTTTGAATGCCTTTGTTTGTAGTGAAGCATAAAATCATTCAAATTGTGCACACACAATGATTGGGTCAAACATTCCCAGAATTCCCAACAAGAAGTTTTAATGCTGTGACAAAACAGCCGTCATATATATTTTACAGTATGTTTGCTTTCTGAGTTGACTGAGCCATTTCCCCATGTCTGCGGCCCTCGTTAAAATTCCATTACATAAAAATAACTGCAGTCCACTTCACCTGCTTTTCCTTTTTCCTCCTCTCTTCTCTTGTGCCATTTTTTCCATCTCAGGTCTGACCAGAAGAGTGAGGATGCATCGAATGTTTTCCGCTCCATAAAATATCTATAAGGGAATTTGCGGCCTGTGCCACTCTGCTGCAGCAGTAATGTTAGTACTTTGTTTCATCTCTGTTGGGTCTATTTCCAGACATTGGCCCCCACACCACCTGACTCTCTTCTCCAATTCACCTTTATCTTTTCCTTCCTCCCTCTCTGTTGTCTTTATTCTTCTCTTCCCGTTTCCTGCTTTCCTCTCTTCCCTTTCCTCTCGGTGTGTTTGTTCCCCTTCCTTCAACTTTCTCTTGCTCACCTTTATCCTTAGCTGCCTGTTGATTACTTTGTATTAGTTTTTTGTTGAGGAGACATTTTTAAGTTGGTGAAGAGTAGAATGTTTTGACTGTACAATGTAGCATTGATGGCATAGACCAATATAATGTTATCTGTAGCTTAATGCATCATTCAGAATAAGGTCTGGTTAATGATTTGCGGATCATCTAATTGTCATGGTCCTTAACAGAATTGCAACTGCAATTAACTAACCTTTGTTAATCATCAATCTCCACACTGATTACAATGAAGACAAAGCACAGGGCATGTTTATGTGTGGAAAATGATCTGCCTATAAACCATGCTACCAGGAACTGAGAAACTTTGTAGAGTGGGTGTTGTGTTTCGAGAGGGTTTGACAACGACAATCTGCTCTCTAACAGATGTGTTGCTGTATTTGCTGTAAGTGTGTTTAACCAAGGGAGGGAACTTGTTCTTGTCCAACCAGACCACTAGGATCCTGATCGAGGACACTGCCTGAGAATTACTCTGGGACTGTTTATTCTTACTTTACTGTTCCAGTTGGTAATATCAACAACTATATTGTTTATTGTGCATCTTTTTTTGGTCTTATTCTATTTTACACTTTTTTGTTGCATAGTTTGAGGAACTAATTGTGATGCATTTCTCTCTTTCTCTCTTATAACCAGTATGATTCCAGTATGATTAGGGGCGGCAGTAACTCAGTCGGTTCAAGTCCCCCCCATGGAGGTGGACTGGTAGCTAGAGAGGTGTCAGTTCATCTCTTGAGCACTGCCGAGGTGCCCTTGAGCAAGGCACCAAACCCCAAAACTTGCTCGGGGCGCTCTGAAGGTGCAGCCCCCTCACTCTGGCATCTCTCCCTGCCAGCTTGCATGTGCATGTGTGTGTATTCCCTATGTATATGTAATGTGTGTGTTAACATAAAAACAGAGTGAAAAAACGTTAATTTCCCCATGTGGGATCAATAAAGGATTATTATTATTATTATTATGATTATGTGACTGATATGGCCCTTTTCCACTAGTACCTACTCAGGCTGCCTCGCTCGCCTCAAACTGGCTCGACTCTGACTCTAGAGACTCAGTTTCGGTCGTTTTCCATTACAATAGAGTACCACCTCAGCGTGGGTAGGGTAACGCGTGGCACGTGTTACGTGGCGGCGAAACTCCAGCGATGTCATGTCATTTGTTATGCGACACAAACACGAAATGACTATGGAGCAATGGAGGCCACCAGACAAAGAAATGTCTGCACCTCGTCGTTGCTCCGCAACGGGGTTGATTTCTGTGCAGCCATCTCTGATCGTGTTCGTTGTTGTTATTATGCGTTTTAAAAATGGCGCGGTTGACTCTTATGAACGAGTCGCTCTCTCCCGACGCATCTAGTGACGTCAGGCCCTGGCCAATCAGTGGCCTGCCGTCTGCTGCCGACGTCACATTTTCGGCTCGACTCAGCTCGCTTGGAAACCCGGCCGAGTAGGAGGTACTAGAAAAGTACCTGGTACCAGGTACTAAACACGTAATGGAAACGCGCATTACAAACCGAGAGCGAGTCGAGTCGAGTCGAGCCGAGTGGGTACTAGTGGAAAAGGGGCATTAGTTGGTTCATCCTTTCTTGCTAACCTGGCTCACGGCTCTGTTCCTACAACACACCTATCTGCAATTTGCTCATTACCTCTGCCCACCTGCCTCTCATCAAGTTCATCTCCTTCAGTATATCCACCACGGTTCCTCAACTGTTCTTCGACTGTACCACTGCTTCAGCTACATGATAGTCTCTCACTCTTGGCCTTACAGCAGTAAGTACAACGATGCACAAAGCATCTCTCTCCCTGTGTCCTTTGTTGTGTCCCCCCCCCCCCATGTCCTGCCTATCCATTCCTGCCCGATTGGTCCATTAGAAATGTCATCTACACCTGTTCTTCCTCTGCTGTCTGTATTCTGGGTCCAACCTCACTTTGCCCTGCACCATAACCTGACATGGGGGACAAATAAATACCAACACTTCATGTTCATTTATGCTTTTGTTAGTAAGGTGTAGCCCCCAAATGACCATCCAGAACAGCTTCAGTGCTTCTTGTCATAGCTTTTCAAAGTGTGACTATTAGAGGAATGAACAATATTCTTCTAAACGAGAGTACATTTTCAAGATGGTGGTAGAGAGCACTCAAATTTTACATAATTTTGCAGTTGGCTTGATTTGGTGACTGAATGCCATACCATATGATTCACATCATTTTCATAAAGCATATGCATTCATTATGGTTGTCCACTCACAAGTTCTTCCTTCAATTTGTCACACATACGTACATTGTTGTTCATGTATGGAAAACCATGCAAAGACACTCTAAACAGACCAAACCATACCAAGATTTGTATGAGAAACATTCAGTCAACTTAACAGAAGAACAATTGTTAGTAAAACAATTTGCTTGACAGTTAGATGTAGCGACTGTAGTCTTGAGACAACTTACTACAATGTGGCCAACTAGTAAGGCCAAAGCTCTTGTGCTTGTCCCTTACCAGACAATATCAGCAAATTTTTCATATTGGTCTTGACAAACAACCCCTGTGGTGTTTATTGATTTTAGAGACCTGTTTTTAAAAATGTAGACACTATGGAAAAGGTCACTGGGCCACTTAAAGCACTAGACTGTGTGTACATATACGGTCTGTATGTGTCCTTATGACAGCAAGATACAGGCTTGAAAAAAATGTGTTCTCCAACCATTATTTTAATAAATGACCTTAGTAATGATTTAAGGTTAAAAAATGCATGTAAAAAAAACAAACACAAAATGAAGCTGAAATCCTCCTGTCTCAGGTCCAAGTCCAAGGCATCTCTCAATCTCCAGGCCTCCAGGCCCTTGTGTGTGTCCCTCCCCCTCGTTATCTCCACCTGGTTCCCTCACTCACCTGTCCATGATTATTGCCTTCCTTTGACCTTGTTCACATCTCCTGGTTTTTGGATTTTTGCCTGCACTGTTGCCAGTCCTCAGACAGACCCTGTTCATCTTTGACCTGTCCCTAACCCTAATGACTCTGAAAGCCTATAGGTGAAACGTTAAGACCGTGGTTGCACCCCAACTCCTTTTTTTTTTTTTTAGCACTTTTTAAACTTCTCTACGGAGATTTTTAGCACTTTATGGACGCTCGTCCACTCACCCAGCGAGTGAAAAGACACTTTACTGAACATGTAAGTGGCTGTTTTTAAAACATATGTTCGTTTCAGTTCAATTTTATTTAAACTTATTACTTTTATTATTTTTATACCTGTTTTCATTGTTTTATCCCAAAACTGAACATTCAGAGTTTTTCCAGAAAGTCATTCCTTGGGTAAAACTTTATAACACCCAAAATGAACTTTTAATTCAGTGGTGAAATGACTCTGTAAATTCTTTTTGTTAAACGCACCCTCAGCCTTCCAAAAAGCACATGCCTCTAGGCCCTGGTTGCTCCCGCACTGTGTTTTATTTATTGTGTCTTATTCTTGTGAAGTGCTCTGTGTTTTAACTGCGGTTGAGGTATTTTAACTTTGGGATCGCTGCTTTCAGATTTTACACACTTTTTTTTTTTTTTTTTTTTTTTTTCACCTGTAAATATTCAAACGTTTTAAATTGAATTTTATTCAATTATTTCTTTTAGCCTACTTTTATTTTCTTAAATTTCTATTCTTTATTTTTTTAATCAACAATCACTCACTCATTCACTCACCAGACAGCATCGGACCTGCCGGCTCCTTGCTATGGCGGTCCCACTCTGGAATCGCTTTGCTGCTTTAGCGGAGCAACCACATACCTGAGAATGGCCACTGGATCCTCTTCCACGTCCAACCAATCATTCTGTTAAACCACAAAATATCCTCCTCCAACCAGAAGTAATTTAAAAAAATACTTTTCCAGGCAGTCCATGCGGAAATACTTACCGACTTGACGACAAGAGATACACTCCCCCAGGGCATGCTGAAGCAGGTGCAGCAGCTCAGCTCCTCCATCAAGCCCTCCTCTCTGAACACCACGGTAACTGAAAAGATAAAACAGAACACAATGCAATGGATGAGGATCAATATGATGATCCTCCAAGAGCATTATGATTCCATCCTGGCGTCAGAGCTGGAAAAACTGGGCACCTTTGATGAGAAGCTTTGAAAAAACCATGAGCTGGGCCAAAAATGGAAAAGAAAAATGACACCATCCTCAGTGGACACCTGTCGGGAGCTGGTCTCTAAACAGACGCAGTATCCAGACGCAACTCTGCCCCCCCAACCTGACCTGTCGGACATTCCACCTCTCCCTCTAGCAGCCCACCCTGACAAACTATGACAACTTAACCTGCCACAAAACACTGACCCCGACTGCCCAAAACTCCAGCATGCACGCAGACCCAAAGGGAACACAAAATGTTTCCCCCACGGCACCCGCTGCCCAACCGCCTGACGAGCGAGCAAAACCACAAAGACGCCAGGTCCGGAGCACAGTGGAGGTGGTGGTGCACCCCACTGTACCAGACAGCCCGCTGCTCAACTCTCAGGACAGCACGGGGGTCACCCTCCGCCGAGGCTGCAAGTGCCACAGACGGCACTGTGTCCAATGTGCCCAACATCAGTTTCGAGCTGGCACTAGAGAACAGCTTTCTCAGTAACCCACCCACTGCTCCTGTTTATTCTAATGTTGCCATCCCCACTGACAATAGTATCTTCCCGGCCCCCTCCCCACATGGAGGACTCACCGCTACAATGACTGCAGAGCCGCGCACAGTAGGTCTGAGCCGTGTAGGGGACACCGCAGCAAGCGCAAACCAGGGCGAGGCAAACGTGATGAGGGAGAGCAAAGTCAAAGAACTGTGACAATTACGCACTCCAATCTGAGCCCCATCCTAGACATAAACCACCAAGTCTCCCCTCACTGATCTGAGCGCAGCACTCCGAGCCCACTGTCCACCCACATACAAACCGTAAACTGCAGGATTGGCAAATCACAGTTGAAAAGCCAGTCCTAATCCTTGTAGATTCAAACCTTGCTCACATCCCGTTATTCACAGATGCTAGGTTGACAGCTTTCCAGGAGTGATGTGCTTCCACATCACCGCACTGCTCTGGAAGCTCCGTATGCAGCCTCAGGTAGAGAGGGTGATACTCTCAATAGGCCTTAACTGCCTAAGAGCAATCACCGCCAACAATCTGGAAACAATTAGTTGCTACCGCAACTGCTGTATTTCTAATGGCCTCTATACATGTCACTCTCATCCACTACTCCTACAAACTCCCAATTAACCAGCAAAACCTCAAAGACCTTAACAATAAAATCCATAATAAATTTGACTACCTCAGCAGAGTAGAAAGGACCGACTTCGATGTGAACCCCCAAGACCCAGGACACTGGACCAAGGATTCAGACTGCATCCTGAAAAATTGGCTCAAACAATTAAACATGTAAGAGGGGAATATGGTATAGACACCCCCCCCCCCCTCCTATCTATGTATCTATGTACAACATTCGAATTGGATAAAGCAGAAAACAATATTTTGGAAAAAGGACTCACATTCATCCCGAGTCCCGCAAAATCACACCGCAAGGACCTTCATATGTACCACCGCAGACTCAAACTGCTGGACTACTTTGATTACAGTAGACAAGACGTCCTCCCATTCACATCCACCTCAAATTGGGAACTGAATATTAACGCCATATCCTCAGAAATACAGCAATTGATTAAAGAGGATATTAAAGCGTTCCACAACTTCAAAGTAAAACCCAATCAAAAACAGAACATCACGCAGGAGGAGAGGGCAGCTCTTAACAATCTGGCCAATAATCAAAATATCAAAGAGCGCGGACAAAGGAGGTGGTCAAATTGTCATCTAGGACAAACATAATTATATAAAAGAGGCGCACAGACAAATAATACAGAGTATTATTTACCGTTGTCTCAGCCGCTCTACCTGGAGTCTCAAAATAATCAGAAACAAAATAGATCAATTATACAGACAAGGTTTTATTAATCAAAAACAAAAACCCACCACATACATGTCCCCAAACGCACCTCAATTTTTTCTGCAGATGTGGAGTCGCTGTATATGAATATCGATAGTTTTTGGCGTGAAGGTGGTCACTGAAGTTTTTAACAGAAATCCAGATCCTTACCATCATCTTGGATCTCCTGCAAATCACGCTGTCTCGTAATGATTTTGAATTTAATGGCAAACATTTTTTACAAATATCAGATTGCGCAATGGGCTGGAAGTATTCCCCAGCATATGCAGATATCTATATGGCGGAATGGGGAAAATTCTGCTTTTTTAAAGTGCGACAAAAAACCTTCAGTATATTTCAGGTATTTAAATGACATTTTTGGCCGCATTCACTGGATGATTGAGGAGTTTAAATATATTTTAAATAATCACCATCCACAAATCTCCTTGAAATTTAACATTCAGCGACATATAGTCGTTTTTAGACTGCATAGTATTTTTTTCCGATTTTACAAATAATTCTAAGGGCTTAGCCACCCAAGTTTATTTTAAAGACACCAACAGGCACGCACATTAATTAAGACCGGCTACCATCCCCGCCATATATTTAAAGGTCTGATTAAATCTCAGTTGATCAGATTTCATAGAATCTGCACACATATGCACGATGTAGAAATCGCCACACACATTTTTGAGACACATTAAGAGCCAGGTGAACAAATTATTCTAATCATCGGGAATACACCGGCGTCAAAAACACCATGCCCATCATTCCTTATATTGTTATTTTCTCCAAACAAATTACACAAATCAATTCAACAATAAAAACAAATTTCCAGGAGACCCAGAAGAAAATCCAGGAACTCCAGGAAAAATCCAGGAAAGATTTTAAAGTGATCACTGCTTAGAGGAGAAACAAATCTAAATGATATCCTGGTCCATACAGCCCTGAAAACAGAAAAAAAAAGCAAAAACGCACATTCAAAAAATCTAACTTTAACAATAAATATTTGGAAAACATACACTCAGGTCAGGGCTGTCCTATCTGGCAAAACCTCACAGAGGACTCCAAGAACTTGATTTATCCCATCCAGTGCTCCATCTGCAGAAAGATATATATATATAGGTGAGACAGGTAACACACTGAGGGTGAGGATGTACCAACTTGCCTATCACCTACGGAAAGCAAACAAATCAACCATCCTCTATGAACATAGAGGATGGTTGAGCCCAAACAATTGTGTTTTTCTGGGCCTGGAGAGTAAGGTCAACTTGTCCAGATCCCAGTGCTGTGTGTTCAGACTGCATTTTTGCAGAGCATTTTTTAAATCTGTGGAAAAAGGAAACAAACCTCTTTTTTCACTGTTTTTACAAAGTGGACTGCTTAACTGGGAAAAAGTGGGGAGCACTTGTTCTTGAGTCTCACCCTCTTTTAGACCCTCCATTTAAAAAAAAAAAAAAAAAAAACCACCTGGAACCGACCTGCAGCACCATCAACCCAACCAGCACCTGGAAGAAAAACCATCCTACTTACCTGAGAAAAATGCCATCCACACCCAAAGGTGAGAGCCCCACTCACCTGATGATTAAAATGACATCTTACAAAGAGAAGGCTACATCTTTAAGTGGAAGGGTTTCTAACCCACAGCTCTCACAATAAACACAACACACACACACACACACACACCACAACCACTCATGTCCAACAACACCATACTCAGACATAATCAGAAATACACCACTTACCTTAAGTCAACCGCCGGACCTAGAAACGAGGAACACAAGCAAACATTATTTTAAGCTAATACAAGCCATACATCACAAACACCTTAATCATGCCATAGCCTCAAACACATTCTCGCCTGGGATAATGAGACAAGTAAACCGCCTTACTTACTTCATCAAACCAGCAGCACCCACAGAAAACACACGAAAGAAAATACAGGACAACACAGCACACTGGATGCACAAACATGCAGATATTACATGAACATTATGAAAATACTATACTCGCCCTCAATCTCTCTCTCGCCACCTACAGGTGGCGCTGATTCTGGTATATAGTCTTGCGGCGGGCCCCAGTAGAACACAAAGAGGAGGTTACCACCATGATGAAAGGGACAATAAAGGCTAACCTTACCAACAGAAGATCCCATTCTGAACCCTCCTCACAACACCCTTCTGGGGCCGCAATGCTCGTCCATGCCAGACCGGCGCCCCTGACGACCTAGAGCAGAGCACCCCTGGACCTTTCATAGACTCCCCTCCCCGTCAACGCACACTCACACCCATCCTCCCAGGTATATTCAAGCCCACCTCCCACCTAAGCAGAGCAGGTCACAAGCTCCAGGACTGGTTTTTCAGGGGCTGGAAGCCAGTCGTGGTGCTTGGAGATTCAAACATAAATCGGATTTCGGCACAACAATTCACACATCCAACTCGACAGCTACCCTGGGGCCAATATCTACTATTTCCTAAAAATTTGTGAAAAGATCACACCTAATCCAGAAACCAAAATTGTCATACTCTCCATAGGCATTAATAACAGAGACCAGGACCCAAAATTAACTTCCTGCAAACAACTCAAGGCATTATACAAACCGGCTACAGTTACCTTCCCCAATACCAACATCTACATTCCCATCATGAACTACTCCACCAACCTCACTACAAGACAAAAAAATAACCTCAAACTAATTAACAATACAATAGCAACATACTTTACATTCCTTACTGAAATACCCCACGACACAGGACAACACGCAACTGCGAAACAAATCTTTGAAAACTGGTGTTCCCAACTAAATTTATAACTCGAAATAAGCCTAATCCGGAACAACACACAGAAAATACAACAGACCCTGACCTGGGGTGGAGCTCAACCTCCAACATCCTCATCTTATCCAAACTTTTCAGACCCTCCAAAGAACAGATAAAATTAGAAAAGGTTTTTCATCCCACGCCCATCCAAATTCGACTGAGAGGAGCTTCATAGGAATCTTCACCAATACATAAAATTAATTCATTTCCACAACCAACTGGGATCTAAAACCCTTCACACACACACACACACACACACACCTCCCTCCAATTGGGAACCATCCACACAACTCACTAAAATAATCCAAAAACCACTTTAAAAATAATAGAAAAATCCTACGTACATACCTATCAGACAGACAATCTGTTGGAGGCCGAACATAAGGGCCTATTACCCAAAATCCAAACATTATAATAAAACTGTCAGACAAAAGGATCCAAAAATCAACCAATATCAGACTGCAACAGCATATCATACAGAATAGCATAATACATTGAACTTCCTCGGCCCCCTATCCACGAAAAACCCAAGTTACATTAAAGATACTTATCATTTTCTGGATATCATCCGATCCGTCGCTGTTCCTACCAACTCCCATCTATTTACAATTGAAATTGATAGGCTTTACACCAACATCAGTACAACTACAGGACTGCAAGCCGTGGCCTCCGTTTTTCAAAAATACCGATAACACCAGATTGGACCAGGAACTACTCCAACTCCTAACCATCTGTTCAAACAATAACAACTTCAAATTCAACACACACCATCTTCAGATACACCGAACAGCCATGGGTCAGAGGTACACCCCATCATATGCAAACATATGAGTGAGTAGAAGTGGGAAGCATTGGCCAAGTGCACTCACAAACCACTAATCTCTCTCTGGTTTTTGGACAACATATTTGGTGTCTAGACACATGACATCACCCACTTCAACATTTGTAAATACCCTTAACCACCCAGCCATCAAAATTAAATACACAATAAAGTTCAAATCACCACATTGTTTTTTGTTTTTTTTTTTGGCCAACCACAGCATCACACACAAATTTAAGGATTCAAGGATTCAAGGATTCAAGGATTCTTTATTGTCATTCCAACACAAGTCAAACATGGGATGGAACGAGATTAGCTACCCTGGTCCCGGTGCAAGCCCAAATAGAGTATAAAAGATATATAAAAAAAGTATAATATTACAAAATAAAATAAACAAGATAGAAAAGCAAAAATGAGGTAGTGCAAAATAAAACAGAATAAATAGTATTTACTGTAGTGCAAAAAAGCAACTGCATTCTGTGCAGGTGTTGCAGTGTGCAGATGTGTATTGTCTTTGGGTGGCTGTCAGAAGAGGGAGGGAAGTGGAGGGGGGGGGCAGCAGGGGCTACAGGGGTCCTCCAGAGTTCAACAGTCTCACAGCTTCCGGGAAGAAGCTGTTCCTCAGTCTGGATGGTCCTGCTCTTAATGCTCTGCAGCCTCCTGCCTGAGGGGCAGGGGGACAAACAGTTCGTGTGCGGTGTGAGTGGGGTCCTTCATGATGCAGGAGGCCCGTTTCCTGCATCTGGAGGTGTAGATGTCCGTGGTGGTGGGTAGACTGCATCCCACAGTCCTCTGTGCAGCCTTCACCACCCTCTGCAGAGCCTTCTTCTCTGCTGCTGAGCAGCTGCCGTGCCACACGATGATGCAGGAGGACAGGACGCTCTCCACCACACATCTGTAGAAGGAGGTCAGGACTGAGCTCCCCATCCCGGCGCGCCTCAGCCTCCTGAGGAAGTAGAGACGCTGATGTGCCTTCCTAATGAGACATGAAGTGTTCTTGCTCCAGGTGAGGTCATCAGAGATGTGTACGCCCAGGTACCTGAAGCTGGAGACCACTTCCACCGCAGTCCCTCCGATGTACAGGGGAGAGGGGAGGTGTCTGCCCCTTCTGAAGTCCACGATCATCTCCTTGGTCTTCTTCACGTTGATGCAGAGGTTGTTTTGTCTGCACCAACCCTCCAGGTGTTCCACCTCCTGCCTGTAGTCGGACTCGTCGTTGTTAGCGATCCGTCCCACCACAGCTGTGTCATCCGCGAACTTCACGATCAGACAGCTCGGATGTATCGCTGAGCAGTCGTGTGTGAGCAGGGTGAACAGGAGGGGGCTCAGCACACAGCCCTGGGGGGAGCCGGTGCTGAGGCTGATGGAGGAGGAGGAGACATCGTGGATCCTCACAGACACAGGTCTGGTCTGTCTGTCAGAAAGTCCAGAACCCAGTTACACAGGGTGGAGCTCAGTCCGAAAGTGTTGTGAGTTTCTGGACCAGGGTCTGCAAGGTATGATTGTGTTGAACGCTAGAGGTGAAATCCACAAAGAGCAGGCGGACATAAGAGTCTTTGTTCTCTAAGTGGGTGAGGGCTGTGTGGACCACAGAAGAAATGGCGTCCTCTGTGGATCTGTTCTTCCTGTATGCATACTGGTGCGGGTCCACAGTGACGCCGACGCAGTCCTGATGATGTGGGCCATGACCAGTCTCTCGAAGCACTTCTTCATGACTATCGGGGTGAGGGCTACCGGCCGATAGTCATTCAGGCCTGTCACTGTGGGCGTTTTGGGGATGGGGATGATTGTGGCGGTCTTCAGGCAGGTGGGGACCGCCGCCTGTTGGAGAGAGGTGTTGAAGATGTCCGTCAGCACCTCGGTGAGCTGGTATGCACAGCCCTTGAGCACCCGCCCGGAGATGTTATCGGGACCAGCAGCTTTGCGTGGATTAATCCTCTGGAGGGTCCTCCTCACCTCTGCTGCGGTCACACCCTGAGGGGCTCTATTCTCCTGGTGGGGGGGTGAATCTGGTGCTGGGGGAGGTGTTCGGATCATCAAAGCGGGCGTAGAAGTTGTTGAGAGCGTCGGGTAGAGAGGGGTCCCTGGGGCATTGTGCATCTCTGGGTGTTATAGTCTGTGATGCACTTTATGCCCCTCCACATACTCCTTGGATCGTTGGACGTGAAGTGTCCCTGGATCCTCTGGGCGTATGCGGTCTTGGCCCTCTTCACTCCTGCAGTCAGCTGTCTCTAGCCGCTCTGAGTGCCATTCTGTCACCAGACCTGAACGCAGCATCGCTGGCTTTCAGCAGAGACTGGACCTCCGCATTTAGCCAGGGTTTCTGGTTTGGTTTGGTTATTAACCAAACCAGATTTTAATAACTCAGTTTCCATATTATCCCCTCCTTGAACCGCCACCTTACTGTGGTGGAGGGGTTTGTGTGCCCGAATGATCCTAGGAGCTATGTTGTCGGGGGCATTACGCCCCTGGTAGGGTCTCCCATGGCAAACAGGTCCTAGGTGACGGGCCAGACTAAGAGCGGTTCACAAGCCCATCATGAAAAGAAGAATATCAAGGACCGTTACGTCGCCCGGATTGGCGTTACCGGGGCCCCACCCTGGAGCCAGGCCTGGGGTTGGGGCTCGCAGGCGAGCGCCTGGTGGCCGGGTCTTTGCCCACGGGACCCGGCCGGGCTCAGCCCGAAATGGCGACGTGGGCCCGCCTTCCAGTAGGCTCACCACCCGCAGGAAGGTCCATGAGGGGCCGGTGCAATGTGGTTTGGGTAGCAGTCGTGGCAGGGGGCCTCGACGACCCAATCCCTGGACCAAAACTCTGGCAATAGGGACATGGAATGTCACCTCGCTGGGGGGGAAGGAGCCTGAGCTCTGCGTGCGGGAGGTTGAGAGGTACCGGCTAGAGATAGTCGGGCTCACCTCCACGCATAGCTTGGGCTCTGGAACCCAGCTCCTTGAGAGGGGCTGGACCCTCCACTACTCTGGAGTTGCCCAGGGTGAGCGGCGGCGAGCTGGTGTGGGCTTGCTTATAGCTCCCCAGCTCAGCCGCCACGTGTTGGAGTTCACCCCGGTGAACGAGAGGGTCGCTTCCCTGCGCCTTCGGGTTGGGGATAGGTCTCTTGCTGTTGTTTGTGCCTACGGGCCGAACAGCAGTACAGAGTACCCTGGCCTTCTTGGAGTCCCTGGGAGGGGTACTTGATAGTGCTCCGGCTGGGGACTCCATTGTTCTACTGGGGGACTTCAACGCTCACGTGGGCAAGCGACAGTGATACCTGGAGGGGCGTGATCGGGAGGAACGGCCTCCCCGATCTGAACCCGAGCGGTGTTCTGTTATTGGACTTCTGTGCTAGTCACAGTTTGTCCATAACGAACACCATGTTCAAGCATAAGGGTGTCCATCAGTGCACGTGGCACCAGGACACCCTAGGCCGGAGGTCGATGATCGACTTTGTTGTCGTTTCATCTGATCTCCGGCCGTATGTCTTGGACACTCGGGTAAAGAGAGGGGCTGAGCTGTCAACCGATCACCACCTGGTGGTGAGTTGGATCCGCTGGCAGAGGAGGAAGTTGGACAGACCTGGCAGACCCAAACGTATTGTGAGGGTCTGTTGGGAACGTCTGGCCGAGCCCTCTGTCAGGGAGGTCTTCAACTCCCACCTCCGGAAGAGCTTCTCACAGATTCCGAGGGAGGCTGGGGACATTGAGTCCGAGTGGACCATGTTCTCTGCCTCCATTGTCGACGCGGCAGTTCGAAGTTGTGGACGCAAGGTCTCTGGTGCCTGTCGTGGTGGCAATCCCCTGAACCCGGTGGTGGACACCGGAAGTAAGGGATGCCGTCAGGCTGAAGAAGGAGTCCTATCGGACCATGTTGGCCTGTGGGACTCCTGACGCAGTTGACAGGTACCGGCAGGCCAAGCAAGCCGCAGCCCGGGCGGTCCTGGAGGCAAAAACTCGGGTCTGGGAGGAGTTCGGTGAGGCCATGGAGGAGGACTATCGGTCGGCCTCGAAGAAGATTCTGGCAAACCATCCAGGCGCCTCAGAAGGGGGAAGCAGTACTCTGCCAACACTGTTTACAGTGCGGGTGGGGAGCTGTTGACCTCAACTGAGGACATTGTCGGACAGTGGAAGAAATACTTCGAGGATCTCCTCAATCCCACCGACTTGCCTTCCAATGAGGAAGCAGAGGCTGGGGACTCTGAGGTGGACTCGTCCATCACCCGAGCCGAAGTCACTGAGGTAGTTCGTAAGCTCCTTCGGTGGCAAGGCGCCGGGGTGGATGAGATCCGCCCTGAGTACCTCAAGTCTCTGGATGTTGTGGGGCTGTCTTGGCTGACACGCCTCTGCAACATTGCATGGAGGTTGGGGACAGTACCTCTGGAGTGGCAAACTGGGGTGGTGGTCCCTCTTTTTAAAAAGGGGGACCGGAGAGTGTGTTCCAACTACAGAGGGATCACACTTCTCAGCCTCCCCGGGAAGGTCTACGCCAGGGTACTGGAGAGGAGAATTCGGCCTATAGTCGACCCTTGGATTCAGGAGGAACAATGCGGTTTTCGTCCCTGGTCGTGGAACAGTGGACCAGCTCTATACCCTCCACAGGGTGCTTGAGGGTTTATGGGAGTTTGCCCAACCAGTCCACATGTGCTTTGTGGATCTGGAGAAGGCATTCGACCGTGTCCCTCGTGGTATTCTGTGGGGAGTGCTCCGCGAGTATGGGGTCCGGGGGCCTTTGCTAAGGGCTGTTCGGTCTCTGTACGACCGGAGCAGGAGCTTGGTTCGCATTGCCGGCAGTAAGTCAGACCTGTTTCCAGTACATGTTGGACTCCGGCAGGGCTGCCCTTTGTCACCGGTCCTGTTCATAATCTTTATGGACAGGATTTCTAGGCGTAGCCAGGGGCCGGAGGGAGTCCGGTTTGGGAACCACAGGATTTCATCTCTGCTTTTTGCAGATGATGTTGTCCTGTTGGCTTCTTCAAGCCAGGACCTTCAGCATGTGCTGGAGCGGTTTGCAGCCGAGTGTGAAGCGGCTGGGATGAGAATCAGCACCTCCAAATCCGAGGCCATGGTTCTCGACCGGAAAAGGGTGGCGTGCCCTCTCCGGGTGGGTGGAGAGGTCCTGCCTCAAGTGGAGGAGTTCAAGTATCTCGGGGTCTTGTTCACGAGTGAGGGAAAGATGGAGCGTGAGATTGACAGGCGGATTGGTGCAGCGTCCGCAGTTATGCGGTCGGTGTACCGGACCGTCGTGGTGAAGAAGGAGCTGAGTCGAAAGGCGAAGCTCTCGATTTACCGGTCAATCTACGCTCCCACCCTCACCTATGGTCATGAACTTTGGGTAATGACCGAAAGGACAAGATCGCGGATACAAGCGGCCGAAATGAGTTTCCTCCGCAGGGTGGCTGGGCGCTCCCTTAGAGATAGGGTGAGAAGCTCAGTCACTCGGGAGGAGCTCGGAGTAGAGCCGCTGCTGCCCCTTCGCAGATGCATCGAGAGGAGTCAGCTGAGGTGGCTTGGGCATCTATTTCGGATGCCCCCTGGACGCCTCCCTAGGGAGGTGTTCCAGGGTCCCAGGTGTCCCATGGCCCGTGGAAGGAGGCCTCGGGAAGACCTAGGAGGACACGCTGGAGAGACTATGTCTCTCGGCTGGCCTGGGAACGCCTGGGATCCCCCCGGAAGAGCTGGAGGAAGTGTCTGGGGTGAGGGAAGTCTGGGCATCTCTGCTCAGACTGCTGCCTCCGCGACCCGGTCCCGGACCAAGCGGATGAAAATGGATGGATGGATGGATGGACAGTTTCCATATTATTCAGTTCACTTTTTCAGTTAACAGAAAAAGGGGCTACTCCATACTGACATCTCCCCTCTAATTGCATGTGCGTGTGTGTATTGACCTGCGTGTATGTTTAAAAAAAAAAAGTTTCCCCATTGTGGGACGAATAAAGGTGTTGTTCAAAACGTTTCCTCCACACCATCAAAAACAGAACCTTGACCGCTCTAGTCTCCACTCACTGTCACACCCATCATGCTCCACCTCAGCTCCCCAACCCACTTCCACCCACAAATCCAGTCCCACTAGACCTTGAACCCAACCTTAACCTCTCCTGCCCTAACCCCAACACCCACCCCCCTAAACAGGGTTTGTATCCCAACCCCTGCCCTAATCAAACTAAAGAGAAATCAAGACAATTATAAAACCTGCAGACAAGGGATCAAAAATAGTCATTTTAGATAACTCAATATCTTACAGAGGCTTATAGACAAATAATAAAATGCATTATCAACCTTTAACAGTCATTATAGTTGGAGACTCAAAGTAAAATCTGAAAAATCGTGGATAAATTATATCAAAAGAAATGTTCTCAAAACAAATATCAAATATTACTTAGATCCACCACGCCATAAAGATCCGGCGCTGTGACGGTTGCACACCAGATTCCAGTGGGTCGCCCTGATCATCTTGGATTGCGGCAGTGAATCCTGTAGACTGGCGGAATACGTTCATTATTTTTTTAACCCTTTTTCACAAAAACGTTATATTGAAGACGTATGAATTTGTTAATAAAATTAGTATCACCTGGATCAATGCTTTTGTCTGTTCACCTAGGTGAATATTAATATTTGTGTATAGTGAGTCTGAGAGCTGTAAAAGGAAACATTTGGCAGATATCCAAACCCATTAAGACCAGATGAAGTTCTTTTAGAACTAAGTTTGAATAGTAACAATTTTGAGTTCGTCTCCAGGTATTTCCTACAGATGCACGGGACGGTTATGGGTAAGAGGTTTGCCCCGACTTATGCTAACATTTATATGGCTGAGTGGACCGTCTTCCCAAAATGTCAAACTGCCGTCCCTATACATCAGATACCTGGACCATATATTTGGAGTCTGGCCTCACTCAAAGTCAGATTTTCAGGATTTTGTTAATGTTCTCAATACCCATCACGATTCCATTACAGTTAAATATAATTAACAGACTGAACATATTGAGTTTCTGGACACAAGTTGTGAGGGGCGGCGTGGTTAGAGGGTGGCTGCAGGAGAGGGACGGATGTGGGAGTGGCTCAGGAGAACAGCGCCAGGAGTGGTAATTTGCGCAGCTGAGCTGCATGATCTAACAGCCCTCTCCATTCATTAAGCAGTGTGGTGGGCCTGGAGGAGAGACAGACACACTGGAGCCAGCGAAAACAAAATCAACAAAAGCACGTGCACTACGAACTGAGTGAAGCACGAGTGGCACAATAAACCAACTCTGACTAAAACAATGAGGTTACAGCAGGTGATTTCTCTGCTCCATAAAGACTGAGGTCCAACAGGGGCTGGGACCTGATGGAGCGGATCGAAATGATACTGGCTTGATACATCTGATTACCACCTTCTCATCTAATTCAATGAGACTAAATTCAATAGTAAAAACTCTAAGTACAGAAAACCATGGAATCATTACTACATCACTACAACATCACGTCAGCTTTCAAAAGAAAAAAAACAAGACCTTTTTAGTTCATGTCTCCATTAAAAGGAGGAGAGACATTAAAAACCATTAAATACACATTTCAAGGACAGTGGTTTGCCGGCCACGCCTTCCATGCAAGGCATCACATGGTCATCTGTCATTCAAACCTTCATTTTGCCCTTCACAACACTCGGACTCCCTCTCCCATTTTAAATTTGCAGATCTTCTGGAGCTTCTGTCCAAAGGCTCGCCCAGTGCCAATCTAAGTTCATCCTCTTCAGCTTCTAGCTCTGTTCTAAATCAACGCCTCTTGTGTTCATACATGGAATCAGTGAGGATATACATATGGAAGGGTTTAGCTGCTTCCACTTTTAAAACGATTTTGCATGGTAGACTTGTCATTCTTCTCTGTATCTCCATTTCTGTGCCTCTCAAACTTGTCTCCATAACTACCATGTGTGCCTTTATTTGCCACTGCATGGATGCCATTTCAAACCTCAGTATAACTGCAGCTTGGTTTCCAAGATACAATATAACAGATGTTACAATAACTATTTTCCCAGTTTATTTTCTAATATGGCTACGGCATCTCTTAAAAGTTTAACCTCCCATCCCTGACCATAAATGGCATACCACTTTTTCCATCTTACATAGCATGTTCTCTTTTAATAGTCTGACAGTTAGCAGCAATGCTAGAAAGTACCTCTGACACAGAGGTAGAGGTTCAATTGATGGGTGTGTTATATACAGTAGTTCATGTAAATTCAACCACAGGTCCATGAAGGGATTTCCATTAATCTTTGCTGTAATTAAAGAGCCACTAAAAACATCAGAGTTGCACTCCAACATGGCACAACATCACTTAATTTGCTGTACTTTCATAACAGACATCTGCTCTTTATCTTGTAGGACAGGTTCTGACTTTAAGCATGTTTTAATGTAATAATCGCTGCTGATACACTCAGAAATAGGGCTACAGTTTCTGCAGTTTCTGTCTCTCAAGGTACAGTCTACTGTGCCCCCTAGGGACCTCAGAAACTTGTACCTTGTTAAGGGAAAAAAAAAAAAAAAAAAAAACAAAGATGTAAATATAAAATTTAATTTTTAGATTTGAAGGCTTTACCGTTTCCTTATTTGATTACAGGTAGATTTTAACTTGTGGGCTTTGGTTGAATATCCTTGAAATAAAAGAAATAAAAAGTTGAAGGTGCTGAATCCTGAGTACAGATATATTAAATGCGAATTAAATATTGGACCTGAATGCTGTTCCATAAATTCAAGCTCAGTGTGGGCTGAATAGTGAAAGAAATGAATATAAGAAAACATGAAAATAAAGTTATAATACAGTATAAAACAATACAATGAAGAACACATCAAGCAAATGAATCAAAATATGGGATGGTGAGTCTAAAAAAACAGTCCAAACAGTCCAAAGATTCAGCAGATCTGATGGAAAGGGGAAGATCATTCAAGGAGGGTCAGAGCTAAGACAGCAAAAGTGCAGTCACCTTTTGTTTTGCAGTTAGAGCAGGGGATGGATAAAAGGCCAGGATTTGAGGATTGGAGAGGTCAACAAGCAGAACCAAAAGATCAGAAATGTATCTGGGGGCAAGGTCATGCAGAGCCTTGTATGTAATCAACAGGATTTTTTAATTTATTCTGAATTTTACAGGAAGCCAGTGGAGGGATGCAAGGACTGGGGTGATGTGGAAGCAACGGCTAGGTCTAGTCAAGAGTCTGGCAGCTGCATTTTGAACCAACTGTAAATGGTTGAAAGCAGCTTGACTGAGGCACTTGTAGAAGGTATTACAGTAATTGAGGCAGGAGAAAATAAATGGGACTGGACTATTTTAGTAACCTGATGGTCAAACATAATGTGCTGGTCAAAGCTGGTACAAAGATTCTTAGGGATGGGTTTGACATTTGAGCGAAATTGATAAATTAACCAGATTACTGCAGTGGCAAAGTTATCAGTTTGTCATGGTTTAGGTGGAAAAAAAAAGAGGGACATCCACTCTTTGGCAGCTAAGCAATCGTGGAAGGAGGACAACTGATTTAGGTTACTGGGCTTGGCAGACATAGATCTGGGTATCATTGGCATAACAGTGGTGTGACACATCTTGAAAGCAGCTGAACAAATGACTTTGGAAGCATGTACAATAAAAAGACTGGATCATGGATCGACCCCTGAGGGACTCCACACAGCAGGGGAGCCTAGGATGATGATTAAGGACACATACAAACATTAAAATTTCTATGTCAAGTAGGAGTGACACCAGTTTTATGCTGTACCAGAAATGTCAACCCAGTTATGCAACCTTTCAAACAGTGATTACGCATTCTGTATCACAGCTCATCTGAAAGACTGGAAAATGAAGGTTGCTATACTGGAATAATATAACATTCTACAATATGATGAAATGTATCTAAAGGAATTTAGGTGACATTTCAAATTGTGACAAACTCTGAAGTAGGCCTATGCTATGAAAAGATGTTTAGATCACTGCAATTTGCAGCCACTGAACATTTGAAAGAAAACTGCTGCCCAGATTTTTGAATAGCACACTATTATACAGTAGCAGCCTACAAGACCATTATCTGCACATTTATACTGTGCAATGAAATCCTGTTGACAAAGTCTGCTTCATGCAGACTGGACAAACACTTAATATGCACGACTGTGCAGTCCAGAGCCCCAATTATGTTTGGGAAAGCTATAAAAAGTAAGTGAAAGGGGTTAGTCTGTAATTGTCACCTCAACATTAACACTCAAATGAATGAAACAATGAATGTTTCTTACTAGCGAAACTGTGTTTGCTTTTGTGAGATTCCACAGAAGGGAAGGTGCACCGATCAGTCTTTTTACAAACAAGTACATCACTTGTACAAAGTGGCAAACTAATGGTATTGTTCACTACTTTCCCTCCATCAGTGTCAGTTTCTCAGTTGTAATAACAAATGGTATGCCTGTATCTGAGTGATGGGAGACACCATCTGAGGACATGCCTAATCCATGTCTGAGTAGTTAGGTTTTGTTTTTTTAAAACAAAAATGCTGTTCATCTACTTATTATAAATTATTTTATCTCTCAGATCTCTATTTAGCCCTCTTACACTCCTTAACTTAAACTGCTGTTGTGCTACATGCGAATGAATGAATGAATGAATGAATGAATGAATGAATGAATGAATGAAGAATTAAGATTAACTGAAATGTGTGTCCATGTATAGGTCCCTCACAGTCCATCTGTTCTGGTATGGCTGGGTCAATGTCATTGACAGTTGACAGTTAGCCTGCTGAAGAGGAGGTTAATTCTGCACCAAAAGTTACCATGGTTATTCAGCAGTATTCCTACAAGACATACTAATGAAACAAGCTAGGCTTTCCCTTAATCTTTCCAGCCAGCAAGTTGCTATAGCAATTGAGCTTAAATTTGTGAAACTGTTTTATGGACCCAGATCAACTGAAAATGAGTCAAACAAATCCAAATAAGCCTGGATTATTTGGTTTTAGCTTTAACCCGCTGATTTACATGTGCAACATGCTTCCAATAAAACTTTTTTCAGACCAACAAATCAGAAGAAAGTTTGTTCACATGTGAGTACAAATAAGTACCCAGTGTTAAAGTACTGCCCAATTGACTGCTGTGTAGCCCTAAAAAGGTACACATTAGGCACATTATTTTTTTACCATGCATGTATGATAAAAGATATTACTCCTCCTCTCTTAACAGGCAATGAAGTCCTCTTTAGTTAGAGATACCGTCTGGTTGTCATGTGTTGATATCTAACAGGCTGGATACAAGGTAGGTGGGAGGACCCAGGAGCAGACTGAGTCAGGACAAAGTAAGTTGAAATTCTTCACTGAAGAATGAACAAACTAAATACAAAGATATTGATCACTTTCCACACAAACAGAAATAGCAAAAATGTAAACAGCTGAGAGGCTGAAAATACTAAAACTAGGCACTGCAGGTCTACAGCACAAAATTCACAATGTTCTGGCAACAGTATGCTGCCAGCCCGCAACTTAAATAAGCTCCTGATGAGGCTCCTCCACAGGTGTGCTCTCAGCAGGAGTCACTGACAATATTACCCTCAGGTGTGCTACTGCTAAAGAGGGCAGTCAACTAGAGGGGCAGAATCAAAACAAGGCACAGAGCATTCATTCTAATGGGAGACTAAAAGAATAAAATGAGCACACACTCATGCAGATGGAACCGTGACAGCTTTTTGTTCCAGTTAGAGAAACAAAAAAGGGCACCACTTTCTAATAAGGCTCTTTTATAAAATATTCATTAGCTGTAAATAATGTCTTTCTTTGTGGATTATAAATAGTTTTCTAATCAGTGAGGTCCGTTATAAGATATTATGAAGGAAATTTGTTAAGGTTAACAAATCCTGTTTCCACACATGCTTCATCTTTTTTGTTTGCTGTCCACACTAGCTGCAGTGTATTTTGGTCAGACCCCACTTTTAATTAATTAACACCTTGAAATTTGTACATTGTATGTTCCTCACAGAATGAATTAGTAGCACCCTCACTTTTATATAGTCATCAAGTAAATTTCACCTTGTCCTTTGGTTAATAACCAAACACCTGCAACTGATGACTCTAATGGGGATGTTTCCACTGAAACACTGGGAGTGTTGGACTGTTTCTTAACCATTTATGAAGCCATGAGTTATACAGATTGTAAACTAAAAGTGTGTCTAATGATAAACCAAAACACTGTTTTTGCATATGTTATGCCTAATGAGGAACAAAGAGAGAAATATACTGTCAACATTGGCCTTCAATTTAAACTTTCCACACAATTTACTCTTTTAAGCAGATTGTAACTGTACGTGAGCATATGCATTTACTGAAAGTGAAACCTTATGTGCTGGACAGAAGCTGTGCTGGTGGCTGAACAAACCACCAACAATGTTTGTTCAAGTGGACACGAAGGCTGGGCTGTGCACTCAGGAGGGGAAGAAGGTGGGAATATATATGCCGAGCATGAATCCCTCCACCACAACCTCCATCACTCTGTGCATTTGTTTGTGTGCCCACATTGACTACAGCAGACAGATATGACTGTCAGCCTGACAGGTGTCACTCATCACACACGTTGGTGTGTGTGTGTGTGTGTGTGTGTGCTTTGTCTCTGTTCCACAAAGCCCAGTTAGTTCATTGCTTCACCACTTATTCATTTTCAGATCTATCTCTCCTTTTTCCTCCCTTCTTTTACACTCCAGCCTTCTGAGATGAAGGAGAGAGGTGCTGAAGCCAAAGCAGGCAGGCAATTACATCTCTGATGGATGGAGAAACTGAGGAAAGGGAGGCAAATACTGTAGAGGAATGGAAAGAAGACAATGAGGAGTTAAGCTGCGAGGGAGAAGGAGTAGGCTGCAGGTAGAGGGAATAGAAGTGAGACAGAATAAAGGAGAGAATGAGAAAAAGAAATGGGGGATTTATTTTGGCTCTTAAATAGTCAATTCATAACCTTGGGTGTTTCCAGTTCAAACTGCATCCCCTCTGCAGTGCTGTTCAGGCCTAATTTACACTGCCAGCAAAGCTTACGATGTAACTTGTGAATATGCTTCCAACAGAAATTAAATACATTTTTTGCCACAGCACAGACATCAGCTCTGTAAATTACTTGTCCTGTGTTTTCTTTTGAGAAACCAAATGGGAGAATGTTTTTTTTTGTGTGTGTGTGTGTCATGATAATATGTAGATGAAGGCCGTATTTTAATACAACCAATCATCCAATCAAATGGTGCATAAAGCAGCAATGCCTGCAGAGCAGACGGTCACACTGAGCCGGACCACATCCTGCTGCACAACACAACAGCCACAGACTTTCTTGTCTTCATATCTAACTTATGAACATATAAATGTGCTGTGTCCTGCACCTTAGCTTGTTGAAACAAATATTCACTGGGGACTAGTGCACTGCCAACAGTTTGCAGGCTAAATAGCTAATTAGCTGCTCAGCTGCAGCACATTACAGGTTCAAAGATTCATTTATTTTTCATTTTCCAACACATGGTTGTATATCGAAATCCATGCTCTAGTCCCTACACAAAAAAAGCATGTAAACTTACCTGCTGATGTCACTTGGGCCTGTTTAGATGCTGGTGTGATCATTACTCTTGAATACACAGTCTGACCATGACATGGAGGTCACAGTGCAGGGCTCTTTACTTTGTCTCTCCTTCCTCATGGGTAACACAGACGCTGACACAACATTTAGCATTTCAGATAGTTCCAAAAATACAATTTTTCCTTCGTACCTATAAAAAAAACTATTAACAATACAAACACGGCAACATGTTGAAATTATTCGGTCTACAAAAAGGGATGAGTAAATGTGATTTCAGTTAAATTTGAATAACAATGACATTTGTGTTCCAGATGTGTTCTATGTATCTTCAGATGTGATTTGTTCTGGTGGTCAGACTGCTTTTCTCTCAACTCACCTTGCTGACATGAAGGCCATTTATGACATTATAGATATAGGAATATAGATGGTATCAAAATTACCTTTATTGTCAGTGTACTTCATTCCCAAAAACAATTCACAGGAATGATGGAAACAGACATACAGCTAAAAGCTCAATGAAGATAGTTAACATAAAGATAGACATAGACCTATTCCATACATACAAGTAGGTGAAAAAATAGGTTAATTTATTTATATATTACATATGGTATAAAAAAGAAAAAATGACCAACAACATACATTGTCTAAATCCAGTGTGACGTTAATGCAACGTTGCTGGATCTGTAGAGAGTAGAGAATGAAAAATGGACCGTAAAGTTGCTGCAAAGAAGCAACTCAATATTTTGAGATCTGGGTCTAAGCCCTGGAGGTCCTCAAATGTTAGCAATGCCCCTGCTTTACATCCAACTTCTCTTTGCTGCCATGATCTCCATAATTGGCACGTACATGAATTAGTTCCAGCTTTTGTAGGCCTCCTTTCCATGATAAAGTTGCCTGAGTTTACAGTAAATGGAGATTTGTTGTTATTGAGAGTGTGTGTGTGTGTGTGTGTCTGTGAATGCAGAAAGTCTTTGTAGTTTTTCATCACAAAATGTTGTATAAGATGTTACAGTGTCAGTGGGTTTGTCTGTAACTGCAGCTTCAAAAATCCAGAAGGCCTGTAATGCCTCATTGGCCCATCTCCTCACAGTCTTGACCCCATGGTGGTAACATGACAGTATATAATAATATAAAAATGTCAGTCATTAAATACAGGAAATAGACATGTGTTATTACATATTTTTCAAAATGTTAAAAAGAATCATCCAAAGGTAAGGCACCAACGGGACAATGGACAATTAATGGATGACCCAACTAACAAATTAATAAAGTACAGAAACAGTTCTGCAAAGAGACTACAGAGAGGGAAAGGTAAGGTAAATATATTAAGTAAACCAAACACTGGGAAAAAAAGTGTGCCTGTGTGTTGTGTGGTGTTAGAAACTGTGTTTAATGCTACCTTTTGGAGAGTGTGATTGCAGCAACAAATGTGCTCCTGAAGCACCATTTCACTGGGTGACTTTCACCATAATCTGGTGACTGAATGAGCTGTCTATCTGACACAGATCATCATACAGCAGATAGGAAGGCTTTTCTAGGATGGCTTTAATCTTTGTTTATGATGTTCAGGATAGTATGTAAGCATGCTAACATTTGTTAATTAGATCTAAATAAAGTATCGCTGAGACTGGTGGGAATTCCATTAGCTTTGCACATATTTAATCATAAAGCAAAGTAGGGAACAAATTAAAATGTATTGACTGACTTAGAGAACTATAAAGCTAAAGAACTATAAAAATACACCCAGTGCTTACATTTATTGGGATAAATGTTATATCTGCTATCAGGCGGTTCACATTCCTCCGCACTCAACAGTATGCGAGGAAGGAAGTCAACAAGAATTTAAAGCTTTGAAAGGCTTTGTAGTTGTGTTTGGAGTAATTTGAGGGGGGATGACTGCATGCATCTCAAGTCCATGATATTTAAGGAGACCATTGAATATTTATAGTCTCCCAGCATTTGCTTGATTGACATGACATGAGAAACTGAAACATGCTGACATGTATGTTCACCCCACAGATTAATATTTATGAGAAATCAATAGGCCAACAGACTTATGTGATTATTTTTCAGACTGACCTGGGTCACACCTGCATATAGCCTTGCTTTGCCTTAGCCTTGTTGGAAATTTGCCCCTTCATTATGTAGCATGATGCTTTCTAGCAAATGGTAATGGCAACTTCATTAACTACTAAATAATGTAACATTGTGTCAAAATGTATTGATGATTGTGCTGAGTGATAGCAGACTTTATTTCCTTTGTTCAGTGTCATTTTTATATTGGCTATCTACACTGTGCAGTGTTATGCAGTGCAGAGGTTCTATAGAAGAGCCATGGTTGACAAGGCCAAATGTTACCTACCTTTCAGTCACAGTTTGAAAGTATTTTTTTCTGACCTAGTGTGTTTTTGGTAAATCTTTTCATTTTGGGTGATTGTCCGGCGTTTCCCCTCCGCCACTTCTTGTGTTGTTTTTATGATCAGGTGAGCTACTAACAAATAAACGGCATTATAACTGCACACTACACTGGCTTATGTTCCTCCCTTCACCCTAGACCTCTTAGGGACGTAACAAGCAGGTTGCACAAGCTGACCATAACTTGAAGCTTTGCCTTGTTGTGCATCAGTAAATTAAACAGGTTGCCACTGACGATTAGGAAACTTGATAAAAGATAAAGTAAAATTATTTTACAATAGTTGAATGTTTTGTCTTCCTCAAGCTTTTTTCCATATTGCATTGTGGGAAAGTAGTGTACATTAAAAGCAGTGTTGTGTAGTATGCACACTAGAGACCCCAAAGTCCTGATATATATATATATATATATATATATATATATATATATATATAGCATACTGACTATTTTGAATATACTTATTTTTGAATGCATTACATACCATACTATACATACTATAACCTGCATAGCATTTCATATGAAGTATGAAATCTAGACAGTTTTAGAAAGACTTCTTTATGGTGAAGAGTATAAGGGCTTATATTAAGTATAGCTGACACTGATCAAAATGTTGTATAATAATGTAAACTGTTGTGAAGATGCTAGTTAACACTGTGGCTGAGCTTCATAATAGTTCAACATGCCCACTTTCACTTGGTATTCCCACTGCCAAGTTACGTGTTGTTCTATCTGTTTGAAAACTGAAGCGAACATGGTGAGATCAACCCTCAAAGGGCTGAGGGAGCGAGTCGACAATAATGGTCACTCCAGAGGTGTATATCATCCACAATGCATTGCACTATGCATTTGAAGCAAGAAAATACATCCATAGCTATGTGGTAATAATGTCTATAGAACTTCACTATCTGACAGCTTTTCAGGTTCAGTGTTTCTAATACGTCTTACAGGTCTGTATGTGTCAGCTTACATGTGTATAGGTTCACTCACCTAGTTAGCAGAAGGTTTCTTTAGAAATTTCCTTTTGGCTGAAGTGCTTTGATATTATCTCAAAAATACTTTCAATAACTGTGAAATTCTTTTCTCTCATATTGCCATATTTGGGTGTCCAGAAGATTACAATAGATTGAAGCAATAAGATATTTTTGATTTCACTTCCCTATTGGCAAGACAGTGTCTTCTTCTCCACTGAAAATCCACAAAAACTTCTTCCAGCACTCAGTGACTCAGGGATGTTATGTCTTTCCTAAAACCAGAACAGATTAAATATTCTGAGAGCCAATTCCCATACGTTTCACAGTAAATGACATTAACCTTCTTCAAATCTCTTCCATTTTTGTCTCCTGATTATTGGACATTGATATTTTGATAACTCACTTCAGTCAATATTTACTTAATTGTTGGATTCTTCAGCTTGTGTGATTTCTCTGTTCCCAACATCATCTGTGAACGCATGGGAAAATGGTTGTTTTGTCATACACCCAAAGCAATAATAGTTCTCATTATCATGATACAGATTGCAAACAGAAATCTCCGAGTGCCATATTGCAATTACCCTCAGTCAGTTCAGAGCAGACAGACCAGGCATTCAGGAGTCTACTGTCTACTGTTTCAATTACGTTTGTGATCTTATTTTTCATCGCATTTCTACCTTATTTGCAGATTAATTAGTTTAATTTACTGGATTGATTACTGAGTTATTCATTTATTTCTTTGATTATACTGTTGAAAACCAAGAGTTAAATGGAGGCAACTGAATTGAATAACTCTTGCCTAACTCTTTTATTTGAGGCCCAACTATTACTACACCACCTCCCAATTGCACACATTAAAGAAAACTAATTGGTTCTACGAGCTGGAGCCTGTCGACATCTTCAGACTTGAATGCATACAGAGCTTTATGGAGAAGAAAATACTGGAAAAGCAAGAAGCAAAGAGGATGCTTCCTGAACGAACCAGGAGAATACCTCGTGGACATGGACAGCTTACTGAAGATACCAGAGATAAACAGAGCCACCTCGTCCTAGGAAATAATCCTCCATAGACAGTTTGAACTAAGTGGATGAATATGGAAAAGAGACAGGAACACATTAGCTCACCAGTCTGGGGAAATCCATCCTCATGCTTTAAGTGATGTGCTACCTAAAATATTAGAAGGAGCTTTTTCCCTGCAGCCTGAGCACCGAGCACCTTCCCCTCACCATAAGTTTGTCAGCCTAGAAATGGTTAAGGGACCTTCAGAAATGTCAAAATATCACTCAAAAGTTGTGGGAAAAAATGCTTACCCTTTGAACCTGTTTCTAAATCTATTTCTGAACCATGGCACGTCACTCGCTTCACTTGACACAGCTGCTGCTGTGTTAACACAGTGATGCTGTGGCAGTAAAAGAAGGCTGCATTTGAAAAGTGTAGATGCAGAGTCATTGAATCCTGATGACAGGAATTATATTTATCCCCTTTGACCACACTGTGATCAGCAATGACAGAGTGTCCATAGAACCATAGAACCGAATATACAAGTAAAATGTGTAACATTTATTTACAGTTTGATATCTTGAAATACCACCAGACAGTACATCTATGTAATGTCATGAAATCAGAGTTGTGTTTCATGAAACATGATGCTGAAGAGGTGCTGAAAACGTGAAAAGCCTGTTAAATGGTGAAATCGTCTGAAACAGTGTACAGTGGACAGTGTAACCATGGCAAATCCATTATAAGACCATGAGAGGCTAATGAAGTTCAGGTTCAAAAAAGTTCAAGCTCAGGTGCCTTGTTCTTTTGTTACCCGTGGTTGTACCCTGGCCATACAAATTGCTACTAAAACCATGAATATGTGAATATTACATAATTATATAGACTTCTAGTATCCCTGACTTAATATAGAAAAACAGAGAGTGCAGTTGAAAAGATTCAGATCATCAGCCAGGTCTCTGTTTGCCTCTGGTCACGTTTGTGATGTTTGTGATGACAGACTCTCTCTGACTTTAATGTTATCCATAATAAAAGTTAATGGGCCTACCTAAAGGAAGTATTGGGCCCAATCTGCTGGAGTCAGGACAACAACCTCCTTCAGAACATCAATAAAACTAAGGAGCTGATAGTGGACTTTGGGAAGAAGCAGGAGAAACTACGTCCCCCTTAACACCAACGGGTCCTTGTGGAGAGGTTGGACGGCTTCAAATAGCTCTGTGTCCACATCAAGGAGGGCCTGACCTGCTTCCCATTTTGCTGCCTTTTCTATTGTACTTCAGCTTCAATGAAGCAAAGTTTCATTTAATCTAGAGTAAATGGTAACTAAGCTCACTACCCTTTCCAAGTAGCTTGCCCGACACTGATAACTAGTTAGCTTCACACTTACACTACTTACACTAATTTGTAATTGTAATTTAAAGTACAAAGTGTGTAAGGTGACTGTAATTAAAACATGGTCTTGAACAGTGTTGTTGCAGCATTCATTTAATATAATGGCCCTCTTTTTTACAAAGGTGGGGATGGGAACATACAGAAGTGTGATCATGATTAATACCTCCATCAACATCCCTTCCATCTTGGTGTAAAAATATTGCCAAAGTCATTACCTGTCTAGATAGATGTTTCTGGTAATCAAGCAATGCAAATGCCAATTCTCATTTTGAGTGAATGTATCAATGTTCTGCCCTGGATGCTTCACATAACAGTCTCTACTACAGACAGTAACTCACTTTGACTCAACTTCATCTTTGACTAATCACACACAATCAATTAACTGGTAAGTCACCTACTGTTTAAAAAAATATTTAGAAGCTAAAAGTTTCCAAGGTTACACAGTGGAGCAGTACTGGCATAGTGGTGATAAATGATAAACATTAACTTTGATGCTAATGTCATTTCAAATTATGTCTCATATCTCTCTTCAGTAATCTATTTCATTAAGTCTTGACAACCTAGTGTAACTAATAAATGTTTTATACTCTGATGATCTCTATGCTATAGGAAGTAGCGTAGACATTATTATTCTATCTCTCGACTTTACAAGGAATACAGCAGGAGAGATGTACTGATTCTTGTCTGCGTTATAAACCAGATCAGCACGAGGTCCAAGATCAGTGAAAGGGCCTCTCTCTCTACTCACTGAAAGGAAAACCAGATCTTGCATGTCAGTGTCATTGTTAATATCAAGGACAGGGCATTCAGCGCATGATGAAAAAATTCCAAGCATACTTTTCCAAACTGATAACTGATTGGAGACCAGGCACATTTTCAGTGTCACTTCACTCTCTGTGCTTTTCCCTTCGTCGCTCTGTACACTCTCTCCTTTGCAGAGTAGAGGACCTGATACCCTCTACACACTGAATAAATCTGCAAATACATGAATGTGCAGTGTGAAGCCTTTTCTTGGATCTTTAGTATCAGAACATTGCTCATCTACTCTGAACAAAACAAACCTGTCCTCCTCCTCTCAGATGGAGGACAGAGACAGTATCAAAGGTTTTTGATTGCACCACAACACTCCAGCAACGCCTGTTTCCCACAGACTTAAACCCTCTTGGGACACTTTTCCCTTACTTAGCTGAAAGTGACTGCTGAGTGTCCAGCCACCATCCTGTTTTGTGCTCCTGTGTGTGTGTGTGTGTGTGTGTGTGTGTTTTGGTATTTGGAGGATCGATCGATGCATGTTCAGGGTGGGAGTGTGTGAGTAAACAGTGGGAGGAAGCCTCTGCATGTGCACACAAGTCATCACTCACTACAGCAGAATTGTCAACCCAGCAGAAAATCATTGGCTACTCAGCAAGGGGGCGGGGGGTCCCCAGGGACAGCCAATTACAAGGAATCACATTGGTGGCACGGACACATACTGCTGTCTTCGCCTCACAGTCAATCTATTGGTGTCTTCTTCATGTTCATGACCAGTATGTGTTGTTTTATTGGTAATCATCTGTAAATGGTGGTAGTAGCCGTTTCAATGTTATCTCAAAACATTTAGCCTCTTATATGGAGCTACACCAGACCATAAATATAACAAGAAACCTTCTGGTAATATATTTCTACATACTTTCACATAATGTATTTATGTGCAAAATTTAAAATACATTATACACAGAATAGCAGAAAACAAGGTGCTCTGCTAACTTGATCATCATGTTAGTGTGGTATCATTCCCTAGCTAGTGCTAAACAGAGTCTGGCTGAGGATGATGGGATTTTTTAGTTTTGCAGGTATTTGGTCACAAAACAAAGTGTTGGACTAATTAAAAAATGTTCACCTCATGGCATTAGATGAAAGGTTAAGATATAAGCAAAGTTTGTACGGTTCATTCTGATTGGTCATGTGTATGTGAACCAGATTTAATGACAATCCATCCAACAGTTGTTATTTCATCCAAAACCATAAGTGCAAAACCGCATGAGAACCATGATTTTCAAATCCATCATAGATAAAGAGATACGTAGATTAGTGAAAGATTCTATCTGCTGTTGGTGGTGGAAAAAAATCAGGGGGTCACCGAAGTCAATGGGATTCATCCTGTGAGGCCCCTAATGTCTGTACAAAACATTAAGGCAATCCATCTGTTCATTGTTGAAATATTTCAGTCTGGACTAAAGTGGATCAACTGTCAGACCAGCACTGCATCTCTAAATCTCTAAAAAATAAATACTTCACCAAGGCAGAGCTGTTAATAAAGTGCTCAAATCAAATTTAATGTGACAAAGACAAACTGAGTAAATATACAGTGAAGACACTATTTAAATGATAAATTTACAGGAGGAAAGCAGTTATTACTCCTGCATTACCCATGTGAAAAAGTCATTTCCCCTAAACTTAATGACTGGTTGAGCCACCTCATGCAGCAACAACTGAAACCAAACACTTCCTATAACTGGAGATGAGTCTTTCACATCACAGGGGTGGACTCTTTTTATGCAGAATCATAGAATTTCATTCTGGCACACTGGGGGATTTTCAAGCATGAACTGCTCATTTAGGGTCTTGCCGCAGCATCTCAGTTGGATTCAAGCCAGAATTTTGACTTGGTCACTCCAAAACCTTAATTTTGTTTCTATTGAGCTATTCAGCGGTAGACCTGCTCTTATGCAATGAAGCTCTTTTTTTGAAGTGACTGTCAACATTTCTTGTTGGAAAATCAATCAAACAACCCCAGAGAGACACAAAAAGACCGCAAGGAGATACAAAACGATCTGAGCATCTTGTTCTTGTGTAGCAGAGGTGGAGGATCTTTTCCATGTTTATGCCCAGGGGCACATCATCTCATAATCAGCCCGTGCTCCATAGCTGTCTTCAATTCTCTCTCGACTCCACGCTGTCTGTGTTCAGCTCTCTCCCGTGAGCAGACATATACAATGTAGCGATCAGCAATATGGACATGCATTCATTTCACCGCTGAATAAATTAGTGGCATTTTATTGAGTGGCGAGACACGGTGAGGCAAATGTGTTGGCATTGTTACTGTATTGGCATCTTAAAAAGATTAATTGTGCCCAAGGTGGCTTCCAATTGGTAAACAATTATTATAATTCTGCAAGCTACATTTATATTTAATGAGCAGATTAAACAGCTGATGCAAGGCCTCTGTTCCCTCTGTTGTGTGAGGAGATATAGGAGCCTGCTGCAGGTTACAGCAGATACACTACTTCACATTCAACTCATCTCAAGAGCACTTTTAATATCAAGTGGCACAACATAGTTTACACATACTGTATACACTAGGAACAACATGAGCGGGGGAGAGGGTTCAGTAAAAAAGCATTATGCCGTAAAGTATCTGATAATTTACAAAAACCAGCCTACTGAGATGCTTCTCTAGTGGTACTTTAATCACAAACACTTTAATAAGTCTATATTTTAATTGCAAATATACATGATACAGTTGTGTCCCTGAATCAAGAACTCTGTCTTGATGCAGTCTGTGTGGCTAACATGTAAACTGCTTAATTTGTCTTTGAATACATCATTTTTTTGTTTTTTGTCTTCATGTGAGTGAGCAGTTCAAGTCACTGGAATACCTTTAAATGTAGCTACACAATTAATCACTTGAGTTTGACACTTTCCTTTTATGAGCTCATATATGATGCAAGATTTGGAGAAAAAGATTCTTTTAAATGAATAAAATAGTCTGAGCTGTAGAAATGTGCCCCTCAGTCCTCCAAGTTCTCCAGACTTAATGACAATATATGATGTTTGTAACTGCACTCCAGAACGATCTATCAGCAACCTATTGGCAGAACAATTTATTTTCTATGTACCTTCCAAAGGATACAGACAAACAAAAGGTACATTACAATTTATTTGAACCATTTCATCCATTTTCTTCATAACACCACCACAGGCACAAAAACAAGAGATCACTGTTTGAGTCAAGTTTTTGTTAGAGTCAGAAAAATATCATGGTTTGGGTCGGAATGACTATTTTATTAAGGCAAGGGGACATTCATCATCATGGTTACAAAAATAAGCTCTTGATTACAATGAGGGAACTATTAATAGAAACTAATGTTGATTTTATTGGCACTTTGCTGACTTTTTCACTCTACACACTACTACACACACACAAACACACTACTTCCTCCTGTGCTCCTGAGGAATAAGAGTCATAATTCCCACAGCCTCTAGAGGACTCTTCCACTCAATCGTAAAACACACGTAGTTTTGGGCACTTGCTGAGATGACAGATGGAGTTGTTTTTCTTGAGTATCTCATTTGCTGCGGGGTTAACTTAAACTTATCTACAGTGATACAGTGAGGTGATTACTGCAGGACACAGGAGCTGGTTTTCAGTTAAACCACAGATGCAGATTAAACTGCACTTTTTGGGGATGCTGCGAGGAGGTGTTTCTAGTTCACATGATTTTGTGGCAGACAGCAGAGATTTAAACCTTATTAACTGTTGATCAGTTCGAACAGCTTAAATAAAAACTTGGTTAGGCACTGACATTTCTGGTTCTGAAAAATCTGTAGTCTTTTATTCATTCGCATATAAGTCTCCCCAAGACACCGCCACTTAACGCTGGTTAACCTACATAACCCACTTAGAGAGCAAGCAAATATGGGTCTTATTTCCTTTCTCTAGATGAATATATCCAATTCCTGTACATGTCTCATACTTTCTAATTGTCACATCAGCCTGTGATTGTCTGTGCTAATTACCACTGAAAGCCGGTTCATTCTGAAAGGCCAATGATGACAGGAAAATTGGTCCCATCTACACCTTGAATTAGTGCTGTCCAAAATTAAAACACTGGCTTTGTAGGGGATTTGAATAGGAGATATTTGGAGGGGAAGGGAGAACAATTGAGCACAGAAATGAGAGTCACACAGAGAAAGGGGCATTTCTTGACTTTTTGAAAAACAATGTCATTCTGCTCTGTGAGGAGAAATTGTATATTGTCACTTCAAGAGGTAGATGACAAGAAAATGGGGTAGGAAGAGCAGAGCGTCAATGAGAGGATAAGAAAATGTGAGCATTATGATGGACTATTTTTAGAATATGTATGTATAAGTGCGCTTATATTCTATATATTACAACTACCTCAAACACTGACCTTTCTTTACCAGCTGGATTACAGAGGTTTTCTGGTTAATTCAGGTTAGTTGTTTCACATGGAATTGGTTATTGAAGGTTATTGAGTGTTTTTTTTTAGATTTCTATACGTACGGATCATTTATACATCTAGCCTCTGCAGCTGAGAAAGCACTTATCCGAGTATTGATCATATATTAATGTTTGTATGCTGTGTAAGTAACCATGATGTTTAGACAGCAGTGTGAGCAAATGAACAGCGTTGTCACAAAGGCAGGTAAATGATGTGACAACAGCATCAGTCCCTCTACAGAGTCTGTCCTCAGACTTGTCTCAGCATTGGCTATTTGGTGCAAAGTGATAAGTGTTTGTTTTAGCAGTGTAGGGAGCACATCAGACATCATTGACAGGTATTTAAAGAGATCAGGTGTCTGAAATGAATTACAAATCCCTATGGTGCTGTCAGCAGCGAGGGATAGAGGTTGTTTTTTGGTTACTTGCTACATGGTTTTGTCCATGACTTTCTTCAGCGTGCCTCTCTCATCCTTGATATATTGCCAAACTATCAGATATGATCAGATCAGATTTCACATCTTGCCTGTAGTGTGAATGCATCACGCCTTTCTGTCTGACTCTGTCCTCAGCCACTCTCAGTGGACAGGTGTAGGAGAGATCCCGTCTTGGCAGAGTCTACCTTTCAGTGTGATCCACCTGCTAGCAGCTACAGTAAATCACCAGGGATTAGTGTTGGCACTGAGATACACCTTTAAATCTACCTTGAAGACACATCCACACTTATAGTTTATTTCAGCTTTCCCTTGTGAGATTTAATGTGAAAAAAAAAGTAATAAAAAAAATGCTTTTGTGTTCGCCAGGCTCATAAAGGTGCACGAGTTTTGAGAAACAAAACATCCGTGGGTCTTTATAGGTCTATTTATTAATGGTTAAACATTATCTCTTGGTGCATAATTCTTTCACTCAGCTCTCACTTTCATTTTGATTAATGCCTTAACAGAAAGCAGAACTTCAGTGAAATGTAAAATATCATATTAGTCTTATATCATCCTAATATAAATCAAGCTCAGCGACATACACTGCCCATTTTTTTTTTACTGATGTATGAATTTAAATGAACGCCTTTGACTATGTAGTTACTGTTGGTGATTTTAACACCCACGTTGCCCACCCTCGTGTTGTTGATACCTAAGGACTGACTCAGACTGTGATGGAGCTAACATACAGTAACGGGGGCACTCTGTATGTAATTATCTCAGGATCTTTACATCTCCAAGGCTCTGGTGACTGATGAGGCACTCTCTGATCATTACTGTGCTTTCTTTGAGAGTGCGATCTCCAGTGAAGTGTTTTCTCCCACACCCACTCTCTCTTCTTAGTCAGTGAGACTGTGGATCATTTCAGCTCTCAGATTATACATTTCATTGATGACATTTTACCTGCTAAAGTGAAGACTCTGGTAAGACAAAATCTCCATGAATAAGTGAACTGAAAAAAGATAAACACAGGTAGTGAAAAACAAATGTCCAGGTTCATCGTGACATCTGTAAAAAGAGACTTAGCATTTCTAATTTGGAAACAGAGAAATCCAAGGCGGTCCTTCTTCTTTAAGCATAAAAAGAACTATAATGACCTGTTAACTGCTGTCGACAAGCTAACAAACCGTCCTGTGTCAGTTGCCTTTGAACTTCTATCCACCAGGACCTGTGACACATTTGCATCCCTTCATCGACATGGAGGCTCTGACTGCTTGGGTAATTCAAATACCATGACACAATGTTATTCAAACAACAATAAAAACCCAGACGACATTATACACCAACTGAAATCCTCCTGCTGCCGTTTTGATATTCTGCCAACAGGCTTCTTAATAAATGTTTGGACTCAGATCTTCTACAAACTGTAAACACACCTCTTCTCTCAGGAGGCCTCCCACAGGCCCTGATAACGACAGTCATAGAGCCACGCTTAAAAACAAACAACTTAGACACTTGTTAGGGTAGGTGCAAGGCGAAGTGGAGTTGGACCCAGGATGCAGACGAGGCAGGAGGCAGAGTAGATGGTATGGACGCTTTATTGAAGGCAAAACGCAGGAACACAGGAACGGGTACGCACGGGTAAGCACAGATGACACGACAAAGAACAAAAGGACAAGGACTGACTTAAATACACTGGACTGACTTAGGACTGACTTAAATACAATGGCGGGAAACCCTGGCTGAATGCGGAGGTCCGGTCTCTGCTGAAAGCCAGCGATGCTGCGTTCAGGTCTGGTGACAGACTGGCACTCAGAGCGGCTAGGAGACAGCTGACTGCAGGAGTGAAGAGGAGCCAAGAGGCCGCATACGCCCAGGATCCAGGGACACTTCACGTCCAACGATCCAAGGAGTATGTGGAGGGGCATAAAGTGCATCACAGACTATAACACCAGTGATGCACAATGCCCCAGGGACCCCTCTCTACCCGACGCTCTCAACAACTTCTACGCCCGCTTTGATGATCCGAACACCTCCCCCAGCACCAGATTCACCCCCCCACCAGGAGAAGAGCCCCTCAGGGTGACCGCAGCAGAGGTGAGGAGGACCCTTCCAGAGGATTAATCCACGCAAAGCTGCTGGTCCCGATAACATCTCCGGGCGGGTGCTCAAGGGCTGTGCATACCAGCTCACCGAGGTGCTGACGGACATCTTCAACACCTCTCTCCAACAGGCGGCGGTCCCCACCTGCCTGAAGACCGCCACGATCATCCCCATCCCCAAAACGCCCACAGTGACAGGCCTGAATGACTATCGGCCGGTAGCCCTCACCCCGATAGTCATGAAGTGCTTCGAGAGACTGGTCTCATGGCCCACATCAAGGACTGCGTCGACGTCACTGTGGACCCGCACCAGTATGCATACAGGAAGAACAGATCCACAGAGGACGCCATTTCTTCTGTGGTCCACACAGCCCTCACCCACTTAGAGAACAAAGACTCTTATGTCCGCCTGCTCTTTGTGGATTTCACCTCAGCGTTCAACACAATCATACCGCAGACCCTGGTCCAGAAACTCACAACACTCGGACTGAGCTCCACCCTGTGTAACTGGGTCCTGGACTTTCTGACAGACAGACCGCAGTCTGTGAGGATCCACGACGTCTCCTCCTCCTCCATCAGCCTCAGCACCGGCTCCCCCCAGGGCTGTGTGCTGAGCCCCCTCCTGTTCACCCTGCTCACACACGACTGCTCAGCGATACATCCGAGCTGTCTGATCGTGAAGTTCGCGGATGACACAGCTGTGGTGGGACGGATCGCTAACAACGACGAGTCCGACTACAGGCAGGAGGTGGAACACCTGGAGGGTTGGTGCAGACAAAACAACCTCTGCATCAACGTGAAGAAGACCAAGGAGATGATCGTGGACTTCAGAAGGGGCAGACACCTCCCCTCTCCCCTGTACATCGGAGGGACTCTGCGGTGGAAGTGGTCTCCAGCTTCACCTGGGGTACACATCTCTGGGACCTCACCTGGAGCAAGTACACATCTCTGACGACCTCACCTGGAGCAAGCACACTTCAGTCTCATTAGGAAGGCAGAGAGCACTTCAGCGTCTCATTAGGAAGGCACAGGCTCAGCGTCTCTACTTCCTCAGGAGGCTGAGGCGCACCGGGCTGGGGAGCCTCAGTCCTGACCTCCTTCTACAGATGTGTGGTGGAGAGCGTCCTGTCCTCCTGCATCATCGTGTGGCACGGCAGCTGCTCGGCGGCAGAGAAGAAGGCTCTGCAGAGGGTGGTGAAGAAGCTGCTGCACAGAGGACTGTGGGATGCAGTCTACCCACCACCACGGACATCTACACCTCCAGATGCAGGAAACGGGCCTCCTGCATCATGAAGGACCCCACTCATACCGCACACGAACTGTTTGTCCCCCTCCCTCAGGCAGGAGGCTGCAGAGCATTAAGAGCAGGACCACCAGACTGAGGAACAGCTTCTTCCCGGAAGCTGTGAGACTGTTGAACTCTGGAGGACCCCTGTAGCCCCCTGCTGCCCCACCACCATCACCCCCCCCCCTCCACTTCCCTCCCTCTTCTGACAGCCACCCAAAGACAATACACATCTGCACACTGCAACACCTGCACAGAATGCAGTTGCTTTTTTGCACTACAGTTAATCCTATTTATTCTGTTTTATTTTGCACTACCTCATTTTTGCTTTTCTATCTTGTTTATTTTATTTTGTAATATTATACTTTTTTAAATCTTTTATACTTATTCTATTTGGGCTTGCACCGGGACCAGGGTAGCTAATCTCGTTCCATCCCATGTTTGACTTGTGTTGGAATGACAATAAAAAATCCTTGAATCCTTGAATCCTTGAACAAAAGGATAAGGACTGACTTAAATACACTGGAGGAAAGGAGAAGTGGAAACAGGTGAGGAGACTAATGGGGACAGGTGAAACCAAATTGGGGCGGAGCAGGCAATCAAAATGGGAGGGAAACACAAAAGGACAGGAAGTAAAGTGTGAAACAAGTGAGGAGAGGCAAGAATACAAAATAAAACAGGAAATACACAACAGACAACATGCAAACATAACATTACTAATGAAGAATTATAGGTTCTTGTTTTTCATTTATGATTCTCAAAAATAGAAAAGAAAAATCTGCTGTTTATCCATTTTTCAGTTTTTGGTTTTAAAATGAAAAAAAACCAGAAAAACTACGGTATTTACGTTTTTTAAATTTTAGTTTAAAATGAAAAAACAAACTGCCTGAAAGTACAAGGAGCATCAAGATCTGATATTCAATCAGCAAAAAGGGGAAACAGTATTAAAAAACAGTTTGTTTGTGTTTTTGTTGATCAAGCTGGGCTTTTCTCTTTATGGGATCAACATGTTGCTGCACGTCATTTCACTACAGAGTACCAGTTTACCTTTCTATGTTGTATGAAAATGCCACATATTCTGTTGTAGAAAAAGGTCACGTTCTGGGTCTTGCTGGTTGCAGCATTTCACTGAAGCTACATCACATTGAAAATGCTATTTAAAGCAGTAGTTCCTGTGCTCTGTCTACAAAAATGTTATTTATTGTTGAGCTGGAAATCATGGCACGGTTGTAAGATGCTATTCCAGTAGTATTAGACAGTAGTATTATCATCATATATTTTGAAATTTTGTCTTTACCAACTTGTACATTTTAACTGACCCACTTTTTACTTTTAATTCATTCTTTACACAAGTATTTTCAATTTTTACTTAAGTCAAATTTTGAATCTTAATTCAAATTTCTTCAAAATTCGTCATTTTACTTGAGTATAATATTACAGTACTCTATCTCTGTTAAGATTACAGCCTCATGAGCTGTTAGTGTAGACACTAGTTTTACTTGAACCTACTTCCTGAGTTCACCCCTTCCATCCCAATCCCTCTCTTTGTGTATATAACTTTTTTAAACTATTTTTTGGGGGTTACACCTTTATTGTTTTTATGGATAGGAGACAGTGGGAGAGTGACAGGAAAGATGGGAGAGAGGGGGGAAAGACACGGAAGTCGAACCGGCTTCCGCTGCACCGAGACTCAGGCCTCAGACACGTGTGCACACTCTACCACTGAGCCACCTGTACCACATGTATATGTAATTTTTAAATAACTTCTAACCCCTACAAGTAAAGACTGCCCCTCGGCATAATGTTGGTATGTAATTGCAGCAACTCACTTCTTTATTCTAAAACCTGTAGCCTATTTGAGGTTCTTCTTCGGACAAAGCAAAGAGCGCAGAAATATGAATTCATGCTGTGTCCAGGGTCACCATTTTCATGAATTTGATATGGCAATAATCAGATTTGATGGCTTGGCAATAAAAGCTTGAATACCAGTGGTGAAAGCAGGTCCACAGGTCAGTTAATTTAAGACTACTACTGAATTGTGTGTGTGTGTGTGTGTGCCGTTTGTGATTTAGGACATTTTCCCAAAGTGAAGCACAAAAGGGAAGAAGAGTTTTGTTGCATGAATAAGCAAAGAACTGAGTGCACTTTTCTTAGATTTCCATTAGACCTCTGGGGCAAGAAACAAGGACACTAATGGAGGGTTTAGTAACAACTGGCCAATTTATGGGTGAGAGAAGTGAGTTTGTCATGAAAATCAATGTACACTAATTGATATGGGATTTTTAGTTAGCATTGATAGGAAACTTTGTTTTAACATGCTGAGTTTGATGCAGGGAGCTCATAAACTAACCAACAAGGGCTGTTTAGTACAGCCTATGCGTTTAGATCCTTTACAGAAAAAAACAAAAACAAAACAAAACAAAAAAAAAAACGTGTTTCTAACGTGCTGATGCTGATGGCTGGCAACCAGCCAACTCTGAGAGAAAGGCAAGTGCATTGCACCGATGGGTGTTATGGGAGTTAAGCTAACCTTACTCATTGTATGTATGTATGATATGTAAAGTTACTAGACATTACAGTAACGCACATAATCTGGGTTATCATCTCAGTACACATTCTCTAAATTTCATGCTGTGAATGTTTGCACAGTCCCTGGTCAATATCTTGCATCTTCCTGCACAAAGACACCTCAATTAAAAAAAAATGACATATTTTGTAGATTTTTTTCCTTATTTGTATTGTAGGTTTTGTTTCTTCATGTATGTTGTGTGACTTCTTACTTGCTTTTTTATTTTTAATACTATATTTGCTTAGACAAAACACAGCAGGTTTGGGTTATGATTCTGAAATGAAATAGTTGTTGTGCCAGCTATCTTCTTCAGTAATCTCATATGTAAACTGTTATGTCCTTACTAACTTGAAATTTATACTGAAGAAGTCCAACCACCTTTGTTACTGTTTATTTTATATAGTCATATGCTTAATATTTTTGTGGTAAGCGTGTAAGGCACTGTAAAGTTAACACTACAGGATGTTAAATACCCTAACCCAAAGGTCAATACAGGAAATCAGGCATAACAGGCAAAACAATCTGACAAAGGGCAGACAGGGGAATCCAGGGTCCAAAAACACCAAACACGAAGCTCTTGACAGAACACATACTCAATTTGTGAAACAACATATTGGTCTGAGCATATGCTTTACAACACTATTGATAAATACTGTCAGCATTCAAATCATCTGTGAGTAAATGGCCAAGGTATTTTACTTACTTGAATGAAGAATATCACACAAGTGTAATCAGGACAAAGTCACTTACTATCCTCTCTACTTCTGACTATCATGACTATTATTACATATAATATCATTGTCTTTGTCTGTGAACACACCATTAGTAATTGCTGCAGACCAGAACTTTATGGACAAAGAATTACAAGGTCATCAGCATATATAAAATGATTGATAAGAGAGTTTCCCACAAGACATAGGAAGCAAATGAATGAATTATGAGCGTGTGGAACCATGACATAAGGTAATGGCCATGTCACCATAATGTAAATGTTCCATTATGGCTCTTTTCAGATATGCCAGGATTAGAAGTATTAGGTAAGTAGGTCTTTAAAAACTGTCTCTGTCCAGACAGTAATACAGAAGATAATCTGTGATAAAAATCACACTCCTTTGGCTTCACCTGCTGCCTCTAAGGTCATTGGACAAGAATCCACCACACCTGAATCTAGACAACCAATCAGAACAGAGCATCCGATGAAGCTTCAATCATCGCTCCTGCACAGGCTCCACTCCACCCATAGACTGTCTGTAAAGGCTCACCAAAAGTAAATCCAAAATGTCTCACTTGCCTCCTGGTGGTTGGCTGCAGTCTAAGTCACAAGTCACACCACCAAAGTTAGCAGATGGGACATGGGTCAAACTGAAAAGTCAAAGTTCAGGTAAATGAAATGTTTCCCAAAGATAATTTCTGTCATTTTATGTAGTTCTTACGTAGCACTTACGTGGTGTTCGCTATAAAAATGGGGCAAAATGTCATGACTGACAGCTGTCAATCACAGTGAAGTATTCACAGAGGTACCTGCAGATGTAGTTTCAGGAATTATATGTACAGTACGAATGTAGAGAGGAGATGCAACTTTAACTTTAGCAGGTGATCATTAGTTAATGAGTCAGGCCCAAAGCTCCAAACGTCATCAGTGCAAGATGGCAGCATATTTTGACTTCACTGGAAGTGGAGGTGGAAGGAAGTGGAGGTGCATCATCCATATGTACAGTGCATCTGGAAAGTATTCACAACGCTTCACTTTTTCCACATTTTGTTATGTTACAGCCTTATTCCAAAATGGATTAAAATTCATTTTCTTTCCTCAAAATTCTACACACAACACCACATAATGACAACGTGAAATTTTTTTTTGAGATTTTTGCAAATTTATAAAAATAAAAAAAAAAAAACTAAGTAAGAAATCACATGTACATAAGTATTCACAGCTTTTGCTCAATACTTTGTTGATGCACCTTTGGCAGCAATTACAGCCTCAAGTCTTTTTGAATATGATGCCACAAGCTTGGCACACCTATCTAGTTTCGCCCATTCCTCTTTGCAGCACCTCTCAAGCTCCATCAGGTTGGATGGGAAGCATCAGTGCACAGCCATTTTCAGATCTCTCCAGAGATGTTCAACCTGATTCAAGTCTGGGCTCTGGCTGGGCCACTCAAGGACATTCACAGAGTTGTCCTGAAGCCACTCCTTTGTTATCTTATCTTGGCTGTGTGCTTAGGGTCGTTGTCCTGCTGAAAGATGAACCGTCGCCCCAGTCTGAGGTCAAGAGCAGCTCTCTATCCCTCTATTCCCTCTATCCTGACTAGTCTCCCAGTTCCTGCCGCTGAAAAACATCCCCACAGCATGATGCTGCCACCACCATGCTTCACTGTAGGGATGTATTGGCCTGGTGATGAGCGGTGCCTGGTTTCCTCCAAACATGATGCCTGGCATTAACGCCAAAGAGTTCAATCTTTGTCTCATCAGACCAGAGAATTTTGTTTCTCATGGTCTGAGAGTCCTTCAGGTGCATTTTGGCAAACTCCAGGCGGGCTGCCATGTGCCTTTTACTCAGGAGTGGCTTCCGTCTGGCCACTCTACCATACAGGCCTGATTGGTGGATTGCTGCAGAGATGGTTGTCCTTCTGGAAGGCTTCTCCTCTCTCTACAGAGGTACGCTGGAGCTCTGACAGAGTGACCATCGGGTTCTTGGTCACCTCCCTGACTAAGGCCCTTTTCCCCCGATCGCTCAGTTTAGACGGCCGGCCAGCTCTAGGAAGAGTCCTGGTGGTTCTGAACTTCTTCCATTTATGGATGATGGAGGCCACTGTGCTCATTGGGACCTTCAAGAGCAGCAGAAATTTTTCTGTACCCTTCCTCAGGTTTGTGTCTCAAGACAATCCTGTCTCTGAGGTCTACCGACAATTCCTTTGACTTCATGCTTGGTTTGTGCTCTGACATGCACTGTCAACTGTGGGACTTTATATAGACAGGTGTGTGTCTTTCCAAAGTGAAACATTTGTCTGTATCATGACTGTCGTGTGGGGAGGAGCAGATGGAGCAGACAACAGAGGGACAGAGCCAACACCTGGACACAGCTGGGGAGCTTTGGAGGAGAGAGCCGAGGATGGAGCTGCAGCTTCTGGAGTAAAGACCACGCAGTCACACAGGGAGGGGGAGTGATGGAAATTCACCCATGCTAGTGGCTTTGTAAGGCTGTACATGAACAAAGTGAACGGCTAAATGCTCACATCAGCATGCTCACGATGAAAACGCTACCATGTTTAGGTTTAATATGATCACCACCACCATCAAACCATCTTAGCTTAGCATGTTGGCATGCTAATATTTGCTAATTAGCATTGAACACAAAGCATAGTTGATGTTTGCAAGTGCGTGGTCATAAACCAAAGATCTGATGATTTTTAAATCGTAAATGAAATGAGTAATAAACACACACATAATCTGAGGCTTCACTGTGGCAGAGAGATTCTTTACCCGATATAAATGTGGCTTTGGTGCATTGAAAAGCTTCCTGTAAAGAAAAACAACTTCAAGGGGATCAAGTCGGATTTCCAGTTAAACTTCTGTTCTTAAAAAGACCGCATCAGCCTGGTAGCATTAAACAAAAGCAGGAACTGAAAACACTCACTGACAGACATTTCCATGACTAAGATGGTTTCTTTGGAGGAGTTTAATTGGTGCTGCTGGGAGAATCTGATTATTTTATGTCTCTCTGAAAGTAAGCACTTCTTTGGCACAAACACTCCTCTTTGCTCCTCCTCTTTTTCCCTTGTGCATTTCTACTTTCTCTCCACATCTTCCCTCTCCTGTGTGCTGTGGCTGTGTATCCTATCTCCTCTTGTCCTCTGCCCCCTAACAGCACCTCCTTATCACCTCCCGCCGAATGAATATGCTGCCAGCTCATTTGCGAACAATCAGCGTTGTCAGTACACAAAAGAACACACAAAGCTCCTCTAGTCCCCTCCATAAAGTTTTTTGGAGGAGGCAATTACTGGAGAGCCACGGTGAGCTAGGAGAGAGAGAGAGAGAGAGAGAGAGAGAGAGAGAGGAGGAGGAGGACGAGGTGAGACAAGATGGGAGAAGAAAGAGAGAGTGACAAAAAGTGAAAAAGGGTCATAGAAGCTGAGGGAAGAGGGGAAGAGGGTGAAAAAGTATGGGCAGAGAGAAAGCAGGCAGGTGAAGTAAAGCTTTCCTGATTTCATGAATATTTTTACTGAACAACAGAGGGAATCAAATATTCATGGGAGAGGTGGAGGCCCGGTGCTCAGACTCCCTCCCCTCTCTCTGTAATCAGCTCCCTGACTGTTTTTATTTACTCAAACGTATCACTGCAGTCATTACGGCCATTTCCTGTTTGTACAAAGATCACATCCTCATCCAGTTGTGGCACTTGACAACAGCAGAATTATGCCAGCACCTCTATACAGTCACACTGACTTCCTGCCTGAAGAACTGCACAGTCTGTGCAATGACCAAATGTAAGTGGACAATCTGATGATATACACAATGCAATGAGACAATGTGTGTGGTAGACCATTGAGGGAAATCATGCAAATCCCTCATCAGAGTGCTTTAAGGCAATATTACATTTTATATTTGATATACAAATAGTGTGTTGGTTTATTTTCCAGGCAAAAAAAAAACTCTCAATATAAAATGACATACAGTGCTCATTTCCGCTACAGCCCTGTTTGTAGTATGAATTGTTAAGCTGAAAGTGCCACTACAAGTAAATCTCTGGAAGGCTAGGCTGTGTCACAGACCCAGAGTAAGACATACTTTTAATATCTAATATATAATATCTTCTATAACCCAGAAACATTCAATGGTCACTGATCAGAGAGAGAGAGGGGAAACAGTTAAAGTACATGGTGTTATTTAGAAACACTAAAACTCCATTTGAGGTCAATACAGATGGATGCAATGTCCAAGCTGGATGGCTTAGTATGTGTGTGTGTGTGTGTGTGTGCACATGGAGGCGGCAAGAGAGATATAGTGGAGCACCATGATAAGCCAGGAAAACAAGCACCACTGCGGTAAGTGTGACAAATACGTGAGAAATATACATCATTTAATACACACTGTATCAACTGTATCAACTCCAAAAACCCTTCAGAGCACACACACCAAACCTGTTTACAGGCAGCAGTATGACCCAACAACAAAGCAGCAGTCCAAATATAATCCATGAAATAATTCATGGATTATATTTGAACTCCAGAAAGTTCATCTTTCAGCAGTGATGAAGTCTACATATTCTGCAGCAAAGCTGGATAAGTCAGTGACGTACACTCTCCAGAGTAGAATGCTTTTCAGCAACTTCATAGGTTGGCTGCAAAAACCACTGAAGTCGCAGCCAGAATCCTGGAACATGTCTCTGTCATTGCTTTTGTTGGTTTTATTTGTTGCACTTTTTAACAAATCACCATTATGACACAATCAAACTCAAGCGTATTGTAGTTGTAAGGCATGTATGGACTACAAAAATGGAGGATGGGGGTACAAATATGTTAATTACCATACACATGCTGTCATACCTCATACGGTGAGACCATTGACTTAAATCATTTATCTAATTGATCATTTCCAAATGGTCTTTTTTATTTTTTCCTGCAGTAACTTTTGTTACATTTGTATTCATACATGGTCATTCATACATTCCCTTACCATACCCAGTTGATGTCCATATATTGCTGTGTGGTATACAGTCATAATCCTCATCATCTCCAGCCTAATGAAGCACGGCTACCACAGCTTTTAGAGAGTGAGATGTGTTGAATGAAACACACACACACCTCTCCTCCCTCCTCCCACAGAGCGATGCAGATACCCAGGCTGTAAGGTGAGTCTTGCTCTTTCTGTGGAAGTCCTCTGAAAATCTGAATGATGTGAAATTAGACAACCAGCTGACATGAATATTTGAATGAGAGCCAAATGCATTCTTGTTCACTTTCCAACTTCTCAGCTGGCAGTAAATGTGCTTACAACTTCTCACTGTGACACGAACATCAGACCATCAGAATTTAGCTACAGATTTGCAAACTGCAGCAGACTAGCAAAGAGCATTCTAATAATGAAATAGTTGAGTTGGACAAAACAAAACATTTAATAAGGACATTTTGTATGCTAGAATAGTGCAATAGGTATTTTTCTGATGTTTTGTAGATCAGACTATTAAAAGTTTCTAGTTTGAAATATTTACAAATTAATCTACAACTAAGAAAATCCTGCCAGGATATTTACAGTATAAATTACTGTTAAAAGGCACACTGATGGACAATTTTGAAGTTACAGTGTGCCCATGTTGCATCATATATGAGCTCTCTGGTGTGACATTTAGGCTCTGTTTCTTCAGAAGAATTTCTTTACATGAGCAAATGTTCTGTGTGATGGAGAACAACAAACCACCCACAGGTTCTGCCTGGGAAAACACATTCTATCTGTTTTTTAAAAGTAAATGGTTCCATGTGCCTGATGGCAGCAAATAGGTGGCAGCTGACCACACCAGCATTCTGCTGAACAGCACACAGACATTCATATTCAGGCTGTATACTAAACTATAACAACAAAATGGAAGAATATTAGGAAGGTCATGTGATGTTACCAACCCAGAGAAGTGGTCCCGTCTTCTCTGTCCTCTTGTCCAAACTCATTTCCACATCAAGGTTAAACTCTGCGTCTCTTCACACCTCTGTTTTTCTTTGTCCATTCCCTTGTGGTGAAGTGTAATATCTTCAATTGGCCCCTCAAGGATTACATCATCAATAAGTCATTAGCATCCTCACGTTTCATCTCTCTCTCTCACACACTCACACGCGCACACCAAACACACACACTTTGATGAAGGCTGCTTGGTACCTTTAGATGAGACACAATTAGTAAATGAGTGAACATAAGAATTAACACTCCACCTATTGGTGCTGAAAACATGAGGAGGAGAGCCAAGCTGTTACAATAGTGAAGAACAGACTGAAACAGGTATTTGGACTGGTAAAGGCTTCAATCTTATTCCCTTTTGTTGTGCACAAGGATGAGACACGTAATATCCTGATCTTAAATGATTTTATGTGTGGTAAATATTCAGAAGAAGTTTACCATTGAAGCTCATGGTGACAACACATTGTTAGGTGCTTTAAGGTCTGACTGTTTTTCAAAAGATAAATACTGATTTTATTTTATTCTCCTGGAGGCTGTTATTTGGTGGCAGGTTTTGTAGCCCAATTAGCTAAGATCTGGGACCTGTATCACAAAGCCAGATCAGTTTAGTTTGTGAAAGTGATATTGACCAAGACGAAATAAAAATAAGAGACTATAGAAACTCTTTAAAGGGTTAGAAGTCAGTTAAAAGGACAATTTATGCTGCCATAACAGGGAGGAGAAGAGAGTTAAGTCGCTCTAACTGAAATGTTGTATTTATAATCACAGGAGCAAATAAAAGAAATCAGTGGTTGTAGTTTCAGTTCTAATCATAAAGTTGCCACACATGATTCTGAGCTGCAGCTGTATCTGCATGTTTTTCAGACATCCGTCTCACATACAGTGGAACACATATACTGACTGCTTCTGTTCTCTTCTCTCTGTGAGGTCAGTAAAGTTGGAAATAATTTTGTATTTGGATGGTAACTTCATCAAAATGAGCCATCCCCCATGCTGCACCAATAACATCGGTTTCCATGTACCGCCGAGTGCACAGAGACCATCTAAAAAGTGCAACATAGAGCAGAGATACTACAAAAATAAGAGAAAGGAAGCCAGGTTTGAACTTCTCCCTCTAACTCACTTTAATGCATTCTCTTTAATAAATGCATTTCAAAGTCTCTCTTAAGCCTATATGATGCTTCAGCAGTCAGAGTTAATCAAATCAAGTGAGTCTTTTTCGGTACAAAACTTCCAGAGCGCCTTGCTAGCCCAATAGTTACAGTACAATGTTGCCAGTTCAATTCTAGCTGGTATGTCATGCTCCAGCTCTCTTCCACCATTCCCTGTCTGCCTCTTTACTTTCATTCTGTCCAATAAAGGTGAAAAAATATCAGAAAGTCACAAGTAAGTGTTTCCACTGACTGACTTTCTGCTCAGTTTCTGTACTGAGCTGTAATTTAAGTAATTTAAAGAGGGAAATTGGTAATAAAACACACTATAAACTAAAAAGATGCTCACTTAACCTGATTAACTCAGATTGTTGAACCTCTATATCAACTTCAGATAAGTTTTGGAATGTGTTCCTGCACAGATGAGGACTCTCATAATGTACATTAAAATAGTATAGAACGGGATTTCCAAATGCCCAGTATGAACAAGAGGAACCAACTATTGTTTTAAGAGAGACATAAAACAATCTGAAACTATCCTTTAACCATCACTATTTGGATTTCACAATGGATTTTTAATTAACAGTAAATATTCCTGTTTCTTCAGGGCTACATCTACCTACATATAGATTTTGGTCACTGTAAATAAATATCTAACATTCAGGCTTCCCTTGGAAAACCCTGTCCACTATGGACATTTCAGAAGCTTTTCTATCACACTGTTTGGATCCAGGTGCAGGGCTAAGTGACTTAGGAACTGAAGAACAGGGGGCAGGGCAGAGTTAGAGCAGGAGCCCTCTGGCAGATAGCCTGTGGGGATGACCAGACGGGCAGAGACTCTCTGTTGGACAAGTAGAAGGATGACCAAACTGGTGTAGCTGCTCAAGAGGTTGGGTAGGGGGCTGGCAACAAAGGAGGAACCCCTCAGGAAACCAGCACTGCAGGTGGAACCCCTCTGGGACAGTGGGCAGTGAAGTCTTGGACTGGTAGGTGGAAACCTGAGGCTGAAGCTCGGACTGCTGGCTGACAAACTGAGGTGAACATGAGGGTCACTGGCTGGAAGGCCAGCAGGCTGATCATAAGTAGAATGCAGGCACAAGTAACTCAGATCACAGGAATTCAGCAACTGAAGTAAAAAACTTAAACAAGACTACAAGAAAAAATAAGGAGCACAGTAACAGAAGGGGCTGTCTGGATGCATTTCTGGGTCACAGGCAAGGCTTTTCTAGGGCAGCGGCAACAAACGTATCAGCTACTATGTTGTTGGAGGCCATGGTGGAAGATATGGAGGGCTGGTTTAAGGTATGATGATCATCCCCATGATGCTATAAAGCTAACTGATGTCATGCTGTTAGCTAACATAAGCTGTATGCTAACAAAAATGTTAACTGCTAACTGCAGAATTCTGGTGTTTGTAAGGCAAAGGCTGGCTAAATCAACCGTACAAAATGATATTATGTTAATGTCATTGTATTGAGACAAAAAGATTTTTTTCAATGTGTGTTTAACATGAACAGATGTGCTGTTAATTCAAACTTTCAAACAACTAAGTTATTATGCTGTGTTTCAACATTATTTGTCAACTTAGTAAAGAGATAAAGATATGCTGACTTAGGAGCAGAAAACGCTCCACTGCTCCGAAGGACAGCATTATTCACAACCGTGAATGACTTGATATATTACCGTTATTGTTCTTTGTGCCTCCGTATTAGTCACCTCACAGTCATTTTGGGCATTTTGTATCCGCTTTGCTAATGCTGCTCATCTCTTTTTCAGCACTGACTCAGTGACTCCATTTGCAAAGCAGTAAATCACAATCACAATGCTACCATTGCTTTCTGTGATATCACTGTTGTTGGCACCGATTGGACAGCAGTGGAAAAGTTTGTTGTATAGATGTGTAAAAACAGGCATTGCTTTTCATACATTAACAGATTAATTTGCCTAATCTTCACCAGTCTTTAGACCATGGTAGTAATGCAGATAACAAGGGGCTGGAGGAACCTTTTTAGATCCTTGAAACAGATTGTTGGTACTAAAAGTTCCAGGTGGAAATGGAACTTTCACAGTGTGGAAACAGTGAAAACAAGGAAAAAAGTCGAAATGAAAAATTGTGAGTTATGAGCTGTACAGAATGGACAAACAGCAAAATTAGAGGCAGGCACCCCATCAGTTAGAGCTCATCTGGAGCTGAAGCACTGAGCCAATGACAGGTCAATTCATCTGCTGCCTTTCCACTTTCATTATTAGCAGCTCTGCTTCCTAAGAGTGCTGACCTTTTCGCACTTCCCTGCCAGAGCTGAAAAGCAGAGTAAGTGGAAAAGAGAGAGAAAGACTTTTGAGTCATGTGTGTTAAAGAGAAAATATGAAGAAAAACAGATTTGGTGTGTGTTTACAGACTCAGGTGGAAGAGTAAAACACTTAGTGCAGAGGTAAAGAGAGGAGAAGTGTGTGGCGTATGTGTGTGTCAGCCCGTGCAATGAATGCTAATGAGTGACTCATCATGAAAGCAAACGCACAACGGACCCAGAAATCCTATCGCTTCAGTGCTTACAGCTCAAAGTGCCTCACATGTGCACACACAAACATAGAAACACACACACGCAGGCTTTGTGTCACTCTAGTCTTCCTTTAACCCTCGTCTCGAGTCCCAGTGAACTTGATCAGGCTGACGGCCCCATCCTCTGATGCTGCAGTCTGCCTCTTGCGTCAGCTCGGCACTTCTAACAAGAGAAGGGCTTCAGGCAGTGAAGTGCATTCTGGGATGGACATCAAGGGTGTAACCTTGAGTGTTTGGGAAAGGAAAAGCTACACTTGATCATTCAAATAACTTTTGGGCCATGTCAAGGCAGACAGTCTCAAACTCGAGCAACAGATTTATCTGTATGCTGATAAGAGATAAGTGCAGATAGATCTGCTTACTGTAAGTTAAGTGTTTCTTACATGAAGGCACAGAGCAGCTGTTTACAGCTTCTGACAGTCTGACAATCCTGGTTTCCAGTGATGTGGACCGAGAGGAACATTTTACTCTTGATATCCAAATGTGAAACCATTTTTACTCGACAGTCTACGATTTGTAAGTGTCTGAAAAAAAAAACAAAATAAAATATCAATTTTCAAAAATGTGAGTAGTCACTAAGTGAGTTAAAAATGAGGAGTGAGCGAGGAATGACCTGATAATTAATTAATTAGTGAATTGTTAATGGGTATAACGCTATATAAATCAAATGCATTCATTACTAAGATTAACCCTAGTAAGCTGATGTTGTCCTTTCTTCAAGCAGAGGTCCTCTGTGGATTAATGTCATTTTTCAGAAGACGCTCATTGAAATCACACAGTGAGCAGCTTAAGGTCCTCTAACCTGCTGTAAATACCAAGCCGGCATTTAAGCTTGCAGATCATGTGCTGTGTTCAGCCGGCACAGCCAGCTTATGTAAACAGGCATCTGGTTAGCTCCGTGTTCACTGTGTCACCTCGAGGGGAAAGCATTGCGTTCTGTATTCTTCATATCTTCCTTCCAATTTACTGCGCTTGATAACTATGTTTGGGCAGTCACCAACATGAAACTATGGCCTCATAAAATACTACCTGCTCAGCATCCTTTCAGACAGAGTTACATGTGTTCCACAGTGGGAGAAAAAACAAGAATTTCCATTTTGTTGATAATTAATATTGGCCCGTTTGCAGCAAACTTGAAAGAGGGATCCACTGATGAACGGAAGGCGATGTGTTGTGTTTCACAGTCTCCCCTGAGCACCGAGCCCATCATGAAGAACATGCCAGAACAACAAAGTTTGTATATGCACACACGCACAGTCAAGGTATAAAAGAAAAGTGAAGAGAATCGAAGGGGGAACTGAATGCCCTCATCCTATCATTACTATGGTAAAACATGTAAATAACCTTAGCTTCTCCCTGCCTTTGATGTCCTCTGTAGTGAGTAAACACTCAGCTTAGCGAGACGTCGATAGTGTTTCTCACCTGTTTAAGGGCTCATAAGTAGCTGGAAGCCCCCGGTGCCATACAGCCATTTTTCTTCATTTGAAACATCGATCCACAGTCATTTCGATCCACAGCTAACATCTTTCTCCTTGCCCCCCACCCCCTTCCTGTGAAAGTCCAGTCACCGCTCCTCATCTTGTCAGCTCATCACTTGAGTCAGAGGATGTGTCCAAAACCAATGATGAAAGTGAAGAAGAACAAAGACCTTTGATTGAGAGGCAAAGTAAAGTGCTATGAGAAAGAGACAGAGACAGAGGAAAATAGGAGTGTGTCCTAATTAAGCTCTCATCCATGTTCATTCATCTGGGCCTCCTTAGAGGGACCCAGACACACAATACCCCCCTCAGTCCTGAGAGAAAGCTGGCAGCTGCTACCACAAGAAATCCATTAATTGATTTAGGAGCCACAGCTTTGTTGTGACAGTGCCTCACAGTTTGAGGACAGGTGTGTTGAGGAGTTACTGTTGGCGTCCTTCTAATGAAGCACCAATTAAATCCAAACGAAGATCAACACAAGCTGGAAATTAAACCTGTTCTAGCAGGTAGGGGTTGTCTGTATTTGTTGGATTCAAATTGGCCCGAAGATTCAACCGGATAAAATAACAACTCAGGTTTAGAGACAAGGGTACTCAATGTATACATGCAGATTAATAGGCTTTACTGATTACACAGATTTGTTTGACACGATCCGCGTGTTCTTCCTTTTTTCAGTCTTGGTGGTCAGCGTTTGCTGCAGACTCTCTATCCTTGGATTACCCACAGGGCTGACTGTGCAATGTGTCATCACATACAGTTTCTATTCAGTGAGAGTCACAATGAATCCATTACACTGATTGAAAATAAACTGTCAAAAATCATGAAATTATCCTGGGTTACCCCATCACAAAAACACTGAGCCTTCAGTCTTATGAAATCTCATGATAGAAGTTGACTAAAAATGTGTGTTACACTGTCTAGTTTAATGTTTTGCTGTAATTTTATTTTGTTGTGTGAGAATACAGAACTGGTGCCCATACTGTGAATTTAATGACTTTTCTTCACCTTATAGGGAAACAGGTTAGCTTTTATGACTCGAAGCTCCATTTTAAGTTGAATGCTTAAAAATACTGTATGGAGTTTTTAACTGGTTATAAAGAGTTAATACTGGTGACTCTATATGACCTGAATGAATGAACATAAAAAAAACTAGAAACACAACAAGAAGACTATTTTTGTTCATTTCTAATAGTAATCCTTACTTACTTATTACTTTTCTGTAACATTAGATTAAACAGCTGACTCCAACTCCAACTCTTAAATGACCAGGTGAGAGTATTTTTTATCTCAACACTCTTTTTAAAATTTTATCAGTCAGGCTTTAGACCTGAGCACAGCACTTTGACAACAGCATTAAAAGTCTGACCTTTATGTTCTGGTATGGTCTACATTTTATTTATTCAATATATATACAACAGTGCAGGCTGTTTTTTTTTTTTGGGATTATAAAAATCTATATACAGGAGGAAGGAGAGGAGAGGAAAAAATAAACAAAAACTTCTCAGAGGGAGGAGGAAACTGGGCACTCAACTCAGTATAAAGCTAAGATAGGCACATGGCTGTTGGGCAGTGAATGAATGTTGCAAGACTGCAGCTTAACAGATCTGCACTGAACAATGAACTCAGCTGAGGAGCTGCTATCCCTGACTTTAATACAAAATATATCCTGAACTTTACAACACATTACAATTAACTATGATATATTTAGTCAGCCCCTCCTTGAACCACCACCTTACTGTGGTGGAGGGGTTTGTGTGCCCGAATGATCCTAGGAGCTATGTTGTCGGGGGCATTACGCCCCTGGTAGGGTCTCCCATGGCAAACAGGTCCTAGGTGACGGGCCAGACTAAGAGCGGATTCACAAGCCCACCATGAATAGTAAAACAACAAGGACCGTTACGTCGCCCGGATTGGCGTTACCGGGGCCCCACCCTGGAGCCAGGCCTGGGGTTGGGGCTCGCAGGCGAGCGCCTGGTGGCCGGGTCTTTGCCCACGGGACCCGGCCGGGCTCAGCCCGAAATGGCGATGTGGCCCCGCCTTCCAATCCAGTAGGCTCACCACCCGCAGGAAGGTCCATGAGGGGCCGGTGCAATGTGGTTTGGTAGTAGCAGTCGTGGCAGGGGGCCTCGACGACCCAATCCCTTGGACCAAAACTCTGGCAATAGGGACATGGAATGTCACCTCGCTGGGGGGGAAGGAGCCTGAGCTCGTGCAGGAGGTTGAGAGGTACTGGCTAGAGATAGTCGGGCTCACCTCCACGCATGGCTTGGGCTCTGGAACCCAGCTCCTTGAGAGGGGCTGGACCCTCCACTACTCTGGAGTTGCCCAGGGTGAGCGGCGGCGAGCTGGTGTGGGCTTGCTTATAGCTCCCCAGCTCAGCCGCCATGTGTTGGAGTTCACCCCTAGTGAACGAGAGGGTCGCTTCCCTGCGCCTTCGGGTTGGGGATAGGTCTCTTACTGTTGTTTGTGCCTACGGGCCGAACGGCAGTACAGAGTACCCAGGCCTTCTTCCCTGGGAGGGGTACTTGATAGTGCTCCCGACTGGGGACTCCATTGTTCTACTGGGGGACTTCAACGCTCACGTGGGCAGCAACAGTGATGCCTGGAGGGGCGTGATCTGGGAGGAACGGCCTCCCCGATCTGAACCCAAGCGGTGTTCTGTTATTGGACTTCTGTACTGTGCTAGTCACAGTTTGTCCATAACGAACACCATGTTCAAGCATAAGGGTGTCCATCAGTGCACGTGGCACCAGGACACCCTAGGCCTAGGGAGGTCGATGATCGACTTTGTTGTCGTTTCATCTGATCTCCGGCCATATGTCTTGGACACTCGGGTGAAGAGAGGGGCTGAGCTGTCAACCGATCACCACCTGGTGGTGAGTTGGATCCGCTGGCAGAGGAGGAAGTTGGACAGACCTGGCAGACCCAAATGTATTGTGAGGGTTCTGTTGGGAATGTCTGGCCGAGCCCTCTGTCAGGGAGGTCTTCAACTCCCACCTCCGGAAGAGCTTCTCACAGATTCCGAGGGAAGGCTGGGAGACATTGAGTCCGAGTGGACCATGTTCTCTGCCTCCATTGTCGACGCGGCAGTTCGAAGTTGTGGACGCAAGGTCTCTGGTGCCTGTCGTGGTGGCAACCCCCAAACCCGGTGGTGGACACACCGGAAGTAAGGGATGCCGTCAGGCTGAAGAAGGAGTCTTATCAGACCATGTTGGCCTGTGGGACTCCTGACGCAGTTGACAGGTACCAGTGGCAGGCCAGTTGAAGCAAGCCGCAGCCCAGGAACGGTCCTGGAGGCAAAAACTCGGGTCTGGGAGGAGTTCGGTGAGGCCATGGAGGAGGACTATCAGTCGGCCCTCGAAGAGATTCTGGCAAACCGTCCGGCGCCTCAGAAGGGGGAAGCAGTACTCTGCCAACACTGTTTACAGTGCGGGTGGGGAGCTGTTGACCTCAACTGGGGACATTGTCGGACGGTGGAAGAAATACTTCGAGGATCTCCTCAATCCCACCGACTTGCCTTCCAATGAGAGGAAGCGGAGGCTGGGGACTCTGAGGTGGACTCTCGTCCATCACCCAAGCCGAAGTCACTGAGGTAGTTCGCAAGCTCCTCGGTGGCAAGGCGCCGGGGGTGGATGAGATCCGCCCTGAGTACCTCAAGTCTCTGGATGTTGTGGGGCTGTCTTGGCTGACACGCCTCTGCAACATTGCATGGAGGTTGGGGACAGTGCCTCTGGAGTGGCAAACCGGGGTGGTGGTCCAACTACAGGGGGATCACACTTCTCAGCCTTCCCCGGGAAGGTCTACGCCAGGGTACTGGAGAGGAGAATTTGGCCGATAGTCGACCCTCGGATTCAGGAGGAACAATGCGGTTTTCGTCCCTGGGCCGTGGAACACTGGACCAGCTCTATACCCTCCGCAGGGTGCTTGAGGGTTTATTTATGGGAGTTTGCCCAACCAGTCCACATGTGCTTTGTGGATCTGGAGAAGGCATCGACCGTGTCCCTCGTGGTATTCTGTGGGGAGTGCTCCATGCGAGTATGGGGTCCGGGGGCCTTTGCTAAGGGCTGTTCGGTCTCTGTACGACCGGAGCAGGAGCTTGGTTCGCATTGCCACTGGGCACTCTGTAAGTCAGACCTGTTTCCAGTGCATTTTGGACTCCGGCAGGGCTGCCCTTTCTTTTGTCACCTGTCTGTTCATAATCTTTATGGACAGGATTTCTATTTCTAGGCGTATAGCCAGGGGCCGGAGGGAGTCCAGTTTGAGGTTTGGGAACCACACGATTTCATCTCTGCTTTTTGCGGATGATGTTGTCCTGTTGGCTTCATCAAGCCAGGACCTTCAGCATGTAACTGGAGCGGTTTGCAGCCAAGTGTGAAGCAGCTGGGATGAGAATCAGCACCTCCAAATCTGAGGCCATGGTTCTCGACCGGAAAAGGGTGGCGTGTGCCCTCTCCGGGTGGGTGGAGAGGTCCTGCCTCAAGTGGAGGAGTTCAAGTATCTCGGGGTCTTGTTCACGAGTGAGGGAAAGATGGAGCGTGAGATTGACAGGCGGATTGGTGCAGCGTCCGCAGTTATGCGGTCGGTGTACCGGGAACCGTCGTCAGGTGAAGAAGGAGCTGAGCCGAAAGGCGTAAGCTCTCAATTTACCGGTCAATCCACGCCCTACCTCACCTATGGTCATGAACTTTGGGTAATGACCGAAAGGACAAGATCGCGGATACAAGCGGCCGAAATGAGTTTCCTCCGCAGGGTGGCTGGGCATTCCCTTAGAGATAGGGTGAGAAGCTCGGTCACTCGGGAGGAAGCTCGGAGTAGAGCCGCTGCTCCTTTGCATCGAGAGGAGTCAGCTGAGGTGGCTTGGGCATTTATTCCGGATGCCCCCTGGACGCCTCCCTAGGGAGGTGTTCCAGGCATGTCCCACCGGGAGGAGGCCCCAGGGAAGACCCAGGACACGGTGGCCTGGGAACGCCTCGGGGTCCCCCCCCCGGAAGAGCTGGAGGAAGGGTCTGGGGTGAGGGAAGTCTGGGCATCTCTGCTCAGATTGCTGCCTCTGCGCGACCCGGTCCCGGATCAAGCGGATGAAGATGGATGGATGGATATTTAGTCAGGATTTGCCTTTATCATATGCTTTTGGAGCACCTGGTAGCTTAGAGCAAAAGCTAACAGAGTTCATGGAAAGAGCCAGAAATACAAACAAGGTAAAACAGAAAGAAAACACATAAAATAAAGTTTGTTATTTCAAATTGATACTGGTTTATTCAAGCACTCATTGTATGCTGGATAGTATGCACAGTTTAAGCCTATAGCATTGAGCTGAATCCAAATGAGCACCCTCTTAAGTGTATGACCGCTAACTGCAAGCTTTGGGCTGCAGTACCTAGCACGAGCTCTGAGCCCACTTGATCAAAGAATAGGACCAGATTTGCTTTGCAGGTCTTGCACATGTACACAGGTTTGCAAATGGACTTATGCAGGACTCCAGAGGAAAAAAAGACATCCTCACATGTTTAAACTTGTCTCTTAAATTTTTCACTGACATGTTTCATGTGTATCAGATTGTCAGGACATAGTTTTGCACATTGCTAAAGGCAGCATACACTGAAAGCACACAGCAGCACTCTGCATGTCCATCCCCCCATGGCAAATATTTGGCTAGCTAAATACACCAGCATATTTAAGTTTTTTGTCTGTATAGTTACATGAGCACACAGAGACTTCACTTTATGAGTTTATGAAACTTTATGAGTTGCTGTCAATGCCTGAAGGGTATCTGGTTGGGTAAAAAGCTGGCTGGCTACTGAATTGTGTTGTATGAATGGAAAATGTAATTATTTCTGTGTGACTTGCATTGTCTGAGAAAGGGTGAGATCTAAGCGCGCTCAGCTTGCATCCAAATTCTTAATTGATCTGTGGCTCAGGTGGTAGAGCAGATTGTCCACTAATTGGAAGGCTGGTTGTTCAATCCCCAGCTTCTCCAAGTCCCTACGCTACAAAAGTCAAAATGGCCTCGGGCAAGATACTGAACCCCAAATTTCTGTAGAAGGCATACCCCATTAGTGTATGTTAAGCAGGACTGCACATTACTCTGCATTCAGTAGGAGAATGGTATGTAGTGTAACATACTCTTTGAGCATTGCAGTAGGAGAATGGTATGTAGTGTAACATGCTTTGAGTGGTCAGAAGACTATTCAAGTTCAAGAAAGAGTGCAAGTCCATTTACCATCTGACTGATTGACAGACTTTTCTAATGTTATGTTATAGTTCAGATTCAGGTTGAGTGGGTATCCTAATGTTATGTTATAGTTCTATTCAGGTTGAGTGGGTTACTCCCAGAATGCACTGGTTACTCACAAGTACACATGAGAGTATATACAGAAAAGCAGACAAAGAAAGAGATGGATGGTAAGAAGGAGTCAGAAGGAGTCAGCCATTAAATGTCAACTTTGTACAAAAAGAGAGTAACAACAGATGCTACAACAATGAATCGTGGGAGCCATGGTGAGCAAAGACTGGTCTCAGAGTGTATTTAGTTTAATTTAATGCAGACAGTTATTCCCAACAGGCATATATAACTAAGTGTCCTCAGCATAGAAGTGGTAAAACACAGCATGAATTTGAATAACCTGACCAAGAGGCAGCATGTAAATAGAAAACAGGTGGGGGCCAAGAATGGGGCCCTGAGGGACACCACAACTCGGCTGAACAGTCAAGGAGGTTGAGTTACCCGGAGCAGAAGAAAAAGTTTTGTTGGAAAAGTATGAGCACAGTAAAGCTAAGAAACGACTAAGCCCTTGATGCCTCCCCAAGTCTCCAGGCAATGTAAAAGGATACTATGATCAACTGTGTCAAAGGCGACACTTAAACCTAAAAGAATAACTTAATTGAGCAGAGTCACCTCTGTCTGCAGCCAGCAGTAGATTATTAATAACCTTAAAAAGAGCTGTCTCTGTACAATAAATTTCTTTAAAGCCAGACTAAAACCTGTTAAAAAAACACTATTACTGTTCATAAAAGATATCATTTGAGATGAAAGTACTTTCTCAGTAACCTTAGATTAAAAAGAGATATAATTTGGGGATTGATCTGTAATTACTCTCAGACAGGGGGTCCAGCGTAGGTTTGTTAAGCAATGGGAGAACAATGGCATGCTTAAAGGTGTCTGGGAAATAACCAGATCCCAGAAAAACAAAAAAAAAAGCAAAATAACAGGCTTGACAATAAAAAATACCTCCTCCAGCAGCTTGGAGGGGAAGATATCTAAAGTGCAGACAGGGGACAGGGGGGAGTTCATATGGGAGGCTTTACTCTCTAACCCTGACATTGTAATGGGATGAAACTGGGTAAAAGAGGCTGAATTAACATGGGAAATGGAATGAATGCAAGGTCAGGCTGTATTTGGGAACTAATATCCTTTGTGTTTTTCACAAAATGAGCAAGACATTTTTTGAACAGCTCAACATCAGATTCAGGAACAGAGATAGAAGGACCACTGATGACAGAAACAATTAATTAATTAATTAAAGAATTTAAGGGTTGTTGTTATTTCTTGATGTCTGTTCTGAGGAATTAGCATCCTTAACTAATTTTTGATAATTAACATTTTGTTTTGAAGGGTGCAATACTATTTGTGTTGACCTTACTTTGTCGTTCAGATTTTCTACAGTCTCTTAAAGTCTTTTAACACTGCAATTTGGTCCAGGATGGATAGACACTGGTCATTAAATTAATTTAGCAGTGTAGTTGGATTTAGAGGAGATATACATCTGATGGTATTGTAGGATGATGAATTAAAATCATCACAGAATTGTAGAAATGTTGAGACTATGATGTATTATCAGTTAGAGGACATAGAGGCATGCAATTCAACCAACAATAAAACTAACTGACTCTGATGATTCTGTGTGTGAGATTTGAAAAATTATGACTTTGGCGGTAGTATCAAAAGTTCATCTACCCCCCTTTGTCTCCTGTCTACCTCTGTCCTGGTGCCCTGGATGGTAGCTATCGGAATCACTTGAGACACGGTATAATCACATAAAACATGTACACAAAATGGCTTTAAAATGATAATAACAGCTGGGATAATACTGAAAGCACGACATTCCTTGGCTTCTGGAGGAAGCCACTGCTTTCAAATGTATCACACTCCACAAACTTTTAATCCTCCTGTACTCCCAGATTTGCTTCACGTTAGGCTAAGTTTTGGGTCATGGTCAAATAATGGAAACTCTGACTGAAAATGAAAACTTCTCTCACAGTAGAGAACTCTTTACACGAGATAGGTCCAATCTCCACACCCTCACTTCCCACTTAGGGATTTCAATGTCAAACTGCTCTCTCTGTCTAGTCCTGTCTCCTCTGTGTAATCCGTTTGTAGAGGCAAAATGTATTTCTTTCATATTCATACACAGAGAGTATTTGCATGAAGACATCTTTCTCAGTTACTTAGTGAGACTGTGCTGTGTATTAATTGTACTCTTTACCTGGCTTTTTTTTTTTTTAGGCCGTGTCCTTCTTTATGATGGTACCTTGGAGCCAGCAGACCCCTGCCACTCCAGCCCCCCTGCCTCCTCCCTTTAGCCCGTCTTTCTTTTCGTTTCACCCCTAAACAGCCAGTCAGAGGCACTTTGAAGTGAAGGCAAAGGCAAATATGAAAAGAGTGAGTGTCCTCCGTGAAGAGGTGCCTTTTCATTGTGGCTATTCCCCAGTCTCGCCTTGCCTCGGGCCTGCATGGCACTCTACCTATAGTCACTCGCTGGCGGCCTGGCACGTCCCGCGCTTTATCCACGAGACATAGATATTCTAATTCTTTGAAGAGGCAGCATGTGAAGAGGACAAAACACAAGCACCTGTCTTCCCAGCTTGCTGCCGTGACATAAATACTAATGTGGCGAAATTTAAAGGCTCACCATTCAAAACACACCTTGAGTCAGTGTGAAGTCAGCCGGCTCTGGGGTAGCTAATATGATTATAGTTAATGTGATTATACTTGGGCTAAGGGCAGGAGGACACACAGCAGAGGTCTGACTGTGCAGGTCAGGTGTGTGAACTCACTGGACAGAAATGTACACCTTTGCTAATTACAACTGTACTTCCTCTGATTCCTTTTAGTTATGTCAAAGTTCAGAGACCACTATCTTATGCGCCTATATAATTTCCCCCTAATTCAGCTTTTTGAACATTAATATCTTATCAAGGCAGTGCTCATTCCTACAGTCTCCATTTAACATATTTAGTTTTACTTTATGGGACTCAGTTATGGACTAACTACTGAAACTGTGACTGACAGCTACAATTTTCTGCACATATGCATAATTTGTGAGTCATTTAGTACATTTACTCAAGTACTGGGCTTAAGTACAGTCTTTGAGGCAGTCCTCCTTTACTTGAGGATTTTATTTTAAGCTTTACTAAACCAGATTTTATTAGATTAGGACTGTACATAGTTTTATTATTGATCTCACTTCACTGTTACAGCAGCTCAAAAATAACAATTAAAGATAGAGCTAGAAGATTAAATAATAGAGACAATATAAACACAAAAACAATATGTACGATAAATAGTAATAATAATAAGACTGAAACGATCCTGCCAATATCATGTATTGTTGCAAATTAAGCTATTCAACAATATATAAAGTAGTTAAACGTAGCTCCACCTAGAGTAAAATGCTGAGTACACATTGATCCATCAGCAACAAATTGTATACTTTGTGTTTATGTAGTAAACAGAGCTGAGTATCGTTACATTATGGTCACTCTTTCTTAAAGTAGCTTTAATCAGTATTTCTATATTAACAGTTATAGGCTCTGTCTGCCTTTTGTCCCCCACACTTTCCTGGAATCTGATGAAATGTAAACAGCACGAACTGGCCACATAATGGACTCAGCAGAAAGAGACAATGAGGAAGTAGAGGAGGCACTCCAGGTCATTTTGTGCTTCTTGAGACTGCAAAGACTATGACATTCAGTGCGAGGAGGCATATCTTTCCCTGGCACTGAATGAATTTCCTCTCCATCCTGAGCTAGCGATGTGATTACCTGGACTGCAAGCTTCCAGCCAGCTTCCCAGTCAACAATCATGTCAGCCTGCCTGTTCTGATCCAGTATTCCCCGAACTCTTTGGACCTCCTGTGGACACTTTTAAGAGTCACCCTGACATCCAGCAGACTCCTTGGGAAGGTACTCTCCTGGCCATTTTCACTGGTCCTGTGGAGGCCATAGAAGGAGACATGGTCATCAAGACTCCCAGAGTGATCATCAGTCCCTGCTGCCCAAAGCTACAGGTACCCAACAAGCAGTTACTACTACTACATACTCCTGTCACAGACCTCCAGTCCTGCTGTCCAGTTTTTGGTCCAGCCTGCCGAAGGTTTCCCTGTTCGCCACCGACTTCCTGAGAGCTTCTGCCCTCCATACTCCCTACCATATCTCCTACACAGAGAGATATAGTTGGGAGTTGTTCTTTTAAACTCTATTTAAGAATTGATACTCATATTACATGGTACAGTCTCATTTGGTAAAGAGCAGAAAGGTGTACTGCGGAGCAGGTTCGACAAACCACTCTTTGCATTAACTGGCTTGACAAAACCTAAAACCTCAGTCAGAAATGATGGATCACTGCAGTGGTTAGCTTTCTTTTTTAAGCAGGTTTTCTTCATCAGGCTCTGTGTGCCTTCCCATACAACCAGGCATTTGGCGTGACTTTTTGACTTTTTCTGCACAAAATGGATTAATCACAGGCCGCCTACTTTAGTGGAGAAGAACGGGTTGTTATAATGGAGAGCTGTGAAGAATAAAAAAATGGCAAAAAGCAACACTGTTGCTGCAAATAAGGCAAGAGAGGAATGGTCGTAAAAAGTGAATATATTTTACCACTCAGGCACTCTCATTTCTAATGTGACAACTGCACACTGCAGAGCTATTAAACTTTATACTTAATAATCCTCAAGAACTGAATTTAGGTCTGATACTATTCCATAATAAAGGAGAGGTGGAAATCACTTTAGTTTTTGGCCAAATCACAGTGAAATGAACTTTGACTGATTGCACGTCATCTGTGATAAATACCAAGACTAATCAATTTTCTAATCTGTGCTCTATTAGTTGCAGTAACAGCAGTGAAAAACAGACTTGGCAGCAAATCAGGACCGAGCATAAAACATGATGTAAGGCGGTGTGCTGTTGCTGTGCCTTCATCTTTCTTTTAGTGGAAGGATGACACGCTGGAGTTGGTAGGTGAAAGTATGCCACTATTTTTTATGATTTTAATCTGAAACTCTGAACATAACCTGCTCCAGATCAGTCAGGTTAGGTGTGCAGCATAAGTTACCATAGTGATACATTGATACATTACACAGGCACTCTGTAACTTTTCCCATCTCATCAGAGTGAAAAGCTAACCTTTAAAACATACCTGATGGTTACCCAGTTTTGCCCATTTGTCAGTATTGGACGGAGTAATTTCATCAAAGACCCAACTGAAGTTAATTTAAAACAGCAGTGCTGATTATGAAACGAAGGGAAACTGGGAAAACACGCTTTTTGTCTAGGGAGAGCCAGAAACTTCTGAACCAGCTCCTACATCAAAAGAACAAGAAATACAGACAGTACAGAGAAGTCATGAGCTTGTTTCAAAGTAGCATGCAAATCAAAAACAGGCCTTTAAAGATCTCAAACTCAAGTGAAAGCTCCAAGAATATATTGAACATTTCAAGACCCATAGAAGCAGCTTAATTGGTAATTATCGATTATATCTGAGAATTAATGTGAGAAATGAAATGATTTTAGGCATGAACCCTTTGGTGTGTTTTGCTTGACCTTGCAGACACACAGAAAACACACTCACAGCAGGACACCTTACTCCAGAACATAAAGACGAAATAAAAGATTTTATTTTCACACAAGTGACTTGGCATATTTAGTCAGTACCCCCAACAAATAAATGGCACAGTTAAATTGAAACAACACTGATATATTAGTTCAACCACATTTAATGGTTCAATTAAATGGTGTTCTGATAATGAAAGACAAAGAAGAGTGGAAAAAAAAAAACCTTCAGGTAAGTGCGTTTAATACAGAGATGAAACAAAAGGAGACAACTGAAGCTTAATGAAAACAGCATTAGACAGACATAAAAGTGGGAAAAAACATAAATAGCAAGCAAAGTATAAAAATGTATTCATCAAGAATAAATATGTACACTGATGCAGCATCCCTTCTTACACACACATATACAGACACACTGTAAAAGGAAAACGGACGGGTGTACAGGGTAGAAAAGCACAAGTGCTTATTTACTTCTCAACCAAATCTCTTAAATGTTAAAAAGAAAGCTTTATAAAAGCTGGAAGCTATCATAAGTTTACATCCTAAAGGGGTTAATTACAATAAGTAATATCTTTATATGAAATGAGGTCTACCCAACTACAGTAAAACATGTCAGTTAATATAAAGGGTTTCTTACCAAGTAGGTTAAGTAAAACAGCCACGACACACTGAGGGTAATAGAGGTCAACCTTTTAAGTCTAATTAGGACAAAAAACCCACAAAGCAACCTGCATGTATTAATTAGAAATACCTCACCATCTAAAATGACATGTTATTTTACTTTCCCATAGCACAATGAAATACACCTAGCATCCAGGGACATTTGGGAACAGCATGAAGTCCCCATTTAAAACAAAGGACAGACATGATGTTTACTTGGTCCACAGGTAGTGTTAAAACTTCACTGAACGATGCAAACATTGGTTATCAACCAGAAAGCTGAACAGGAAACCTATAAGAACAAAATGTAACAACTGTCTGCTTAAGTACAATAACAAAAAAAGAATTATATTAGGATTATCCATTAACAATTGCATACAAAAAGCAGAGTATCCTTCATTTTTTAAGGGTAGAGCAAATGTTCCCAGAACCAGTGGTAATCACACACACACACACAGAGCCCTCAGCATGGTCCAGTACCGTTCCAGTTAGCTCTGAGGGATACAGTCTTCATTCAAGCATTGTGCATGTTTGGAAAGACGCACCAAATCGCCTCGTCAGATCAAGAATGGTATATTTTTCTTGCAACTTAGCTGAATACATGATAGGCATCGGGTTGGTGAACATTTGGTTTATTGTTTTAACCCTGCTTGGCCCATGTTTCAGACAGGAAACATTAGCTGGACAATTCTGATACTGCCACACATCAGAGTGAAGTATGTCCCTAGCTTTAGTGCATTTTTCAAAATGTGGCTTAATGGCATTTCTTCTGGATTTAGAAATGCGTGCAGAGCTCCAGTATGGACAAATACTAGTTTGACATACTTTACAGGTAGCTGAGTTTCACACAAATACACCTGTCCTGTCAGATCTTGCTGCTGGCAGAAGCAGGCAAAGGAGGTGAAAAGATGGGTCTACTCCTACTGGTCCTCCCAAGCAGCAGCGTCTCAGAGGAGATGGGTGGTTGAACGACTGAATGTGTGGTACTTCCTCTCAAACATGGAAGGCAGATTGACCATGGAGGGTGAGTGGCGTGCCTGTAAAAAGAAAAGAGAGGAACCAATAAGAAAAAGCAAAAGCTTTGTGAGGGGGGGGGGAGGGGGGGGGGGGGGTTGAGAAAAACTTGACATTAAATCTAAACCCAACTTTGTTATTAAATGATCATTTTGATTTATTAAAATTTGGATCTTATTCATGGTTTTGGTCGTTCTCCAGATCAGTAATAATAACAATGTTACAATATTACTGTAAAGCAATTGCTGACTATGACAGGACCATAATAAAGCCCAGTGTGACAAGAAACATGAGTCATCAGTCAAAACAAGGCAACAGAAAGTAAAGCAAAAAAAGCAAAACAGCAAAATTACCTAAAACTGTCAATGGTAAACATCCATCAAAGTTAACAGAGCCACTTCCTGCTGTGACTGTGACCTAATGTATTTACCAGCCTCCGTTGTGTGTATATGAGGTCTGTCACTTTTTCAAAATGTCCCAATCCTGAGATGACAAGGCATGATAAGGCAATGGCAACACACAGGATTAGAGAGTACGGCCCATCTAAACTTTGAATTAAGATCACGAGTCACTGATGATTTAATTTTGTCCCATGTTTGAATGGTAGTTTAAATTGTAAAAGTGATGGTGCTAGAGTGTACAGTCCAATCCTGTGCTGAGATTTGGGCTTTGGTTGAGAAAATCCAGTCAGACCTCATGTTTGCTGTCCCACCAGACTTCATTGTAGCAATGTTACTGTGTTTCCTGATCTCAGCAATTACTTTGGTGAGTATGAGGTTACAGTAACTGAAAGCACTTTTTTAAAGGAGTTAGTTGGAATAAATTGAAATATTCTTTAAATTACCTTGAATGATAGCCAAGTAGTTAGCAGTAGTGCAATTGTACACAGTTTAGTGAGTGTTCCCTCAACCATTCAACTCAGTTCAATAGCAGCATCTGCAGTCCCTTTCCCTGGATTTTAAAATGTCAGTGCAATGAGATAGATTGTCTAGCTTGCTGTCAGTAGTGTGTACGTGTGTGTTTGTATGAAGGACAAGGTCTGCTCATGTGCTCAAGCCTCATTTTAATTACTGAGTTCACAAAGACTAACACTGTTACTAGAGCCCCTCTGCCTTCAAGCCAAACCTCGACCCTGCAATAAGAAACCAACCTTTGCTTTCAACCTGGCTTTTTTTTTTTTTTTTTTAAATACACACACACACACACACACACACACACACACACTCTCTCTTAAGCACTGTATTTTAGTTTATATTATATTAGCTGATGAATGGTAACTATTAAATGACAGTTTTGAGTAGATGTCGGTAAATGGTGCTTGATGGCTTTGGAGACGCATAAGGGCTATATGACTGAACAATTTAACAGGCTGCTTTCACTGGTGAGAAAGGCCGGGTCAAGGACAGCGCTAGTCATAATGCAAACATATCTGACCGCCATTACACACCATAACTAAGCCTGCATGCTAATGAACACTCTGTTTGAGATTCAGTCAGTGCACTTAAACACAAATCAACAGTTTGTCCCTGCTCTCAGTGATATACTGCCACTGTCATGCAGAGGTATTCTCACACTCAACTTTAAAGTTTACCCAGATGTGGTTTTTATTGGAGTGAATTAAGAGGGGCTGATCACAACACTGTCACAGCAGCCTTTTACCAGCTCCATGGGCTGTACGTCAAACCTGAGGAGGCATCAACGGTTTCAGAAGTCTACGACAGACTTCAGAAGGGAGGCGGTGTGAAAATGCCATGTGAGAAGGAAGATATAGTAGTCTCTTATTTTACTGAGCCACTTTGCCCCAGAATCAGTAATGGCCCCATGCAGCATGATCACCACAGTATCAGCACAGGGGCACTTAGGTTCATTTGCTTTTTATTTCCAACACCCAGGAGTTGTTGTGTGCACCAGCAACCACCAGGTGGCATCTGATACTTGTGATGGTTTTTTATTTATTTACTTGTTCATTTGTAGAGTAACAAGGAAGGATCAGCAACTGACTACCTCATTAACAAAGATAAGATAAGACAGGGTCAACATTTTTAAATTGTTCATTAGCAGGTTGCTATGAAAAGGCTTATGTGCAGTTGATTATTAAATGGTTTAATGCTCTCTGAATAGACAACACTACCAATCTGTAGTGTCAAGCCCTATTTCTTAAGCACAAACACTTTTAAGACCAGTTTAAATGGCTGAGGGGAATGTGGGCAAAATGCTGTGGGGTTATCTTCTCCAATTAGCACATTCTCCTTTAGCTTCTTTCTAAAGACAAAGATTGAGAGCTACAAGCTAATTTAAAACGTAGTACATTTATTTAAATCATTAACCCTTTAAAATGTTCATGCTGCCTGTACTAAAAGTAATGTGGATAACACCTGACAGGAAAATGAATATTCTAAATGTGACAACATGCCTTTGAAGGAGCTTTTTTTTTTTACCCTGAGGCTTCCACCTGGACAAAAACTCTTATGTCCCAGCTCGATTATACCCATTTGTACACAGCCCACTATTGACAGCTGCCACCTTGTGAATATTCCCAGCCACTACCTCCACCACCAGTTAGTAACCGAGGTGACAGACAGAGTGATTCCAAATCAACCCTTAAAATCTCTGCCCTTTAAACTTATGCCCATCTCTACTGAGGAAAAGCATTTTACCCACACTACTTATATATTTCTAACCCCTTCTTATCTAATCACTGGAATTTAGAGTTCAGCCATAGAGCAAATTCCTTATTAACCTGATCTATCTTTGTCTTAGGGTCTCAGTTTCTAAGGAGTTGATCTGGGACTAGAAATGCACCAGTGGCGTTCAGATGTTAAAAGGCCAACACAGAGTACACACCAGGATTAATTTGAAAAATAAATTAAAGATGGAATTGGTGCACCCCAGTTGAAACGAGATGACAATAATGTTTGCTCACATCAGACTCCAGGACTGAGCTTAGCGATGGTTTAGAGCAGAGTCTCCCTGCGAGGACTGGTCAGGACAGACCTTCGTGGGTCCATGGGGACTAAGGGATTTGTGCATGACTCAGAAAAAGTCCTCCCTTTGACATTAACAGGCTGAGGTGCCGGGGACCTTGGCTGGAACCCTGCAGAGAGGAGGTGTCTGGACACGTGCTGGCTCACTTTAGGTTGGGAGGTTTTGGAGTTGAGCTGAGTGGAGTTTCGGACAGCTGGAACGGAAGTGGAGGTGCAGTGGGTTGAAGATGTGGACTGTTGGGAGGTGTAGAGGTTTGACTGAGGATGTGCTGTTTGGGTTGATAATGGAGCATGAAGGATAGACTTGCGTTCTTGGGTTTTAGGGCAGATGTTGGGGCAGAGCCTTTGGCTGAACTCGGGGACAGTGTTGGGGACGGAGCTATGGGCTGGGTTTTGGTCTGGGCTGCAGGGCGTACGCATACAGACAGGGAGCCTGGCTCTGACAGGAGGATGGTCCAGAGAGTTAGAGCGCTGCACCACAGCAGTGGTCTTGGCAGAATCACTCAAACTGAACGTGGAGGTAGAGCGAGACATCTAGAGCACATAACAAAGGGGAGACACATATGGAGCAACCATTTATATATCATGAAGAAAAACAAGACGGGACAGGGAGAGAAGAGACATGCTGAAACAAAATTCAAGGAGAGAAAATCTCTACAAGGTAACACAGAAGACAGAAACACTTGTCTTCATCTGGCAGAGCATAAACGGAAAGGGGGGGGAAAAAATAATATCACAAAGTGAGACAGAGAAGACTGAAGGTTTTAGGCAGATAGGCTAGAAACATCTGCATGGGGAAATTTGAAAGAAAGCTCTGATAATCAAATTCTGACCTCTAATTTTAATCAGTAAGTGACTGTCTGCTTGGCCAGGCTGAGTTTACGCTCCAGCAACACTATCAAAACAGGCATGATCTCATATCATCACTAGTCTATTAAAGACACTTCTACAGGGCTCTTGTTTCAAATGAGTCAAAAAGAGTTTTCAACCAACTCAAAAAGCCAACACTAGTTTAATTAGCTTTTAAGTTACACTAGTTTTAATTACCTTGCTAGCTACAGCTGATAAAATCTGCTTTTGACAAGTTTCATTTTAGCTGGCAACAGGTCCTTCTTCAAAAAAGAAGCCTGAATTTGTGTATCTGTCAAGTACGCCTTGTTTTGCAAATTAGGCAAGGACGGAAATGAAAAACAGGCTGAAATAAACAGTGCATCCCTTCCCCCACCAAAGTAAGATGTATGTTATATTCTGCTCTTCAGCAGCCAAACTGTATCAGCAGCTCCACTGAAGTTCATTTTCTTCAGGGGCAGTATCTATTGCTGTGATTCATCTGCTGTATTTGAATTAAAGAAAGTGCCAGAGCTAAAAAGATCAAACACATCTGCTTCCATTGTAGACTAGGAATTACCTGAAGCCTTTAACATACACATTAAAAAAGACCACTGTGACTATTATAAATGATTTTTTACATTTTTTTATGCTCAAATTGGCCAGGGACTTTGTTGCATCTCAATCTAGTCTCTGTCGTCTCAGACAAAGGGAAAGGGCATGCAGATTTAATTTCCCCACATATAAGCTTCTTTTTACAAAATAAGATGCAATAAGAAGGTGGGTAGGTGTACGCATGATTCTACAAAGCCATCTGTAATATACCACTCAAAGGTGCATTTATACAACGTAATTCAATCAATTAACTGCCCTCAATTTAATTATTAGTATTTACTGTTCAAGGTGTTATTTCATTCTGTATATATGTGTTTTTCAGTTTAAATTTGTTTTGATACATTAGTATCAAAGTTACAAGAGTTTTGTTTCACAGCCAGTACAACACAGAAACATATGGATATATATACAGCAATAAAATGATTTAGACAATACATAAAACCTTCTCCTCAACAGTTTCTTCAGGGCTGTTATGGCAGAATGGTCTCCTATTGAAGCACACTCTTCTCCATTTTAAAGTCCTCTATGTCCAACCAGAAGGAAGTAATGTGAAGTGTAAATTGAGGGGGTGATCAGTGTCATTTGCTATTGTGAGTGGTAGGTTGTGATGGCTCTGTCATTCAAGTCTGAGATGATTTTGGGGGCGGTCTTTGTGATGGCGGCAAGTTTGCTTTTGTTGGAGACAGTAAAGGCACAGAGAGCACAGTGCAACAGGATGGGCCGAATTACACTTTTGTAAAGCAACAGCAAGAAGGGAGGGTTAAAAGACGTACTCGTAGTTTAAAAGGTAACATAGCCAATGCTGCGATCATTTATGGATGGAACTGATGTTCTTATCAAATCTGTTCATTGTTTATGATGAGTCCAAGACATTCGAAGCTGCCCATCTCCTCAACAGTCTTGCTCTCTTGTAGCCTAAAACAGTGATTGATTTCTGACCAGTGATCATAATAACCTGCACAAAATCATTGATGATTATGGTTTAGCAGCACACTGGCACATTTGATGAATTCAGGGTAGTATAGGTGCTTCAATAGCCACAGCTGTGTGTAATGGTTGTGTGTAATGATGCTCTGTTTTTGCATGACAATTTCACTGTCACAACTCAGCCTGTGGAACTACTTCTTTGCCAATGTCTTCCTGGTCTTGAGGCTGGTGGAGCAGACTGAAGTATATTACTATTTATATGTAAACAGGAAGTAAAAGGGTTGGTTATATTCCAAAATGGACACGGAAAGTCTTCTGTTTGTACTAAACTGGATCTCGACATACACTGACGTGTTGGTGACACATTTGTCTGTACGGTCTACACACAGTCCCTCATATGCACCCTTATATATAAACTGGGAATGCCAACATCCATATATGGCTGACTGTCAGAGTGGAAATCAGTCTTGTGTGCCTCCTTTTAGATCTATTTAACAGAACATCCAGATGTGTAGGGTATATAAATAAAATAAAAAAGAATGCACATGCACATTTCTGTTGTGTGTCCACAGAGTTTGAGTCTTGAAGCACTTTTTAAACTTGACTGATTTACATTTGGACCCTGGTCTTTACTGACACTCCTTAATGACTGATAATAGGTTGGTTACTTTTCTGCAAAAGAGTTCCCTGGCCAGAATCCAACCTGGGGACAACCTTGTTTTTGTTATGTGGTTTTGAATGTTAACCACTGGATCACAAGAGGTACAGTCTCCTCCTAATCTTAACTAAGAGGGCAAAGAGACTATGAAATAATCTTCTGCTAAATAAGTTTGGACATTTTTCTTCAATTATTTTGCAGTACCAGATAGGCAGCATTTACTTCCTTGCATCATTAGACACAAGGTAATAGGGTAGCTGAGCATGTAAATGGGTAAATAATGTGGGAATTTTGACTTTCACCTCAACTCACTGCCCTCCTCTTCTAGTACTTCACAGCCACTTGTTTTATGAAAATACACTATTATGGAATTAACCATTACCACTTTAAGGAAAATAAGTAAGGAAATTGCTAGAATAAAAGAGTCCTATAAAAGAGAAGAAAAAAGTTCCAGTACATTTAAGAGGCCCTGCTTTTTAACCAAGTTGGATCAAAACAACTGACACAGACTGAAAGCTGTTCCATCACGGATTGATGGAGAGATCAATTGCCTGGTTCTCAGCAAAGGAGAAAGAGATGGATTGAATAGAAAGGAAAGGAGGAACAGATGGACAGATAGGAGGCCAAGAGTCACCCAGTATTAACTGAGATGTGAGATAAAGTAGTCACATATTGTAAACATTTCGGGACATTTAGGAAACTTGAATTTATCTTTAAAGGCAGCATTTGAGTTATCACAGTTAAACACAAAGAATTTAAATGTGACAGAGCATCATGTCCCTTTTTCCTGTTACTCACAGTGTGAGGCAGCAAAATAGTATTACATGCCATGACAAAATGCCTGCATTTGTGTATCCGTCGGGATCCTGACCAAGACAAACTAACAGATACATAAAAGGAATGAGACAGCGAGACAAGTGTGGCTATATCATCAGCACAGCTCATGTCGACCTCAGCAACAGATTGATGATTTCTTCAGACAGGCAAATAAACAGAGAGACTTACAGCCAGTGTGGAGCTGCTGCCGATGCGGTTTTCACAGCTCAGCCTCTGACTCTTCTCATCCGGGGTACTGTTGGCCATGAACGCCCTCTGGATCACACGCTTCGGGGTCTTAGTGAAAGAAAAAGCCCTAGCACGTCACTCAGCTACGCACACAGCACACACACACACACACACACACACACACACACACAGTAATTAATACATTTCTGATTATAAGGTGATCTTGGTCATCAGCATCATTTGGTATTTTTACACTTTTATCACTGACATGATTAGAAGAACCAATGCAACAAGCTTTCATTACAAAGTATAGTTTAGTGAATTATTCTATGATTTTTCACCTATTGTTTTAACAAATATTAACCAAGACCAGTAATGAAATAGATATTAAAAAATGTAGTAGCAAACACTTATGATTATAAATGATTATTTCATTTCAAATGTTGTTAGTAGGAATTTTTACGGTTAGAAAAATAAACTTGACAGCATTCTCTCTAATATTATGTGGTCTTGTCTGTCGATCTCTTCAAGTAGTAGTCACACAATAAATACATGCAGTCCCTTTTCTTGAACAGATAGTGTTTGGCCTATATGGCTGTTTTTAAAGCTTCCATTCTGTAAATCAGGAAAAGCAGATCAATTTGTGCCACCAAGAAATAGGGAGATGGTAAGAATGTAAGGCTGGTTTGTCCCATGGCCTTTTAACCTCTCAACCTTAAACCTCAATTGCTCGCTCAAATGTTTGCTTAAGCAGCTTTTAAGTCAGATAAAGCATTTTTTTTTCACACACTGTTGTCAATGTCACATATCTTTATCTGCTTGTTTCAAAGATTCTTTCAAGCAGTATCATGCCTCTGTTAAATATTCAAATCCTTCAGCTGCACTCTCCGGATAAGCTGGAAAGACCAGCTAAAATTTTTTTTAATTCCAGCCCATTGTTTTGACTGCACAATTGCATCAAAAGAAAAAATAAACACTCAATGGCTTGTGCATAACTTCACTCATGTTTCTGTGTAATTCAGCATGAAATAATTTGCATATTTATCTCATAATCTGGACTACGTTTTATACAGTCAATCTGAACTATGGCTGTATTGGCATTTTGCACTCAAACTCGTGCTAGCAAAGTGACCGAGGCAGCATTCTTCTTCCTGAGAAATGTTGCCAAAGTAAGGCTGTTGTTAACGAAGCATTAGCCCGAGAAATTGGTTCGCTACTAGCAGGTGGTACAATTGTAATGGTCTTTTCACTGGTCGACCAAAAATGTTGATAGAAAAACATCAGCTAGTTCACACTCCGCGCCAGACTCAAAACAAAGACTAGGGAAAAACAGCTCATTTACTGCATCCTATTTTTATTATTATTTTTGTACTTTTTAAAAAAAATGCGTTTTTAATGGTTGGTTTTTAATGCCATACTGTACAGCACTTTGAATTGCATTTCATGTATGAATGGTGCTATACAAATAAAGTTGTGATCTGGTACAAAACTACTTTAGCTGTCTTTCCTGCAGTCAGCACTGAATTTTAGAGAATCAGAGAGGTGAACAGAAACAAGTCGTGCTGCCCTGTGTTTCAATCACCTCTCTTTGTTTCTGTGACACTAAGCTTTGTAGTTAGGAAGTTTTGAGATGAAACCGTGGTTTATAAATGTATATATCCAAACATCAGTCTGAAATACTTCGTGTACAATGGTACAGCTCAGAAAAAGTGCAGTGTCTGGACAAAGAGAATTTGATTTGACTCGGGAAGAAAAGTTTAAGGAGCAGAGCAGGTTTGAACAATGCTCCGTTGATCAATTTGTGTATGTTATAATGCCTTGCCCTGGAAAAATTGCAGTTGGGAAGTTAATCATGAGAAAGCAATTCTTCTAGCTTTATCCGAATTTCCCCTTTAGGGGATCAATAAAGGATTATCTTATCTTAACCTTTTTAGAGGTCTTCTTGATGGCTCTGGAGGCTTTGCTCAGGGTGCTGTCCATATCCTTGGTGCTGACCTGTAGTGATTCTGGGTCTGTAGACTGAATCAAGTCCTCCTGTTACAAGACAAAAACAGTTCTCAATATAATAAATCATGACCTGAAGTGTGCAAATCATAAAATCGATAGCAATATATATGTTATGCTTTGCTGTCAAAATAACTCTCTCCGTCTCTTTGTCTCTCTCTCTTTCTCTCTCTCTCTCACACAGTCTTTATTTCTCTCTCACCCTGCAGTGGGCTTGTTAACAAGCAGGGCTCTGTCTCGTTGGTATTCACATTGCAGAGCTGGCCCAGTGAAAACAGTATTAGGAATGCAGCTGTGAAGCGGTAGGCGGTTCTGAGGCCAACACCGCCCCCTGCTGTTTCCTCTGCTAAATATAGCATCACCTCACCACCATATCTTCCAGTAGGCACAATAATCATGATGCTTAATCAGCCCATAATAACGTGGTTTTTCATCATGTCCATAGACCAATTATAGGATAAGACTGGTGATATTCTATGTTCCTTTTATTGTAAAAATAATAGTATAAGTATATAAGTATTGTTGTGTAATATGTATGTCCAAGGGTGTATTAATTCACAGCTAAAAATGGTCCCCAACATTTCTTCCTGTCTGAGTAACGACAGGATATTACTGGATATTTCTTAAAACATGAATACATTTTTGTAAAATGTAAGTAAATTACATGTAGTTACTGTTTTAGTAATTTTGAATTAATTCAATTAGATTTGACTATTTTACAAAACAGAAAAAAATGCATCCAAACAAAATAGCTTCAGAGCAGGTGGGCAGTGGACCATTCAAAACAGTGCAGTACGTGACTGGCAACAGCACATCTTGTACTGTGCCCCTCCTCCCCCAGGGGCACATAACCACCAAAGTCACCAAAATACCAAACCAGCAAAGGCAAGGAAACAACCTCACCACCAGGCACCAGGATTATGCCAGTTTGCCTGTTCAGAGCTGCACACCTCACTATTCTCCTAAATCAAAACTGAGCCCACTGCCCACTGTCACCTGCTTTTTCAAGGTCAAGAATGAATTTTGAGTCTTAAAAATACATTTTCCATTTGTTTTTGAAGGAATTTTGCTTGGGTTTACAGCTTTGTATTGGACACGGAAGAAGATGTTTGCTTCAAATTTTGCACCCAAGACTGAAAGTACCTGTGGTACAGAGATGATATGTGGCTACTCACCGCATCAGCTCTACAAATGGTGTTTGCTACGTGGCGGCAAAGTGTTCGCAGCCAGGTGCTTTTAACTGTTTCCTCTCCAACCAGTTGGAAGCTGAACAACAAATTCTCCTGTTCAGTCGGAGGGCGAACCACCAAGGCAAATGCGTTCGCACACTCTGAAAAGAAGAATGGAAAGAGCAAGAGATGGTGATAGTGATGAGTGAGAGAGAGAAAATAATGAAAAGTGACAAAAAGAAGGGAGCAGGGAAATCAGCCGGTGAAGAGATGGCGATGAAGAGAACCATATAGAAAAGGATGAGGATGATTGAGGCAGGTTGTTAGACAGGGAAAAGGGAAGAGAAACAGATAAAGGCAGACAGTACTGGTGAAAAATAACTTGGAAGACCAATTAGCTTCAGTGCTTCATTCATACTCCATAAACACAGATCATTACAGGTCCTTGTGTAAAGTTGGCATTTGTCTCTGAATGTGATCTCACACGAAACTACAGGGACAGACTAAATAAAGGAAACAAGTAAACACCAAACTATGTGCCTTGTGCAGTGGCCACACTAAATGATGGGAGGGGCCAGTCTGTTGGGTTTGGGGGGTACCTCGTGAGATGGTCACCGGGTGTAGGACTATGTGCCATATAAGTGGGAGTATGTGAGGGTTTATAAGAAAGTAGCCTTCAGCGTATGTATGTTGAGGTGATGCTTTGTTGTGTCAAATCCAAGCATGTAGTGTGTGTGTTTTAAAATATTGATTGTGATGGCTACCATTAATCTTTTAACTTTACTGTGTTACTCATAACATTTTCAATCAACACTTTTGTTCACACACATTTGTTCATTGACCAAAAAAATAAATAAATACAAAATAAATAAAATTATATAGTGACAATAACATAATAGTACATATGGTGAATAAATCTATCAATCTATCTTGTTTCTTGTTTTATTTTTCACATGCAGTTACACACTGCCAATTAAAATAAGGAAGTGGCTGGTCAAAAAACACACTGCTGGATTTTTTGCCTTATCACTTATATTTGGAATGGATTTGGAAAGGGCTTTTATATGAACAGTATGCATAGGAGGAATTGTTAGAACCAGCAAAATCAGTTTCAGTATTAATATGAGCACCTGACTGCTGTTTGAAGTTCTCAAAAACCTATGTGTTAACTCAATAAGAAGGTTTTATTACTGAAGACTGACAAGCCAGCTACAAATCATTAGTAATTCAAGAAATTACAAAATGGCCATTACAGTTTATTAACACCTGTGCTTGCTGTGTGGTAAAGGAATTTACATTTAGCAGCTGATTCATCCTTTGATGACATGTTGGGAGAAAGCTTCTGTATTCAGCTATGTTTAGATATATGGAGCACAGCTTTTGCCACAAACATTGTGCTATATGACACCACTTTTGGGTATCAGAAATGAGAGGAAGTTAAGACAGGTACATAAAACACTCAAGTAATGTAGATGAAGTGATGAGTAACTTCATTAGTTTTGAGTGTGCATGTTGTTACTGTGTTACCCTCTGAATCCTGCAGGTCCAGCACTCTTCGAATCTGGGACAGCGGCATCAGTGCAATGTGTTTGAGTGGCGGCGGTGGTCTCGTTTGTCCCAGTGGACTCTTAAACGTAGTGATCACTTTGTGTCGCTTCCTTGCGATCTGCAGAGACATACGACCACAGAATGAGATAGAAACCTGGGGGGTAAATGTGAAGTAAGGCAACTTTCAAATGCTATCCTGTGTGTGTGTGTGTGTGTGTGTGTGTATATGTGTGTGTGCGTGTCCTCGTGACTTAGAATTGAGTGTGGGTGCATTTTGCAGTGTGTGGGTGAGGCTGCTATCGGTTTCTTGGCAATAAATCAATGAGGCCTTCATAGAGGTAAACGATGCAACTCATTAATGCTACATTAATTAGATGCTGAGAAAGACAAAAGAGAGAGTGGGAGGAAGAGAGAGATGGGAGAGATGATAAAATCGGACACTATTAAGTCAGTGTTATTTTCGCAGAGTGAGTGAACAGGGTGAGAACCATTATTTGAATGCAAGAGTTAATCAATGATTAGTTGTGATGGCCACCCACTCTAACACGACATTTACTCAATATACATATTGGACTATGGAAAAATGGCTGTGTATATACACCCACACACACAGTCTCAGCAATGACGCACTGCACACATGAATTGCCTTTCAGTCTTGCTGCTCTTGCTTTTTTCAAAATCCCTTCCTCCTCACCACCGAATGTGCACATGGATCTCAGCATGTGTTGAAGAACGTGCTGAGATTCATGCTGAGTCTACCTTAACAATGAATGATGAAGGAGGTGGAGGAATTTAGAAACACATTTCCAAACATCACTGGTGGTTAAATGATTTAAATAGGTGAGAAACAGAAAGGCCTTTCTGATGATTCAGCAATTTGTTGTACTTAGTACTACATAATACAATATTGGATGTGGTTAAATTTAGCAGTTACAATTTAAATCAATTCTAAATACACATAGCATACTCAAACTGCAATATATGACTGTCGTTTGATCAAAACACTGAGGCACAAAGTTTTATTCGACAGACAATCTCTGAATGACCTAGCATCTCCCTGCATCCCACAATCCAATCTGCTCACAGCTCTTGACTGGGGTTGCACACAGGACGAACACTCGAAATGGTAACAGAACTAATGCTGAAGCACACAGGCAGGCAGAACTGGTAAAAGTAACACTGGGTCCAATGTGAGTCGTGCTGGTAAAACTCCTCACTCAACATATTTACACTGGGTCTACGTCAGACAAAGGTATGTGCAAACGTGGATGTTTTCAAAAAGCTTTGTGGGAATTTGACATGACATACGGTCATTTGTGAAGCAAGGTGGGACAAAATCAATATAATGATATATGCTCACTTATATCCATGTGATGCATAATTGATACACTTAAGTCAAGTATGATTTTCTCTTTACATTTTCAAATACTGTAGCCTGAGACTTTCCCTTATTAGGCCACTGACATAACCTCACTGGAATGTGTTTGCTTCACATCTCCCACAGAGGGTACTAATCACAATGAGAACTGCAAGCAGCAAGTTTTACTAAGAGGAAGTAGACACACACCACAAGGTGGATAATGGTGGAGGAGAAGGCAGTGGAGTCTTCATACAGGTCAAAAGCCTGGGAGCACTTTAATTTCTGAGACAGTGGGTCTACTGGTAACGTCTGGTAACGTTCTACCACCCCAGCAAAAAAGAAATCACAACTATTTTAATTATACATATGTTGCCCCATAGCTAGTAGCTATCTTTACACCGCCTGGACAACTCTCTTCAGTGAAATTTCAAGTTTTAAATGTTGGTGAGACCAGGTCTTTTTTTCCCCTCCAGTTAAGGTTAAAAGGTCAGTTTAGATTCAAGCAACAGTTAAAGACTTGATTAACGATTAGAGTCTCCGGTTAACGCTGTAAGTTAAACCTTCAGATCAGACTGTGGTAAAACAGATAAATTAGTTGTGAATTTGCTCTGTGTAAAATGGTCAAACGTTTTCATATGCATTCTCACCTCGAGGCAGTCATTGAAGAGGAAGAGTGTGACATGTTCTCCCCGGTCACATGGCTGGTCTCCCAGGGCAATTGTTTCTACTCTGTAAACCAGGCTGCGATGAGAGGACAGCAAGTTGGCCTGCAGAGACGACAAAGCATAGAAAGTAAGGAAGATGATGTTAGAATGGGGGCTAAAACAAAGAATGACATGAGCTTGGAAAAAAGAATATGAATAAGTTAACATATAACCAAAAAATAATTACGTAACTGAGCAGTAAGACCTGTGGCGCTGTGTGAGGCGGCTGCCTCTCCAGTAGCTCTCCAGTTTCAGCTCTTTTTTCAGCTCCTTTTTTTTTTTACCTCTTCCCCCTCCCCCTACCTTCTTTTACTCTTCTTGCGAAGAGATTGTGTGTTTTATATATCCTACGGATATTTTCAATTTATGGTGCAATAATTTTAATTTATAATTCTTAACTTATTCCATATGAAGCCATAACCTTATTTCATACGAGGCCATATACAGCTCTTTATATTTACTTATATTATTTTATTTTATTCTCATTCTTTATATTTTGTATTTAAGTATTTACTGTTTATTTTTCATGTGTGCTTCTTCTATCTGTATGCTCTGGAAACTTAAATTTCCCTGAGGGAGTCATCCCAAAGGGATCAATAAAGTCAAGTCCAAGTCTAAGTCTAAGTCATTTAATCTCAACTACTTCTAAAAGTATGACGTATATTTTCAAAACAAAATAATCTTACACACACACATCCATAATCTTATGAGAAAAAAGCAATAATTATATTTTTTAATGTCTCCTATGTCAATAAAACAGCCTGTTTCAATAGTGTATTGATGGCTTGCTGCTATCTGCTGAAAACATCATGGTGTCACTTAGAGGTGTACACGTATTCGTCCCCAGCTGTTTATTACAGAATATTCAGCATGTAACTTCAAACAGCGACTGTCAGAAGAGTAGATTTATGTCTATTACTCAGATGAGTGGAACAGAAATTCTAGAGTGCAAGTTTTACCTGCAAAGTTTTGGCAGCACAGAAGCTGATATTAAACAGCTGGAGTGTGTTAGTCGACTTAGCCCAGTTAGCCAGCTTAGTCAAGCTCATTCTGTGTCGCTGCCTCTGAATTGGTAATGTGGAGAATTGTGACATTTTCATTTCATTTTAGGGTTCAATTTTTTTTGTGTTGTTATTTTTTTGTGTCCAGTTATTTGTTATCTTATGCCATCACTCAGTTTGTTGTGAGCTGAAAAAAAGCCAGATATATGAAAAACTGGAATGATATGCAAATGCTTCACAGAAAATATGGTCCCAATCAGCCATTTTAAATGGCCAGCCCCCTACTGTGCATTAGATTGACTAAAGATTTGGTCTACATATCCAACTCAACTCAAGTCAGTGGCAGAGAAAAGGTGGAAGGACAAAATCCAAACTTAGACAACCCCTCTCATCCTCTCCATGACAAGCTGCAGCAGATGGGCAGCTCATTCAGCCACGTGACCATACCACTCAGCTGCATACAGAGTGCTTCAGACTCTCATTGACCTGCTGCCATCAGACTGTCTCCACAGAGTCTGGTTCACATACACTCACCTCTCCATTGTTTCTCTGACAGACTGGTGGTCTGATTATATACCTTGCCTTCTTTATATCTTTTGTTCATATAACATGATTATACAGTATTTAATACTCTATCGTATTTTATGTTATACTGCTGTCCTGTACGCTATGTTATTATACCATATCTTTTTATATACAGTGGGGCAAAAAAGTATTTAAGTCAGCCACCAATTTGTGCAAGTTCTCCCACTTAAAAAGATTGAGAGAGGCCTTGTAATTTTCATCATAGGTACAGGTACACTTCAACTATGAGAGACAGAATGGGGGGAAAGAATCCAGGAAATTCACATTGTAGGATTTTTAATGAATTAATTGGTAAATTCCTCTGATAAAGTAAGTATTTGGTCACCTTACAAACAAGCAAGATTTCTGGCTCTCACAGACCTGTAACTTCTTCTTTAAGAGGCTCCTCTGTCCTCCACTCGTTACCTGTATTAATGGCACCTGTTTGAACTCGTTATCAGTATAAAAGACACCTGTCCACAACCTCAAACAGTCAGACTCCAAACTCCACTATGGCCAAGACCAAAGAGCTGTCAAAGGACACCAGAAACAAAATTGTAGACCTGCACCAGGCTGGGAAGACTGAATCTGCAATAGGTAAGCAGCTTGGTGTGAAGAAATCAACTGTGGGAGCAATTATTAGAAAATGGAGAGACATACAAGACCACTGATAATCTCCCTCGATCTGGGGCTCCACGCAAGATCTCACCCCGTGGGGTCAAAATGATCACGAGAACGGTGAGCAAAAAATCCCAGAACCACACGGGGGGACCTAGTGAATGACCTGCAGAGAGCTGGGACCAAAGTAACAAAGGCTACATCATCAGTAACACACTACGCCGCCAGCCAGGAACTCAAATCCTGCAGTGCCAGACGTGTCCCCCTGCTTAAGCCAGTACAATGTCCAGGCCTGTCTGAAGTTTGCTAGAGAGCATTTGAGATGATCCAGAAGAGGATTGGGGAGAATGTCATATGGTCAGATGAAACCAAAATAGAACTTTTTGGTAAAAACTCAACTTGTCGTGTTTGGAGGAGAAAGAATGCTGAGTTGCATCCAAAGAACACCATACCTACTGTGAAGCATGGGGGTGGAAACATCATGCTTTGGGGCTGTTTTTCTGCAAAGGGACCAGGACGACTGATCCGTGTAAAGGAAAGAATGAATGGGGCCATGTATCGTGAGATTTTGAGTGAAAACCTCCTTCCATCAGCAAGGGCATTGAAGATGAAACGTGGCTGTGTCTTTCAGCATGACAATGATCCCAAACACACCGCCCGGGCAACGAAGGAGTGGCTTCGTAAGAAGCATTTCAAGGTCCTGGAGTGGCCTAGCCAGTCTCCAGATCTCAACCCCATAGAAAATCTTTGGAGGGAGTTGAAAGTCTGTGTTGCCCAGCGACAGCCCCAAAACATCACTGCTCTAGAGGAGATCTGCATGGAGGAATGGGCCAAAATACCAGCAACAGTGTGTGAAAACCTTGTGAAGACTTACAGAAAACATTTGACCTCTGTCATTGCCAACAAAGGGTATATAACAAAGTATTGAGATGAACTTTTGTGTAATTGACCAAATACTTATTTTCCACCATAATTTGCAAATAAATTCTTTAAAAATCAGACAATGTGATTTTCTGGATTTTTTTTCTCATTTTGTCTCTCTGATAGTTGAGGTATACCTATGATGAAAATTACAGGCCTCTCTCATCTTTTAAGTGGGAGAACTTGCACAATTGGTGGCTGACTAAATACTTTTTTGCCCCACTGTATCTAACATTGGAGCACACTGGGGTTGTGTTTTGTCCACACTGGCGCAGGCAGTGAGAAAGTGGGTGAGGGTGAGAAAGAGACTCAGACGCCTGAGGAAGGACTGCAAGGATGGTTCCTTCAGATGAACATACAAAAAGGCAGTGCTCTACCCTGCCTAAAGGATATTTACACCAGGTGCTGCAACAACTATGGCTTGGAGAATCATTAAGAATCCCAACCACCCGGATAACAGCATTTCTTTCTCTGCTGCAGTTGGAAGGATACACTAGTCCAACACTAAGAGGACCAGGAGGGGCTTCGATCCTCACGCCACTAGGATCCTGACTGAAGTGATTGCCTAAAATATTTATTTACTACTTCGAAGTATCTTTAATCAGCCAAACTCAATTTCTCTCTAGGGCGGCTTTGCTGTAGTTTAACATCCTTCAGTGGGAAGCCATTGGTAGCTTGCAAGGCTGCTTTTAAAGTAGCTTTCCCAACACTGCATCTGTGACTGTTTAAGTATGTGATGCTGATGCTTCTTTGAACAGAATTAAACTAACTAAAGTAACTTTGCACAGCTTGATGCCTGCAACCCCCTTACTGCTGCTTGCTCTGAACTCTTACAGGGGAAAAAAATTCGTCAAGTTACTCTTGAATGAACAGAACCGGTAGACCTCAAAACCAAAGAAGATACAGGACCATGACTTTTGTTTACCATCACACCCATAATGTCACTGTCTGATGTAAACGAAACGAAAAATTTCTAACTATGGCTTAGCTGATCTCTGCAGCCTATAATAGGTCTATTTTAAAGGACATGCAGAGCTTTACACTTTCACAGACTGTCATGTGGTTTAATATGCATTTAAAAAATACAGCCTACCAAACACAGACATGCAAACAAAGGCAATGCTCAAACTTACAGGACAGCCATCAACTTCATAAACAACATCAAAGATCTGCTTCTGGCCTTCTGTCTTCCTCTTGTCCTCGTTGATGTGACTGGTGTAGAGGAAGGAGAAAGGGGAGGTTAGAGAGTTGAGAAAAATAATGTAATTGTTCATCTCAACAATGCTAAACATTTAGACAATAAATACATGAACTGAACAGGAGAATAATAATCACCAATCATTGATGTATGTAAAAAAAAAAAAAAAAAAAAAGAAGGTTCCCAAATGTATTTCTGATGATGATCACACACAAATATGTTTTCAATAAATGTAGAAATCCACATATGTATTTCAAAGTATTTGGAGATAAATGGAACAACATCCAAATACATTTTTATGAAAACTGCAGATTGTTGAACCTGCTATTAAAAACTGATCATTGGTTGTATCAGATAGCTCCTCCCAGTGTCCATTTTAAGTGTAAATTTGAAGTTATGACTTTATAAGATGACATACTGTTCTTCATCTGCAATTGAAGTCTGTAAGTCTGAACAAGAGGACTGACCTTCAAACAGCTGCCTGGAGGTCAACCTCAATATGTGATAACTCTTGTTGTGCATGATTAAACATGAGCAATGAATCCTTGCTAAGTTAGCGATGTGACATTTGAAACTAAACTCAGCTAAAAGGTTAGCTATATAATTCTATTAGAAAAATTCAGGATCATTAGCGACCTGTCCAACTTATGGGATCCAAACATTGGTACAGAGCGCAGACGTCATGTCGACACCTACAGCTGCTCACTTTCCGAAAGGGTTGTTAAGTGTTGGCAGCTGGTCCTGAAGAGACTTGTTTGTATTCTTATTTTGCATTACACCTCCCTTATTGATAGAATTAAATGATCATGCAAAATGATGGCAGTCAGCTTAAATAATCATGATCAGGCAATATTGTAATTACTGGACTGCATTTAGTTGGCAGAGCTTATCACCTGAAAACCCAAACCTGCATCTAACAGTTTGAAGTCATGTAAGTGGTGTGATCATTTAATGTATTACTACTGCATGTGCATTATTATTCTATATAATTTTCTATTTCATTGCATAACTACATTGCTGGAAAGCACTATGTGACACGCAGCACTGAACATGACCTCCCAATGATCTGAAGTGCACCAAAATATCAAGAGGTTCACTAAATTCTTGTCTCACATATGACTAAGGTGAAAAGAAAAAAAACCTTCAACCAACAGCTTAGCAATCATTACAAATTGAACCTCCATAGAGAAGGTTTTAAGGTATGATAGGAGAGAGTTCACATGAGGTGTTAGAAATGATCAAACAATGCTGGCTATGTGATTATCACAAAAGAAAGGAGAAGGTCACTCACGTCATGACTTCTTTCAGAGACTCTATTGCTTTCTCCAGTGTTATCTTGTCTGGGTTGTCATCTGATGTATGCTTCTTTATGTCTGCAGTGGTGAGAGAAGGGAAAAGTTTGGTAAGAAGTAGACAGGCAGGAAGAGATGAAAATCATGTGGAGAAAGGTGAGTAGAAAAGAAAAGAGGATGGGAAATTACAGACAGGTATCTACAGAAGATAATGGAGGAAGGAGGCAGGTGTGAAAGGAGAAAGATAGAGAAAAAGACAAGGAAGAAGTAATTAGCACAAGAAATGTGTGTGTATTTTTATTACCATTAAGGAGAAGGGCCACGCTAGGCAGTCTCTGTACGGGTCTGATGAGCAGCTCCACCAGTGTCTGCCTGCCACACTCCGGTTTGGCCTGGTTGATCTGTACAATCAAGTGTGAGTGTGACAGCATGTGTTTTTGTGGAAACCAAAGCAACACACTGAATCGGGAAACAAATGTTTACACTGTGCAAACCACCAGCAAAATGAAGGTCAATTCGCTCCATCTGTTCAACACGCCATTTTGTGGCCCATATTTTCTCAGGTGTTTTACAGCATGTTCAGGAGATGACAAAAAGATAACAAAAAAAGTTTAAAAGTGTAATATATAGTGTTATATTAGCCCTGTAAAATATATTGTACCACCTTTGTAAAGTTCTCACATGCACCCAAGAAACCTGGTTACTAAAGTTAGACAGGTAATCTGAGGCCCATATCCTAAAAACCTTGCAGCAGAGCAGACTGACAGTGCAGTGAGAGTCTGATGAGTAAGAACAAAGTGTTTAACAAACAATCAAGTGCTCAGTTGTGGAGCCCACCATATGTAAACTTTTGAAAACCCCCTTAGTGTTTCAGTTTTAGGGCCTTTTTACCCCTAAAAGTCCAAATCAAGGTCTGAACCAAAGTTCATATTTTTATTACACTGTATCTGTTAGTTTTGGTTTCACATTGTAATAACGTTCACGCATTAAAGAGCTACACATGACATACCTATGGACATGTCTTCATCACCTGTTGAGCTGTGTCTACCTATACCTGTAATTGATTGGTTTGTAAACAGGTGTGCATCTGACATCATCATGGTGTCCCATTTACCAAGTGACTCTTTATGAAGTGGTCAAACCAAACATAATAAAACATATGTATATGGTGTCCTCCCGTCCCCATGTGCTACTATAGCTAATTTGGTTTTGTTTAGTTGTTTTTCCTTTTCATGGTTCAGAAAAAACAAAAACGTTTTCACACAGGAATCAAATTGAACTATGCTTCATTTTGTTGTGTACCATGTGTACAATTTGGCGTTTGGTCCGGATCATTGTGTAACTTTGTTGCAGACCAAACTAAACAGTCAAAATATTCAGATCGTTTTCTTCTATCTGTAACTGTGTTACTGAAGTGTGTACGAAGGCACTGTTAGATGAGCTCTCCAATAACAGTGAACCAACACTTGGGATATGTAGGTGTCCAGACCCTCAAGAGGAATCAAAATAAATGAAGGGTCACATTAAGAGTCAAGAGAAAATATTCTGTCATGCACAACTACATTTATTGTTCAGGGTTTTCTCTACAGTCTGTAGACTGTTTTGTTTCTTTTAACCCCTCATGCAAAATATTTCTATGTGCCATTCAGTCAAATAAACACATACAGTACAAAGAAGTACCTTGAGAAAAGCATGGAAACGTGGCTTTTGTTTCTCACACCGAACAATGGTCTCCTTGCTCATTTCAAAAAAGTTGACAAAGGGTGGGTAGGCCTTTACCAGCTCTTTAGACTGGAAAGAGAGAAGATGAGAACAGGTGAGAAGTATAAAAGAGGAAGGCCCACAAAGATACAAATATGAGATTTCACAGAGGGGAAAACACTTGAAATACCAATGAAGTACTTCTGATATTGTTCTACTTCTTTTTTGATAGATGATTTAACTCCACTTTTTACAGTTTTATTTCAACAAACTGTATTATCTTAGTCCCTTGCTAAGATGTGAAACAGCTTAAGTAACTTAGCAGAGACTTGTTGGTACTCACATATTTGAGAATGATGTCTCCTACACTCCTGTCTTCTGACCAGTCTCTCAGGAGCTCCTCAAAGTCACTCTGATTAACAAACCAACACAGAAAATAACAGGTCGACAACTCCTCTTCAAAAATGACATCATCTCAATCATTTGGTCTAACTTGGTTTTGATAGAAACAGTTGAAGACATGCTACCTTTATTCTGGTGTGGACTTCGTAGATGTCAGGGATGCTGCCAAATATCGTCTTAATTTCTTCTTGGGCCAAGATGGGTCCACCCACCTGACCCTCTTTCTCCAATGGAAGCTTGAAAAGCTTAAAATAAAAACAGATATCAGAGAAGTGCAGACACCAACAGAACTAACTTGTTCCACAAAATTGCATAGAAATCACAAAATCAAATCAAATACTCAAGAGGCCTTTAAAGTGTTTAAATCAGTAATACACTGCTCAAAAAATTAAAGAAACATTTTTTAATTTTCCTTTAATTTTTTTGAGCGGTGTACAGTATGTTCCAGTAAAATACCAATCTACATTGTGTATGAAAAATCACTGTGTAGACATGGTTTCACAAGATGGACATATATTAAATAGATAAGGCTTTCTTGACAGTTCGGGATCAGCAGGTGGATTTAACAGTTCAGTAGTTTAACTCTTTTAAGTCAGGCTAAAACAATATATCTACTATAATGAAAAAGGTTGGACCAGAATTCAGTTTTTATACCACAGGGAGGGAATAGAGTTTGTTTAAATCGAAGAGCTTGTATGTCTTTTTGAATCTGTTCTCGGTTTTAAATTAAAGGCAGAAAAGTCCACAACACTGAGGGAGTACCTTTATACTCCCAGATGTAGTTAAAAAAAAAAAAGCAGCCAGCTTTTTGTGAGGACAAGGAACAGTTAAACCCAGTAGAATACAGAGAAGACAGATAACAGAGAGGGACATGGCAAAAAGCAAGGAAAGATGTTAGAGACAGAGATAGAGATAGAGAGATATAGAGATAGAGATAGAGAGAGAGAGAGAGAGAGAGAGAGAGAGAATGAAAAGGAAGCATGATCAAAATGGAAGAAGCACAAAGAAGAGAGTAAAAAAGAAAGAGAGAAAAGAGTAAAAGATTTTGAAAGGGAGGGAGACAAAGAGAAATCAGACAGGCAGGTCATTTTCTCCCTCAGTGGTCAGCTGTCTGACTCTCTGCTGGGACCAACTGATAAGACAGACCAAGTGAGGGCACACACACGCACACACACCCGCACACCCACACACACGTAATGATTGTAGCTTAGCCTGAAACTGGTGTCATGTACAGGTGACTGGCCAGCCTGTGAGGGAGTGTTAGAATTGCCCACATTGTGTGAACATACAGACACAGAGCTACCTGTAAGATGGTGCTTAAAATGTCTACATAGTTGCTCTCAGTCTGGTAGAGCTCCTTGGAGACCTGCCACCTGGCTGACTGCTTGGACAGAACTGGAGTCGAACTCTTGGATGGCTTGGAACTCTCTGGAGGAAGAAGACAGGCAGGGAAGAAGCCAAGTTGTTAATACTGCACTGAGGCACGGACAGACACTACTAAGTGTCTGTTCACTATTTTCTTTCTTAATTATAATGGGATTAGAGCTGAATCTGAATAGAAAGTAAGATAAAATACAGTAAGAACTACTGGTACACTAAATGTATTTGTGCATGTGTTTTGAGTGTAACCTCTTAGCGCCTCACACCTTTTTACTTTTGTTCCTGATATTTTTGCTAAAGAAAAAACCTTCAGGAAAATGTTATGCTTGTAGTTCCCACTGGATGTGCTGAGATGTAGCCATGTGGGGAGTCGATATGTTAAAATTGCAGCTTTTCCAGAATGCTGACATCAAGACACCATCAGTGTTTGGCTTGATCTCTGCTGACTTGGTACTGCCAAACATGAGGGCTGGGCTTCGACAGCATTTTATCAAGTCAGTATACAGCACTGAATCCACTTATCGGACTCTTAGGAAATATAATGAGGATAAGCTTTGATAATTTGAAAGCACATTTATTGTAATTATAAAATCAATTCAAAAATGTTTTAAAAAACTACTGATATGATATGCATACATTTTTCACTATATAACTCCTGACCTGACATGATCACTTCGATCATAGGGTCCATATCTTATGGTAGGTCTCAAAATGATGCCTACCACCTAAAATGTTCTCTACATTGCTGTAGGCTAAGAAGAAAAGGAGGAGGGATGTAAGCTTCCAGAAAAGTTTGTTAGCATCTGGACAAAAAAAAAAAAAGACCCAGTCATGAGAACCTAAACATACCGTATAGCCTCCTGTCTACTGCCCTAAAGTGTTTCATTGTTATTCAGTACTGTACACAAAATCATGCTAGAAATCCTAATTTTGTTTTCTCTGACCCCCATGAAATTCTGATCCAGTAACACAATAATAACATAAATGAATTAATGTGGAACTGAAGAGTTTTTCTTATTCATCTGAAAGAAATGCTTTGTGAAGAAATGTTTGAAAGCTACTCAAAAGCAGCACACTTTTCAGCACTCTCTGACTATAACACTTGAACTGTCAGGCAAGATGATACTGTGGCTTGCACAGGTCCATATTCGTTTATACTCCATGACACTCAGCTGGCCTGGGTAGAATCCAATGCCTCACTACAAAAAAATAACTTTTTTCAGCTCTATTGGAAAAAGTGACACACAGATTTATCATTCCCACAGAGTTCTTTCATCCTCCATACAACTACTTTAGAAACAGATCCCGACCTGCAGAAGTTCCTGGCTGCTGTTGCTCCTTTCCTGGTTGGAAGACACTTGTGCGCAGGTAGGACATCTTCCTCCTCTCCTCCCTGTCTTTCCTAATCCTCCTGTCTATGAGTGTCCTTCTTCTCACCCTATTCCTGGTCACAGTATCATCTCTTTTGGTTTCTGAACTCATCCCTACTTTTTTTTCTAGGATGGAATAGGGAACTTGTTACTGCTCACTTATGAAGAATCAACCATGATCACAAAAGAGAATAGAACCTATAGTAATGTATTTTTCCATCAATATACCAGAAATGGTATGATTATACAGATAATTAAAGGGGTTTTACTGTTGGATCAAGCAGGTGTTTAGCCCACCCATCATTTTCCTCTTACCTGCCAAGGCCTTGCATGTCTCAGGGGTGTTAGAGATGTCCAGCAGAGAACCCATGGACAGGGAGTGCTCTGCTGAGGGCCTTTTGCGTGGTGGGGGAAAGGGGGAGATCTCTGTCTCCTTGGTGAGCTGAGCCAGCGTGTCCCTCAGACGCCGGCGCTTACGGTTGCTGTTGGGCGTGGTGAGGGACAGCAGGGACACTGCCTTCTTCATGGCTGGACTGTCGTTCTGAAGTACAGTGAGACAAACAGAAAAATATATGAGGACATGAAAGATGAGTGAAAAAAGAAAGCAACGTGAAGGCAAACTGTGCAAAAATGTGAGCGGGAAAAAGCTATTTTAATTAATAGAATTATCTGTTGAACAGTGAGGTGGGCACAGTTGTATGTCAAATTGTAAATCCTGATTCCTGGTTGCACAATGCTGTCCTCTCTGGACAGACTATATCTGAACTGTGTAACAGACTGCAGCTATCCCAAACTGTCTTCTGTTGTTGGTAAAAACTGTTCTTGCTCTATAGTGGACAGCCCAACCACTTTTGTCTTAGCCTTTCACTTTACACCCGCTACCAAGCAGGTACACAAGACTTCGAGACACTTATCCCTGCTGTGAGGCAGCAGTGGGAAAACAATATGATAACAGCTGAGGAAAAAGGCCACAAGAGAAACTGCAGGAGAGCGCTTAGGACGTCCTCAAGAAAACACTCCCAATATTCCCTGTTGGACTCAGAACACATCATAGATCAAAGTTATCATAATCGTCATATTCCTAAAAATCTTGATGTGACATCATAGCTAGTTGTTTCATGGGGCAACATTATTTAGTTTCCATGTGTTTTATGGATGATGAAAAGGCCTACCAACTACACTGAGCAACCTAAAAAAGGGGCCCTTGCTTTGGTTTAAAATGAACTAAATAACTCAAAGTAATATAAAAAACAGAAAGAGGATTTGTAGTAACAGAAACATAAGTGCCTGAAATGAAAAAAGATTAAGAAAAAGACAGAGAGAATTTAAGGACATTATTCTCTTGCCTTAATACTATTAGCATATAATTCTTATACGAATACAATGATTCTTCTACATCTTTGCTGTTTGGTGTACAATATCCTTAATACACAAACAATAACGCTACCCATAATACACTCACCTTCTCATAGAGGTACATGGACTCTCCGGCTCGAGCATCCATCTGAATGCTTCCCCAGAACCACTACCAAAAGAGTGAAAACAGTTTTTACTGTGTGAGGACAGAGGCAGGGACAAACAAAATGATTTGATACTTTAATGACATACACTTTCCTTTGAAAAACAATGAAACTGCCGTAAGGAAAAAGGAAAAAAATGCCATACTGATCGCAGGGTTCTAACTACAGCTGAATCATTACTCTACCTTGGTTCAAATTATTTAAGGGAAATCTATCATTGATTCCTCTCACTGACACACAGAGGGATTGAGCAGACTGAGGCTGAGATTTGATCTAAAAGGAATCCTGATCATTTGGCATTCTGTTTAAGAGGAAAAAACTGACAGTATTCATTATTTTCCTTTGTCTCTCTGAGTGTCTGCATCTACCTGTAGCAAAACCTCAAAGTATAGCCATTATTCGGTTATGTCAAGCATTACAGTACCAGTATCTAAAAGACCTACCTCCTGTTTCACAACAAAGAGCTTCTTAGAGGGAGAAAACGGCAGCTCCTTTACTGAGTTTTCTTCCACCACCATGTGTGTACACCTCTCATCTCCAACCTCAAGATAACTGCCACCTAACACAGAAAACAGACAGATGAGGAAAAACTATACATGTATGAAAACACATATATACAAACATATTTTTTTACTCATTTAGTAGGTGTCAGTGTCTCGAATCAGACTTGATCATTGGAATGTAGTAATTATAATTTTTTTGGGTTGCTACAGCACTGACCATGTCTAAGAGTCCTCTCCTCCATGTTGGCCTTCTCTTCATCTGAAAAACCCAGAAAACTGAGGATGCAATCCTGGAACGGAGGCACTTTGAACTGTGTTCGGAAGTCCTCTTCTCCTGCATGGAAGTGTCTGAATACATGAGGGAAGGACAAACAAGGTTACTACAAAGCGTATCATCATGTCTTCAACAGGGGTTTTGTGTTCATGTACTTTAAATATCATCTTTTCTCTCTCTCTCACACACACACACACACAAACAGGGGAATGTGCAATGTCAAGTACAGTTTCCTGAAAATATATCCTATTTTACTACATTTTCATAGAACCTGCATGCAGGGTACTTAAATTAATAATACAATGTTAAAACGTTCATTTTTATCATGTATCAACTGTACCAATAATAAAATGATAGATGATGATATCACAACTAACAGAGACTTCTATGAAAAAACAGCCACTTCAGTTCCTTTACATACAATCCATAGATGTACTAATAAACATGAGACCATGACACAGTGACATGGCTGAGATTATCTGTCTTAAAAAATGTAAGAGGTATGTCTGAGATCATTTCAAAACAGGATAGCTGAAGTGGAAACTAAAAGTGAGTACAACCTCAAAGATAGACTGGGGCCAAAATGGGACAGAGCAGTGTGAAGGAGGTGGTGCAGAATAAACACCACCAATGTGTGTTCAGACAGTGTGTATAGGTCCCCACCCATCATCTCTACCCCCATTCACATCCTCAGACTCTGCTCTCCATCCAATCAAGAACATGACTACTCTTAGTAAACCCCCAGGCTCCCTTCCTCACTCTCCAGCCCCCGATAATACATGCACACTCTTCTTTGTTTTACAATTTGCATTTTTGTTTTCATTGTTGTACATATTATGATTTTATTTGTTGACATAAAATCCATTATATGTCTGTCCATCGTGGGATACAGATCCTTGCTCTATTGCTGTTCCTGAGGTTTCTTTCATTAAGGGATTTTAGAGGGATAATTTCTTATGTGATTGCAATTGTGATTTGTGATATTAGGCTATGTGAATAAAATTGATTTGACTTGAGTGCTGGGGTGGTGGCATCGGGGCTGTTGAGGCCAGCTGGCTAAATAAGCTGGTAAGGAAGGCCAGCTCTGTGGTCAAGCTGGAACTGGACAGCCTGAAGTCAAAAGAAGAGAATGAAGACAAAAATCAAAGCCAACCTGGATAACTGTCCTCACCCCCTATGACGAGCTCTGGTACATAGGCAGCTCATTCAGCCACCGGAATTGTTCCCTCCCGATGAAAAACGGAGCACTTATGAAGCTCATTTATGCCTGCTGCCATTTATCATCTATAAAAAGCTCTGCTCTATACATACAGTGTCTCAGTCAGAATTCTTGCCATTTTCCACCAGATGAACGTCACACCCCATAAACTGGGAGTTTCGTCCCTCACAAGCAATGTTTCATTGAGTCCAGATATCGGCTTGCAGAGTGCATACAAAGCAGACAACAGCCTCAACAGACAACAGTCTCACTTTGGTCTTTCATTAAAAGCCAATCGTCTGTCACTTTAACCAGTTCCCTGAATGCTTTGAACGCTGTTCTTTGCTTATGATGAGAGAGCGTTACAATCTGAGCAGAATACGACCTACCTGAATGTCAGATATACTTGCACTGTTACAGTCAAGAAACTTCATATTCACACATGCAGCAAGAAGCTCGCACCAGATCTAGAGCACAGCTGTTGAAAACGAGAGCAGCTTTGCAACACTAGAAGGCTGAAGATCCCAATTCCGAGGACCAGCTTGCTGAAGATACATGACATTAGTACTTTAGGAACCTGTTAAGTTCCAACAATGGTAAAGGGCTGTATTCAAAAACCTAAATTCAGGGATCCTTATCAAAAATGTTTAGTAACATGATTTTCAGAGAGCAAATACTGACTGATAGACTTATCAAGTCATATATCATGTCATATATAAGTATCAGTCTCAGGACAAAGGTACACATGCTCCCTTCAAGAATTTACGACTTACATATCATCTCTTCTCTCCCAGGCCTTATGAATCCATGATGGCGTGAGGATGGGCGTCCCCATGCACACCGCCAGCTGAGAGTCCAGGGCACATTTAGACAAAACAAGGAGAAAGAAGGAAAACAAAACACAAATGAATAAATGTGCAACCTAGGGATGAGGCAGACAGAAAAACATACTAATAGACAAAAAGGGCATGACATTTATCTATACACAATTTCATAACTGAGACCTTCGAACAGTTCTACTGTCAATTCTCACAGTACAACCGTCTCCCAAGTCTGTTTTCATTACTCTTGATCGCTCTGTCACTCAGAATCACAACACAATAAAAAATCAAATTACAACACATACAGACACTTTCCACTTCAGACGTAATACAAAAGCAAGTATGAGATTCCACATGGTTGAAATTTTTCTGTTTTTCTTCTCTTTTAGTTAGAATCACAAATGGACAACAGCTTTTGCTGTCTGTCACAAAGCCATCCATCCATCCATCCATCTTCATCCGCTTGATCCGGGGCCGGGTCGCAGAGGCAGCAGTCTGAGCAGAGATGCCCAGACTTCCCTCACCCCAGACACTTCCTCCAGCTCTTCCGGGGGGACTCCAGAGGCGTTCCCAGGCCAGCTGAGAGACATAGTCTCTCCAGCGTGTCCTGGGTCTTCCCCGGGGCCTCCTCCCGGTGGGACATGCCTGGAACACCTCCCTAGGGAGGTGTTCCTAGAGTCACAAAGCATCACGTTCTAACTACATTTTGTCTTGGCTACTTTGAGGCAGAAAACAGCAAAGGTGATAACTGAAAGGAGGGGGGCAGAAAGAAAGAAAAAAGATTAAGCTGAAAACCATCACCAGAGATGACATAAAGAAGTACAGCATCTGTTAATCCATGCTGGAAGCAGCCAAGAGAATGACGAGCCTCAATCTATTTATCCACCCTTCAATCTATTTCTAAGTATCCCTACAGAGCAGGCCATGTATTGGACTCAGTTTGATGATTTTCTGACATCAGAACCAGACACAGGGATTCAAGCAAAGCTGGCAGGACCTTCACAACATTTCAGAGTAAACAAAAGATTAAGCATGTACAAACCCTGTACTTTTCTCCATGAGTGGAGTAGGCGATGAGATGAGTAACCTTGGTGCTGAAGTCTTTCCGGATGGTCCCACCCATGTGATGAACCAGATTTACCAACTTCTTCTGCATGAAAACAAACAGAAATACCAAGTACAGGCTTAGCACGAAGAAGGACAATAAATACCAAGGTGGAATATGTGCCAGCCATTTTGTTTTGTCAGTGTTTTTTTAAACCACTATTAATCTTTTTTTCTCCAGATGGTTAATTACTCTCTCTGGATTTGAGACTTATATACCTGATTAGATGGTGTCAGAAAACAGGGTGCATGCACTTGATTTGAAAATATAAGACATTGGGTGAAAACATGTTAGTGCAACATTATATACATAATAAGCAGAGAAGACATCAAAACGACTTTTGAACAAATTTTATAAACATTTTGATTATGGCACAACCAAAACTGGATTTTAGACATTGATAGTTATCATTTTATACAGTCTGTTAACATAATGGCCCATAGCATTTTTTAACACAAACACATCACTCAAGCAAACAATCTTAGTACTGGTTGATTCAGTCTTCTTATTCCCTAACCAAGATACACACGGAGCAGATGATAATACAGTGTGAACTGTCATTGTCAGTGCTCTGTGTTTGACAAACAATGCAGTGGTGACACAATTTCTAAATGTCCTGTAATTTCTCGTTACTTATCGACCAACATAAACCAAAGTTTATTTGGTACAGCTATCTAGAATTATAGTCTAATACAACAGTAACAGTGAGTTCTATCTTAATGTGTTTTTATGTCAGTTTTTCTTTAAAGTGTTTTGGATTGATTTGATTCAACTTGGACATTTTGATGGTTGCTGAATTGTACTGCAGTGTACTGAGTGGTGTTTCTTGTATGTACTCTACCCTTATTGATATAAATGGGATTGAAAAAATAGTAGAAACACTTTCTATCTCTTCTCATCATCTCTTCCATTTGTCAAAAGTAATTCTACTTACCTGGCCAGAGTGCATATATACACATACAGATATATCTGCAATAATCCAATACCGGCCTGGGCAATTTAGCACTGCAACCCTAATTGACCATGGCCAGCACATGACCTGCTCTCACACAGAGATTGTGTGTTTCGTGTGATTCAATTCCTGTGCAGTCGTGCTGGTTATATGCATGTATGTATCACCAAGCTGAACTTCCATCCATTATCAGTGTAAAAAAAAAAAACTTTGCTGTGACATGCCATGGAAAAAAAACACACCAGCACAGCTCAGCTGTACACAGCTGTTCACAGCATGCTTCAGCAAGACTTCCACCTCAGCATGAAGAAACCCTATTAAAAAGTGTTCTACTAAAATCTGCATACTAAATGAAATGCAATGCAATGATGTTCCCAATAAAACTAGTCTATTGTTTAGAGAGGTCTGAGTGCTATTAACACAGATCTTTCTACAAAGAGGGATCCAGAGCAAATAAAGTACCAAAGTTAAGAATGTTAAGAATGTTACATAGTGTCACGTTAATAAACTCACCATTTCCTCCTTGTTCCTGAAGCCAGTGAAACACAGCGACAGGTTTAGCATGGTGGCGGAGTAGAGTGGACGACATGAAAACTGAAGAGGCTGTGAGGAAAGGAACACATTAATAAATCTCCAATGGGTATTATTTTTTTCCCCCATACGATTTTTATAACTTCAACAGCATAAATGAATCCAGAGTGTGGAAAGAAAAATGAAGTTATCATAAATAGCAACTTCATATACATTTCTGTGAGCTTTAGACCAAGGTGGGAAGAGACAGTGTTTGATATACTGAGAAATTAATTTCTTTTTTATTATTAATATCTGTTAATCTAGAATCAGATTTTTGCTTAAAATAAATATGTTGAGTCAGTGACAAATGACTTACTTCCTCCTTTGCAGCGCAGTGCAGCACAACAGGTGGGCCAACTATGCGGTTATCACGTTTGTAGAGGTAATTGTAGTCTGGAGTATCAAAGTCTCTGAGGACGAACACTGTCTCAAAATCAGTGTTCTCTCCATCTCCAAATTCCTGGACACTGTCTGTAATTATGCACGGCGTGTTGATGTCCTGACCAGGAGGAAAGACAATTTGGATTATTGAAGCAGTGTATGACAGTTTAAGAGCAAATGTGTGGTTTAGAAGTGCACAATTAATCAGCAAATTACCAGAGATTGTGAATGAATTGTTAGTAAAGGTGTTGGTAATTTATTAGTCAGTGTCATCAGCGTCATAAGTTATGTGATCTCTGTAATGAGTAAAAACCACAAAAAAATGAGGTGGAGCCCATGAAAACACCTCTGGGACCCTAGTTTCTGTGTGATGGTAGTCCTCCAGTACAATAAACTTTACTGCAAGTTTTGCAAGGCCATGTGCAGTAGAAAGTTGGTTTGTTTAACAAAGGAAAAAAATGCATTACATTTAACGTCTTGTTACTGACAGCATTTCACTAAGTATATACATTTCCCAAACTCAACTACAGCTCAGTTTTTTGTTCGAGTGTGACAGTAGATATTTTGCGGTTTTTCATCAAATTTGACATGTTTATCTTTTAAAATGCCGTACAAACCAGAGCATAAACTTATGAAATATATGTGACTACCAAATAATAGCAGGAATAATATGTGCATCTCCAAGTTACACAAAGACATAGAGCAAATTAGTACAGCATTATTTGCAATTATGTATTCAAAGTGATCGCTCAGGCTCTACTAGTAATTTAGTTTGAGACACCAACACATACACACGATCCCCATCACACACACAGTTAGAATTATTGTTAGAATTCACATTGATTTAGACACCCTTGTGTTAAAGAAATAGTTTAACATTTTGGGAAATACACCCGTTTGCTTTCTTTCTGGAGAAGAGGAGATCAATACCATTCTTGTACCCTCGCTTAGCATAATGACCTCAGTAATAATAATAATAATAATAATGATAAACAGTAATAATAACTGTTCTCCACTGCTTCCAGTGTTGCCAGGTCGAGCTAATAAGCTCTTGTATGTAGCTTTGTAAAAACATGAAATTGTTATCGATCCTCTGATCTCACTCACAGAGAGAAAGCAAATTTACATAGTTTTAAATGTTAAACCATTTCTTTAACAGGAGATGACACTCGAATCAAAGCTTATTATGAGGCACACTGCTATTGCTCACAGAGCCGCTTAATTAAATCTTTTTTGTGCAAACAGATTTGTAAGGGACTGCTCACAATTTTAACCTGTGTAATCACAGATGGAAATTGGCCCTTTTCAAATGCCACGAAGCTAAATAAAATGCCTTTTAAACGACTTTAATATAACTCCTCAGCCGAAAAGGTTGTATTGACAAATCTCCATTTGGAGCAATCCAGATATCAGGTCTTACATCATTTACTGTAAAATATTCACCCACAAATCAGTTAACAATCAGTGACTTGGCCAAACACAATGATTACGTGAGAACCCAGTGTGAATTAAGACTCATGCAGCAATTTCCCAAGTTTCCAGTAAGTGTCAGACAGTCATGCAGAGAGACAGACACTGTACTGTACCATATTGACTATAGATTTTATCATCATTTTCTCCTCGGCACCCGCCTCGCCTTCTCTTATCTTTACCACTGGTACCTCCATTACTCTGATGGCCTGTGAAAACCAACCAGCATAAAGTGGATGTCAAACACTGGCATTTGAAAGGACGACAGCAAAAGAAAGAGGGCAAAGACAGAACGTGGAGAGGGAATGTGAAACAAAAAGTAAAAGGGAGAGGCAAATTCATACAAATTAACCACAGATGAGGACAAGAAGATGGTTGTGTTTAAGGATGGAGAAAGGAGGAGGCAATAAAGTGTTGGGGCGGGGTCCGTGTCCTTGCAAAGTCTAAATACAGTTCAAACAAATACCAAGCTTCAGAGATGGAAGGGTGGGGAGAAGATTTTTTTTTTGATTTACATAAATGTTCAAAAATCCATGGGAGGGAGCAAGAGAGGAGGAATAGAAGAGGACAGACACAGAAGAGGACGTGAAGAAATGGTTGGGTTGGGGGGTGGGGGGCTCTTTTCTGTAGGTTGCAAGAGCAATGGCAGCAGGTGGTCAGGCAGGCAATCTGGAGCGCTCTGATGGAGCTGTCGGCAGATGTCTTTGGATGTGGCTGCGCTGCAGATTGGCAGGGAGAAACAGATGATTTAAGTAGGAAGCCCTTAGAAGTGACAGGGCTCAGGAGACCTGAGAAGGAAGTCATTCTAACAGCACTTAGTCTGCTGCCACACCTCCAAATCACCTTCACATGGTACAAAGACAAAACTACACTGCTTACTGGAGCAGACACAAACACGCACTGATAGACGCATAAATACCCCCATGAAAAGGTATACACATTTTTGACAAGATGTAATGCTTTGTTTCAAGAGCAGGATCAGGTACATTTTTGGTCTGTTAAAAGTAAAGCTGAGAAAGCAAGAATCTGTTTTCTTGGTTCTGTAAGAAGCTCCTACCCAAACTCGGAATTTTTTCTTCTGCTCACCCAAGAATGAGATCTAAAATGACATAAAGTACAGCTGCCGAGCACACATAAATCTATAGTTAAAACTCACTTTGCATAAGAAGCATTTCATGTGGTCAGCTTTTCCCAGTCCACGACCAGTATTCTTCCTCTTTAAAGGTTTTCCTGAACACAGAAGTACCACCACTATGACCAAAGCTTGTTTTGTAAAATTTTCAAAATGGGAGTGACACAGAAAAATTATCCAAGTTGTTAACATGTTTCTGTTGGCGTGTAGTTTTTATTTTATTTACATCATAACATTGGTATTTGCAAGACATTGATAACACAATTGGCCATGCCTCAAACTTGATTCACAATAGCCATATGTATGGGAACTGCAACAGATTGAACAACTAGAATAAACTGGAATTGTTCTTCAACATCCTGACAAGAAAATGTGATACTACAAATAGGAAATGACTGAAATCCAGACAATTCTCTGTATAAGTTTATGACATTGTCAATAAATCACAGAAGATATACAATATTATGTATAGTATTTTTTAATGGGGATCAAATACATGATCTGCAGATTTGCCAACATTTTTAAGCACAAATATGTTAAACACTGTGGATCACTTTATATGTTTATAGTTGACTCAGTACAGTCTCAAGTCACAAAGGTGGAAAGAATTCAGTCTAAGGCACTCAGGTTATTTCTGTTGATGTGATACAAAATATGGTTTATTCCATACAAGATGGCTTTGAAAGTCTTCTTAGACTTAGACTTCACTTTATTGATCCCTTTGGGATGACTCCCTCAGGGAAATTTAGGTTTCCAGCAGCATACAGGATAGAAGAAGCACACAGATGAAAAATAAAAAAGTAAATACTTAAAATACAAAATATAAAATATAAAGAATGGGAATAAAATACTATAAGTAAATAGAAAGAGCTGAGTATGGCATCGTGTGAAATAAGTTATTATGGCTTTGTATAGTATAAGTTAAGAGTTATAAATTAAAATTATTGCACATTATTACATATGATGGGGTTATTGCACCAGAGGAAAAGTGTCCAATGTGTATGTATGTGTTGTACAAGTAAATGTACAATGGCTACCACCCCTACTCTATGTCCTCCTCCCCCCTTGTGAGGAGTTGTAGAGTGTGATGGCATGATGGACAAAGGAGTTCTTGAGCCTGTTGGTCCTGCACTTGGGAAGGAGCAGTCTTTCACTGAACAGGCTCCTCTGGTTGCTGATGACGGTGTGCAGAGGGTGGCTGGCATTGTCCATAATATCCAGCAGTTTGTCCAGAGTCCTCGACTCTGCCACCGTCACCATAGAGTCCAGCTTCGTGCCGACCACAGAGCCGGCCCGCCTGATCAGTTTATCCAGTCTGGATGTGTCCTTTTTGGATATGCTGCCCCCCCAGCACACCACAGTGTAAAAGAGGACACTGGCAACCACAGACTGGTAAAACATCTGCAGGAAGTTTGCTGCAGATGTTGAAGGACCGCAGTCTCCTTAGGAAGTACATCCTGCTTTGTGTCTTCCCATACAGGTGGCTGGTGTGCGTTGTCCAGTCCAGTTTATTGTCCAGCCACAGCCCGAGGTATCTGTAAGAGTCCACAGCCTCCACCTCAGCTCCCTCTAGCAGGACTGGTCGTGGTCTTGGTCTGGACCTCCCAAAGTCAATAACCAGCTCCTTCGTCTTAGAGGTGTTGAGCTGTAGGTGGTTAGTGTGGCACCATGCAGCGAAGTCCCCTACCAGTCTCCGATACTCCTCCTCTCTGTCATCCCTGATGCACCCAACGATGGCTGTGTCATCAGCGTATTTCTGAATGTGACACAGCTCCGAGTTGTAGCAGAAGTCTGAGGTGTACAGGGTGAAGAGAAGAGGGGCCAGCACTGTGCCCTGGGGGGCTCCAGTGCTGCTGACCACCGTGTCAGACGTGATGTCCTTCAGCCCGACGTACTGTGGTCTGCCAGTGAGGTAATCGGAGATCCAGTCCATCAGCTGGGGGTCCACTCCCATCCTGCCCAGTTTGTCCTTCTGCGTGGTTGTTCACTTTAATGGGCAATAAATCCTTGAGGTCCCATTTTTATCCTCGTCTCCAATCAGACATACTGTGGTGCTATCAAAGCACACCAAAATGCCACTCATCCAAACATCGCTAAGGCGTGTGTTATGCAAGGCAGCCAATTAAAAGAAATGGAATGGTCAATGTTCTTGTATTGGCATTTAAGATGTGTTGATTGATTCATGACATGAACTTGTGCATTGAGCAAAATGAAAGAAGACATTAAAAGTTTCCGATAGTTGCTGGTAGCCTTTGAGTGAATTAAATATTTTTTTTCTCTGTCTACAGCTACCTAACATTAACTAGTAAAGATAAAAAGGGAGCAAAACACTTTGAACGCTTCAAAGCCAGAAATGAGAATTGGAGCCCTATCAATCTTTTACACATTTTTCACATGTTGCGCAACTAGGAATAGTTTCTCTGGGCTCATGGAAAGGCTCAAAAACCCTCAGTGTCATACAGATATGGGGATATATGGGGATAACTATTTTAGTGCATTGTGGGCAAGGCTGAGTGGCGGTGCTGTATCCAGGTGTCTTCTCGAATGCAATTGATGCTAATAACAATCAGGCCGAGCAGTACAGATGTGTTGGATCACTCGTTTGATGACTGAATGCCAATGTAGGCTTGCAAAGCCAGTAGCAACACTTGTTGAGAAACAATGCAGTCCGCCATTGTTGTTGTGCCTTAGCTCTTAGCTCTAGCATTGCTGGGAAAATTTAAATGTATACAGTGACTTAATGATCTGGCTCTGCAGCCCATGAAAAGGGTGGAAAAGCAAACTGTTCTTAGAAGGTTCGCAAGTTGAACCAACTGCGAACTGGCACTTCGCAGGTTCGCCTTTGTGGAAAAGGCGTATGAAGATGCACAATGGCCAGTGCCTGCTCAGGACTGTCTGACCAATCAGAGCACACTTGGCTTTGGAAGAAGTGGAGCCCTACAGAGACAGGATTGTTTCAGACTGAGGGTGACAAGGAGTGCTGCAGCAGTGGGCATTAGGAGAAAAATACTGCGTTTCTTAAACAAATATTTTATAGTAGACCGTAAAAATAAAGGTATTCACATTGAAATGTGCATTGTGTGTCCCCTTTAAGCCAGTATCAACAAAACATCCCTAAAGTGCTCATAAATATGAAAATGGATTGTGTGAATGTAATGTGTCATGTTTCTTCTGAAGTATAGAAATTCAATTAAATAGCTCTCATGACCAGACAATGGATGCCAACCAAGACACAGATCAGATTATCGTTTTCACAGTACTGTATTGGTGTCATTGGTGTAATTAGATCATTTAATCTTCTCATTCATCCGATTTCCACCTTGTCAAAGATTGTATGAAAACAGGATGAGATAATTTTCTTTTGCTTCCTACTTGTTAAGCACACATAAACACTTCATGAAAAGCCTTGTAAGCTTAGTGGACTTGTGTGGTGAGCTGATAATCTCTGTTGGGCTGATATGGTAGTCAGGGAGGGGAGTATGGCTGGGATATAAACAGACCAGTCCAAGCCTGAAGCTGTTAACAAAAATCACAACTCACTCATCTCTATGCAGAAGCTACACTTCAATAATGTGGGTTCTGAAGGCTCTGCAGGCTGCCAAATATTACACCCCTGTATTAGCATACCTTATCTCTACAGACAGGCAGGTGTGTGAGAGAGAGAGAGATTGGAGGAAGTGTGTGCACTTCTCCCTTAAATAAACTCACTCAAACACACATCTTGACAACGATACTAAATTCACAAATAAGCCTCTGTTTTTTGGAGGCTAAACAAGTCTACAAGTGCAAAAATTGAAAGTCCAGCAGCCTTTGACAGAGCCACTCAAAGAGGCATGACTCTGCATGCAGCAGCATTAAAAACACTAAAATATGACATTATAACAACGGAGGATGTTGAACCAAACACAACAATAACTTCCCAGATCCATTATTGGGGGGAACAAATCTGTTTTTCCCCACCCACACATTTACCTGTTGCTGGGTCTGGAAAAAGTGATAATAGTAAAGTGTACCTACTTATACTTTTACTTGGAAATTGAAAGAATCACAGTGTCACTGGTTTTATCATTAATACCCGTGATTTATGGGGCAGTAGTAACAGTTATTAGGGTTGTACTGATCCAGTCTTAAACATCAGTACTATGGCTAATCCAGATCCAGATATTTTTTAACTCATCAGTATCAGCGATATTAAACACAAGCAGATACCTGATCCTGAGATTTGTGTCAGCTGTCACACAAGTGGTTTTACTCATACAGCAACATGAGTGTAGTCATTTAATAACTTGAGTATAGTTTTTGTGTGCACTGAACAGCTGCATTATCTCAGAAAATGCAAGTATTAGATCAGAACTCTGTATTGGCAGATACTTAATGTTATATAGAGATAATATAGGGTGGCTTGGACCGATACGTGCTAACGTGCTGAACACACTGTCAGGAAGGAGATTTGTTAACAAACAGACACAGAGGAGAAGGTCTGAAGAACAGAACTTTTAAAAAAGTTCTATGATCGAACAAGGGGAAAGAGCTGCGGTAACATCGATGAGGCCGTTAGTGGAGAGTCCCACTCACTGGCAGGTAACATTAGTTTTGTTTCACAGAGCCAACAGGTCAGTTGGGAGTTTTGCTGTCTGAAGCTGGTGTCCCCTGCATCTGTCAGCAACTCTGCCTCTTTCATGTCCTCGCTCATGATGAATTAATTAGTTCAAATATCAAAATACTTTCTCCAGAATTGTGGACTCCACCAAGTATCACGTAATCAAAAGAAAAGCATCAAATTGCTACAATTGTTTCACATTTTTGCTTTAAAAATAGCTCATACAATAATTTGTTTTTTCTGTCAACCATTCAAGTAATCAACAAATCATTCACCTGTACAAGAATTTTTAAAAACGTTTTTAACTGCAGACATCTATCATAAACAATGCAATGAAAAGAAAAGCCTCATCATGTGTTGGTTAGATTCCAACTGGAACCTTTGTTTTGTGTCCTATGCATCATCGTTCCCCTTGTATTCTGTGGATGCAGTGAAGTGAAGCTGGAATAATTTGTTTGAGTTATCTGAATGGGGTGAGCACACCATTCAATCTAGGTGAAATCATGCTTCAGCTTTCTAGGAAATTCAACAATCAACTTCTCATCTATTGGCTATTTTAACCCAAACACATCAGTACTGCCCTTCAACACAGAGTTTCAGTGATCCGACAGCTCAGCCTGTTGAGGACTGCAACCTAAACAGAAGCCAGTGGTCCACAACAGACCATCAGGATTAATAGAGAAGTACTGTACCTGCAATGCTTTGACCAGTGCTCCATTTCTGCCCGCTTCTCCCACCAGAACAACCCTTGTCTCCACTTTTGGCAGCATATCTGAGAGGGATAGAGAGCAACAGAGAGACAGAGTGAACAAGCAGGAAAAGGGAAAGGGGAATGACAAACACACACAAAGATGACTTGGGAAAGAGCCTGGGAGGTGATGTAACTTTTCCCACATTTTGACTCACAGCCTATTCACCTAGATCTCTGATTAAGAGGGAAAGGAAACGAGAAAGTGTGTAGCAGACAATTAATATACACATATATGAAGCCAATAAATGTTCATTATATTGAACCATAAGAGATCTTTTCAGTTCCCTCATTAAGAGGAGGATCTGGGTCTTCATTGTGTTTGGAAACAGCTGCCACTGCTACCAGCCTAATAAAATCTTTAAGGTTTACAGATTAATTCTTATTATTCCATACTGACAGCAGAGGCAGCGAACATTTTTTGGCTTGATATTAGAGATGTAACAATGCACTGTGGCATCATGACTCACAAAGGATGAAGACTATTTGTAAGCACCACTAGTGCATAATGGCTTCCACTAACATGTTTCACCATACCCAACATGTTCATAAAAATAAGGTATAGTTACCACCTCATGAATAAGAAATGCCAAATAGCTCTTAAGAAGTTATTTGTAGCACCATTTGCAATCAACTCACCAGGAAAAAGAGGAAACACAAAGCATCAATCCTGTATAGAAAGCAAATCTATAGTTCCTGCCATATACAAGCATGTGAAGGTAAAAGTAAAAGAAGGCCCCCAGATGACTGAGAGTCACAATAAGACAGCTGGATCTCTTGTGCTACCCAAAGTATCACAGCTCCTATTATCCATTAAGAAATTGTGAGTTTTGTTCTCGAACTGCATGCAGTTTTTAAAAATTACACACTAGCCAAAAAAACTTGCTGAGATTGATGTCTTTGTCTATAAATGAATGTGAGCTTGGAACAGCAGTCTGCTACTGTTCTAACAGAAAATGCTAAAATATGGATGTAGCAGTGAGAAAGGCTGGGGTGGAAGGACACATCGGGTGTTTAGTCCAAACTTTAAGTCTGACCACCCAAGTGGGACTGAAGGTTCCTTGTATCAGCTGTTTGCTGGGCTAGGTGAGAAGAGAACCTTTTCTCACAGGCAAAAAGCACTGCCACAGAAACTTTGGTGTCAACACAAAGGCTGCTCAGACTGACACCACATAAATCTCTGATTGAAGTAAGCAGTACGCTGGCTATGCTAAATTGTAACCTGAACCAGCAGGTGTGAAAAAACCATGAGTGTTACTGATTGCAAGCAATCCACATGATTGAAGGGAGTATGCTGCAAAACAAGCACCACTCAACTACTATCAAGAAGGCAATCCTGGTAAAGGTTGGACATGTTTATGACCCCTGGAGAGTACAATTCTTAATCCAAAATTCAGGGCCCTTTCCTATGTTAGAGAGCCAGCGCCAGACTGAATGGCTGAGGGAGAAAGAACAGATGGAGCAGAATCAGGTATTTATTTGCAATATTAGTCCAACGTTTGGACACACCCTCTTATTCAATGGCTTTTCTATATTTTCATTACTTCCTAAATTGTAGATTAATACTGAAGACTACAAAACTATGACTAAGAAATACAGAATTATATAGTAAGCAAAAACAGTGTAAACAAAGTAAAATGTGTTGAATATTTTAGATTCTTCACAGCAGCCACCTCTTACTTTGATAACAGTTTCACATGCTTGTCATTCTTTCAGCCATCATAAAGCAGCCACCTGCTTTTAAAACAGTCTTGAAAGAGTTCCCATATATTGCTGAGCAATTGTCCGCTGCTTCTCCTTCATTCCACGATCCAACTCATCCCAAACCATCTGAACTGGGTTGCTATTTGTGGAGGCCAGCTCATCTAATGCAGCACTCAATCCCTCTATTTTTTGGTCAAATAGCCTTCAACTTGCTTACTGTTTTGAGTCATTGTCTTGTTGAAACACATACCATGCTAGTTCAATGTGCCTTCCATTTTGAATAAATCTATAATGAACAATAATGAACTTTGAAGAGCCCAAGAGTCTACAACAGTGGAAACAATAAAGGGTCAGCAAATAGCTCACCAGCTAGTTCTGCAAGTACTCACCAATCTCCTCAAACCAAATATTGTGAGCAGCAAGGCATCTCCACCCTATCACACCTCCTCCTTCATGCACTCAGTGGAAAATACACATGCAGATACCGGAGATATTGGGCTATTTCTGAGGCTGGTAACTGTAACTTTATCCTGTGCAGCAGAGTTTACTCTTGGTCTCTCTTTCTGGGGTCAGTCCCCACGAGAACCACTTTCAACATAGTGTTTGTGTGTCTCTGAATCAGCAAACTTTATGCTGCTGCTGTAACTCAAGTTAGCTCATATTTTGTCTGTTGTGTCTCTGCTTTTTTCTACCTATACTGTGTGTAGAGACATGTCAGTGCTAAGGAAAAGGGGAAGAATGCTGCACGATCCAGTGCCACAAGTGACAGCTTCACGCATGAGGCAAAAGATGGTCTGAGACACAGGCTAAGCTGGACCACTCTCCTGCAAAGAGGACCATCTGTGGAACTCTTTCACTGCCATATTCAGCCTGCAGAGTCAAGTAGAGCAATAGACCAAGAGATAGGCATGTGCAGGAAAGAGACTCTTTTCCCACTCAGCAGCTGTTCACTGAAGTGGTGGAGAGAAGTCTCACATTTATTCCATACTTGCACCTCTGGCAAAAGCAAATCTAGCAGTTCATGCTATCTCAGTTTGGAGTAAGCGTGTTTTTTTGACAGCAGCAGAACTGTCAGATTTCAACTGCTGCCTGAAAATGTCAACAAGCTGATTTTCTTAAAAAAAAAAAAAAAAAAAAAAAAAGATGTCACTGTCCTCGGTTAAAAATACAGATGAAAACATTTTAACTGCCAACCCAGGTGTTTCGTAGTTTTCGGATTTCTTTTCAACAAAGGTTGTGACATTTACACCTCATCTTAACAAGCATATTGTTATTACATACATTTTATTATGTTTGCAGGCTTTCATAATTAGAGCTTCATTAAATTACATTAAAAAGGACAGGACACACCTGCATTTAAAAACGGTGAAATTTCACAGAAAAATCTATTCATTCCAAGGGAACCATCATGAATTCACTTGCAAAGGGTAGCATAAATCCATGAACATTTTCTTGGTCAAGTCAAACTTTGGTGATCATTGACATGTAAATCTGTGCTGTGGACACAAGCCATAACAACAATAATGAACTTTGAAGAGCCCAAGAGTCTACAACAGTGGAAACAATAAAGGGTCAGCAAATAGCTCACCAGCTAGTTCTGCAAGTACTCACCAATCTCCTCAAACCAAATATTGTGAGGACACACAGATACATTTCACTGTGCTCTTTCTTGTGTGACCTCAATGCAGCCAAATTACAAAATTAAACTGTTGGCTGTTATGTTGTTAATGTGCGTCACGAGCCAGTATACTCATTCAAAGACAGATAGTAACAGGCAGAATTATCAGTCTCTTTTTGATGACCTGCCTGTGATAAACAACCTAGCATCAGAGAGATTGTTAGGCAGACATCTCATATTTAGTTATGAGATGAGACTAAACTAAATTGTGTCTGAGAGATATTTAGAGAAAAGAGGAGTATGAGAATAAAGAATAAAAAAGAGACCCCTGAATACTGACCTTCGCCGTCTTCATATGCCATGTCCAGAAATACATGGTCCTTGGTGGTTTCTGCAATCCTCGAATCATAGACCGAAGAATCCACCAACAGACTCCGAGCAGTCCCTAAGGTCACGATGCTGCTGTCAGCCATGGCAGGAACCTAAGGAGCCACCAAACTGTCCAAACTATCTACATTTACAGAAAATGAACAGAGAGAGACACAGAGGGAGAGCACAGTAAGTGAGGGAACGCAACAAGCAACAGGGAAGAAAAGGAGATAGGTGACAACTGCCAAACTTAAGGCAAGAGACACAACTTGGCATGACTTCAAACACAAAAAGTGACTCAGTCTGACAACTCAACTGGAGAGAAAGACATATTTATGAACTGTGATATAAAGTTTATCCTGAAACTTTTATATTGTTAATGTTTACACAGCCAAACAACAGCACGCTCTATTGGACTCAATGGATTAATGACACTGGTCAGTGTAGATAAGTTGTGTAAGTAGTAACTTACTCTCAGTGGTAACAGAAACAGCCTTGTTTTTGAAACAGTTCTTTTTCTACTCTTTTTGTGTTTATGAGAAAGTAACGTTACTTTACGTTTAAACTAAGTGCATTAAGTCACTGTACAAACAGGAGGCAATAGAAGAGTGTCTATCCAGCTCCGTAAACGTTAGCTGACCATGGCACCAGAAAGTAAACTCAAAGTAAAGCAAACTTACCAGCTTTAGATGAAAGAATAAGACAAAGTGGTGTCTGTGGAGCTAAACTGGCTGCTCGACCAGTTCAACTCAAAGAGCTCTTTCGCTAACTTAGCCAGCTAGCTACAGTGCTAGTGAGTCAACAATACAGTGAAGGGTTTTGAATTCCTCTTCGGTCCAAAACTCTCTTCAAAAACTCTGTAACATCTCTCCGTCAATCTCAAAGCAGGTATCAATGCATGTCGCCATTAAAGCGCAAAAATAGTCCAAATAGTGTCAATGCGGCTGCTGTAGTTTGTTGACAGCTAACTTCGGTACATCACAGTTCACACAAAGTGTCAGCCTGTAAGTGCTCAATTCAAAAAGCAAGGCAAACAACAGCACTGCGCGCTGATTGGACAATACTCACAGACCGCCTGCGACTTCCGTCCGACGAGCCCGCTGATTGGTCTGTTCATTCAAATCACGATGCGGGCAGTTTGCTGTCCTAACCTGAAAGCTTCAGGTGCCGTCTAAGCTCATTTATTATTGTATCACATGAAACGGCAGTGTGGATAGTTCATCGACGTACTGAGACTTCAATTTACTTAAAATAGTCCTGTCAGCACAATCTAAGAATAGCACCGTGTCAATGAAAATATACAACCAAATTATTAAAAAAGGATTTATTTCAACTTCATCACTTCCTGTGTAACGTTAATGCTACGGAAGCTCAGGACGACGGTGCTCGCGATTGTATTTTTAATGCCGTTATCTCGAGTTCAAGGGTTCATTTATTTTGTCTTCTCGAGAAAAACAAAGGCCGATTTCTTGATTTTCTTTACATTAAAGTACAGGATAATACATTCCAGGGAGGAAACGTTACCGCCCGTGCGGGGCACGCCAGAACACAAACGTATCGCCCCTCAGATTTTCCTCCTTCCTTAAAAAAGAGAGACTGTTGGAAACTTTGACTTATTAAGATAACTTTTCATTTCAGTGCTGTCAGTTGTAGCTGTGGTTTCCTACAAGTTTCTGCTGAGCTGATACCTGGAGCATATTAAAAATCTTTTTTTTAAAAACTTTACTAGGTTTGTACTTTCTTTTTTTAACCACCTCAGCATTTACTATGTGCCCCTGAAGTCATTTTCCACCCTGTTAGTTTGTACTTTATTGCCTTTGAAACAAAACAAAACAAAAACGTTTCTACTGAGGGTACTTATAGGCTCACTGTGCCCAAAAGTTTCCACCCTGTTAGATTTATAAATTCAGGAAATGTAGAAAATAAATGTTTTACACATGTATACATGTATTTTGAAAATAGTCCGTTCTGAATATAAAGGATATATTCAACTCATCAATAATGTTTTGAAGACCTTAACACTAAAGTTAAAGTTATGCTAGTGTGTAGTGTTTCTTTAATCTGTCTTTATGAAAAGCTGAAAAATGATACTAGGGTATTTTGTTTTTATTCTAACGTAACAGGTTACGTAGCTACTATTTATTAGCACTTTTTTGGCATTTGATAAGAGGCTCCCATCAGTCAAATTTTATTAATAGGATACATTTATTAAGAAAATTAAAAGGAAACCTGGGTTTCATATTTTGTTTTAGAAACACAGATGAAAAAACATAGCTGCAAATTTACATTGTTGAACAGAGGCAAGCAGCACCATAGCAGAACATTTTGATATCAGTATACAACATATGGGCCAGAGGTGGGCCTATTAAAATGTTAGAGTATGTGCCTTTTACTATGCTGTCAAACATGTATATGGTGTATGTGGACCAGACTTGGGCTGTGGAATTGGGTGTGTAGTGGGCCAGGGATGGGACTAATTTTGCAACAGTAAAAAATCAACAAAATAGCATTTGTTGTAAAATGTATTGCCTCTTCACTGCACTGAATAGTTGCTTTTGCATTGATTTCATATTTACATGTGGTGCTATTGTATGTATCTATAATATTCTCATTGGGGCCTGCGGTGCCTCAGGTGAATTGTAATGCCCATAGAGTACTTTATGCTTTAAGTATAAAGCATAAATACTTCTAAAATAACAGAATGTGTGCCTGTGCATTCATGTATATATGCATTTAAATTTTAACTAGGATTATTACTTGTTAAAGTTATATTGCTTCAAAAGAAAATAAGGTAAAGAAAATAAGGTAAGATGTGGTGAGGGATAGCTGTACTGCTGAAAAGTGAGCAGCTCACCATGACTTAATAAATGTGAGTAATAGAGGAAACAATGACTTTTTATTATTATATTGACAAAGACATTGTATTTAATGTGGATATGCCATGTTATGGCTGATACCCCATTCACTTAATAAGGTCAGTATCAGAGATAATACTAGATCAGTGCATCCCTATACTGTATCACTGTACTACTGAGGACAGTGCATTTACCTTGTTAATTCTCACTGTTGCATGATAAATGCAAATCTAAATCCTTATTAAACCAAAGTTAAACTAACATTTCTCTCTGACTTAAAGAAGAATGGAACAACATAAAAAAACACATGTAAAACAGGGTCCCTGTTCAGTTTCTATCTCACATGTACCAACAACATACTTGAGTTGCTGTTATATGGAGGTAATTTTTTTCCCTTGTAATAGATGTCAGTCTATGAAATGCTTTAGCGTAAGTTTACATGCTATTTATAACTGATGATTATTTCAGATTAGCCACTTTAAGAGCCTTTTAAAAACAATTTAAATGAATCAAATTGAAAAGCATATTTGTTGTTCAACCTAAGACCACATTTTCACCAGGTGTTGACGTGTGATCTGTATTGTTATATCTGAACACATGTTAATGCAGGTGTAAATGCACGCCGTATGCATTGCAACCAGAATGTAACCAGATTGGCTGGACCACATCTGGAGTTGGTCTGATGCTGATGCGACTGGATATCATCAGGTATGAACACGCTGTGCACAGTGTGACCATATTGTTAAGATAAAAGTCCACCCATCACATTAAAAGGTCATCTAATTCCACTTCTTTCTGACACAGATGTGCACTTCCTCAGTAAAGCAGAAAGAAGAAATGTTCATACAACAGCAATGCTTCAAGAAACTCCAAAGGGACCATTACAATATGCTAGCAAGGTGCTAGCATTGGTCCAGTCAGAACTCTGAGTTTGTATTTACAGAAAGCAGTTCCAAAGACCAGTCCAAAAGTCCGATGTTCTTTTCTTTAACTCTTCAAGGTACATATGAGCTGCTGGTGATGATGGGACTTAAGTTTTCTGAAAAACAGGTAAACAGAAAAAAAAAAGAAATACAGATAATAAAATATACAATACGCATGCTGCGGCCAAAATGAGTTTCCTCCGTAGGGTGGCTGGGCGCTCCCTTAGAGATAGGGTGAGAAGCTTGGTCACTCGGCGGGAGCTCGGAGTAGAGCTGCTGCTCCTTCACATCGAGAGGAGTCAGCTGAAGTGGCTCGAGTGGCACCAGGAGGAGGCCCTCGGGAAGACCCAGGACACGCTGGAGAGACTATGTCACTCGGCTAGCCTGGGAATGCCTCGGGGTCCCCCGGAAGAGCTGAAGGAAGTGTCTGGGGTGAGGGAAATCTGGGCATCTCTGCTCAGACTGCTGCCTCCGCAACCCGGTCCCGGATATGTGGTGGAAGATGGATGGATGGAATATGCATGCTACCTATGATATCTATAATATCCCTAAAGATAACATGTATTTTTCATACAACTCTACAACTTTTACAGTTTCTAATCAGCAGTCAGTCTAAAAGCAACAAATAAATTGTTAATAGCATGATTATAATCAGCAATAAAATCATGTTTTAACCAAAAATATGTCCAATTATGGAAGTAAGACAGCATTAAAATGCTGTACACACATGACTGATGCAGTTTTAACACTCAAACCCTAAAGTAGGCTCATGATGATTCAACAACTTGGCAGAATGACCTGAGTTTAAAGAATGTACCTCATCTTTGTGTCCTTGTGAAGGCATTGGCTTTGACCATAGAAATGCAGCAATCTGTCACATTACACACTCAAATACACACACTAAGCCTGAACATACACACACACACACACACACACACACACACACACACGCACACACACACACACACACACACAATGATGCAATCAGACAGACACAAAGTTATAAAGACAAACTGACACACACACATAGCGCCCCTTTGGGTAGCAGCATGCGGTCTGGAGGACAGTAAAGACATTCACTTCCAGCAATTCCTTTGTTTTTCTTCTTCTACTTTGACTTTTGTGAAATCCTTAGTATGCTTGTCGCATTCCTGGGGCTGTCGGACCACTCCTCCAGTCATCTTACTGACACACGCACACACAATCTCTGTCTGTCTTTCTGTATGCAGCCCTCAGGAGGTTCACTGTGCGGAACAAAGCTTTGTCAAGACCTTATCTTCCTTCTACCCAGCTTTGTCCTCTCTGCACTTCCTCAAACCTTTATATTTCTAGTTCAGTCCTCTGCTCTTTGAGGCTGAGCCACCAAACACACATAAATATAAATACACACAAAGGTAGAAGCAGACGACCCAATCTAAACATATAAGTAGGCCAGTCATACAGAGATAAAACCAGTGGTATCGATAGAAACAGCCAAATCCTGTTGCCAACTGCGCTGTGCTTTGCTGTTATATGCCATTTCTTTTTTACGGTGTATGTGTATGGTGTACTTATAGCATACACCAAAGTAAGAAAATGAAGTCAAAATTTCACTATAGACATGCCTGTCTTGTAAGTGCTGCACCCTATTTGTCATAATTTTGGACACGTATATTTAATGTAGCTCTGCTTTTAATACCATTGTACCATCCAACGTATTGTAAAACTCAGAGGTCTTGGCAACTTCATCTGCAAGTCCATCACCACAGACAGTGAGAAGGTAATACATACTGTCTACAGTAACTCTTAGGACTGTGTTACCAGATATGACAACAATAATATTAAAACATTTGCAAAAAGTTTGTGATTGAACTGATAAGAGACAATGATGAGAGGGCCCTGTTAAAGGAAATTTAGTTCAGTTCATAATTCATTTATTACCTTGGTGTGTTTATTTTAATCAAAGACAGTAAGAAGCACTGAGGATCACAAAATATATTCATGCCTATGAACACGGAGGGAACCAAGGCCATTTTGCCCTGCAGGTGCTAGAAAACGTAATAACTAGCATTGTTACCTGTGCGAGGCACTGAGGGCCTCTGAAGACGGAGCCACATCTCCTTATTGGGAACAGATTGGTGGCAGACAAGTATTTCACTGAACAACAGTTGTATAACACATGATCCATGCCTCCGAATCTGACCAATCAGTAAGTTTCACGTCTGACTGATGGAATAACTGACCAGCCTGAAACATCCCATCCCATCAGGCAGAGCTTAGTATGAGGAGTTAGTATGAGGAGTACGGTTGGTCTGTATTTCTTTATGTACACAAAGGATAAAAGAGCCAGGATGCATTTTACATCAGCATTTTACTGTACTTTTACATGTGACAATGAAGTTGAACTTGAACGAAAATGCGGAAAATGTGATCAGATGCTGTTGACTCATGGGACTCACCAATTTACAGTATGCTAAGTACTGCCGACTCACGTCTTTCTCTATTATCATGACTGATGTAAATGTAAGACAAGTTATGCTATGACTTGTTTTTTTCCATTTATACCAATAAACCCAATTTGGAGTAGAAACTGAATGACACTGGAGTGGAAATTGAATGATATTGTATATGACTGCTATTCAGTGATGAATATTTCGTATATTAAAAATTTGGGTCAGCAGTATTTGTGCATCTTTTTGAAACAGTGTTGGTCTGCAGAGGAGACAACGGATGTTGTTCTGACCTCAGAATATAAAGAGGACTGGATCAGTGGATCATACTGAGGGAAGTAGAACTATCTGCATTACACAGGAAGGCACTCGACCTAGACACAAGCCAAAGTCCACTTGTCTTTGCTTGATGTGGGGTGAAGACTCCTTCACTACTAGTAGTCCTAAATAGTACTAAAAGTTTCTAGCAAAAGTTTACCTTTACCAACAGACCTTAAAGCTAACTAACTTGCTAACCGTGACAAAAGTTCACATAATTTTGAACCACTGATTCTAATAACTGTCAAAAAGCAAACCTCTTTTGTGGAGAAGTTTACATTGGTTTAATGCATGTGTCTTAGCTAATGAAATGTAATTGCTTTGTCAGTTTTGGACTCTGTGACCCTCCTTTTTTTATGAAGCACAACTGTCTTTGCATGTTTGCTACGACGGTCCAACTTATACTCCAATATAATGCAGTATAATAGAATAAGAGAATAGAGAATGAGATTTGGTGTGAAAGGGCCCGATATGACACTGCCTCTTAAAGGTCTTGATGACATGTAAGTAAGTGCCACAGATATGTAAGCATTGCGAGTTAGGCAAATAGGCAAATAACTTAAATAGCCTTATCTTAGCATGCTAATATTTGATTATTAAGCACTAAACACAAAGTACAACTGAAGTAATTTGATATGCAGGTATTTGGTCATTTACCAAAATACTGAATATTCACTTTCTTTTCCAACATGGCGCCATGGATGGATGTGCTGGTGTTCTTTGTTTTGTCTTCACCTGTGAAAAGATGAACATCAGGGGAAAAACACCAGTGGATTTATTTCCCCTGCCTAACACACTTTGAGCAGCAGGACCACATGCTCCTCCTCTTTCGCTCTCACATTCTGCTCCAGAAACAAGAAGAAGAACGCACAACATCACCTTCGTGTAGCATCAGCTACCACTCATTCTACGAGCAATATTGTCAGTCCATGAGAGGATGGACACCACTTCACTTTCCCCCTTGGACAATGACCTATTTGGATTATATCAGGACAACCATGTCTGAAGTTTCCCTCCACACCTGCAGACCAAGCAATAGAAACAGATTTAAAACTTAATAATATAACATTATTTGTCTTGACGTTTGAAAAAACAAAACAGAATTGGGTGGTTTTTACATCTCCTACTAAATGTAATGCACTTTGATTAAAGCATATAGTGACTGTATATTAACATATATTTTAGAAAACAGTGTGAAAGGTAAGCAACTGTTAACAAATGGCAACCTTAAGTCATCTCCATGTCAGTGTCTGAGGCCAGACAGACAATCTGGAGACTTTATTACACCTGTCTCCTCTCTTTAAATAATGGTTTCATCTGGGGGCAGTCGAAAGCGGATAAAAAATTTAGCACCAGTTACAGACAGAGAGAATACGTTATGCTTTAACATTAATAGCTTGTTCTCTTCCACTTGATGGGGGAGCAGAGGCCCGTCTGGAATGGTAATTGATGCAGAGGCACCACTTTAACATACCTGAGGAGCCATTCATCACTGACAAAAGACTGGATATACTTCTTCACCGGGGATTCTCATGATGCCTGTATTTCATCACATATTTCAACATATGAAGCCATTTACACTTACCACCTTGATATTCATGTCTGCTGAAGAAAACAGGGTAAATATACAGGATGTGTTTTTACTATTTCTTTCCCTTTCACTACCACAACTTAAAATAATTACACATCGTCACAGCTTGTTTTATTGTGCTTTAAGGCTGTATTAGAATGAAATGTAGACAGAATTCTTGTCAGACAGCAAAAGAAATTCACCTCCTGCTGGCACAGACTTTAATAATATCTCGTTTGAACACCGGATCTTTTCTTTACAGAAGTCTGGTCTGTAAGATAGAGAACACAGCGAGGTGTTGGGGAAAAAAATCACATCTCCTTCATTCTAACTGAACTTTTTCCCTTGTGATTGCTGAGTATAGCAGTATGGTTCAATCTTCTGTTCAGCAGACAGCAAAGAGACGATGTTGTCTTACTGTTTTACAGACACGCCAAATTCATTGTTACAATGCCAGTGAAACACTTGTTTTTGCCTTGTTCATACAATGACAGACTCACTCAGAAAGTCAAGGATGATGCAAAGAAAAACTTTTATGATTGCACCCTTGTTATCTGTTAACATCTGTTAATATCTGTTAACAACACTGTACAAACCATAGTAACAAAGATCTTGGAATGAGACATCAGCGCTGGAATCTGTCCAGGTGTGAAACACAGCCGGTCAGATGATCAGGCAGGTCGTACACTAGCCAGTTTACCAGATTAGCTACTACTTTATTTGAAGGTAAATCAGAAAGTAACTGTTTCAGGGATTCCAGTAGAAAGCTTAGTCAGGATGTTGGAGTGTGCCAGAAAGATGAAGGTTAATAGTCTCTGGTCCCTTAAAGGTACAAGATCATGGAGAGATGTAGGCTTTTGTCACTAAACCGAGTAGTAATTAGTTTTTTTTGACAGCTGGCCTTCTTTCTGTGGCTGCCCCAACCTGCTGAGAGTGGATGAACTTAATCCAACTAGACTAGTCAGCTCTGTTTTATTTGGTTTTACATCAGGTTTGGCAATATGGACTCACATTGCCTTATATGGACTGGTTTTTGGTGATTAGCTTTAAAGTTTGTGTGGACTTTGAATACACTATCTTAGTTAATATGTCCAGCCAGGTAAATCGTCTTAGCACAGACAATAAGGCTGATAGCTCAGTTTACAACATTTTCCTCCAACATCACATCGTGAAATCTCCCAGAAAACACTTGGTAAAGTCTCTACTCTATCACTCCACATCACATGTGCAGGCCACCAAAACCTGTTACTAATAATAAAAGTTACCCTGTTACATTATCTACCAGTAGCCCTACTGACTGGTCTATTACTGAAAACTGCAGGCCCAACAGAATCCTCAAATGTGGTTTTATTATCATGAAAGTACTGTCTACCCAAGCCTTACTGATAAATAATTTAATTATTGACTATAATCTGGACATGACTGGTGTATGTGAACATGGTTGAAACCAAGTGTTTCCTTTCCATTAAAATAAGCCTTAAATGAAGCCTGGACTAAGAACTATTGCAAACAAAAACCAGAAAACCAGCCATGCTGAGCTAATGTCTGCATCTCTCCCAGATGAGCTGAACACACTCTTTGAGAACAACTCCCTTCAGCTCTGTGCTGCTCACTTTAAACCTTCCATTTCTCTGGATTACTGTCTCCCTGTGGATTACTACCATTTTATGACTCTCTGACTCATGGTCACCATGGGCTTAATGTGCAATATCATGGTCATAATCATTAAACTTTGAAATGAACCATATAAACATAGCTGCACTTTCAGTTTTGGTAGTGTTATACACTTGCCTGTACTTTTGGATAATTGTACATATATAGGTAATTCAGTTACTCTCACATATCTGTGAGACACTTATATAAATGGACCTGCTCCAGTATGTTATCACCACAGTTCACACATTGTGTTGTGGTGTTTTATATATTGATAGATTGCTTTACCGTTACCGCTGTGACATCACTATTAAAGCCTGTTTCTTTATTATGGACTATATATCCTTAACTATGTACTCCTGACACTGTGTGGGTATTTTTTGGAGTTTTGGACCTTGTTGTTGAAAAGTTAACCAGTCAAAACTTAGATTTATTTCATCTACCATTAACCTGTTACATTTCTGACACTATGTATATTTGTTTTCACCTTACTGATAATCTTTATATCTTTATACTTCATACATCAGTCTTATTCAGTGTTTTATGTTGTTCTGGTTTTATCATTGCACACTGCACACTTTCCTACTTTGTAACCACTGCACAACAATTTTCCCTCTGATGGATAAAGTAATATTTCATGTCTTCACAGACATTTTTAACATGTTACTGCTTCAGCATTTTCAGAATGTTACATACAGAACCTTTTAGTAGTTGTGATGTCATGTATTTCTCAATTGTGATGTGCTGCTAAAACACAATGTTCTAATGGAGCAAGTCAATAAAAAGAAATGTATTGTCATCCATGGATGAAAACAATACAGCAATGTAGTAATGGAACATATTGGAGGTGGATCAAACATAACAAATCGTTATGAGTAGTTAATGAGTTAATAGTTAATGAGATTCATTTAATGAAACAATAAGGACAAAGTGCGTGAGGTCGAATATAGACACAGGAGGAGGAAAAGGAAAAAGCTGTCACCCGTTTCTCATAAAAAGAAAAAACATTCAACTGTTTACTTTCTAATTTTCTCTTCGATTTTCTGGTTACATTTTCTCCTCCGATGAAGATGAACGAGGAGGAGGAAAAGGAAAAAGCTGCCACCAGTTTCTTTTCTGCTTTCGTCCATCAAAGAAAACAACAACACTTAAATAACTTTATTTTTCAGATGGGATTTCCGTCGTTACTCCAAAGTTATTATATCATTCTCATCCAGATGCTTGGAACTGGATCACCCCCAGGAGATTCAGCCTCTCCTCTTTTCCCCCCTCTCCCTACTTTGCATGTCATCATGCTTCTCTCTCCCGCTGTGTGTGTGTGTTTGTCTCTCTCATCTGTGTGAATGCTGCGCTGACCTCTTCTGTGTTTGTGTGGCTTGTCCTCTTTGCAGGTCTCTGTGATGGAGAGGAGGACTATTTATCTGTGTCAAGTCTCTCCAGCCCAGCCAGTCTGAGACATTCTTTTATTACTCTTGCTGTAATAAAAATTAAATAAATTATTTTATTAGTTCAGTTTTATTGATGGTAATTATTCATTGTTCTGATTATTTATGATGGGAGTGTGCAGTAACTATTCTACTGTTTTATCAATTGACCTGTGTGTGAAAAGAACACTATTTTAAGACTGAAGTGGTGTTACTGAGTTTCATTGCATGGTTTTCTTGGTTTGTATTTAGTGTGCAGTCAGTGTGTTGTCTGAGGTCATGTTCTCTGTGTAAATGTACAGATTAGAGCATTTTCTTCTGGTTGTGTGTTGAATAATATTAATAGTATTATTCAACACATAGTAACACAATAGTAATAATATTTAGGAATAAAGTGTGTTGTGTCATGTGTCTTTCTCCGTCTGACTTCATTGCAGTGGTGTTACTGTGCTCCCAGATCTCAGCAATGACTTTGCTGAACACAATGTTCTCATGCTGAAGAAAAATTATAGTCAAATCTATGAAAATAAATCACAATTTATAATAAAAAGCAAGTTTTCCTAATATTGTTCATTCACTGCTTTCATTCCATTTGTCCATGTTCCCTCAACACTCTTTGGACAGTCTCTACATTACTGCAGCACTTGTTTATCAGTTCAGTGCACATGCCACACACAGCACAGAATAAATGGTGGACGTTGTATGAGTCACTCACGCTCTAAATGAACTGCTTCGGTTTGTTGTGATTTCGGATTGAGATGATTATACTTTGTGTTTTGACTTGTTATCTTCTACATCCCCTAAATATATTGAATGAGATGACAGATTATTTGTATTCTGTTTGTTCTTGTGATGATTTATTCATTTTTGAGTGCAAATTAAAAACTGGGGCATGCTTCAGTAAGTTAATGGCACAGTTTACTAACTGCCTACAATATATATATTTTAGCTCCAGTACCTGCAGAAGTCTGTATAAACCAAGCCAATTAACAGACAATACCATCAATGAGAGATTCTCACTGAATCCACAATGCCAGGTCAAATTTAGTGGGAAATGTCCTGCATTACTTTATGACACTGTAAAACAGTAGGAGGGTGCTGCTCCTCCAGCCCAAACAGAGCAAGAGTGTTCAGAAGGTACTGAAAAGGCAAATCGTGAAAGCTGTGACAAAGCCAGAAAAATGACTTCCAAAATGTATTTCTGTATAATCAAACATGAACTACATAGCTGATATGAAGTAGTTTTATTGTACTTAGTCTTCTTGTTCTAGTAGGAATATTCAGTTTTCAACAGGAAGTAACAGGAAGTATTAGAAATGTGGTCTTGATTTTAAATCTAGCACCTTTATGTATCAAATATGAATCTTGCATGCATTTTTAAGTTTTTGAATAATGGACTACGTTTAAGATACAAAAAAACAGGGTGACAAATTCACACTGAAAATGCACATTATCACAATGAACGAGTATGTACATTACAATGACAGATTGTACAATATACAGACTTGATACATTCTAATTAAATGGCAATTAAATTGCAGCAGGATGCAGTACAATAAAAATATTTTCTTTACAAAGATACAATATTTTTCATGTAACATAGGATAAACAAAATATACAGCATGTTCAAGAGGAGTGTGTTTCTTTACACTCAGACTAATATTTATGTTTATGACCTTAAATAGAATTTGGCCTGTTATTACAGATGGAAAACCATTTACAGTGTCAAAATATCTGTCTGTCTGTCCATCCAATCATCCTTCCATTCATCTACTTATCCCTCCATAGATCATCCATTCATTCATCCATACATACACCTATCCAACCATTCCACCTATTCATCCATTAATCCATCCATCCACTGATCCAACATTCATTCATCCAAACATGCATTCACCCATCAAGCTCATCGTCTTTTTTTCAAAGACTGATCCCACTTATATACTGTAGCTTTATTACAGAGTAACTAAGTATTACATTCTGATATGTATTCAGTCCTCAGGTAAATACTGACATCCTTTTGTTTTTCTCTTCCCATATGAAGAAAAACCAAAAGGATAAGTTAGAATAAATGAGTGTCAAAGGAGCTGTCATCTAAACTGTTATAAATATGAAATGTTTGGGCTTCTTTTGGTGAGGTGATGTTTGTAATGATATTTGTAAATGCAGCGGAGCTGTTTTAGATTTTGCAGTGAATAGTCTACAGAATTCAATCTGCCTGTGAAAATGTAATACCATGCCGAAAAGCCTCTGAGGGAGAATGGTGTACGACAATACAGCAGTCAACAGAAAATGAATATTTATCCAAAGAACTATGCAATGTAAGACTAACGCTGATGTTTATTTACATTTACCAATACCTCTCCATGAATGAACGTTCAGTGTACGGTGCTACTTTCCTCCTTGAAAAGGTGAAATCTATATGTAGATAATGTAAGGAAAGAGCCCAGGTGCTGCTTGCTATAAAAGCATTCCCTGAAAAATTACTTGCAGCAAAGAGCCTAACAGTTCCCTGACTTTTTCCACAACAAATTGCAGTTTACTTTAGCAAAAAAGGACGAGTGCATTTCCTTTTTTAGGCATGCACACATCATTTAAAGAAATGTTTCTTAGCTGACCTTGCTTATGGTGGAGATGCTCACAAATATTAATATCTCTGTAACAAAAACATTGGTTTAAGTGCTTTCAGCGTGGACTTCATAAGTGTTTCATGATTCTGCTGTAGTTGTAATGCTGTAGCAAAGCAAAGCTATTGCTGTTTTTCAGAAAAACCACTGCGCTCAAATCTTTAAAGGAATTTCAAAGTTAGAATACAACCGAGCTGGTCTCTGATCTATTATGTATCTGAACACTGCTAGCCATGAGCAAATGATGCAGATGTGGAGATAAACCAACAGAACATGGAAAGATCTGTGTCCATGAATTAATACAAAATTCTGAATATTTCCAGTTGAAAATTAGCTCACAATGGTATAAAGTTTGCATTTTCCTTAACATCCTTGCAAAGTCATGTCTGGGTTTCTGATACTGCCTTGATACTGACAGCATCTTATCTGAGTTGTTGTACAAATGTCCACATGGACACAAATCAGAAACACAAAACAAAGTGTGAAATGTTCTCAAAAAGCTTGTTAGTGAACATCCTTATGTACAATCCAGGTAGCATAACATGCCACAGAGATAAATCTGTGTCCTATAACATAATACACACACACACACACACACACACCTCCCACCTCCCCATTCATTTAAAGAAGAAACGTGCTGTAGTAATGCTTCATATCCATCAGAAGTCATTTGGCTTCTTATGTCTGTTATGACTGTGTGTATTGTAATAGGAGTCTCTCGTAGTGGCAAATAGAGAATTATCAGCCAACTCTGCAGCTGTGCTCCTCAGAATTTGGTCCTCCCACTCTCATCAACCTGTTTCTCGACGGTGCAGATTGCTGCTTTATGCAGACAGACAAAGTGAACGACTAGCTGGAGTAGAAACATTAAATATACCATGTCATATTTCTACAGCTTGAAGGAGAGATTTAACATTTGTCAGGTCGCCAGACATTCCAATATAAATCCATGTCTGATTGATGTGTAAATAGGCAATTGTTTGCTAACAGGTTAGCCATATCAAATTTCTGTTGCCAACTGACAAAAAACAAACAAACAGTGTTATATTCAAATGTCATCAATATTGTTATGATTTCTGTATATTCATACATAAATGCTTGTAGCAAACATTATAAGTATTCAGTTTGGAGAACCATGTTTTGGACCGCCTCCAAAAGCTGTTCTAGCTGTTATCCTCCTCATGCATGACATTCTGGTGCAACCTATGCAGAACAGCTCCCTTAATGATATACATTACGTTTCTACTCAAAATTAAAAGAATATAATGTGTAAGTCCAGACAGAGTAAACCATATGTAAAGTAAGAACTTTTTTGATGAGTGTTGGTTATAAATTCATCTCTCAGCCTCTTTGAGTGATCTATACAGATAATTTGCAAGTCTCAGGGTGAGAATGGGTACACTTAAATAATATAACTGATGTAACGTGATGACATTATGTGGGTGCTCTGCCAAAGCAAAGAAAGGCAAGCAAGACAACTTCTAGGTTCTTCTGCAGACTGTAGCTACTGTCAAGTGTCACTATCAGAACCTGAAAAGTTGAAGCAGCTGAAGCGGGTCAGCAGAGGCAGAACCGGGTCTGAAAGAGTTTTGCTTCAGCGCAGCCTAGCAGCAAAACAAGGCACCTGGCCTGCTCACAGCCAGCACATGGAATCAATCACTTTGCCTAAGGTTGTCCAAGTCAGACATGGGATTTGAGTTTTTCAGGTATCCAGCCCAACCGCTCTGGAATTTCAGTTTCTACAGTACTTAATCTGAATTCATCCAACTCTGGATATACGGTTCAGAGTCCGCATCCATATTCAGTCAGTCTTCACAGATTACAGCTGGTAGTTACTTGAAGTCTTTACATGGCTTTCACAATGTAACGTTCAGGCATGTTAAGGTTCCAGCTTTTTCCAGAAGCTTTACTGAGAAGCTTCAGTGAGTCGGACATGAAAATGAACATGAACAGTTGAAAAACAATATCAGGCTATATTTGTAGACCAAATGTAGAATTACAGGTAGAAAACTAACAGCGGTTGATATTGAAAGTTCAACTTAGCAAATTACAGTTGAGTTGTCAGCCATGTTTGTGATCCATCAAAAGCGTTTGTGGTCCAATGTAATTAAGTACAATAGTCAGCCATGTTTCTATGCCGTCCTGAGACACAACTCCCCACGTACTGGCTTTTTTGTTGTCCACAGATCACTGGAGATATCTGGAAAAAAACAGGAAAGATTCATGTCACATCCTGTGTTTTAATGTATTATATAAGATACAAAATAAACATCTACAGATCAGGACAAGATGGAGCATTAAAACACACATTTTAAGAAGAGGGATGCACAGCTCAGACTGCATTGTCAATAAAACATAACACACCAAACAACGTAGCTTTAATAGGAGTGTAAAGCAAGGAGACAAAGCGTTCAATATCCGCCAGCAGAGTTCATAAAGAATTATAAGAGAGGAGCATGGGCAATCAACACAGACAGGTGAAGGGGGCTTTTGTAAATGGGTTCCACTTAAGCAGAATACTGAAGGTCAGCTGCTAGAGCATGGAGTTCTTTCCTCCTCAAGTATGAAACCCCCCCACAGAAACAGAAGGTGATAGAAATAAAAGGAGAGGAAAGGAGGGCAAAGGAGGAGAAGGAAGGACTTATGTAACAAAACAAGCATGGCCATGACAAACACTTCAATGACCGGCCTTGGAGCTGGCATGAAAGGGAGGAGATGATGGAGAGAGGGACTGAAGATGAGGGGACACTACAGTACAAGAACAGAGAAAGAGAAGAAGAGCCCAGGAGTGTCTGTCATGTGATCGTGAACAAGCATGAACTTAAAAAGACAGTTTATTGCATCACCTAAGTTTTAGATGTGTGCAAAGTGTACATATATATGTATGTATGTATATATATATATATATATATATATATATATATATATATATATATACACGCATATATATACTGCATACGCACTTACACTACAAATTGACTAAACTGGGCACTGAAAGAGAATAGGATGGAGGTTCTAGACTAAAACTTTCAACAAACTCTAAAGATTCCTTGACTGACCACTAAGTTAGATGTTAACATTCTTGTGAAGTCTAAATGAATACAGAAGAAACATAACAGGTAGAAAACATAGCTTCCATGGTGCAAATCTTGGTGTGACTCACTAGAATCAGCCTCTGAAAATAGAACAGCATGACGCCATTGGAGATGAATGTTTCACAAACCTGGAACTGAGCCAACTCGCTGAAAGTCTCAGTAAAAGGTTCTTAATGAATGGGACCAGATGTCCTCACCTTTTAAAATGTTTGTGGGATATTTGCCTGATAGGAAAGTCCTGGATAGAACCATGTGAAAAGAGAGCTGGGCTCGCCTTGTGGCTTTATGCCCAGGATGACAGAGAGAGGGCAGTCAAACACTGTTTTTCAGCCCATTGTCAAGGCATGATTTATTTTCAAGTCTGCTGTACCTCTAACCACACATGGTCAGAAGTGTGCCCTGTTGCACCTGTGACCACACCCAGCAGTAATGTCACAGTGCCCTGGAGTAAAGCTGTACTTCATTGCAGTAAACTGAGAAGTTAAACCACTAAAGGTCAGCAAAAATCAGATTTCCAGCAGCTGCTTGGCAGCTCCTGAGGCAGACACTGATCTGAAGAACACTGAAAACTTCAAATAATGACATATGTCCCTGAAAAATTTAAGTTAAAAAGAAGCACATATTGAACAACTGAGTAAACAACAGGTGCACTACTTAAATAATTAATTCAACAGTAACAAGCCCGGACAGGAAAGGGCTCAGTCCTGATTCCCAAATCATAACTGTGATCTACCCTTCTTCCTGCTGAGCCACCAGCATGCCTCTTCTCTCTGAAAAGTCGCCTTTGAGGACATCGGAAGTTGCTGCAAGACTCACACATTCACACAGAGTGAAGTGATTCCATCTTTATTCTGCTCATACTGTGACGTTGAGTGTGAGTGTTGATAAGATGTGGTCAGATGTGCTAATGTGTTCTCAGCCCTTATACAGATATGCGACACATTACCAATAGCAGACCCACAGAGGTTGGGAGAGATTTGTTGTGGGTGTAAAATGAAAGCCTATATCTGGAAAAGCTCAACACACTCTTGAAAGAGATATGTTAACAAGCAGATTACTGCTTGTGTTGGGAAAAGTGACACTTAAAAACACACTTGTCCCAGGAGTCGATCCATAGGCACAAAACCTATGCACAATAAGGGGAGATCAATGCACATGCATACAGCATGTATGAGCATGTATATGACACACAGCAGCACACAGTTCATTAGTCACACTCAGTAAAGCTCTATACAGTTGCATATTAACTTTAAAATGCTAAAGAAAAAAGGGAGGACTTATAAATTCTTCATTTTCCTCAAGTGGGGATGAGAGACGAGCGTGAGTGAGTGAGACCTTTTAGCAACAAAAACCCACAGATGCAGACAACAGGAGATGGTTTTAAGGACTGAAATATGCATGAGCTGATGAAAAATTATCACATTCAAAGCAAATCTATCTTCTATCTAACAGAATATTAGTCATTTCCAAATGCAGAGAGCTTGCATGAGACCAAAACACTCTTTCAGTGGTGAATTCCAGAGGCTGTTTTTGTGGTGAGCCAAAAGGATAGATGGGTAGATAGGTAGATAGATAGGTGGTGGTCCGATGAATGAAACTGAGATTTATTATTCATCTGAAGCCGTTGTGTTTTCAGCCACCTCCCTTGATTTGGCAATAGACCATTAGTCACACATTTTGTTGTTTTATCTTCCACTGCTTCATCAGGGTAATGTTACAGTGAATGAAATTTTAATTCCAAATGAGCCACGCTGAGCCTTTAATATTGGGAGGGAGAGAGAGCAGGGCAGTAGAGGAGCAGCACTAGTTTCATTTCTTTCTCAGGCTCAGTTAAATAATGTGGACCAAACTCCAGATAGACTTTTAACTTGGGAAGCCATGGAATAGGTAATGATTACACATAGCAGTGGAGGAGAAAAAAAAGGCCTTCCTAATGCAAAGCTACGTAATATCATCAATACGCGTACAATGTAACACCATCCAGCAGAACGGCTTTGCATCAAATGCTGCCTTTCTGAAGCTTAGTGTTTGATTTTTCTTGATACTCATATGTCAGGGAGGATAGATTCAACTCAATATCTGAGGGTGACGTACACAAATCTTATGTGTTCTCTCATTACAAGCAGCCACAGGAATAACCTTTGCCTAAACCACCTCCATAAGTAGTTTGTATGTGTAGTAGGTTGGAAATGCCACATGAGACAGTTTTCATATTAAGGTCATACACTTTTATGTCAGTAGATGGTGCTGTGGTTCCACTGTGGATCTATTAGGGAGACTAAAGCTAGAGGCACCGCTCATGCGCAGCTCAGAAATAAATGAGCTCCGGCATAGGCAAGAAAACTAATGTTGGTCTTCTCTCTATCGGTCCACAGGTACTGAAAATACTCATTTTTTCTATGTTGTAGTTTTTGTCAGACTCTAATGTGAATGCAGTATTAACAGTTACAACTGTTTTAAGACGATTTTGAGATGTGTGTGTTTAACTAGCGAGCTGTATTTTGTAACTAATTGCCTCGATCAGTGACGCCATGTTGAGACGTTTTTGTCATGAATATCGGTTTATACAGTAGTTTAGTTTATATAGTAGTTTTATACAGTAGCTTTCGATACTGTAAGGAAATGTGTTTAAAAGTTGTAGCATACTAGCCAGCTAGTGGTGAGAAAGTTAAGCCATGAGAGATGCTGTGTTCAGACTAGTTTTACTTTTATGGTCGCGCCATGTTTCTGTGTGCAAGTGCGTGAAAGAATGTAATGTGAAATATGTGTCTAAGGATTTTGTATGTCTTATGTTAATGTAGTGATTGAGTTTTAGTGTAATTATGTGGAATATATGTTGAATTTATGTGCACTTACTTTCCTTTATGGTTAATGTTTTATGTGATCTATTGTCACTAGTTAACCTTATGTGTTAATTCATTTGTGAAATGTTTTGGTATTAATTTAACATGTATTTTGCAAACCTAGCTACAGTGTGACTGAGAACTGACCATAGTTGTGCTCAGAAATAAATAAGCTCCTGGCATGGGCAAGACACTAATGTTGGTCTTCTCTCTATCGGTCCACAGTATTTATGCCTTGGCTGCACAGTGCTCCCTAGCCTGTGTAGCCCTTACTACCGGTCCAGGTTTCCCCTAGGCTTGGTGCCGGTAATATATGCAAAAACATATTTAAATAAGAGCACATTGACTGGCTTATTATGGAATCAGTGACTAATACTATCTCCAAATATAGTGATAATTTACCAAGAACCAAGACCCCTGCACAATGAACTGCAGCCCTAAACACTATTGAATCTTTCTATTGTTTCACAGAGAGAGTCGATGATCAACAGTCATGTTGGATTGATAAAGTGTTATGCTCCTCGTAAAGAAATGTAAAGAACCCCAAGTTTGTTTGTCTGAAGTTCTGACTGTCACACAGACCTATCAACATTTCTGCGCTGGATCCTGCAAACGCTGCTTCTTCCTGGTCCTGCATCCTGTCTGTTGTGTCGTACTTTCACCTGCTTATTTCATCAACATTTAAAATGCATCACTTAGACTACATATGTATTGTAATCCATCACAAATCACAAATAGCACAGAGGCACAGGCCCAGGTTGTTCTGAAAAGCATCATTCATACTTCAAATACCACTGCTCTGTCTGGAGGAGCAGAATGACTGCACCAGCTTTACTAAGGAGCTCTTCATGTCAATGTTGGCTGTCAACAAACATTAGAGAGTCTAATTCAATCACCTCCACAACTATGGATTTGATATAGATGTGAATGAGTTTACACACCTTACATTTCACAACTTCATCTAACAAAAAAAAACCACAATCTATGTCAGTTGGTATCATTCAGCAACACAGGCTCGCCTCTGCGCTGATAGTGTGACACTGAAAATTCATCTTGAAGTATAAAGTATAAAGTTTATATATAAGTATATAAACTGAACAAGTGTGAAGTTAAAAACACATCCAGTGTAGTACGTGTCTGCTTTAGAGTATATGATGACCTTTAATGTGCCTCCAGACATCACTTGCATGTGTTGATGATTCCTTATGACATCTACCATTGTTCCAATGGAGGCTGAATAACTGTAAGTTTCTACATAACAATAAAGATAAAACTGGAATTAAGTGCAAATAAGGAACATCTAAAATAGTCAGAAGCTGAGCTTATAAAATTTGGTTTGGTTCACAAGTATTTATTTTCTCATTTGCTGACCTATTTAACATGGCAAAGAATGTTCAACACAAGTCATGACTAAATAAAGATATCAAATGTCAGTTTATTTTTACTTGTGAGGAGCTCACTCTTGTTCTTGGAACGAACTGGTACATTTATTTTCTCGCACCTTGATTTACAAACAAGAGGTGTTAGGACTGACAGATGAGGTCCCACTTAGGAAGAGATTTCAAATGCAGTGCTAAGTCAGGGAGAGCTGCAACCAAAATAAGGGAAACAATGACTGGGCAAGAACAAGCTGACTGACCTCCCGCAGTTCACAGTGGAGCTAACTGGAACTCACCAGTGTCCGTTCTCTGCTTCCTCCAGAGTCTGAAGCAGGTCACCTGTCTGCAGAGGAAGGTCTTGCACTTCATGAGATTCATAGGTCAGCTGCACCTGGAAATCACCCTGCAGAAGGAAGTCACTGAGTCAAACTGTGCACTTTGTGATTTCATTCAGGATGCTTCCAGGGCGGTAAGATGCTTTGATTTACTAAACCCTGTGCTAACAAACAGCTCCTGACCAACGCTTTTGCTTGTTAAAATGACAAATATCCTCAGCAGCAGATTATATGAGCTGAAGCTAATTAATGTCAATTAAGTGAAGCCTGGTTAACATACTTTGTCATTATGGTTGGAATCTATTAAATTTCTGACCAAAATGTACTTTTTTCTGTTTCTCATCTCATCTCTTTGAGTAAAATTTTTCTTTTCATCTTTAAGATCAGTTGTGACTAAAATGTGTGTTTAAAAGATGAGGTTTTTTTATGGGACTTGAATTTCACAACAACATCATTCATTATCATTACCTGCTTATCCTGACACACAGGGTCACAGGGGGTGCTGGAGCCTATCTCAGCTATCTTGGCCTAGAGGCGGGGTACACCCTGGACTGGACACCAGTCAGTCACAGGGCTGACATAGAAAGACAGACAAACCACTCACACTCACATCACACCTAGGGGCAATTTAGAGTTGTCAATTAACCTAACCTGCATATCTTTGAAAGGCCCAGGGATTGAACCCAGAATAGTGAGGCGACAGTGCTAACCACTACACCACTGTGCTGCCAACATGTGTCCAATGTCCACAATATTCACTCTCCTTTTAGTTTTTTTTCTCAGTTTGTTGATATAAAAAGATTTGTCAATATCAAGTAATTGGGTAGTGTTATAGTATTTAACTGTGTCGATGAGTCTGAAGTTTGGATTACATCACATTCCACAGAAAGTTGTGTTTCTTGTTTATTCACTGCTTCTTTGTTTTCATTAAGTTGCATCCACATGTGGGATTCATATTTTTTGTTATATTTTAACTAGCCATCTGTAACATGATGCAAAATGTCAATTCCTTAAGAGAATGTGCATGTGTGCGTGCCTCCAACAGACTCACTGTGTGTGTGTGTGTGTGTTTGTGTGTGTTTGTGTGTGTGTGTGTGTGTGTGCCAATGCGGCTCTCTACTGTACATCACACAGATTATAATGGATCTGGAAAAGCTGCCACAGCCAGCAGACCGGTGCAGTTATAATCCTCCCCTGTCTTTTGTCTCTACTCCCTTGTTTCTTAAATGTCAAGTCGTCAGTGCCCGCCGCTAACGAGACGTGTCCACAGGAAATAATTAAGCAGAGGAGGAGTCTTCTTTCAGGGGGATCAGAGGGGGATTTAGTAGAAATGAGCAAAAAAGTGACAGATGAGTGGAGAGTTGTTGAGGGACGGTGAGTGATCGTCAAATGGTTTGTGGCGAAGGCTGATGTGAGCTAGTAGGACAGAAATGGGTCGGTCGAGCTACATTTTTGACTTTAACAGCTTTAACAATGCTGAGTGGTACTGAACTCATGTCTTGTTTTATTTCAGAACTAAATTATTTGCTATTTTGGGTTTTTCTAAGTTCGACTATGAGATACATTTTAGACAGTGCGCCCAGTAATGCTTCAAGTGATATCTGGGTAAAGACCTGTCTACAGTGTCTGGCAATCTCAAGCGGTACCTACATTTTTATTGTTGCCTTCCTCCTCTGAAGAGTTGGAGGATTCCTCTGCGCTGGAGGGGATCGTCTCAAAATCATCTGTGTCCATGGAAGGCAGGCGCCGCTGGGCCCAGCCTGAGGGGAATCAATACATTTTATTAACCGCCAAAATGTAATCATAAACAAGAGGATATTGCTCTCCTACTTGGCAGGTTACGGCGCTTCATCGATAGGAGAGCAGTGTCATTGTGCAGTTAAGTCATTTGTCTTACATCATCAGGAGAGCTTGATGAGGCCGTTTGCAGTAAATAAGGTCTAGTCAAGCTTTTCACAACCAAATTGACTCTGAAAGCATGTAAAACATTTTCCTTCTCTTTTAACACATCCTAAATGTATGAGACACTCAGAAGGCTGCATGAGAATTCCTTTGTTTGAAGGAAGAGCTGCTAAATGTAGCCACCCTAAAGCTAAACTATTGTGAGGTGGGTCTTAATCAAGAATTTACCCTTGTAGTATCTATGAATGACAACTTATTTGTTGCTAAAACACTCTCTTGAAAAACCTTGCTTGCAACAGGAGATCAATGCAGCAAACACTTCAAACAACCTGTATTTTCCTGACAAGTGAGCTCTTGTGATCATTCAAAGTGAGGGCAGACTCTGTTACAATGTTTTCTTAAGGAGGTGGTCAGGGTTGACTGGTGTGTGGGTCATAGCAGCAGTGGCAGTTGTTTACTCCTGATTGCTTCTCCATCTAATACGAGTGAATGGGTGAAGAAAGGGACAGAGTGAACCAAATCCAATAAACCAATGAGAGCCCACAGATGGAAGGCTCAGTAAGTGCAGCCTATCATCAGATCAGCAGAGACTTCTAGCCATTCAGTATGACATGGATACAGTTTGGGAGCCAACTTCATTCAGCTGCAACTGTTTACTTCTTGCACTAGTATGGTGGCCTCATTGGACAAGGCAAAGAAGAATATGGGAACCAAATGTGTGGACAATTCTTCTTTTCTCCAAGTCCAAGTTTGCTTTCTCTTCAACCCTTCTGTTTGGCGAGAAAAGAAACCGTTTGATTAAGATTTAGGAGTCTGGGCTGCTGGGTACACTGCTTTTCTGATTCAGTACTTTAGTAAATGTCACACTCTTTTGTAATTTGAGTCAAAGCTTAGGGCAAGCTTGACAACAACATTTCTAGAGTGTAAGCAGAAGGTGCCTGTAGTCTCACCCAGATAATTAATCACCAGTCACCACTGGTTGATACCAAAGTCCATAAGAGTCAATGCTTTCTTTTAACATTAATAACAATCTTTCTCTAACCAAATCCAATTTAGCTTCAGTAATTTAAATGTTACCATAGGTTTTGTGTTAGGTTTGTAACAGGTGTATGGATTTGGAGGGTTTCATTAGAATGATTTTCTCATTCAGGAATGAGGACCTGTTGACAAAAAGTACACTTATTTGGACTTAATTGGATTTGAACATTTGTGCTGCACTAGTTTGGAGCTGTGTGGACGGACATGGTTGGTAAAAGGCAATGGCACAAAAGGTTCCAGCTGGCTGGAATTGGGAGAACTATTTCTTCAAGACCTGTCTGAGGGTAGAAAATAACATTTTACAGAAAAGAAACCATCACAAACTGTAAGACACCAAATAATCAACCAAAAATAAAAAGCTTGACTGAAGAAGACATCCACACACAAAAGACTGGAGGAGACATGTCCTCCTATGCAGTTACCTGGTTGGGAGATGGATCTAGGGACAGCTGTGGTGCCGCCAGCAGCAGTAGCAGTGCTAGTCATACTCTGACGTTTCCTGACTGCAGTCATAGCACCACGTAAAGTATCTGGAGGGAAGCCAAATTTTTTATACCATCCTTTTCATCATGATCACGGTGAGCCACTCAACATCTCTTACACACAACCAAACTTTAAAATGTGAGGGTCCTGATCGAAAATTAAATTCAGTCCAGATCTAGTCAAGACAGCAGTGCATGCCCAGTCATACAAAAATCAACAAAGCAGTCAGTGGGCCAAAATAACAACAAACCCCTCACCACAACAAAAATAATATTTTTCTGTTTTCATTTGATGCTCATGCATTTTGAAACGTCACATCACATCACAAATCACACAACAACAAACAACAAGTCAACGCAGCAGGCAAGAAATGGAAATATGGAGAGTGAACAGGCATACATCATCCACAAATAAAAACAAAAAAGTTGTGCCTAATAAATAAAGGCCCAGCATGCTCAGAGCCTGCACATTACATCCACAACATATCTATGTTCATGTACCTTCATAACCAAATGGAGTGGGGTCACTCTTTATCTCATGTCTCTTGCTCTTTATGCTAGCAGAGAGGGGACCTGGCCAGGGGAAATAACAAGTAACCAGAGACTTCATTAGATACAAACATTAGAAAAGCAGGCAGACACGCAGCATTACCTCAGCCCCCTTTGGACAACATTTTAAAGCCCAGTTTAGACATGAAATCTGCAGCTTCCATCTGTTGAAGTAAAAGCCTTTTGTCACTTTTTTTGTTCTTTTTTTGGAAATATAACTTATTATTGTTGTGAATAGAGCCACAATTCTAATTTGATAATTGCCATCTGGCACACAGAGGAATCGCTGACACTGCTGGAGAACTGCAATTAGGTAAAAAATATCAAGAAATCAATGTTCTCAGTTCTATACTTCTATTAATGGTTGCACGACTGATTTTAAAACTTTTTTTTTTTTTTAGTTGAATGATTAACTAATGATCATTATAGGAGCAGGAAGATTCACCACCAGTGCTCACGACTCTAAGCAGTAGACTGTAAATTGTTCTCATCAATTTCATTATACATTAGATAGAATATAGAATTCATGCTGCATAGATATTACAGCCTGAGAGCACCAACACAAAGTGAAAATGACAAAGCATTAATAATTTCTCACATGCTGTAAATAAAGCATTTGCCTGATATCCATAATGTAAGCAGTTGGCATTAATGAAAGTTGAACTCTTTTTCTCTTAAAAAATAAACAAAGCACACTTTTCAATAAAACATTCACTGTTATAGTGTGAAATAAAATCTTTGACAACTTCAAATTAACTCATAAATATCTCCTGGTTTAACCTGATTGCACACCAAGAAATTTAAAGAAAAAACCTTTTAATTCATTTGCTGAGTGAGGGTATCTGAAATGCTGGGAATGATCCTAAATTGCAGGGGGAAAGCATTATTTACGCGAGTTTAGATCAGTCAGAGCTATGCTAACACTGTAGCTGCTTAACATTCAAAATAACTTCATCTAAATTCTCCATAAATATGAAGTAGTGTCATAGAGAACTAGTATCTCTCAGTGTTGCTCATTGTTAGTGTTGTAGCAGAGCTGAAAAGTAGAACGACACTCAGGAAGAGCAAAACTGTCTCATGTCCTTCACATAGAAATCTACAGTCAACAGAGACTCTGGGAAGGTCTCATTTTTTTAAGTTATGTTACCATCTGTTCACACGTTGGCAACAAGAAAAACAGTAAAAATGCTTAATAAGTGTAAATTGTTACATACAGCCCTTTTAAATATCTCAGTTTGTGAATAACTCTGCATGACAGAAACACAAAGATATAAAATTACATTATGGCACATAAACTGGTGCCACTTTGTTTTTATTTTGCCAGTGAAGTATATATTTTCTCCTGATATTAGTGCATAATGATGAGATGAGAATTCAAAGCTACAGCCACATTCCTCCACTGAGTATTTTACAACCAGCTGACCTGTGGGGGTCTCATCCGTTTTAACCCACAAACTGAGTCACTTTCAACTACATGCAGGAAAAAGGGAGAACAATGAAAGCCAAGAACAGACTGAGTGGTAAGGCAAAACTTCACTAGCTCTCTCATGGTGTTTTAATTCCTCCCCTACATCTGCCTGGTTAAAAATAAACTTCTCATTTGTATTCCTGTGGTAAATTGCACCTCTACTGCCACTTTGAATGTCAAGCTATGTTCCAAATGTCACTTGATCAAAATTCTTATTTCCTTACTGTCACTTTTTTAAAAAGAATATGTATGTCTACTTATTGGCAGCTTTTTTCAGCAATGTTTTCATTCTCATAAAGGCTTTGCTTTCTCTATGCATCTCATATATTTCAAGAGAGCAAATGTAAATGACAAGATAATAAGAGAATGCCTTTTTTTTTTTGCCCCCACTCTACATGTACACACATACACACAATTTTCTGACTTCAGATTCAGTTTGAGTGTGTGTGTGAGAATGAATGTGATTGCAAAAGCTCGTTAAAAAACAATAACCTGTTATGTACTGAAGGGACTTTTTTCTCATCTTTTAATTTTAAGTTTTTCTTTCTAAAATGAGCTTTAATACATATATATACATATATATATATATATATATATATATATATATATATATATATATATATATATATATATATATATATATATATACCTGAGGTGCCAAAACACAATGTAAACAACACGCTTTTAACTTACATCCAAGGGCAGCATTTTAGCATCTAGCATCTAAACTGAGTAATGCTGACATTTGCAGGTACTATTTGAAGCTGTAATGCACTACAGCTGACCCATTTTTTTATTCAACGGTGGACAACTGAATGAGCCAATAAAGCAATGCAGCGTAATAATTAGGCTTCTACCTGTTGAGCTGCCTCTGTGTACAGTATGTGCACATTCATCAGTTTGCTGTGTGTGTAACCGTGTGAGAGTAGTATAGAGAGTAGAGAAAGCAGAGAAAGAGTGTAAATGCAAGAAAATATATAGACGTAGCAGCAGTAGGCGGGAGGTTGACCTCAGATGGCTAATCAGGTACCTTTTGTGCGTCTCGTGGCGAAGGAGGAGGAGGAGGAGGTGAGAGAGGAGGTGAGAGAGAAGCGGCGGGGGACCTCTGCCTCCTTAGCAGCGGGCTCTATAGCCGGGAGGGGTCAGGAAGGAGAGGGAGGCGTGGAGAGAGAGCAGGGGTGAGCAAAATGGAGTAAAGCGATAGGGGAGAGGAGAGAGAAAGATGAAGAAACAGAGGAGAGTGGACAGAGGGATGGAGCGTTAGAGATGAGAGAAGGTGACAGTGTGACAAAGGTGTGTGATAAAGTGACAAAAAATAAAAGGTTACATGTTATTGGTTTAACATTAACAGCCTAGTTCTTGACACCCACCTACAGTCAAAAACACAAGACTTTTAACCTTTTAGTAAAATTAACAGGATAATACTACATCTACTTATAATAGTAATAATGATATAATATAATAAAATTCATCCACTTATTATTATTAGTTATTAACTGTAAGACTTTACAAGTGAAATTTGTTCAAGCAAATGGAAAGATGAAGCAGGAATGTCTGAAATAATGTCAGAGCTGTCAGCCACATCTCTCAGTCTTCCTCAGTGGATGGAGTTTGCTGGGGTCACATGATGACAATTTAACCGTCTCCACCATAACAGGTAGTCACAGATAGGAGGAATGTTGTATTGTAAAGTAAACCTACAGCAAAATCCATCCATCTGTTGAGGAAGACATGTGGGAAGGAGAGCTGAAGTACATGGTTTGTACTTATCAGTCTCATTAGGAGCATGTGTGGCTTGGAGACCAAGTGGCCAAATTGCTGCCACATGGAAAGCAGAACCTGAAATCAAGGCCTGTCCACAAAAATGTTATTACGCTTCCAAATGCCAAGAGGGCTCAAGTATTAGAGGGTGACATTTAGCGCAGTGCTGCAGAATTTAGGCCTGCTGCAATGTCACCACTAATGGGATAGATTCCCTCTCTTTCTGTCCATCTGTCTGTCATCTGCAGTCCCTCTCTCTCACAATGCTGTCTCTTCAAAGGTAGCCCGTCCCCCTCTTTAGCTAAATCACAAAGTCCTGTAATTCAGGCAGATGCAGATGATACGGACAGAACATGAACAGATAAAAGCAGAGAAAGGACTGCTAGTAGAGGGAGATGTGGCCTTTATTACTCTGAGACAGTGTGGACACTGGAATGCATGGAGAGACCTGTCTGACAGAAATATACACACACTGGCACAGAGATGTATATGAGATGTGAGGAATCAAAGGGGGAGGACAACAGGAGATGTGTGACTGGAGAGTGGGCACTGAACTAGGCGAAACATAGGCAAGGTAAGCGCTGCTGCCGCTCAGGGTGACGATGGTGACGATCATTATCATTATGATGAAGATGATGACCGCAGCAACAGATGTGGAGAGGCAAAGAACAGACAATGAGGACGATGGTGTCGAGTGATGCCAGTGATGATGATGATGCTTATGATGATGATGAAGGTGGCACAAGCGAGCACTTGATGCGTCAGATGGTGCTGTTACCTGCTGGAAGAGACCTCCTGTTGGAGAGTCCCTGCAAGGTGAAGCGTTTCCTAGCGTTAGCAGCTGAGTGGCCTGATTGACTAGCCGAAGCATCAGCTGAGTGGGAAAGCAAGAGGGAACAAGATGTTAATGCAGCAGGGAAAGAAGAAGAAGAAGAGGAAGAGTAGTCCTTGAGTGTTGTTTAAAAGTGTTCTATATTGGTAACAATATGACATGAGAAGTTCCAGCACCGATGTAAAAAAATACTTTTCTCACTCCCACTTTGGTGTGTTTGGTACTTGTCATGTTATATGAGAGAAAAGAGAAAATCTTTACCAGATCCTTGCAGAATATGTACAAAAAAGTAAAATGCATGTTTTATCATGACTGACTGCATTGTTGTACAGAAGGACTGAGAGGAAAATAAGCTTTGTTTTCCCATTTGCCTATGTCCTTTGTTGTAATATTAATTTTGGCCACAATGGGTGGATATTTTTTAACTCTGAAAGCCCTGAGAGGCAGGTCATTTTTTGTTTTTTTAAGTGTTTCTTGTTGTAATACTAATTTTGGCCACAAGAGGCTGATGTTCACCATTACTCTGTGTTTGAGTATTCATGTTTTCTTCCAGGTGAGTTGCAAAGAAAAGTGACTTGACTTTATATAAAACAAGGAATGAGTCCTTTTTTAAAAGTTTATTCTTTGGGCTACTCTGCCTTTTTCGGATTGTGACAGCTGAAGAGAGACAGGAGGAGAAGCAAATGGCCCATTTTGTACGTTGTGTTTAAAGTGCATTTCACTTCTATTCAGAACATGGATTAGTGTTACAGTGGAAGAGAAAGGATACAAGAAGATCAGCAGAAATCAACAAGTAAAAACAAACCTGTTTTCTTCCTGTCTACTTTCCACTTGGTCAGCTCATAACTGTTTTGTCAACTGAACAGATGGGTGGTTGTGATGACGTTAGTCAGCCCGTTGAAAACACTACGGTCAGCAGCACAGGAGAGCTGAAAGGACAGCTGGCTCCTGAATGGATGTTAGAGTTGGTGTGAATTAAACTAATTAATTCATAAATTCAGTAGCGCTTATCTGACTGCAATATCTTGATTGTGATATAATTTTAGGGTGAAGATTTCAAGAAGAAACTCTACCTGTGACAAGATATTTCACAGCCTGGTAAAACCACATGATTTCTGCTAAAAATATATATTTTATATTCCACTTATGTATTGATTAAATTAAAGGACATAATGTGAGATATGGTTAAATAGTAGTAGTTGGTAGTATAAATAGTTACTAAAGTATAATTGGACTTTAATTAATAGAAAGGGAGGGAAGAAGGAAAAGATGAAAGAAAAAAAGGGGCAAAGAGACTCCCTGGGGATGACTCTGGAGCATGACTCCTGTCGCCTTGACTCAGTCTTGTATTCACTACACACACACACACACACACACACACACACACAGAGTCTGCTGTCAACACAACTCTTCACTCAGTCACCCAGTAGTAAGCAACACCAAGGTCTTTTTTACAAGTGTGAAATCTTATCCCCAGCTGTGATCGACGACTGTGTGTGTGTGTGTGTGTGTGTGTGTGTGTGTGTGTGTGTATGCGTGTCTGTGTATAGGCTCTCCTGCATCCATGCATGCGGTTGAGCTAACTGTGCATGCAAGGATTGATAAGTGGCTTTGCGACTGTGTGTGTGTGCAGAAGTACAGCATCCAGGCTTGGATCAGATTATGTGTGTATGTGTGTGAGTGTGTGTGCGAGCATGTGTAGTCTCACCTTTTTCACTTTTATACTATGTTATCACAGTAAAATCAACAAGGTCTGTCCTTCGTTTTTGTTTTTTTTTACTGATCGGGCCTTTTTGTGAGTGCTGCTGGACAATGGCAGCATATAACTGTGAGCTGCTCGTCAAGATGAGGAAATGGTCAACTCACAGATAATAAACTGGATGGCCTCCGTGTCTGTATCAGTCAGACACTACAGTAGTGACACTGATAAAGAAGATTGTAGCAGCGAAGAGACGCTACACTGAAAACCTGAAAAAGAGGTAATGACCCTGCATCAATCCGGAGGGGTCTGACAGACATCACCACCTCTACAAGTACAGGTATCCATCCCCCAACAGTATGGAGAACCATCAACTGGCCAGCGACATGAATGTATTTTACTGGAGGTTTGATAAGCCAACATTGACCCTTTTCACCCACTCTGAATCAGACATCACATGAATAACCTGCTCAATAACAAGCTCAGAACTGTGGAGATGAGGTTGGACTTTAAGAGGAACCCCTGAACGCTGCCTAATATCCAGAATCAACAGTGTGACATATCAGCGCTGTTTCTGCCTTGGACACCTTCAGGTTCCTACAATACACAATCTCCCAGGACCTAAAGTGGCCGGCCAACATTGACTCCATCTCATCCAGCAGAGGATGCACTTCCCGAACCAACTCAGGAGGTTCAGTGTGTCTCTGTAGCTGCCGATACAGTTTTACAAGAACCTGCTACAACGGGCAGTCAAGACTGCTGAAAAATGTTTTTGGTGCCAACATGCCCTCCGTTCAGGACTTACATCTCCAGAGTCGGGAAACAGCAGGCCCATCACAACCTGAACACAACCTGCTTCATCATGTCCCCTCTGAACACCCAGACACATGAACATGTTCTTTCCACAGGGTGTCGCTATGATGAACAGGAGTTTATTCTGATTGGAGCTTGTTCTAATGTAATGTCACCTCTCACCTCTCTTCTGCCTCATATGAGGGCTGGGGTTGGTCCTCCTGAAGCCAGACTCTGGACTCGATGAGTCAGACTGTCTCAGCACCATCTTACGCACATTCCTGTTGGAGCAGAGGGAAAACTGTTGTGAGCTAACAACAATAATAAGAAGAATAATAATAAAAATAGTTTTAAAGTTTTCTTATAAATTCTGTTTTTATAATTTGGTTAATATGGTTAGTGCTGTGAAGCATCATTCACTTTGCAGTTTGTGAGATGAGGCTGGAGGCTTACCTTGTGGGGGCCCCAAAGATGTTGAGCTGGCTGGCCTCTGAAAACAAGAGAGAAGTTTAATTTTGCTGTTAATCAAATGACAACACTTTTCGTCAGTGCCTTCCAAACGTATCCATATGACTATTAGAGAAATTATCTATGTTGGCATTTTCTGAATGGAAGCTTCACTGATTAAGGTCTGCTAAAGTTTAAGCAACCAGATCTACTTGGTTTAAGGTTCTATATGTAATCTACATATATTAGGCTTTCGTATATTAACAATGTGTGTACGGATTGGAACATAACTTAAAAACTTAAAATGAGAACTTCATAAACTTTCTCAGTTGCCTGTAACAACCCGTGGATGGATTTCGATGGAAAGGACTCCTGGAAAAATCCAATGGATGTGACACGTATGTGCACTCCTGAGTGTTTTGCCTCTTTGCTTCATTGTGAAGCCACCAAATTCATGCTACATAGCTACGTCACATTAGCAACACTATCAGAGTGGATATGTTAGTTGGCTATCCTGCCAAATGACCGTGATCCACAACTGTAATGTATTGATTCATATGACAGAATTACACCCTATACTGTGGGAAGTTACACAGTAAATTGGGGCTGTATCATAAGGTGTTACTAGACTTTTATGCCCCAAACTGCATATGCCTACTTTTTGGAAAGAGCTCCTGAATTCCAGAGATTTGTCCAAGTACTGCTTTTACTTCTGAGAGAGGGATCAGTCATTATTCACAAAACCACAATGCATTACTTTACAGTAAATCATGAACAGGTCATTTTTTGTCATTCTTCTAGTGAGAACAAACTCTCTTCTTTTACTCTAACATTGTGATGCTCTGTGCACCCACAGGCTTTAACTATATGTCTCTTAACATCTCCACCAGGATAACTGGGGGCTCAGTAACTTGTTCAAGGACACTCATTTTTTGTCCTGTCCCATCAGTGTGTACTGAGAGCCTTGAGGTGGTTTCTGTGTGTTTGTAATCCTCTGTGTCGTTATATTGATGCCCAGGTCTGGTGAACTTGTTCAGGACAAGATAGTGGCCAGAAGCTGCAATGGTACACGGAGAGTCCTCATGAGACAGTCAAAATATTAAATCATAGATGAGAACAAATAGTGCAGAACAGGATACAAAAAGATCAGTTTTTCTGATCAGTTGTAAAAAGGAAAATGATGGCATTTTGGGCTGTGTTTTCAGTGTCTGACTGTCAGAGCATTGTTAAAGGACAGCTTTCCTTTCCTTACATTATCACATTTTTGGAAATATTCATCATATTTATTTACTATAAAGAAACAAACAAACATGCAGAGCAGAGCATGTATCTCCTGATACCAACCTATATCTAAACAACAGGCTTCATAAATGCACCGCTAACAGATCCGGCCTGCCACTGGATCCTGCTGTGTGTCAAGAAACCTCTGGAGAAGAATCTCATAAAATGACAGCGAGGCAGCCTTGGCCAAATGCATACGGTAGCTCACATAAGTAAAATACCAAGCTGTGAATGATCTGGCTTGTCACCTCCTGTTTAAGGCAGCCAATGAACCTGTCGCAGAAATGCAGACTCAGCATGGAGCCATTTCACATGCTCCAAATATTGTACTGTGTATTAAAATATTGTATAGCAAACAGATGCGTTTTTTCATCATGGATCTAGCAATGTTTTATTCATAAAGGCTGGTCACATTGAGGTGTGTGCTGCCAACAACAGTCTAAGAGGAGAACCTGAGCAGAGAGCAGCAGTGAGGAGCTGAAATGAGGAGTAACAGTGCACTTACAGACACAGGCTGACATTAAACAAAGTGCATTCTTTTCAAATGAGGGAATTCTAGTTAATTCACATGCATGCAACTGCTTTCACCAGTTTTCCACTTCCCTCTCACTCTTACTCTCTCCTTATATATTGCTGTATAAATCGTGCCACCCCACCAGAACCTGTACTCCTCGGAGAAAACATATTTTGGCTGACCCCTCCCACCCTGGTGACAAACTTTTTGAGATACTCCTCTCTAGCAGGAGGCTGTGGTCCATCAGGACACAAACCTCATGTCATATGAACAGTTTCTTCCTGTCTGCATTCAGCCTCATAAACAAGGCCTGTGGACCCTGCCTGACATGGACTCTGATGCCCTCCAATACAAACTACATGTTACATTAAGGTACAGTCTGTCTCAATGCATTACATTAACACACATTTTTGGACTATTACATCACATACACACATTCTTCATACTGTATTTCGTACTGTGAGCTGTTCCACATTCCTTGGACAATATTTATTATTATATATATATCTATATCTTATTGTTTTTTTATATTTTCTTTTTTTCCTATTTATTCTTTTTGTTGCATTTTACTTTCTTATTTTCTACAGGCTTATTGCTATGCAACAATTTACCATGGCAAATTCCTTGTATGTAAAAATTTGCATGGCAATAAACTTGATTCTGATTTCCACTATTCCCTCAATACAAGACCATAGTCATACATACATGCAATGAATCTGCAGTGTGCAAGGGATCTTTGTATAAAAGAATCATTCCCATTACAGATGCATGCAAAACAAATGTATTCATGTTTTGCATTTAATGCTCTGTGAGCCAACAAAAAACTGGTTCAGAATGGGGGAAATCATCTGTATCTGTCAATAGTGACAATGACACGTAGTTTCAGTGTCAATGCAAACAAAGTTGTCGAAACATTATAACTACATGACATGGAATTTCAAGTTCATGTGGTATCTATTATTGTGTGTTCTTCAGAGTCATGTAAGTGTTTGTGCATATCCAGTTCACCAAAAGTACATAAAAATACCTTGAGTGGAATCTAAGCTAGCCGATTGGTTGTTTTTTATTTTGACTGATATTTCTGTCTCCACCTCAATGTTATAATGTTAGTTACTGAGGGGACCTTAAGTTAAAATCATTTTGGCCCAAATTGTAATAAAGTGAAATTTTCATTTAAACTGTCCATTCTTTTCAACACCATCAATTCTATCTGTCTTTTACCTAACACATTACTCACATTATAATCAGATTTTTCTCTTTTCCATTACAGTATATCTCTCCTGACTTCCAGCACACATAGTCGAAATGATTGCTGTTGCTCTTTGTCCTCCCTTTGTCCCCCCGCCCCTCCGTCCTTTCATGCTCATCCTTTCAAGCCTCCCTTCATTCCCTCTGTGCTGCCTCTCAGTCTCCATCTCCAGTGAAAATCTCTCCTCTCTCACTGTCTGTCTCTTTGTCTCTCTCCACCCATCATTCCACCACCCTCTCCTCTTCTCTCCCCATCACTTTCAATCTCCTCCCTCTCCTTTCCCAGACCAATTTCATTGTCTCTCTCGCTGTCTTTCCTCTACCTCACATGGAGCCAGAGGTGTAAATCACTCCCCACACACACACACACACGCACACACACGCTCGCTGCACTGGACCGTAAGAGCCTACCACAGCCTCTGCTCTCCAGGCTTCATGACAGGGCTGCTGTGTTCTTAGACAGTCTGCTCACACACATGCACATGCACACACACACACACACACACACACACAGAGGAACAGGTACACACACGCTCCTTCACAAACGCAGATGGGTTGTCATACAGGCAGAGCGTGTGGCTCATGGAAGGTGGTTTTCGTGTCAGTCAGGACTACAGAGTGGAACTGTGGATGACTGATGCTCACTGGTACAAAGAGGGCTGAGATAGGTAAGAAAACACAGGGAGAGAGAGGGGACGGACGCAAGTGGACACGGAGAGTCACAGAGAAAAGTGTGTATGCAAGTGAATATATGCTTGAGCCTTTGTTTGTTAGTGCATTTGTTTATGCATTAGCTTTACATCAGATTCACAATTATTAATAATGAATGTATAATACATTACATGCAGTACAATAAAAATATACTGAAGAGGGTCCTGTTTGGCTCTGGGGGAATTTTCTCCAGTTTGAGAACAAAGGCCTTGATTGCATTCAGGTAATGTTGTCTTGGGCTCTGTTGGTGAGCCCTCCAACTTTATGGAGCTGCACACTAAATTACTTTAGTGCAACTTCAATTTTTCTGTCAATCAACTAAGCATTTAATACACTAATCATTTCAGCAGTACACAGCACTGATTTCAACGGGCTGACTATCCTTGGTGAAAGTGTGTCACAGTGTCACATATCTGCCAAGCCTCAAAATGCTACATAAGTAGTATAATGTCCATGGGCAATATATTTAATTTGTTTTGTGCTGAAATATCCAGTCTACATAAATAAAAAATTAATAAAAAGCTGGTGGTTATGTTGAGTTTGGTGGCAGGGCAGCAGGGTGAACAGGCTGTGGCTGGAGTGGGAATTATCTTTAAGTACTGTTAGGCCTCTACGCAGGCACCTCAACTCACCGATATCATTTAAGCTCGTTAGATGGTACCGACGATGTTCTGGAGAGTTTTAATGACCCTCTGCAGAGCACTCTGTCCTGAGCCGGGCACAAACCTAACTGTAATGTTTCCGGTCAGTATGCTTTCTATTGCTCCTCAGTAAAATTTAACAAGAACTTGACACGGAACTGCTAGTATGATGCTGTATCTCAGGAACTTTTAAGTGTTCACCTATTCCACCTCAGTTCAACAGTAATGTGTGTCTTCTCTGAGATGCTGGGAACTGCAGTTGTGGATACAGCATGACTAAGTGGGAGCTGAGCACACAGTCCTGGGGTATTCCACTGTTGAGCACTAGAGAAAAAGAGGTGTGACCTTTTGTGAGGAAGTCCAATATCCAGTTGGTACTCAAATCCAGAGTGCAGTTTCATGGAGAGGACTGTGTTGAACACTGCGCTGAAGTCAACAAACATTTTGTGTGAGGACTAAGTAGTGGACAGTGGACATGAGGGTCCAAGCTCCCTTGATGTCTTTTTTCACATGCAAATCACTTAATTAGATTTGGGGTGAGTACCACAGGATGGCAGTCAATTAGCCTAGGCACAGCACTATTTGGGCACAGAGACCATGGTGGCTGTTTTGAAGCAGGTGGGAGGACTCTCTTGTGACGATGAGATGTGAAAAATGTCAGTTAGAAGTTCTTAACTCTTTGAAGTCAGACAGTTCCTAAAGTGCATTTTTTTAAATTTGCATCTGGAAGAACGTAAACATCACCAACAGAAACACTGGTTAACCTCTGGGCAGATAATATGGTCCACCTGTCGAGTCTAACTTGATCTGAGATTTTGTGATGGAGCCAGGTCTCTGTAAAGATGTGGACACAACAGGTTCTGGTTTTACTTTTACATTAGCCTTAACTAGCGTTAGCCTTACTTCATCCTTTTTTATTTTCCTGCCACTGGACATTAGCCAGGAGCAGGCTGGGTAGTGGAGCAGTGGCAGTTGCACCACTTGCGCTGCGCTGGGTGATCGTAGATGTTGTGGGCGGTTAGTGGCTCAAGACCTGCTGCACTCTGTACTTCTTTTACTGATTTTGACTGACTGTTTTTTCTGTCATAGGTAATATGTGCTTCAGTAATAAAGGTGGAAAAAAAAACTAATGAAAGGAAAACTGAAAAATGTAGTTTTGAAGGAGCTCCTGGCTGCTGTATCTGCATGCTCTGCCATCATACACTGTATATGTCAGCAGTAATGGTGTAAAATTAGAAATCATCCTCCTGTTTTTTGTTCTGCACTGTTCCTCCCTAAGGACATTGCTCATGAAATTTACAGCAGAAATGTAAATGCATCACTTCCTGCGTGCGTAACAGTAATTTCACTCTGGAATTCAACCAGAGGGACTGCTTAGAGTCACAAACGGAAAAACGTCATTTATTTTCTTAGACTGACTGACTGTAGGTTGACTGACATTTGTGATCAGTGATTGAATCAGAATAACAAAAATAAGTCAAATCTGACATTTCTATTCTTGAGTATTTAATGTTTATTTACATGGCTCCTGGTTTTCACCTGTTTGACTCGATGCTTTTAACTGTTGCAATATAAACTTTCAGTACACACTGTATTGTTGTATGTGTCCTAAATATTGTTGCACACTTGTGTCTTTCTGACAATGACAAAAATAATAGACTGTGATTATGTTTGTGTGTCACAATGCAGTCACATTTTCTCTATCTGTAGTTCACAGACAGTATTAGAAAGAGGACATCTCCCTGGCCTGGCAGTTGGTACAAGAGAATGACAAGCCTATCTCCAGATTGCAGCAAAGGATGACTCCAAGATGTGCTGATAGATACTGGGGTTGACAGGTTTCACGATAACAGAAAGAAATTGAAATGTTGCAGCAGGAAATAATGACAGAGCCACAGCATGGGATAAATGGAATAGAAACAGTATATGAATAAGGATTTGAGAAATGTTCATAAATGTGTGACTGATGATTCCAATGCATTTAGCTGAATGTTTCTATGAGAAAATGTCTGGCAGTTCAGAATTGTGAAGATGCAACACAATAGAAGCAATTAGTTGAATGTTTGATAAAAAATGTATAAATAAATGTTTGATAAAAATTTATGTTTCAAAGTACGTACAGTGTGTGTATGTAAGTACGTGTACTGGCATGTGACTGTCCTTCAGATACGAGCTATTGAAGGAACCTCTTATGAACGGGGTAAAAATAGACAATGAAGGAGATATTCTCAAGTGTACAGGTGTGTGTGTGTGTGTGTGTGTGTGTGTGTTTGTGTGTGTACCTCTGCATGCCTCTAGCTGGCCTGTAAGAACTTTACGAATCTCTGACACCCACATATTTTTCACATCCATGGAAGGAGCCTGGGGAAGAATAAATGTACACACACACACACACACACACACACACACACACACACATAAATCAAGCAACATATACAACAAAATCCTCTCAACACAAATGCTGTTTTTCTGAGTGAGAAAGTGTTCGGTGAGTTATTTGTGGTGCGACATTGCCCCCAAGAGGCAGATGGTGGAAAAGATCCCTAAATGCCTCCTAAGAAGTATCTATGACAAAATTAAATCTTAAATGCATCTTTTCTATATCATTTAATTGTATGAAGTGTATTTTTCAGTTGTATCATATTAATTAATATAACTCATTAAAACTGAAAAAATACACTTAAATTTAAATATTTGTGTTAATTTACATCAGCAGGTGTTGATGCAGCTTTATTTGCATATATAAAACATATGTATTCTCCCTGCATTTGCAAGACTATTTCATTACTTGCAGTTGTTGTAGCTGGTCAAGATGTAGTTAGTTTTGTTAGTTTATATATTTTAGATGCAGACAGGTAGGGTTTTTTTATTGGTTTCAAACTTTGGGGTCCAGCTCTGTCAGATAAATCTGAGGGCTTATGAGATTATTATTGGGGAAGAAATATAGACAAAAACACAGTTCAACATAAGGCTGTGTTTATTTTTGGACTTTTTATATAATATTCGCTGCTTTGGTAAAATACCACATCCGGTCAGGTTTAATCTTAATGCATTGTACTATATAAGCTTATTATATGTTTTCAATCCCCAAGATTAATCTATAAAGCAACTAGTTACTTTATCTGTCAAGAAATGTTGTAAAGTAAAAAGTACATATTTCCCTCTGAAATGCAGTGGAGTCGTAAAGTACAATACAGAAGTACAGGCAGAAGTGGCATAAGTGTAAACCAAATTACCAAAGTAAAACAGTAACCTGCATACAGCTGAACAAAAAGCACAACATCATCATACCTGGATGATGTAAACCTCCTCTCTGCCGTTATACCACACTTCAAACTTCTTGTTGTCGCCTTTGACGTTCTCTGTGATCCCCACAGCACTCATCTGGACAATTTGCAAAGAAGAACATACAGTATGCAGTGTCAGAACGATATAACCGGTACTTTTTTCCTATCAGAAATTCCCATGGAAAGATCAAAACCAACAATGAAGTGATTTCAGCACACACTCTCATTCGCAACGTGTCTGTTCTGAACGGGCTGACTGCTGGCCTTCATTACTGCTGCTCGCAACTTTCTCAAGAACCGCTCATCCAAACACTTCCTCCTCCACAGCAACACACCCACCAAGTGTGAAGTTGATGGAATGAACGGATGTTGAGATAATCGAAGCACAGACAGACAGAGACGCCTTGTATTTATAGTAAGATGTGGTCACAACACAGACAGATAAAAGCGTGATATACTGAGCTGAGAAAATGTCTGGATGGGAACCTGAGGAGCTCTATGGCATATTTATCAATGACAGTGAGGAGTGAGAAGATGAGAAGTGTTAGCAATGCACCACTGATAGAGATCAGCATTCGTTTACGTGCCAGAGTGATGGGGAGCAGTGGACTACATCTAATTTAACTCATACTTTAACTACGTTTTGCAGTAGCTGTCTGGTAGTTCAACTACATTCATGTTTGCAATTGAACCCCCTTTGACCAGCCCTGCATCCTGACCACTGTGAAGTGAGATGTTACAAAACTGACAAGTAAGATAACAGGATGAGCGGGAGGAGGAGCACACAGCAGTGCTGGAGAACAGTATGAAAGTACAGCTGTGGAGAATTAATTTAGACCAGTGCTCAAGTCACTCAAAATCAAAATAAATCTCATATTTGTCCTTGTGAATAGCCCAGATGAGATTCATGAGGTTCATGTCTCATTTTATTGTTTAAGTGTGACCTGAGAAGTGGGCACTTTTTGAAATTAACTAATTTATTTATATGTCACTTTTGAATTATATTTGTTGTATTACTTTTGTATATAAATTGCCCTCTAGACTTCGCTCTGCTGTAACTTATCCCAACAACTTCACACACACAATTAAACCTACGTCTGACCTTGAGTGAGTGTTTGAAGCTGTAGGACGGGGTCTTCTCATGTCCATCTGTGGTCTCCTCTCGTTTTTTACAAAACAGCAGCATCTTGTCATAGAGGAACAGGTGCCTCTGCATGGGCTTAAACCTGGCCAGGTCCTTCACCTGAAATCAGTTTATCCATCAGAGATTTTATCTGAGTACATTACAATGAATATCAAGTCAAGAAAACATCCAAAAATCTAAAAATGTGCAGCATGCAACTGAAAATCATATGCACAAATGTAAAGTATACATTATAGTGATTGTAGCAGATGTAGTAAAAACTAAACTTGCAAAAACAATGACGTAGTCCTTTAAAGCTCTTCTGTTTTACTGAAAAGTAATATTTATATTCAAGATCTATAATATAGGGAGTGTAATGCTGTACTGGAGTGTGTGGTTGTACCTTGCTGTGGCCTTTCTTGTGTTCAGTCCACACGTTAAAGGACCCCTGCATCAGCAGTTTCCCAAGTTCACTGAGGTTCCCCTGTGAACATCAACACACAGACAGACTGACTGATGGAGCAGCACTCATTACAGGAACAGCCCTTCACTCTGCTGTTAGAGTAGATCAAGTAGGGTTAAGGGTAAATAAAGGAAACATCATGAGTCAAAAGAAAAGCAACATATTCTGCAGATATTTGTGTTTGTAGACCATAATGCTTCTGCCTGAAAACAGTTATGTAAGTACCATTGTCTGTAAATGTTAAAGTTTCTGCTGGAACCCCGCCCCGGATGGAGGCATGCCGGGCGTACCACACAACCCCGACCACCCTTCAGTCCTGAATGATGGCAAAGTAGCCTTCAGACAGCCGTGATATAACCAACAGGAGATCATTGATGTGTGAAGTGATTTTGGTGACAATACACTGTATAAAAGTGAAGTTTCTGAATATTTTTGTGGTATCTCTTTGGTGTGTGAAGCTAATGAAACCAACCGCCCCCTGCAGATTACCACACTGCTTTCTTCTGGAGAGAGCTCTGGATAACCATGGCCAGTGAGCAGTAGTACTAAATCAGACGATGGGTCATTAAAACATCAGATTTTGAAACAGGAGACCTCTGTTTCCCATTACCAATGGCCAAAATAGTTTTTGCAAAACCATGACCACAACCTCTCCCCTATAACCAAGTAATTATTATTGTAATCGAGATGATGAAGGTTCCTTAATCCTAATGAATTTAAATGTTTTTTTATCCAAACCATGGCCATAGCATTGTTGGTAAAGTTTTGGAAGGCACAGAGCAGTTTTGTTGTCCACAAGCTCAGAAAACTCTATGTGTTGTTCTAGAGGGCAAACAATGTTGGCCCAAATCAAACGTGATTCTAGATTTTGATGGCATGCTGTATGTCTCTGTGTAACCAAGCAGATCTATACCATGACGTACATGACTATAGATACCTAAGAGTAATGAATAATGACATCCCAGAAATGTTTCTTCAGAAACATCAAACACACAAATCTAAAGAAACACTACTTCCTCAACAACCTCTGTTCCTTCCATGACTTATTAACCACATAGGGGTTTAAATGCCCTGACCTTCTTAAAAACATTGTTTAGTTAATAAATCATCTGGACCTGAGTTTAAGCTGTGTAGACAGACTTTGTCAGGGGTTCTGAAGAGCAACTTGGATAACACACATATCAAATCAAGGATTTTTTTTGTTGTGTTTTGTTTTTTGTTGAAAAAACTTACATTTATGCTAAATAAATCCAAAATAGAAGTAGCTTAATTGCATATTTGTCAGCATGCACTTTATCTCAGGTGAATTATCTCTCTGATTATTAAACGATGCAAACCATGATGAAGATAAGTGTCTTCAGGCACTTCCTACACTCCTTTCCAAACCCTGAACCACTACTGCATGTTTGGAGCAGTACAGCAGAGCAGTAAATGCTGCAGTGGTGTAATCACACACTGCTTTACTGCTTTAAATACAGCTGGCAATCAAGCCTAACAACTCTGCTTTCTTATCTATATTTATCTAAACCAGAAATATCAGCTAAATTTTGAATGAAACAAACAGCGTAACTTTTTTAATTGAGTTGACACAACTAGCTGATCCTCAACTAGCTGAGTCAAAGACAAAGCCCTTGGTTAATTTGTTTCTCAGGTTTTTCTTAGCATTTACACATCATTTTACAGTGTGTGTGATGATGATAAAAATGAATCCGACATACCTCAAAGCCAGTGATGGCTATCTGGTGCATGGAGTCATTAACAGACTTGATGATGTCCAGCATGGTTGCTAAGGCCTCTTCCAACTCAGCCATCCCCTCACCTTTACTGCATTTTAACATCTCCTGGAAAACAGGTGGGAGGAGGAGAGCCAGACATATTGAATAAGGCAGGACAAAAGAAATGAAACATGAAAATCAACTAAAAAATACTGAAGACAAGAAAAGATGAGACAACAAGCCTGATGTAGACGTTGAGGCAGGCCTGTAAATACCTTTGGGCACAGTGAGGTCATATCCTCTGTATTTTCTTATGTAAAAACTTGGATTTTACTCAGTTGGGGGAGTTCATGGACACATGATATCAGCATTTCTAAAATTCTGCTTACAACCCTGAGCCAGTGAACAAGACGAGAGAAGTGAAGAGGGCGCCAGGCTGGGTTAATCACTAACACTGATAGGTGTGTAATAGAGTTACAGACTGACGATGTCAGGCTATTGTTCTCTAGTACTGAGTAAACACGCTGTGGTGGACAAGCTTCTATAGGAAGCTTATATGGTGACAAAACTATGCCTCTTTTTTCTTTTCTTTTCTTTTCTTTTCTTTTCTTCTCTTGTGCATTTTTGAGCTTCATATTCAAAATCACTTCAGTTCATTCAGTTCAAGTTCTTGCTTTTTGCGTTTTACATGAAATACAGTGTTTAGTTTTACCATTTAAAGCTGCAGTCGGTAACATAAGGAGAAAGTGCTTTTAATTAGAAAATTAGAGCAGCTTGCCTCCAAAGCCCCTCCCCTCAGTGTCAACTGTCACAACATAGTGACAGTTTTAGCAAATATAATAAAAGTCATTTCTAAATAAATTACATACTTTTGCTTCATTTAAAAGGGAATGATGAGAAAGGAAACAGAAATATTGTATAGTATATTTTGTAAACTCCTTACACCCATGTATACTATATACATACACATACACTTCTACTCACATGTAAGTACAGTATGTCTACCTTCATGCATACTCACACACATCCACACATGTATGTATGTGTGTGTACACAGAAATGATTTATAGAAAATATAACGTACGCAAATGGGGAAGAGAGGGGAAAGAAGAAAAGACAAAAACTGTGTGTGTGTGTGTGTGTGTTTATAGGTAATTACTTTAAGCATGAGTTGGTATTTGGTGAGCCTCTGGACAGGCTTCAGCAGGTAGGCGTCCAAGAGACAGTTTGTGGTCCAGTTTCTTCTGGCATTCCTGTTGTCACAAACAGCAAACATCAGGAAGGACACACAGAGACTTAGTGTTTAGGCTGCAGTGGACAAACTCCCCATGTCAGAACACACGTTTGTGTTGTAGTATCAGCTTGACCAGCATTTTGCTGGTGTAGGGGAAGTAACAAATGATGGATTGACATCATAACCAGCACCACAGGTGCTTCTTGTCAAACTCAGACAGTTAAGTTAAAGTTAGTCATTACTGTGTATTGGGCCTGAAACAGGTTAGGTTAGGAAATGCAGTTAGAAACGTATGTGTGTATTTGTGTGTGTTACCTGAAAGAAAAGGCTGTCTCCACACTGCCTCCAGAGGACTTCAGAGCGAGGTTTATTCTGACAGTACTTCTCATACACCTGTAGCTCTTCTTTCTGACAATGCAAAGGCATGTCTAAGTGAACAGAGGGCCTTCAATAATCTCTAATCTAATCTAATTCTGCATTTTTTATTAAAAGGAGCCCACTGTCCTGAGACAAACAATATATATACTAACCATGTTTCCTACAAAAGAACTTACCAAATGACTAATTAATTGTGCTAAATATGTTCTAGAGGAACATACTGCTTCTGCTATGGAAAACCTAATGTAATTTAAAATAATAATAATAAGGAAAGTCAGGCATGATCTTAAGACCCAAGAATAATTCGACCCGATCCTATCCCTATCTGAGGATCTCAGATAAACTCAGTGACCTCATGACCTGATCTTATTGGCTTTCATTATTGATTCTATTGTAAAACACTTTGTAACTTGTAACTGCAGAAGTTTTATCAGTAAAATTTAGTACTACATGGAAATATTGAAGGACCATTTTCCAGTTTTTGACTGTATTTTACGTTAGCGCAGCACTGTGCTTGGGTAGTTACTTTCCACTACAGTGTCTAAGATACTCACCCTTTTTAGAAAACAGGTTCCCACCAGCTCTGGTTTCTCTGCACAGTTCTCCAGCTCCCTCAGAAATGTCCTGCAGAGAATTCATGAACAAAAAAAATAAGAACACAGTACGAACTGTAATTTTACTTTGATGAGCTGGAAGTCATATGACTTAATGCTTTAAGTGACTATTAGTGGATCAGCACACAAAAGCAAAGCCTCAAAGATTTCAAAGTTTTTTTGAGTGAAGGAAGGAATTCAATATTCAAATGTCTCTGTGTGTTTCTTTTTTATTTACATATGTCATGCTGTAAAACTGGGGAGACACAGTGGTGTAGTGGTTAGCACTGTCGCCTCACAGCAACACAGCAGACTTTGTTAAATTTGTGGGAACTAAAATAGGTATTTTGAGTTAAATACATATCCCATTAGTACCAGCACAAGATGGGAGGCATTTAAAGTATACATCCGAAGGAGAATCATTAGTTTTACAAGCTCCAAGGCCAAACAAGTAAAAAAAAAAAGGATGGAATCTGGAAAAACAAATTATAGATCTAAATGAAAAGTACAATACAACAAAATAAAGAGATCTGCTACTTTTGAGTGTCAAATATAATACACTCTGCTGATAAAGTTTACTGGTAGCAAACAGCAGTTTAAGGATAGCTCCAGCTCGGACATTTACCGGTTGCTCAGTCACTGTACACGAGATGAGGGGAAGCTCTAGCAAGTAGATTGGGAGAGACAAAAGAGATAGATAGAGGAAAGAGACAAAACAGGAAGCAAGGCAGAGAGAGTAAGGGAAGTGCAATAGAGCGGATAAAGATAAAGGATGGAAGGAAGAGGAGGAACAACTCTTTAGTTCAGGCCTTCAGGGAGTCTGTAATTTGCCTGGAATGCCGGTAATGTCTCTGACTTGTTCTGCTTGCTGACAGTTATTTTGAAAAGTGATCTTATCGGCACAGACACCTTTGTACATGAAGCACATGAACACATGATGAGGTCACGTATAGGTTACATATATACTGTCTGCATGAATCTTTACAAGGGCAAAGGGGGGTGGACTCCAACTTGGGAGCACAAATGAACTAAACTGCTTCCATCAACAGCCATTGTCCAGTCATAGCACTCAAAACGAGGCACAGGATGTCTGTCAAGCTTTAGATGTTTCAACAGTGGTTTGCATGGGTAATAAGTCAGCTGGGATCCTTCTCATTACCCATGCACACCGCTTATGAGCAAAGTTTTAAAGAATGAATTAAATTATGTGTTTGTCTGCTCAAAAGTAGGCTGAACATGTTAGCATGTACAGCTGAATATCCTTCTAACTACAAGACTAACCTAATGTAATGCCCAAAGCCAAGGAAAATGGCTACATTATGTTTTGGGATTACAGGTTGTTTTGGGAAAAATTTATTTCAGAAACATTCACTGTGGATAACGCTACATCAGAGTTTAGACTCCTGTCAGCAGCCGGACCAAGACACGTCACTGAGTCCTGGTATTTCTTCTCCATCCGACTCACCATCACCTATGTCCTGCAGCATTGCCAAAACCTGACTGACAGTCATAGAGCGTTTTCTCCAATCCATTTTCTCTGACTGACTGACTGAGTAACTGTCCAACAAACTAACTGAGTAACTAGCTTACTGAACAGGCCTGTGGCGAGCAAACTTCCTATTAGCAAATCTGGAGAATAATCTGATTCTGATGTCATCACAGTGACTGGAAATTCAATTTGGTTTGTTTATACACACACACACACACGCACACACACACATTATTCGAAAAATAACACTATGCGTTGCTAGACAACCAAGATGCAAAACAAGTAGTTCCCCCCATGCAAATGTATTGAAGTCAACTTGAACTTGTTTGACCTCATGGCCGTTCTAGGTAAAAACACTCCTTTTTTTCCTACATATTTCTACATATTTTTACATATATTTATGTTTAAAGCTGGAAGTCACCAATCTTAATTTCGTTATGTGAAAACATGATGACAATAAAGATTCTTGATTCTCGATACTCTCTTTTATTCCAGAATCCCCAAATGCATAAGATGATGTACAACACACGTTTAAGAAAAGTCATGGTCTGGGAGACATTCAAACAGAGTCACGTGCATTTTAATAGGCGAGAGAGGTCAAACTGACCTCATAGCGGTTATTCTTTTCAAAATAACAAATACTGACACTGACACTGACTACTTAGATCAAAGACGAAATAAGACATATTATGACTAATGTCTCATTCCAATAAAGACACAGCTAATTTGTTTATAATATTGCTACCTACTATTTATGACTGAAAATCCCCCAGTTAAAAAGACACCCTCCACTGTCCATACATTGGGTCAATCCCACAGACAGCAGCAGTTCATCTAATCTCTGATGAATAATGCTGTCAGGTAAAAATATTAACCTGGCAGGTCCTATCTGACAGTAAGTGGTGATCTAAATCTGAAATACAGAAGACGTATTTTCAGTCACTACCATAAATCAGTCTCCAGCAAAGCTGCTCTTTACATTGCTCAATCGAACACCCACATACATGGACATGAACTGGTTTGTTTTGGAAACAGAGTTACTGGTCATGTTAGTTGGAGGTCCTCAAGCCACCTCCTGCCCACAGTGCCGTTCCCTCCCCCTCTCTCACCTACCACTGACAATTGTGACCAACAGCAAAGACATCCACACCTGGTCCCTCTGCCTCTGTCCACGGCAGCAACAGTTCCCAAAAACATTATAACTGTCCACCCATCCACACTAATAAATGTCCAGCACCTAGCATCAGAACTGTCTTCCCACTCTGACCACTTCCTCAAAAGTATCTCTCTGCCTTTCAGGTCTGAATCCTCTCATCCTCTCCATCACTTACAAGACAAAAAACCTACAGTGCACATCAAAAGTACCAGAGAGTGTTCATCAGTTGCTAGAGAAAGAGGTAAATAAAGGACACACGGTCCATTCAAGACATTCCTATTTTCAGTCTTACTTGCTAGCGTAAGGTATAGCCACGAGAAAATATTCAGCTTCTTCTTCGGCTAAAGAAGACATGCCATTTATTCGAAGTATCACATGGTCATCAGTGATGTGAAACTTTATCATTATGGCCCATTACAGGCCTGGTGATCACAACACACTGGCTAAGTTGCTTTCCCCTTTCAGTTTCCAGACCTTCGAGAGCATCTGTCCAGCCCAACACAGTACACGTTCCTTCATCCAACACCTACCTCTGTCCTAAACCAAAGCGTCATGCCCTTTGAGCTCTTTTGCATGTTTTGTCTGTCTATTAGTATACCTTCATGTTTACTTAGATTCTGTTTGTGCCTCAATTTGCCTCTGCATGCACACCCCATTGCTGCTGGAAGGATCCTCCTTTACCCCAGTACAAACCTCAGTACTATTATTATTTTCCATTCTGGCTAATAAAATACCCCTAAAAGGCCTTTCAAAAGCCCTCTTTCAGTACCTGACCATAGATGGCCACACAGAATGCCGACAGTAGTCACAAATGGTGTTTTGACTCCTTATATAAATGCTCTGCTTGATTCTGTAATTTTATAAAGCATTTTGTGCATTTATTAGATGTTGATGATTCTCTATTTTTTTTTTATTTAACCTAAACTGAGATATTTTTATAACTAGCCATTCATTCCAAGTCTATGAGCTCCTGATGCTGTCACTGTCCTTGCAAATCAGCAATCTCTGAAGCCTTAAGTTCCCAGATAAATCATGCCTATCATTGGTGGTAGTTTTTCTGATTTTATCATAAGTAAATGGTCATTGCTCATCTTAGTTTAAGCATCCGGTCATTGCTGACCTGATTTGTCCAGGCCATCAATATGTAATAAAAAATACAAGAGAGTCAACAAATGAAAATTTAAACCTAATAACAAATAAATAATTTCCTGCTCTATTTGTTTTTTCCCCTATGCATGATTAACTTTCATATTACTTATTTAATCTAAGAATCTGTGGCTGCCTGTAAGATAAGGACATGCTTCTTTTGGGGGGTATTCTACTACATGCCATGGCATCACTGCCTCCTAAAAATAATGACATCAAAATGGGGTCTAATTACCAATACTACTTATATTTCATTTTGCGTATCATGTCATTTCATCAATCACCCTTTAAGCCTCCGTTTCTCCTGTTTGAACTGACATAATTCAGTTTATGGAGGAAATTTAATTGTTTTTTTTGTTTTATGATACTTTACTTTTTTACCTAATTTTTGCTGCTACTGTGAGCTGGTGATTGTTTTTATCATATTTTTCCATAGTTGCTTCCCAATTTGATATAAAATTAATCCATCCCTCTTTCATAAAAACAGGATGTCCAGACTGAAAGAGAGAGTTGTGGAGGAAATGAATTCAGATGCAGTTTTTCATCCAACAGCAACACCTGAGAGTTCCAGTTCACTTTCCTAAAATGTCACAGAAAGAGGCACCAAACTTCAGACGAGGGTTCGGTACTATTTAATTGACACAAAAGATAAAGAGAGGCTGTCTGACTGCTGTTTAAAGCTTCCTGTCAGGGCAGACCCACACTGACACGCCTCTGCACAGAGAAGATGCACAGAAGATGCACAGAGATGGAGTGGTTTCTCAGTCCTCTTTACGCCAATTTATCCTGTGGCCAGAGCATACTGCAGGGAAATTTACGAAAGATATTCCACCTACCTGTTGTGAAATTCATATATCTCTGGCAGGTTGCCAAACAGTACATCCCTTTTGTTTTCCAGGGACGGGGGGATGAGGTGGCTGAGCTCTGAGTTATCCAGCTCTGCAAAATAACCCTGGGGAGATGAGGGTAGGATAATGAGACAAAATGAGATAAAAAGAAAGCAGATGGCCAAATTAAGCATAAACGAAGGCAGTAAAACATCACTGCAAATCTTAACCTGACAATTACAGAGGCAGTCATTCTTAATCTCTGTCCGAACTCAATCCACACATCGACACCAATGGGTGATCACCAATGGCACCAATGGGAATTATGAATTAACTGTTTTTTTGTAGCTCTACTGACCCAGATTCCCAATTTTACTTCATCAATAGTAAGTAAGTAAGTAAAAATAACTGTGGTATTTATTAGAAAAGCTTACTATGCAGAATAGTCCCAATCAGACTATTACTCTGTAGCCTAATTTTGGATTAATATTACTATTATACACTATTGGGTGGTTGAAACTGAAAGACTGCATCATATTATCAAAGTTATAATCTTTGTTTGGCCATAGAAACCATTTACGCAGAGCACTAGCTGACACCTGAGGAAACACACAGGTCAGTTGATGAGCGATTCTGTTGTGTTAAAAGTCTTGTTAAAAAGACTAACTGTGCAACTGTGCTAGCTAACTGTGTTGTAATATTGCTAATGCAGGTCACCACTGTGTTACTTCATTTGATGACATATGTAAGTATGTCTTGAAAGAGAGAAAGGTTGCTCTCCCATCTTACTTGCAAGCCTTTTATTACAGAAATTTTCACAACAGATTTGTATTAAAAGTATTATATTTTACAGTTGTGTGTTTTACATATGGTACACGTATACAGTGCATACAGGCCTATACCGTGTGTGTGTGTGTATCAAATGTTGTGCAGGTTTATATTTACACTGAGTCAACGCTGTCTAACAGTTATTTCTGCTTGTTGATAGAACAGTTTGATATCATTCAACAGCTAAGGGAATCAAACTTTTAATTATGGAAGCTTTACATATGTCAAAAGTTTGAGTAATTCTTTAGGGAGAAAATCAGGAAAAAGATTATAACTGAGATTAGAATGAGAGGGTGGAGACCAAATTTCCCACCTAGCTCATTTACATACGAGGAATTCCCTGACAATGCATAGATCTGATAATAAAATCCAATCATTAGGTATTTAAACTGGAAGTCATTTAAACTGTTTCTAAATATTCCACAATGTAATGAAAATAGTATAAAATGTTCCTCATTTATTCATTAATTGTTCATTAATTGTATTCTGTGTACTTATTTATGGTCGTGTTTATTCATTGTTTATTCATTTATCGAGAGTTATTTATAGTTTTATTATTTTATATATCTTGTAGTTTTTAGTCCTGTGGGTATTTTAGTAGTTTAATAAATATTTCATTCATAAAGAATTAAGGTTATTGAGTATGACGGTCACTGTACATGAGTTAACTGTGAAATCCTTTGGATCAAGACTGAATTATTAAGAGAGCAATATTAAAGGCAGTTTTGTTGCAGGAGCTTTTCTTCTCAAACTACACAGTGAAGGGCTGTAGATGGGAAGTAAGTAAGCCATGAAACAATGTAAAATGGGTAAGAAAGTCCTAGAGCCAGCAGATATACCATACCTCCATGATGCTTTGCAGTTCCTCCACATATAGCCTCTCTGTTTCAATCAGCTCAGTCATGATGTGTCTGCAGACAAAGAGGAAAGAATGAGATGATTTCTAACACAGAGCAAATCATAATGAGACCCTTTTAGCAGAATTTCTCCCAAACACCATTAATGTGTTCATCCATCCGGTGTTGGTCTGATGGAGACTCTTTGCAAGCTGACAAACAAACTAATAAATCAGTAACAAGGAATAAATATGTCAGTAAAGTGCTTTCTGGTCTCATGAGACCAGCACTTTGCCTCTTAAGCAAGGCTTAGCTAAAGCATGGCTAATGATAACAACATGAAAACAAAAATAATGGCTTTCAATTTTGGCTAGGCATTAATGGCACGTTTATTGAATGGAGAATGTTTTGTGGCTCTTTTGAAAGACCAATGAGATCATACTTCAGGATTTTTTTCCAATGGACAAATGTGGCCCACAAATGAACAATGGAAACTCACACTTTGAGGAAAAAGAGGGAAAAGTTCAAATAATATTCAACTGTCTATTTTACTTGGTATACATTTAAATTTACCATAATACAGCATGGGCAATTACCTGGAGCCACCTTTGCAGACTGCAAGTCAAGTTGCCCTCCAGTTCACTCTTTTTTTTTTTTTTAATCGGCTGCATGCTGTGCTCTCTCATTTTATATCATGATTTGGTATTTGTCCAGGAATTCATATGAAATCTACCCCCTGATTTCAGCGGGCTATTTATTTTTCTAGTGTGCGCGCTGCTTTTAGTAAAATGTACAAAACGAGTTAGGTGTGTGTATGCTAGCTGCAGTAGCCTTGGAGAGGGGTTACAGAACCACTCACTTTAAGAAGAGATGAGGAGAGGGTTACAGATGTTCGATAAACTCACTTCTTTCTCACTCCACACCCTTCAGTTTGTTTTCTTTTTTCATTTAATTGCATACTCCAGCCACAACTGAATATATCAGATCACTCTGAAGCCTCTAAAAGCTTTATACAACCTTACTCACATATGCACTCCCAAAAACACACACTTCGGTGTCTAATTGTCCGACAGTGTTTCCATACTCAAAACATGATTACCAACCAGGCAAAGCATGCAACTGTCCTCAGGGTCCTCATACCTGCAGGGGACCCAAAAGCTCCAGGATCACTGTAAGTCAGTAAGTTTGTTAATAAATTGCTTGTTTGTTTGGCACAGTATACATCACAATAAAGCCTGAAATGTTGGGTGGGTGTGATGGGGTGTGATGTCTCGTCATGTCTGTTAAGTTTCATGTCTGTCATGTTTCTGTTTCCTGTTCTGGAGTGTCTGTTTTATTTTGAAAGTCTAACCTTCCCTCTCGTTTCAGGATCCCTTGAACTTCCTGCCATTGTGTGTTTCCCGCCTGTGAGATTGTCTGCCCCTTGCCCTGATTGTTTCCACCTGTTCCCCATTTCCTCTTGTGTATATATTGTCTGCATTTCCCCTGTCTCGTTGCCAGATCGTAAATGCTTGTTTCTGTGAGTCTGCGTTTGTGTGTTTCATGTATTCAATGATTGAGCCTGCATCCACATCAAGACCAACGAAACCAAGCCTGTTTGCTTGTAAGACTGTCCTTATTAAAACCTTTAAAACCAGAACTTGTCTCTGTCCTGCATTTGGGTCCACCTGTCTTGTAGCCGAACGTAACAAAGGGCCTTAATCGGGTACTCCACGATTTATTACCACACTGCTATATAGTTGGAAGACTCCACTATATAGAAGTTCTTTTAAACCCCACATCTCTAGTTTCTGATGCAGATGTTCTTTAAGGTGAACTAGCTGTTTCCTGAGTTTTCAACCACATTGAATTTCACCCATTGTCCACTAAGAAAGATAATGCAATGCAGTTTAAAGCTGCAGAGAAATAATCTTAATGAGTTGTAAAAAATCATCCTAAACAAAGCAAACACACATATTCAGACTTTGTGGAATGTACATGCTACTTCATGCCAATGGAGATGTGCTAAAAGGCTGTCTGATTAATTTCATAGGTCAATAAAAGTTAAACCAAATGCATCAGATGCTCCCATCTGTCACATCACACACGCAGAGGAAATAGAAGAACTGTTTGACTGTGTCCAAGTGCTCGATTGATAAGCAGCACATTTGCATTGCAATCTGAGCTGCAAATGCAAAACAACCAGCAAGACCCAGACTGTGACTGAATTGCTTCTCCCTCAACTCCTTCCACATGTGCCCATGCTCACAGGCACAGACTTCTCCTATCGACAAACTGCCATAATTAAGTTTATTGCACATGATGTGTGCATCACATCATGTGACAGACTTCCACTACAGGGCTTGAATATTGACCTTCAGTACTGTTTTAGTGTGAATTGAAATATGTCTTTAGTACTAAGCAGCTCCTGCAGAATAGTTAAATTCAGTGAGGAGGCCAGTGCTGGTTTACTTTTTACTTTGTTCACTCACTGTTTCCTGGATTGTAATAAATCCAGTTGATGTTTCTGTGGCAGAGCTGCTAACTTACTAATTCAGTTTAGAATGAAGCTCAAATAGAGGGAGGTATGATGGAGTGAATGGGAGGTAAAGAGGTTTCCTTCTTCTGTCCAGTGGTCCCTCCCCTTTTACAAGACACACCCACCTACTCCACACACACATACACAGTGTGTCTCTCACACACGCTCAACCTGCAGGGTAATCAGAGCAGACACTGAAGCCCAGCTGAAGAGTTGCTGAAGTGGATTATTGCATCAGACAGGGGGAAAACGTGAGAGGAAAAGAAGAAGAGAAAAGGAAAATCTGAGCTGATAGACAGATACAAGGGTTTATCTGTACTTTAACTCACGTATGGACTGGACTCCAAAACAGCCTGGTAAGTCAGGGACACACTGTGTCTGTGTGCTGAAGGGTGTTAACTCTAGATGAAATCCATAATACTGCCTAGTGTTCAAGGCTAAAAGGTGTCAACTTGCAGTAGCAGGCTGACAGCGTTAGAGAGGTACGAGGGGGAAAATGTTAAGCTGGATGTGTAAAGATGAAGTCAGACAAGTAAATAGTCCCAGAACTCAAAACACTTTTTCATCAGGTCTCTGTTGGGAGGTTACCGAGCCAGATTCAGAGTTTACAGGGGTGTCCAGTGAGGCTGAGGGGATGAATCAGGCTCAGACTGAGCAGGATAGGTTAGCAGGAGAGTTTAAGAACTCACACAAAAGAAAGTCATAAAAAGTGGATCTGAAGTTATTCATTCTGTGTTCAGCCTATACTATTATCACAACCTTTTGTGACCAAAATGATGAGACTGTAGACATTTTTAATTCCTATGTTCCTGACCGGTTACCAGAGTTTTTAGAGCTAACTGACTGTATGATTATACTTTCATTGAATGACCATGTATGACCGCAGACTAAATAACTGAAATATTCTGCATTCCTGTAATATTTCCCTCCGATGACCAATAACAAAACTATGTCAAACTAAGTGTGTTACTCAGCATCACGGTTAGTTAAGGAGTACTGATACTGATCTGTTCTCTCTGCCCACACCAAAGAACTTATCTCTGTTGCACATTTACACAAGGGAAGGAAGGCCACACTGACTTCTGGGTAAGAACCTATTGGTCATCCTTGCTGTTCAAAATCAAGTTCCTGTAATCTTTACATACATACATAGTAAGGTGAACTGATAGGCATTGTCTGCTGTAGTGTGGGTTAGTGCTGGATAACCTGGGCATTTTAAGCACCTGGCTGTCAAATATCAACACCTGAGCACTGATGTCCATTAGTGTGTGAAACTTAGGTTATGTTCTCACTCTAGTGAAACACAAAGTCTCACATTTTAAGCTGGTCCACTTTAATTATGTGTGTACACTGATACTTGTACTTATTAAAAACCACTTAAGTAAAGGTACAGGTAATAGTCTAACTACTATGTGTGTGTGTGTGTGTGTGTGTGTTTCTGAATTAAAAGGGTGGTCTCTCATTCTCAACGGCAGCAGAGAGGTAAAAAATAAGGAAGTGGCCCAAAATGTGGTCCAACGCAATCAGTAGTGAACAGGAAGTTCACGATTATTTGGAAAGACAGAGGCTACAATGTAGAGGAGAAATATAGATCCCATCGACACTTGGATCAAAAACTTAACCCAAGTTCTCATGGCATGTTCAGTCACAAGACCCCTGGATGTCAGGGCTCTGCCACATGTTGTCAGAGCGCTCCATTGTTGGGTGACTCGAGTCAAAATATGCTGCCGTGGAAATATGTTCAGCCTATAACGTGGCAGCATTGCACAGGCGTCAGCAGCTTCTCTGCTCAGGGGCTCTGTTGAGTTAAAGCCCCTCTATTATGGTTCATTGTGCTGGGTCGGCACTTACATTCACACTGACCTCCACAGAGTTAAAAGCAGATAGCCAGCATGTGGGACAGGCTGTTTTGGGGTGTTCATAATATACAATAGTGATTTTAGTGTTGAGGGACCAGTCTGTATATTGACCACTTCCCTGTTTTAATTCTAGTTAATCTGAGCAAAATTCCTAATGTATATACAATACAATGTATCTTGTTCCTACATGACAAGATAGATGATGCTGATGCCAGTAGTTGAGTCAACATCTATGCAAATTTGACCAGCTTTCTATCAAAAATTGGCCAGTGTAGCCCACATTTCCTATTATATTCAGAAAGTGATATACTTGACATGACTACATCATGACATTCAAAAGGTGACCATGACCCTAATGACACTAAAAACTAAAGAAGGGTATAAATGTAGGATGCCCCCCTAGACGCTCATTACAGCTCCCCACTTTAGCTAAGCTAGTTAAAATAATAATAATATGCCTTGTTGTTTGGCCAACTCACAGAATAGCTGAGTACATTTGTCAGCAACTTCATGCATATGTAACCCTCGTGTGAAGGGGAACAAGGAACTGAGTGTTGAGTCACTTCTCTCCACAACTGTCAGATATCATATCTGTCTTTCCAAACGCTGCTCTAACTGTGGCCCAGTTTAAGTCATGCCCCCCTTTTAAAAGACAAAACTAGTTTTGGCCTGGATTTGTCGTAAATCAAAGAAATGCATTGATACCCAGTATATATTAACCTGAACACAACTCAAGTTGACCTAAAGTATTATCTATCTTGCCCCTTTTTCTCAGTTCTAAAAACATAAAAGTTGGCCTGTAAAGCCTCTGATTTGCTGCTGCTATTTGTGGGGAAACATAATCAGACATTAAATAAGACAATAATGAAATATCACAGTGTATGAGTAATAAATATTAGTGATGCCATAATCACTGCCAATATCACAGGAATAAATGTACATACACTACTCACAAAAAGTTAGGGATATTTGGCTTTCGGGTGAAATTTCAGGATAGACCTAAAATGCACTATAACCTTTACAGGTGAACTTAATGTGACCTTCTCTAAACTTTTGAATGCACATGTCCAACTGTTCAATGTTTCAGTACTTTTTACACAACTTGCTGTTCTCTGACAAGGAGCTTAACCGCAAAATTCAGGTGTTTGATCCATGAATCAACCAATAAATTTCCTGGTTCAAACAGAATTGGTATTTAAACAGTCCTCCTCATCATGCTGTTCACATTTTGACATCATAAGACCAAGACGACACCTAATAATTGATCAACACTACCTCGCCATTGTGAGGCTTCAAACAGGATGTTCTCAGACAGAAGTGGCCACTGACTCACACAGTGTCATCAGCAGGTTGCAACAGAGATAAAGAGAGACTGGAAGAGTCACAGAAAGGCATAGAAGTGGACGTCCTTTGGCCACATCCCACACTGATGACCACTTCATTGTGAACAGTGCCCTGCGGAACTGGATGATGAATGCCACTCAACTCCAGGCACATTTAAGGGTGGCAGGTGAGAGGCACCCAAGTGTCACGTCAGACCATTGGAAACCGTTTACATCAGCGTGGTCTGCGTGCTAGACGACCTGCATGGGTACCTGACCACACCAGGCACAGGCGTCATCGTCTTGCATGGGCCAGGGAGCATTTACACTGGATGAGGGACAAGTGGGCCTCAGAGCTGTTCTCTGATGAAAGTCGATTCACATTGAGCAGAAATGATGGCCGCCAAACAATGTTGGAGTCAAGGAGAGCGCTATGCATCAGCCACTGTTGTCACCAGACGAGCCTTTTGTGCTGGTGGTGTTACAGTGTGGGCAGGTGTGTCTATTCAATATAGAACTGCCCTACACTTTGTGAATGGTACAGTGACAAGCCCATACTACCTGAATAACATCATTAATCCAGTCATTGTGCCCGTGCATGAACAACACAGGCCTAATTTCATCTTCATGGACGACAATGCTCCAGCTCATCGAGGTCGTATCATTAGGGAATAGCTGCTGGAGAGGGGGGTACCTCGAGTGGAGTGGCCTGCACTTTCTCCAGACCTGAATCCCATAGAAAACCTATGGGATCAGTTGAGTCGTCGTGTAGAGGCTTGTAAGTCTGTACCCTACCCCAGAACCTCAATGACCTGAGGGCCGCCCTTCAAGAAGAGTGGGATGCCGTGCCTCAGCAGACAATAAGTCGACTTGTGAACAGCATGAGACATCATTGTCAAGCTGTAATTGATGCTCAAGGGCACATGACACATTATTGAGACACTGACATTTTTTGTTGTGGTATACCCACCACTGTTGCTGGCTTTTGTTTCAATAAATTGTTTGATTGAGATGAGGAAATCACCATTGCCTGCTTCTACTTAAATGCCCTACTTTCATGATATACAGTGCATCCAGAAAGTATTCACAACGCTTCACTTTTTCCACATTTTGTTATGTTACAGCCTTATTCCAAAATGGATTAAATTCATTTTATTCCTCAAAATTCTACACACAACACCACATAATGACAATGTGAATTTTTTTTTTTTTTGAGATTTTTGCAAATTTATTAAAAATAAAAAACTAAGAAATCACATGTACATAAGTATTCACAGCCTTTGCCATGAAGCTCAAAATTGAGCTCAGGTGCATCCTGTTTCCACTGATCATCCTTGAGATGTTTCTACAGCTTAATTGGAGTCCACCTGTCATAAATTCAGTTGATTGGACTTGATTTGGAAAGACACACACCTGTCTATATAAGGTCCCACAGCTGACAGTGCATGTTCAGAGCACAAACCAAGCATGAAGTCAAATGAATTGTGGGTAGACCTCAGAGACAGGATTGTCTCGAGGCACAAATTCTGGGGGAGGGTACAGAAAAATTTCTGCTGCTTTCAAGGTCCCAATGAGCACAGTGGCCTCCATCATCCATAAATGGAAGAAGTTCAGAACCACCAGGACTCTTCCTAGAGCTGGCCGGCCGTCTAAACTGAGCGATCGGGGGAAAAGGGCCTTAGTCAGGGAGGTGACCAAGAACCCGATGGTCACTCTGTCAGAGCTCCAGCGTACCTCTGTAGAGAGAGGAGAACCTTCCAGAAGGACAACCATCTCTGCAGCAATCCACCAATCAGGCCTGTATGGTAGAGTGGCCAGACGGAAGCCACTCCTGAGTAAAAGGCACATGGCAGCCCGCCTGGAGTTTGCCAAAATGCACCTGAAGGACTCTCAGACCATGAGAAACAAAATTCTCTGGTCTGATGAGACAAAGATTGAACTCTTTGGCGTTAATGCCAGGCGTCATGTTTGGAGGAAACCAGGCACCGCTCATCACCAGGCCAATACCATCCCTACAGTGAAGCATGGTGGTGGCAGCATCATGCTGTGGGGATGTTTTTCAGCGGCAGGAACTGGGAAGACTAGTCAGGATAGAGGGAAAGATGAATGCAGCAATGTACAGAGACATCCTGGATGAAAACCTGCTCCAGAGCGCTTTTGACCTCAGACTGGGGCGACGGGTCATCTTTCAGCAGGACAACGACCCTAAGCACACAGCCCAGCACACACACAATTCTATGAATGTCCCTGAGTGGCCCAGCCAGAGCCCAGACTTGAATCCGGATTTGAACATCTCTGGAGAGATCTGAAAATGGCTGTGCACTGATGCTTCCCATCCAACCTAATGGAGCTTGAGAGGTGCTGCAAAGAGGAATGGGTGAAACTGCCCAAAGTGGCCTTGTAAAGCCAGCTTGTGGCATCATATTCAAAAAGACTTGAGGCTGTAATTGCTGCCAAAGGTGCATCAACAAAGTATTGAGCAAAGGCTGTGAATACTTATGTACATGTGATTTCTTAGTTGTTTTATTTTTAATAAATTCGCAAAAATCTAAAAAAAAAAATTTCACATTGACATTATGTGGTGTTGTGTGTAGAATTTTGAGGAAGAAAATGAATTTAATCCATTTTGGAATAAGGCTGTAACATAACAAAATGTGGAAAAAGTGAAGCATTGTGAATACTTTCCGGATGCACTGTAATATCACAGTAGCGTGAACTTTTTACATCTTCCATAAATTTCACCCGAAAGCCAAATATCCCTAACTTTTTGTGAGTAGTGTAAATACATACTAACGGTACTAGAAAGGGCACAGTAGTAATGCTAACTGTATGAAGTCTCTTTGAAAATATTAGTGGAACATTACAAACAGAAGACAGACAGACTAGTAAAATCATGACAGTGAAATTAAACATGCTCAGTCTCTAGGCAAGATGTCTAGGATTGTTAGATATTAGAGGTGATTTTAAAAAGTAATGCTACCATCCCTCTGAAAATGGATTATTAATGAAATACTAGTGGTGATAACATAAAAAAACACATGTCCATATGAAAAGATCACAGGAATATATAGAGATAATAATAAAAGATAAATGATGTTATTGGGATACAGGATGGGTATTTGAAACATTTTGCCCCTGTGGGAATATAATATGAATACCATAGAGATCCTAGACACACTAAAAGCAACGTAGTACAATAGACAGGTTCATGTCCCCACACAGATACTGTCAGAATGTCATAGAATAGATAAAAGAATAGATTTGTAATGAAACTGCCAGAGAAATATTGTAGGGACATAATATTGATGCTTTCAACTTCCCTCAGCCACCCAAACAATATCTAGACTATATTCATTAACATCATCACTCAGGATCAAAACGCACATCACTCCCTAATGATGGACTGTAGGAACATTATGGTGGAAACAGACACATTGCTATCCCTGAGGAAATATTGTATGAGTGCTAGACTCATACAGGCTGACAGACTGAGCAGAAGTACAGCAGGAGCATCACAGAGACAGCAGGCTCTCTAACTCCGGTAGAGTACTGCAGGAAACCTGGTCACACGTGATCGATATCATTATGTCCATCCATCTATCTTCTAAACCTGCTTATCCTGAGCACACACAGGGTGATATCATTTACATCATCATCATCACATCAAAATGACAAAGATCCTTCAAGTCACACCACACGCACACGCAGCCCGGAGATCCACACACATCCTACACACCCCGTGCTGACGTCAGCACCGTGCTCAGCAGGTCGACAGACGCCCAGGTGATAAGATCAGTCTGGACTATCAGCCGCTTGACTCTGCAGGCCTTGTTAAATGATGTCAGTGTGTGTGGACTGGCCCTTTGTGTGTGTGTGTGTGTGTGTGTGTGTGTGTGTGTGCATGTGCCTGTGTCTCCGCGCTGTGGCTCCTTCTTCGTCTACTCTCAGATGACTGAGGCAGTCCTGCCGCATGATGAGAACCAGCCGAGGAGGACTCTCACATGAGCTTTATCTGTCACCATTTAAAAAGTCTTCACACACACAGTGACCTGTGCGCGTTATTTTCTGTGGAGCTGCACAGACAGACGGACAGAGGCACCATGTTATCTGAGCTGTAGGGCAGGTGAACCCCACCCTGTTTGACTCTTCCTCTTCTGATAACACTGAGCCTCAGGCAGCCCCTTTGTGAGGATGCTGACATGGTGCAGATTTAAATCACAGTCAGTTAAATGAATGAATGATTAAATCAATACGCCGATCAAGATAAAAAATAATGTGCTGTGTTAAACAATAGTTTCAGTCCTCTGTTGGGCCTTTGACACACTGGCAGAAACTCTGCTTATAAAAGGAACGTAATACAAAAGGTCTTTTAAAGTCTCTCTCCAAAAATCAGAGACCAAACTTGTTTTTAAAAATGTAGTTTTATTGGTCAGCAGAGAGGAGGAGAGATGTGCTGCAGCACAGACACCTGGACAGATTTGATCTTCACAATGAATATAGAGGAGATGTATCTGAACTTGTGAAACTTGTCATCTGATTGAGTCAATTTTTTAAAATGATTATACAAAGCAGCAAACGATCACAGCTGAGGATCAGGAATCAGACTGTCTTTGTCTTTTGTGATTTGATGAATTAATGAAGTACTCATTGCAGAATATGTGTATTTCCTGTTAAGTGTTTCTCCCAAACATCTTTATATCTCTGATCTCAGCTGTTCTCTGTTTCTCTCAGGTGCCATGTATTGACGTTTCAGTAACCGAGAACAGGAGGGATATGGAAGTGGAGGAAAGGGGGTGAACTAACTCTCAGGAGACAAGGACAAACAAATTTTTTTTTTTTTTTGAGCTGAACCTGGAGCTGCTTGTATGCTGATCACTATGAAGGAGTTGAGCTTTTGCTTCACACTGCAGAGGAAGATCAGTAACAGAGCACCCGGACTGCAGAAGAGCCTGACAAAAACCTGCTGGACTTGACAACATCTAAAAGAGAAGCCAGTTGGTTGGAAGGAGGAGGGCGAGGCAAAGAGGCAAGACAGTCGATATAAGACAAAGCAAAGAGACGCTGAAGAAGACGATTAGATAGATGAAATAGATGAGTGCTAGAGGCAAGAAGTGAGAGTCAAATGAGAAGTCAGGCTTCAGCTGCTGTAACACGCTCTGCTGTCAGAAAGAGAAGAGAAAGGTGAGACAGAAGGAGATACAGCACCAGGAGAGTACAGGTCCAGACTGGTCCAGTGGATAGGTGCTGTCAGTGTTCGGAGAGCAGCTAAAACGAGCGGCGGCCGTGATGTTCATGAACTTCCGTCGTATCCACAAGTGCCAGTGCGTGCAGCTGCTGACCACAGGCCTGGTGCTGTGTGTGGTGATGGTTTGCTGGGAGGAGCTGGACCACCACATGGTTAGCCACATGAGATCCTACACGTACCGCTACCTGGTCAACAGCTACGACTTTCTCAATTCTTCCTTCGCCATCAGCACCAACTACCACCACGGGAATGGTGGTTCTAACAATGTGGACGGTGGATTAGTGAACTATCCGTACCTCATCAACCACCCGGGTAAATGTGGAGGTGGTGGTGAAGATGGGGAAAGCTGGGATGATGTGCTCCTTCTTCTGTTTGTGAAATCATCGCCAGAGAACTTTGATCGACGTCAGGCCATTAGGGACACATGGGGGAACGTGAGCTTTGTTCTGTCAGAGCTGAGAGCTAGCGTGAGGCTGGTGTTTGCTCTTGGTGTGCACCCAGACGTCGGACAGAAATCCAGGGTGCAGAGCCAACTGCTGCAGGAGGACCGGGCCTACGGAGACCTGATCCAGCTGAATTTTTTGGACACTTTCCACAATCTGACTACCAAACTTATTCTGCAGTTCCACTGGGGCCACAAGTACTGCCCTCAGGCACGCTTCCTTATGTCTGCGGATGACGACATCTTTGTCCACATGCCCAATTTGGTGAAGTACCTGAGGCAACTCCTGAGTAGACAGACGGGAGCAAAGGACCTGTGGGTGGGGCATGTACACAGAGGAGCCCCTCCGATTCGACGTAAAGAGAGTAAATACCATGTCCCCTATGATCTGTACCCGTGGCCTTCCTACCCAGACTACACTGCTGGAGCGGGCTACGTGGTTTCACGGGATGTGGCTGCTAAGATTTACCATGCGACTCTACTACTGAACTCCTCCATGTACATTGATGATGTCTTCATGGGGATTTGTGCCAAGGCCATGGGAGTTTCTCCCCAAGAGCATGTGTACTTTTCAGGGGAGGGCAAGGCTCCCTACCACCCTTGCATCTATGATCACATGATCACATCGCATGGACACGCTACAGATGTGCGCTCACTATGGCGGGCAGCAACCGATCCTACAGTTTCCAGCAGCTCCAAGGGATTTATGGGTAATCTGTACTGCACAGCAGTGAAAGTGATGCTGCTGTGTTTTCCATATTACCAGAGCACCTATCCCTGTATGGCTGCTTTTATATAAATGCTCTTAAGATGATGGAAGGATAGCTGAGTACTGAATGTACCACACAAGCAAGTGGCGGTACTTCACAGAAACCTTTTCTTTCTTTTTCATGTTATGTTTCAGCATTTGCTGGTTATACTGTGTATTTGCTATATTACAATAAAAATCCAAGCTGTTGGCATGTCCTGCTTCACACTGTTATTCACCCACCAACCTCAGGAGTTTTAGCCCTGTCTGGAGATAAACTAGCTGTCAGATATTCTGAATTTTTGTGTCACTGAGACAGTTCACCAAGTTATTTTCATGTCTTGCATTCATGTCACATTAAGAGCTAAATGCAGCTCTTTAGATGATTAACGTGAATTTCTCAAGTCTGCATGTATTTCTTGTATAATATACAGTGATTGCTACAACACAGTATATCTAGACAGGTTTGTTTTCAGTTATTCATAAGTCTTCACTGAAAATCCTTGATGTGTCTGACTTAACAATGCAGCCGCCATGTGAGGGGATATTTAAAGGCTTTAACAAGCACCCCAAATATAGGATGGACATTATATTACAAAGAGTGTGATAATTGATTATTCATTTCAGTCATTTTCTTTGGGTTTTGGTTCTTTTCAGATAAAACAATACATTCTAAGATGTCACCTTGGACTTGAGAAACTGGAAAAATTTCACTGATATTTAGTAAATCAATCAGTGATGAAATATTTATTACAGCCCTAATTTCAACTTTGCCTTAAGAAACCAAACAGCCTTAGACAAATTCATTAATATGTATCTCTCTGTGTCGTCACTAAGAGGCCTTTTGCTCCTCCTCCTTGCTCCTGCTCCTTTGGAGCAAGCTGTTAAACCCGGGCTTAATATTCAATGTAATACAACACACATCAATGATGACTGTGGCTGTAGCAGTGGAAACCTAACTTAACCTGTAATAACTGTTTGGCCATCTGGGGGCAGCAGAAACAAGCTGTGAACCCAGTGTTGACACACCCTAACCTCAGGATGATGTGGTGAATTAGTTAGCAAATAGCTGCTTATTTACACATCCATCCATCCATCCATTTTCCTAACCCATTTTATCCTGAGAACACAGGGTCACGGGGTGCTGGAGCCTGTCCCAGCTATCTTTGGGCGAGGCAGGGTACACCCTGGATTGGACGCCAGTCAATCGCAGGGCTAACACAGATGACAGACAACCATTCACACTCACATACACACCTAGGGGCAATTTAGACTTATCAATTAACCTAACCTGCATGTCTTTGGATTGTGGGAGGAAGCTGGAGTACCCAGAGAGAACCCACGCAGCAGGCACAGGGAGAACATGCAAACTCCACACAGAAGGGCCCTGCCTCAACCAGGGATTGAACCCAGAACCCTCTTGCTGTGAGGCAACAGTGCTAACCACCACACCACTGTGCTGCCCCCCTTATTTACACATGTAGACAAATATTTGTTTTACCCACAATTCTGTTCTGTTTCCTCTTGTCAACAATGCTCTGCCCCCCTCTGTCCCTGAGACTTTCTGAACTGAAAGACAGGCTGAATCACCAAGAGCCTGCAGGGTCATCAGTACCCTTTACAGAACATACTGTGGTATATCAACCTCCTGCAGCTACAAGTGACACAAGCTGCAACCTTTGCAACCTTTTTGTAGTGGTGAAGTATCAATAATCTCATCAACCAATATTTTTGTTGTAGCCTGATATGACATAGAAAACTTTACAGTGTTGTGATATGAATACAGTATTACTTATCTTAAGTTAAAGTTAGCTGGTCACTCTCCAAGTTCTTTGGTTCTTTTCACACGACTACTCAGTTCCTCCTCTGGTTGATATTTCTTTTGAATTAAGAGACCAGATCTGTTCCTGGTTTCTTGGACATCTAAGACTTATCTAAAACTTACAAGGCCCGTATATGTATATGAATAGATATTTACAACCTCTAATGTTAAAACTGGCACTGGGTTCCAGACTTCTTCATTTTAAACTGCAGCTAGCTCTGCTGTTTGTTTCACCACGTCTAATTTGTCCCTCTAGATGCAGAAGCAAAAGTCACACAAACGTCACAAAAACTACTGCAGAAGTTAGTTTAGTATATTAATATGTGTATTTTTATAAAAATCTAGTTTCTGTATTATTTTCCTCCACATTGATTTACAACAAACAACAAATATAATCATACTGTTCAGTGCCTAAAACACAATTACCATCAAATATATAGATAATTGAAAGCAAACATTATGTAAAGTTAAATATGTAAATATTAATAATATATAAATATGTAAAACCACCTGATCTATACTCGTTTTACTTTCAAAGACAAAGTTCAGTTTTGTCAGTGTTTCCCTGACCTGACCTGAGGCTTTGCAGAGCCATGTGATATACTCTCCCTCTGTACTTTCCAGTCCCTATTTTAAAACTAATGCAACAAACGCAGAGATGATGATTGTAATTGAGTCTGCACACATAGCTGAATATAAATACTATTACCATTCTCTAATCTATTTAGCGTGGTTTTCAGCTCAATGGTTTTCTCTCTCTCTCTCTCTGGGCTACAAGCCAACTGCATAAGATGCTCCTGAATTTTGGAATGAAAAAGTCCCTGCTGCTGAATCTGACTTAGACAATTGGAGTTAAATGACAAGAATCATAGAATCTAAGGGACAGTAAGCAGCAGATTCAGAACTGTGGCAATTTAAGTACTGTACATGGTTTATCTATCACCATCACAACTACTGCTGCACAGCAGTCTGACCATCAGCCTGGATAGACCCAGATAAAAACACAAGCACACTGTTGCAGTGTGTAGCACTAGACAGTGCATATAATACATGTTTATGTAATAATTTAGAAACGGTTTGGAATCATTGCAAGACTATAGTCACCACTTCATCTGTTGGCTAAAATCTATAAAAAGATCAATTTAAGAAGAGAATGGGAGATGGAAAAATAATAGGAATCTAACAAAGAACAAAAGTAACAGATCAGCACAGAGTCTAATATTAAGTCTCCATCTCAGAAATGTTTCCTTGGATATTTCAGCTACACTGTGCAGAATGATGTGTATGCTGTGGTTGTTTCCTGATTCAACTGCTGAACCAGGAAAAAATCTCTGTGCTGACCTTTAAAGCAAATCATGGTCCAATATGCAGCTTACACAAGTGTGATGAGAAGAAAACGTATTTGTAAGTGCATTCAGGGAATACAATTCGAGATTAAACATGGTTATATTCCACAATGGAGGCTTACTTCACCACTGTCACTGTCACCTACATGTTAACTGTTAGAGAAAACTAAGTGTGTGTGGAATGTGCTCTACATATACACAGGTGGTGAATTATATAAATCACTATACCTCAGCACAGTTACTTCACACTGTGCACAAGGTGATGGTGTGTAACTGATACTCTGCCTTTTACTGTGGTGCATTTAGCACTGCAGTGCAATATGACCTCAGATTTTGTTTACTGACATAATCACATGAAGTGGCAGTGAAGCTTAGACATGCATGTGAACACTCCAGGAAGGCCACAGCAGTGTGTTCTGTCCTTACCTTCGTCTGTTGGACAGACTCTCCTCTGTCTCATTGATCACAACGACATGGGTGGAGCCTCCTTGGCTTTCCTCATGCATCACCTCAATCTGTGACACATAAACATACACATAGGTTTACTTATTAGCCCAGGGTCCCTATGTATCATGTTTACAATGTAAACATAGGAACTACTGCAACATAAACTAAATGTCTTCAAGCTTTGTCCTGATAGAGCTGTTTAATGGTGCAGTCAGGCACTCCCTGTTAGCTTGTCAGAAAATATTGTGTCTTTACCAGGTGTTTGCATTCGGGGGTTCAACAGGTAAGCTGCTGCAGAATTCAGATTACAAATTCTGTCAGCAGCCTGGATTTATCACAATATGTGTTGTTCACAAACATCATGAATCAAACACAGACCAAAAACCGTTTAGCACTGGTGCTGTCTCTATCACAGAGCAAAGTCTTAGTGGTAATAATGGGGAATAAATACATTTGGTCATTGTCTCTCTGAGGGTTGTTGCTTATCATTGTGATTACACTATGGCTTCTGAAGTGGGACACAACTTTAGTATGAGATGGTGCAGAGTTTGTGAACACTTTGTCGCTTAGTGTAGGTGATGTAAGGTTCCACTAAAACTTTTCAAGTGTCTTATATCAACTTCGACTTTGTGACTTTTGTTTACATATAGCCGCATATAGTATAGACTGTTTTTATGTTTGCCATGATCACAAATAATTTTTTGCTGCAACACGGCTGAGGTGCCATGGAATGACACAGACCCATCTGACAAAAAAAACAAATATCATTCCTCTTTTGCTTCACAATTCTTACAACTATTAAAGCTCACCATGTTTTGGCTGACTACCTGATTAGTTCTTGGTGGACTGAAACTGCAGAGACTCTGGTGCCTTTCATGAGAATCTCAACAGGAGAGGAGGAGCACGTAAAAAAAAAAAAAAAAAAAATCACTTGCAAAAACTGCCTGCTTAAATGCTTACAATTCAGCACAGGTTTCATATGCATGTCTAAGGTGCTGAATAAGACTAACAACAAGAAGGAAAGCTTTGATTTTGGCACACAGCTCTGTCCTCGTCAATTATGGAGGAAGGTTCATGGTGTAACACACTATCACCACAGAGACAGGCTGTGTTTGTCAGCAGCACAATGTTGGGGCATGCACACTGTAAACTAATTAATGAGATCAGAGCAAAATGACAGCAGAGCTGCAAAGATGGGTGAGGTGACTCAATGATAAGTGAGACCCTCCTTTAGCTGGAGGCAGTTTGTTCTAAACACAAACACAATCCCCCCTGCTGACAAAGCAGTGAACCCACGCCAGATTCAGGGCTGACCTCTGACCAAGGAGAGGAGGGGGTGTGAGGAGAGAGGGTGTGCTTCTCCTTAAGGAGGCTGATAGAGCAGTGTATGATAAACTTCTTGCTTCTTGCCTGTTTTAGTTCACTGAAGAAAAACTCAATGTGGCTGCAATGAATGACATGAGCAGTGTTACAAGGAGGGACACATAGAAAAATGCTAAATTCAAAATTTTCAGTGTGTATAATCACACCAGCAAAGTTACATTACTACTAACAGCTAATCTTCCCTCTACTTAATAGCTCACTCAGTAAATACTGAGACACCAGGTTAAAGCAGGTTCATCAGCCTTATCAAACATTTAAAAACTTTCAACCTCAAATTAGGGAAAGGGTTATGGTAGATCGGCTCACTGCTAGGTAAAAAGCAGAAACTATAGAAAGTTACCGCCTGTTAATAGAGTCTTGAAAGAATTGCTATGTATTCAGGTAGTGGTGGTACTTTCCTCTGTTCTTTTAAATCTTCTGGCCGTATCTCAATATCCACAGACCACTTTACTGCCCAGTGCGCAAATACTGATTTTGATGATCTTTGCTTTTACAAGAAATATGTTTGGTGCTACTTGGTACTACAGCTCCTCTCATATAGAAGTCACCTGTTGGTTTAGTTGGTCTCTCAAAAGGTTAACAACACATGTGAGAAGAATAGAAAACAAGGAGGATATACTAAAATATCAACAAATTAGAACCAAATGCCTGTCTCCAATATAAGCCTTCGTCTAATAAAGGCCTGGCTCTGCAGTTGAGCATAGTCACATAACATTTTCTTTTATTTCTGTACAAAATGGCCTATGCAATGAATTCAGAAGTCTTTAGTATTCAAATAGATCAGAGGAGCAGAATATTTCATTCTTAGCATGCAATAGATCTGGAATGACTGGCAGAGGGGAACCGCTGAGGACATTTCAGTGGACTGTTTGCACCTATTCATTTTGAAATAGTAATGTCCAATGAGGAAACTCAGTCGACTAATGGTGTAACGTTTTCATTTTCTTGTAAACCTGGCTTGTGTATCTACAGATATCTAAAGATACACAAGCCAGACTAAAAGACTAAAAATAAAAATGTTTGACAGAGACTTATCGTAAAGAAATACTGAAATCAAAGTATGAGGATTGGCACTGGTATCAATAATTGTAGGTATCCTGCCCTACATTCATAGTCAGCTGCTCTTTCTTCTCCAGATGAAGAGAACTTTAAAAATAATGAAAGTTACTTTTTAAAATTGTTAGATTTCAAAGTAGAACTGGAGGAGGATACCTTGATGCCTCCTTTGGCCTTGCGGATGTTCTTTCGCTTGTTGGGATCAGCTTCAGCTGGCTGCTTCCCACTGTTGGAGTTATCAGAAGCTCTGCGTGCCAGAGCTGAAATCAGTTGAGAAGAAACAGAATAAGTAACTTTAGTGATATCTTTCTTCAGAGCTTAGGGTGTCTGCTATGTAAGGGTTTACACTGTTAAACCTGTGACACCAGACCCATCATCTGCTGCATAAATGTGTTAGTTATAGCATATACATCCAACTCACGCTGCTGGCTCCCTGTAGTCCTGGGAGGATTCTTAAGTGAGGGCCGTTTGGGAGAGGACTCGGGCCGCGGGGCAACGGGCTGGACGGGCCTCGTCTGTTTAGCCGACAATCTCTTGAGACTGACATGCCGCTTCTCAAACATCTCCTGGACGTCCTCCAGGCGCTTCAGTGCCCTCAGGACACTGGCCTGCAGGCAGAGAGCTCACCACTGACTCTTGTCCTCAAATTTTTTGTAACAGAAGCAGTGGTCCTGTAAACTAATGTTTTGTACACCATACCTTGATATCCTCAGACAGGACAACCTTCACACTGGTTGTGGAGGTTCCTCAGTTCAGTGAGCTGGTTCTTTTCTGCTGACTCCAGAAAATTTTCAATGTCAGTCAGTGCTGACTCCGCCCCTTCCTGTGAGTGACACTTATCAACAGCCTGGGATGCCAGCAGGTAGATTCCAGACTCACACCACTGGTTCACCTGTAAACACCAGAAACGGGTTAAAACTGGCCAATATTCAATGTACCCACCATCCCTTCCCATGTGTTGGCTCTGTGTTTAGATTCCATTAGAGACCATCTCTTGTTCTTCATATATTTTGTTGTTATATAATCACAGAAGAAAACAATTACGTGCAGATTCTGAAAACTCTGAGAGTAAAATCTAAATAGGTATCAGAATCACAATATGGTTTATTGCAATAAACATACATATGTCAGATAAAATATATATAAAATATAATATATATCTGTTTTTACAATGAAAGAGCTGTGCAGGAATGTGCAAGATATTGACCAGGGAATCTGCAAAAGTTAATGTAACAGGTTATTATGTGGGGGGGGTGAGAAGCGATATCGTGAATCATGACTGATTAGGAGGCACAGCTGTTGGTGTTAACGGAGGAAAGCAGATGGGAGTGCTGTGTTGACGGGAACCAGGATGGTCTAAGAGTCAGAGACATGGGAAAGAACACCTTTGTTTTCTGTCCTGTCTGACCTCTTTTTAGGGATGTCACAGTGTTCTCCATCTTATAAATAAACTTGGTGAATACAACAGTTCATGACAGTGGAATTTTTGTTTGATCACAGATATTTGTGTCATGGTTTTATGTTTTGATTAACAGTCATGGAGTTCAGATAGTTGTCTGTGTCTGTATCTGTATCTGTTAATGTGTTAATGGCACTGTATAACAGTCAATGAATATGCAATGTGTGAAATGCAACAAATAGAGATAAAAACGTGCCAGAAAGCTCTTGTGCAAAAGATCATCTTAGGAAAATGGGGTCGAGGGTAAAAAAAGTTGCAATTGGCAGCAACAGAGAAGAAAATTGAGACTCGTTTAAGTCCAAGATTGACTCTCCTTTTAGTTGTGTTTCTCTCTCTTTCAACTCTTAATAAAAATATCAGGCTCATTAGCTGCCATCTTGTTGCTGATTTTGTCTGTTCTTTGAGGCTGGGCAGGTAGTGGACAGCAGGTTTATCAGAGCTCTTTCACTGAAAACAGCCGCCTGCAGCTGCTGGAAACAAGCCTGATAAAAGCAGGGCTGCAGACTATGGATGTTGTGGTTTGCATGTTGTCTGTTTCTTGTGCCCCTTTGTGTTTTCCTGTCTTGTGTTCATTGTCTTCCTTGTGTTTGCTGTGTCCCTGGTGCCCATCTCGAGATTCCTTTGTCTCCCTCAGTGTGTTTTCTGTTAGTTCTTGTCCCTATCTGGCTGTGTGCACTTCCTGTTTTATTTTTTGTATTCTTGCCTCTCCTCACTTGTGAGCATTTTACTTCCTGCCCTTTTGTGTTTTACTCCCATTTTGATTACCTGCTCCTGCCCCAATTAGTTTCACCTGTCCCCTGTTAGTCTCCTCACCTGTTTCCACTTCCCTTTCCCCCACAGTGTATTTATGCCGTAAGTCCTTCTCCTTTTGTTCTTTGTCGTGTCGTCTGTGCTGTGCTACCAACCCATGTGTGTTCCTGCCTGTCTGTTCCTGCCTGTCTGTTCCTCCTGGTTTACCTGTGTTCCTTTGTGTCCGGTAATAAAAGAGTCATACTATCTACTCTGCCTCCTGCCTCGTCTGCATAGTGGGTCCTAGACTCCACTTCACCCTGCACCAACCTTAACAATGGATATGTTTAGGTAGTATCATATCCTCACCTTATCAATGCCAATGTGTATCTTCAGGGATTTGGACAAGACATTTGTCTTCTTTTTGGCCTCATTGCTGAAGTCGTCACAGACCCTCCGGAGCTCCACACATTTGGGTCGGATAGAGTCAACAGCGTAGTGGTTGCTCTGGATCAGCTGGTCGCCGTGCAGTGCGTGGAGCTGGGCCTTTTCTAATGTGGGCTGTAAGAAAACAATTCAGAATATATTATGACTAGTCTTTTTATTTGTGCCCACAAAATCTTTGGGGTGGTCACAATCAGCTGTGTCTAATTTCAGATTATTTACTGTTATTCAAAAGTGCTAAGTTTAATGTAATGGAGCATTGCTTGGACATTGAAGGCTTCTATTACATCTCCATGTAGCAATGTTTCAGTTACAGTACATCTATAGTGTGTGCGCCCCGCTTATTAATGCTGATTGAGTATTCATTGTAGACAAAGTAACGATATGCTCTGAAGTATTGTGTACTCTTGGCTGCAGATGAAGTGGACTTGAGTAATGTTTTGTGTATGTGTGTTGACTGACCTGAGCCTTCTCCTCCAGTGTTTTCAGCTCCTTTAGCAGGTGTTCTACTCTGGCCATGCAGTCTCCAGTATCTGATAGGCTGGTCAGACTGTCCATCAAACTGTCTAGAGACACTTTGACCTGGAGAACCCAAGAGACAGAGACAATCATTATATTACTGCAATAATACTTCTCTCATATCCAGAGTGATTGGTTTCATTTCAGAGTACTTTAAGTCCAACAAAGTCACAACTAATCATCTCAAATAATCTCATTACCACAAAACTCTTTTTAGTTAGGGTCTGTATGACTCTTTCCACAAATATTGAATTAAGTATACAAGAAGGAATTTTAAGGCAGTCTTGCTTTTCTCAAAATCTTGAAATAAAAAAAAAAACTTGAAATAAAATTATTCTGAGATGAGTTCATTTCTTAACCATGTCAAATGATGATATTCAATGTTAGAAATGTCGAGGATTCAGATTCACTGAAACTTCTGAACCGACTCATCCAGTCAGTGTTTTGTAAAGTGTGTTTAGTCTGATTTCACAGCTGAAGTCTTTTGAAGCTGTATGAAGAGAAGACACTGGCCAGATCCAGAGGCTGCAGGCAGACAAAGACAGGCAGATCTGCAGATATACCTCTCTGAAGTCCTGTTCAAAGTGTCGTAGCTGCAGGCACTGCTCCAGTTTCAGATGGTGTTTACTCCAGAACTGTTCAAAGGCGTTCTCTGTCTCATCCAACTGGGCAAGAAGCCTGAAACACACACACAGGAAGAGGAAGTTCATTACAAACTAGCTACTAGACTTCATGACCATACTATAGACTGAGATCCATGGTACAGTATAATATATAAGAAGGGCCTTGACGACCTTTCCACAGTGGTTTGGTTCTCCATCTCGTCTGGGTTGGGTTTGTGATTCTCTGACTTCGCTGCCTGCTCCTTGATACAACTTAACAGGGTGGTGCCCTGCTTCAAACCGAGCTTCAATTCATCCTGGTTTAGAAACACAGAAGCATTGGAAATAATGTCATCTGTAAAACAGCCGACCAATGTGTGTGTAAGGTCCCATTTACACCTTTTACTGGAACATGCCATCTGTATCAAATATCTTATCAGAAAAAGCTGTTACTGGCCCTTTTCCAGTAAGGGTCTCATGACAGATGGTGATGTCCATAGACAATTTTCAGCAGGCTTGCTAACGAGGCTAATGTTACTTATGGAATACTGTAACCCCAGTTCACACATACGGATACAAACACTGGAGAGCCACTTCTGCTTAGGATTCAAAAGTCAAGAGGAGTTGAGATCAATTCAATGTTATGCAAACCTGATGACAAGCAGTTCACCACCAATTCTGTTTATTTTAATTCCTGCAGGAAATGGAAATCCAAATGTTTTTTTCTCCCAATTCAATTATGTAGAAGTACATTAAACTAAATAGAGAAAATGCTTACTTGCTTCTTGCTTAAAAATGCTACATTGTGGGTTTCCTTTCCCTCCTGTGCAGCTTTTTGATAGATTGAAAGAGCAGGACTTTGGCATTGCTTAAGTGTTAGCATTGAGAGACTGATGAAAGACATGTCGCATCCATGTCCACATGTTTCAGGCCTCTACAGAACTGTTTTGACTCATTTGAATCATTGAATCACTTGAAAGCGTTCTGATAGTGTGGTAGGGATCCTGCCATCTGCCCACCTGAGATCTGCAAACCATACTTGTAATGCATGCATGTACTGCATGTGTAGGTTTGTATTGATGTATTAAATATACTAAGTCACCTTGAGGTTGTTGCGTTTGTCAGTGTGTGCTGCCAGCAGGTCTTTGGTGCACTGGACGTCATTGGGCAGCTCAGTCTCTGCCAGCTCTGTCCCAAACTTCTGTAACATCTGGGCTGTGGTTTTCACTGTCATAGCAAAGTTCTCTATGGCCTAGGGAAAACGATCCACACATGACTCTGCAGAATCCTAGAATGCAAATGACTAAATGGAAACGTCACAAATCTCTAAAGTATTACAGTTAAGATCTAAAGTATTTATCAGTGTTGTTCACTCACAGTCCGGTGGTGTATCCACTGACTGTGGCAGTACTCCAGGCTTCCTCCTAGCTCCCATGTCAGCTGGCCTTTATCCACATAACCATGCAGGTCAGACAGGGAGTTCAGCATCACAATCTGCAAACACATTCAATACATTGTTACAAGCACTTTTTACCATGGCCCACATTATGTAGGAGCGACACTACAAACTGTGGCAGCCCAAATAAATTCAGTAGAAAATGAACATTAAATAAGAGAAACCTCTTACTGTGTTTCTTTAAAGGGGAAGATCACTGATTTCACACATTGAATTCAACCTCAATTGTAAAGGACAGATCATCTCTGTGAAACAGTAATGTCTCCTGTGGCTCTACAGGGAGCGCTCTTAAAGAATAACCTTGATGATGTTATCAGGGTGTAATGTAATTTGAGTTTACAGTTGAACAGAAACTGTGAAGAATAAGTCATCCTAACTGTTGCTGTATGCGTAATTATTATTTTGCAACATCTAGCTGCTAGTTACATGAACATAACCAGCGGTTCTACCAGTTCCCATTATCACTCCCATTTCAATACTGCAGATGGAACAGATAGCTGGCAGTAAGAAGAATCACCAGGGTAAAGGAAAGACCTTCAGTATAGGCTTCTAACTATTCTGAATGACAAATTACACCTTCTCATACTACCTCACATGCATTCATTTTTATTCTGTCTCATTGACATTAGTGCTGCCATCGGACTAAAACAATTTTTTGTGTGTAAACGTGTCATCTGGTGGAAAAGTGTATGAAATTCAATTAATTTTGAACATCAACCAAGCATGAACGGAGGGCTTTGTGTGATTTCAGGGAGGTTTGTGTGGGTGTGCCTTAACCAAATAAAGTGACCAAAATATTATGGTACACAAATGTGCTGAGGTTTGGACTGTGCAAGACGCACTCATTCAAGATAAAATCAGCACAGTCGAAAACACTGTCACAGTGTGCCTCAGGAAAATGTCACCAACCTACAGCCCTTTGTGATACTAACAGCTGTTTAAAACCAATGTCTAGAAAACCCACACATTAAACTGATGCTCTTAAAAACATTTCTACACCTTTGAAGTTTATGTCTTTGTCAGGTTATACTCATGTCAGCATGTGACAAAGAAGGTTAATAGGTAAACTTGTTATCTAGATCTGTGTTTACTCATGCATGTATATAAGAAACTGGATGTTTTGTCAGCATTGCCAAACCTGGTATTAGACGGTGGTTTACCTTAGACACAGAAAGACACAGCATCTGCCACAGACATACAGGCACAGATACAGTTGCCACTCCCACTAGTGGATGAGGTATGATCAGACTACATACATATACAGTATAACCTGAAGGGTCTATCTGATTTTTATGTGACTGTCATATCTAACTGACATATGACAGTCAGACAATCCAGACCACTCTGGGTGTTATCTGAACTTTCATTTTGCAGTTATACTGTATTCTAGTGAACATTGGTTTGATCACTGACACAAGTGATGCCTAATGCAGTTGAGTTGATTTGTATCATACATTTGTGTTTCATGTATTTATCATGCAACACATTTTTCCTTGTGATTGCAGCAGAGTTTATATGGTTGGTACAAAGAAACATGCTTACCGGTACCTTCATTTTAAAGTCATCCTTGTGCAGCTTGATTCCGATGTCTGCTATCGCCCTCTGGAAGAACCTGGATGGCCTCAGCACCAACACCAGCTGTAGGTTCCCTGGAAAGGCCCCCTAGACAACACAACAGCATGTAAATTTACAAGACATCTCTAAGCCAGCCCATTATTTCATCCACTGAATCATTCAGTCATTTTCTATAACCAGGCTACTTCAAGCAGCAGTGCTAGCACCACAAAGACAGAGACAGACGTGTGAATGCATTTGCATGTACATTATTAAAAAACAAATTCCAAATACTTTAACACAGTTTTCAAAACCCTTAGGGTTTCAGTATCTTGTTTATAAAAAGTTGGTTTAGCGTGAGCGTGATCCCACCACAGGGGTTATGACTCCTAAGCGGAATCTAGGAATATTGTATGGGGTCATCAGATTACTGGGGTAGTAAATATTTGAAGTTCTACTACACAACATGATGTTTTTTGTTTTGTTTTCATTTTGTTGTTGTTGTTTATCATTATTTATTATTTGTTTCCTCTATATTTGAAATACCATGATCACTACCTCTAAAAGTAATTCACATGGAATAATCTGAGAATGGACAGTCACCAAGTTTGCACGAACTTTGGTTTGGGTGGTGTTGCAGGAGACAGCTCTTAGCTTTTGCAGTATCTCACTTTGGCACATTTTCTCTTAGAGATTTGTAACCTAGATTTAAAGTTTTGCACATCTTTGACATTACAATATTTTGTCCACAGAGACAAATTTATTTGAATTCTGTTATTACTTTATACTGTGACTGAAGTTTTGAATATGCATTGTACTCTTTTGTGTGTAGCCTACATTTGGAGGAACATTTTCTTTTTGAGGTCTTAAAGAATAAAGTATAAATATTTCAGTATTAAAGTATAAATATTTGTACATTTCTTAAATTACAATTCTAAACTAAGGAATGTAAGACCCTATAAGATACAGTAATGTTGGTATAAGTCATAAGTCAGTGCACCACTTGCGCCACTGATCTAGAGACTAGATTTACCATAGACTGCCCTCTAGGGGACACAAAGTTATGTTGCAACACTGAGTACTGGTGCAGTGTTATCCACAGACCGGGGATTTTGTCATACTTTCTGTAAATTATGTAAAGCTGTATTTAGTTAGTAATGGGTACACGGACAGAGGTAACATGGTCTTTTTTGAATAATTCACGTGTCCCACTTAACCCATCCCAGGGACCTGACTGGAAGGAGACCCTCAAACAAGAGATCATGGAGAATGTGAAATCACAGATGAGGACTCACTCAGGAATTAATGCGAGAGATTAAACCACTTCACAGCCTTCAAGACAGCCTGGAAGAGAGCGGCTGCAGCCAGCTTCGTACACTAACGACCAGGATGAACGAGGTAGACCTATTTGCCACAGATGCAGACAAGCAGGGCACATAGCCAGGTCTTGTAGAGAGCCAGTTGCTCCACAGCCGGCTTTAAACTAGCCGTCCCTGCCAGAAACTCACCGCCAGAAAGGTACAGAGACTGAGTTGGTTTTACGTTGCAGGGACTGCCAAAGTCAAACAGTGCGGGGATGTCACACGGGTAAAGGTAAAGGTTTTATTGTTTGTGTTAAGTTTTTAGCGTGCAGTGTGTTTTTAGTTTGAGTTTTGGATTTTAGTGTGTAGTTTTGTGTATTTTATCCATTTTATTGCATGCTGCATGTTTTTAAGGTACTGTGGGGTTGTGTTGTTGGGCTTTTATTTTGAAAAAAACCTGTAATTGGATGTGACATCCCATGGCTAATGACCTGCACCTGTTGGGGTGTGATTAAGTGGATTTTAAATGGACTGAGCACAAGACGGGAAACAGAAGAAGAAGGAGGAGGGAGGGAGGCAGCTGGAGAAGGAGAAAGCAGAAGAAATGAGGGGCAGGAGGCAGCTGCAACAGACACAACAGGAGCAGACGCAGAAGCCGCCAGTGGACGGAGAGCCACAACGCTGACGAGCAAGAGGGCTTCATAGTGGAAGCCGGCGTGTGAGCAGCGGCCCTGGATGAGAAGGATGTAATAGTTGTGTGCTGCGGAAAAGTACAGTGACTGCTGTCTTCCTCCTCCTCCTCCTCCTTCTCCTCAGCAACGAGGCCAGAGCCCGGTGGAGGACGACAGCGGTGGTCCAGTGGGCCAAGCAACCAGTGGACGGATCGACGCTTCCCCACGACTGACAGAGCCGCTCCCGCTGGTGTCTGGGCCTTGTGCAGCAGCCTCTTCCTTCCCCCACAGATAAGACTCTCCTTGGACCATTCTAGTGGACTTCTGCCCCCTTAGTTTTAATTCCCCTCATTCTAGCCTTTGTTTCTTTTAGCAGCCCTTGGTATCACCATTTTTAGTGATTTAGTGTTTTTTTTTTTTTTTTTGTCTTGTCAATTTTATCCTGATTTTATTTGTTTAAATATTGGTCTAGCTACTCCATCCTTATATGATTGTTTTCTTGGTTTTAGCCACTGCTCTCACCTGATTTTTAAAATACACATTCACTTTTAATAACTTATTTTGTAAAGTATACACACATCATCCCCACTGCCTTCAATCTCCACACCACCACTACAAATACTATTCAAACATTACCCATGTGCATCAGAGAAATAACTAGTAGTAAAACAAATAGTACAAAAATGTATTTTCTTATATGTAATTCTCATCATAAATGTTGTACTGTAACATTTGTGGTACAAAGGCATAACTGTGGTTGCAGTATAGACTACAACATCCACTGGAAGTCACAGAACATAATTTAGAAAAGGCCCAAAAAAGTTCTGTTTATACCTTCTTTTTAACATCAAAGCTATAAATACATCATATTGAATGTAGCTTTCTTACAGCAATCCTGGATAGAGAAGCCTTCACAGAGCTCCATTTGTCCTTCCGCCGGTCAATGATGATGATGAAGCCGATACTGGCAGAATCCATGCTGGAGACAGTAAAGAAGAAATTTAACTGGACTGTTGCTCAGTGTGTGTGCCTCTGTAAGCCGGACCAACCACTTTTCTTAAAATTTTGCTTCTAAACATGCAGAGAAGAGTACAGTCCCTGACAAAAGTCTTGTCGTTTATCCAAGTTGTAGGAACAACAAATAACAACTTTACATGTAGTTTAATCAATTGGAATCAGAAATGGCTTATATGAAAGGCAAAGCCCTCTAAATTATGATTATTATACCAAAAACATGTTTTTTATCATTCATTGAGTTTTTTCATTTAATTAGGACAAGTCAGATTTGCTTGGACAAAAGTCTTGTCGCATACAAAAAAGTAGAAATTAAACACTTTATTTTGAATACACAAAGATGCTACAATATCAGAATATAAAGTCATGGTGCCTTGGAAAAAAATATTATCTTGTACGACTCCCATGAGCTTGGAGGACTGCATCCATACGTCTCGGCAATGACTCATAACTTGCTGACAAAGTCCTCTGGAATGGCAAAGAAAGCAGTCTTGCAGGACTCCCAGAGTTCATCAAGAATCTTAGGTTTCATCCTTCAAACCTCCTCCTTCATCTTACCCCAGACATGCTCAATAATGTTCATGTCCGGTGACTGGGCTGGCCAATCCTGGAGCATCTTGACCTCCTTCGCTGCAGAATTCCAGACCTCTCTTGTGGTCTGGAATGTAATGTGCAGCAAGAATTTCTTGATATTTCAGGCTGTTTATGTTACCCTCCACTCTCGCATACCCCGATACTGAATGTAGCCCCAAACCATGATTTTTTGTCCACCAAACTTGACTGTTTTCTGGGTGAATCTTGGGTCCATGCAGGTCCAACAAGTCTTCTGCAGTATTTGCAGTGATTGGGATGTAGTTCAATGGATTATTCATCAGAAAAATCTAACTTCTGCCACTTTTCCACTGTCCATCCTTTTCTGCAAGCTGTGGGCCTTGGCAAATGCAACACCATTTTTTTGTTGTCTTCTGTTTAATGCGGGTTTCCGAAGCACTAATTCTTCCATGGAGACCACTGCTGCGTGAGAGAAGTCGACACTGTTCTTATTGATACAGGGGTTTCTGTTGACCAGTTCACATGTAGCTCTGCTGCAGCTGAAAAAGGGTTGGGCCTGGACTGTCGAAGCAACAAACGGTCCTCTTGAACAGTTGTCTTACGTGGTCTGCCTGACCTGGGCTTGTCATGAACACCACCAGTTTCTTCCAATCTTATTCTTATCCTCTCCCACTTGACGTTTGGATACATTAAAGATGTCTGCCACCTCAGCAGCAGACTTGGTCTTCAGGCTCTTGATGATCTGCAATTTGGTCTGTGGTTGAATCTTTGGCACGTTGTCAGAGGTCAGGTTGCACTTCACATGAAGGTCTGGTGTGCTGGGGTTCTTTTTATACACAACTGGGAATGTGTATTTGTCACAGGTGAAGCTCTAATCTGTGATTTGGTTGAATCATTTAAAGACACAACAAGACTTTTGTCCTTGTTGTGTCCTTGTCCAAACAGATGTGATTGGCTTTACCAAGCTGTGACATCAGGACACTTTTTGACAGTTTAATTTTGCACCCGAGTTATTAATGTGAAGGCCCTTAACATTAAAATGAAACATTTATTGTAACATTGATTGATTGGAAATCAATTATATGCCATTTAAAGTTACTATATCCTTATGCGACTTTTGTCAGGGACTGTAAACACAGCTTGGACATTTTAAGGAATACATCAGTATAGTAGGTACAGCACCTTTTGATTATTTCCAGAAACTTTAAATGTTAAAGTAATGATGCATTTAGTTTAGTCTTACATCTATTAGTATTTCATCATAGAAAACCTTCACATTACACAAAGAATACAAAAAGGGGGCCTTTAGAGGCCCAGCAGCTCACTTTTGCCTGGGGCCCCACAGCAGGTTAATGTGGCTGTGACACTGGTGACAGCAAACCTTGATCTTAAATGCCTTAGAGCCTTCTGTTAAACTGTAATGAGATGACTAGGAGTGACCCCATCAAATAAATGAATGGAACATAAATCATCTCATCCCGAGCTAGCTGCCATGTTCATCCTTCAGAATAAATGACCTGTTCAGTGTGATCCTCTAATGTTGGAGTGTCTGAGAAGTTAAATTGAGGTCTTACACAAGAGCTTTCATTGATATCCACTGAGCAGAGTGAGGCCCTCCTTGTGTGAGGACAGTCACAATGACATCACAGTTGTGTGTGTATGAGAGTGTGTGTACCTGGGGATGCTGGTCAGGTACGTAACGACATTGAGGAAGTCTTCCTCTGGCACTTCGTTGAAGCCTGAGTACTCCGGGAAGGTAATGATGGGAGCTCCATCTTTCCCTCGCCCTCCTGCAACACAAAAACACCACACACACACAAACACACAAACACACACAAACACACACACACACACACACACATTTACTACCCTTCCTTCTAGCATTAAACCTCCCTTCAGTCTTCCTGTATATTCTGCATCAGCTTGTTCCAGCTCTTCATTTAAGCTGTATGATAATATCTTTCTATAGATGCCTTATTATATATTTTATACACATTTCCCACAAATTCAGCTCATTCAATTCTGATCTAGGCTATTGTTTGACAGTCTGGGATCTGCACTACACTATAAAATACATTTCTGTGTGCTCTGACCAAAACTTGCTGTATAACTTGAGTTTCTATTGTCTGGCCATGTGAATGGCCAGGATGAACCAGATTCCTGGAATTGTGTGGTGTATCTCAGGAAGTCAACAAATATTAACATTTATCTGAAAACGTCAGAGAACATCAGAAAAAATGCATTTTATTGTAAGATGAATCACCTTTGTCTGGGAGAGTCTGAAGAGAAACCAAACTTCATCTCTTTAAAAACAACATTTAAAGTCAGGAAGAAGGAACAGTTTAAGACACTGACATTAAATTACTTAGTCATGGAAAACCCTGGCAAGTCACAAGAGGGCGACCTTGAGCTAAAAATCCTCTGGCACCTCAAATAAAATCCTATCACATCATTGTGAAGGTGACACTGTTAATATGTGTAATTTTAGAAATGATTAGCAGCTCTGAAGCAGAGAGGTGTCTTTGTTGTTGTTTTCAGGCTATATATGACTATATATGACTATATATGGGAGACTATATATATATATATATATATATATATATATATATATATATATATATATATATATATAGTCAGTTTCAGGTTTAAGATTTTTTTAAATTGCCTGAAATATATATATATATATACCTTACCATACCTTAGACTTGTACAGACCCTGGGGTTAGGTTTTTAATGGACATGGGAGTTGGTGGAGTACTTCTTCAAATCTTTACATTTTTGGCAAAAAAGATTTTCGTGAGAGAAGATCAGTTTAAACTGATTTTGATGAGCATTTTCTAGTCTCATTCATCTCATGGTTTGATCCATGAAGACTTTGTTCACTACATTTTACAGTCAACAAGTACAAGTCAGCATTTGACATTTTTGCATGTAGCATTTTGTTTCATAATAATGACTATATATATATATATATATATATATATATATATATATATATATATATATATATATACAGCAGGACAGTGGGACAGTGGGAGTGGAGTTTTACCTGAGAGCAAGGCAAACTGGCGATGAAGCTGCTCTATGATGTCCACGGCCAGCAGGGGCCTGATCTCCTGCTGCATGATCTCATCTGTAAGGAGACACACAGTGATCAGATGAAGTCAGAAAATATCTGTGAGGACAAACACATGCACACAGTGAGAGTTATCCACCGCCTGCTGAAGACTCTGATTCAAATCTGAAAAGAAGCAGTATGAACCGATATAGACCAAACACATACAGTATAGCTGGAGCATAAATACACTGACAGAACAGAAGAAACACAGTCAGAGAAGAGACTAGTTGGCTAAGTGACAGTTAAACATGAAGTCAAACAGGAACATCATGAGAACACAAAAGAAGCAGAGCACTGAATGTTTGCTGTACATTTTCTTTGTTTCTCTGTGTACAGTGACTGTGGATCACTCTGAGTAAGTAAGTAGTAATTATTTTCATCAGGTTACTTTTTTTGTACGTTTCAAAGTTGCCGAACTTCGAGTCATTTGATTTAAGCTGTTTTCTTTCTCATTTAGAACATATCCTTTATCCTGTCATCACAGGTCGCCCACTACCTATTTCTGACTTCCCTTCACATGTGATAGACACAAGCTTTAAGTGTGTGTGTGTGTGTGTGTGTATGTGTGTGCGTGTGTGTGTGTGCATTCATGTATTAGAGCCTACCCTGCTCTTGTCGGCCTGAAGCTCTAAGCACAGTGTTCAGTGAACAAACCTTTCTCTGTCCCTAAGAATAAAGACATGCATTTACACTGACTGTACTGTGTTACTCTAAAACATGCTTGACTAGGTTGTGTGCTGGTGGGAGCAGGCAGACGGAGAAGGAAAGCACAGTCCATTCTAGTGAGCCTTTAATGGAAGCAACATCAATGTAGCTCTGTTTTTATTATTGGTCTGCTGAACTACAAAGGTTATTAAAGGTACAGTTTCCATATTACTGTCTGTCCCACTCAGAAATGTTTGCTAGAGCTCTGCTGGTTGATTCACAGAGGGACACACAGAACAATACATACTACACTTGAAAATCTGTCTTTTAAGCATCTCATATTAATCATATTGAATCACACACACATTTCTTATAAATATAGATATAATAATTATAACAGGGATATCCAAATGCTGTTATAAATGTCATAGAGCAAGATGTGAAACTTGAGTCAGACAGTTCATGCTGTAACTGATGTCAGCTGTTTTTAGGTTTATACCAACATCATAAAGAAAAATCTGTCAAAAGTCAGGGAACACCTGGCTCACACATGTCTGACACATATATCTGTAGCCTAGGTTTAGCTAATAAACACCGAAAATTACAATGTAAAGCCATCAATTTAGAAAACATGGTTTTAAGTCTAAACTGAGTCTAATAAAAGCTGTGTAACTGTTAATTGTCAAGGTGGACGGTAATAAAAAATCTGAAAAGCTGAAATAGAAAATGCACTCTGCTGAAAATGTGTGTGACTGCTCACAACAGAAACACTGCTGAAAATTCAGAAATGTGAAATGAATTGACATTACTTTTTTCCAAAAGGATTGATGGTCAAACCACTGCATTAACTGTATGACAAATAAAAGCTGGCTATGTGATTCAGGTATCATGTGATTACTTTATGACTGTATCCTGCTATAATATTGTCTGATCTCATTCAAATTCATTTTTTATTATTTGGAATCAATAGTGAGGCAACTAAAACTGCAGGCTGGGACTTAATTTATAAAGGGGGGGGGCAAAGAGGAAATGTCCTCTGCATTCTTTCAGAGGGCAGTATTGGACCCCTTCAGTTTTTATAGTCTTAGAATTAACTCTATATAAAAAACACAGGAGAAACAGCACACATTAGAACCACATAGAAACAATACCTGCTCACCCTTCCCTTCTTCTCTTCTCATTCTCACTTCAGCAGTTCATTAATAATGTCCAAACCCCCCAAATTACAGAAGATGAGGACATAAGATACTGGCATGATGCTTCTTTGAGTTGCTCTCTTTGAGCTCAGTGAACTTTGTAAATCTTCAATAGTGTAACTCCACTCTAATACAGTGTAGTGTATGATCAAACACTCTGAGTCAGATGACAAAATGTGCTTAAATCATAAAACACAGAATTCAGAAAAAATTTAAAAAATGACAGATTTCACGGGGCTCTACAGACTCATTCATTCCCAGTTCACTCATGTTACTTATGCCCTGCAGGGCATAAGTAACATGAGTGAACTGGGAATGAATGAGATGCTACTAAGAACATCATGTTTAATTTGCTGCTGATGTAAAGTAAAAGTAACTTTTAAATATGTGTGTGTGAGTGTGTGTGTGTGTGTGTGTGTGTGTGCAATTTCTGCCCAAACAACTTTAAAGCCCTCAGGCTTTAATAGATTTATAATAGATAAATATTTGTTATGAGGGCACCTTTAATGCAAATACGGACTAAATACAACCGATATGTGAAAACTTCTGCACCTATGCCCAAAGGATGAGTCAGTAGTCTTGATCAGTTTCATCTGGTTTTGCTGTATAAAATATTTGTGTGACAGAAATCCATGTCATGAATTCAATCCTAGTGATGCAGAATGACAGTCACCAAGACTTTTAATGAGTTAAATTAATGTGTTACCATTCAGTCTGTGTAACATCGTGTTTACTCCCTTTTCTCTGTAAAAAGCTGCTGCGAACAGAATTTGCACCTGAATTAAAATGGAACCATACTTCATTTTCTCCTGGTCTGGATCAAATCAGAGACAGAGCTCATGATGACTTTGTTTTACTCTCAGATTGTCAGTTTGGTTACGGCACAAGGACAAAACAGTATGTAGACGAATCTTAGAGGAAAAGACTGATGAGCTGATGTACTGAACTGATGTAACACACGTTTGATTCCCAGCCAAGTGCTCAGGTGTACTCCATGTTCCTATGGCAACACACTGATGGTGCCAACACCATCTCACCCTGTAAATACTCACACAGACTGTGCACCTTAGTTGTCACCTTCATCCATATGCTCTAAATTTAAAAGGATCAAGCAGCATGCTCTCACACACTGTCACTGCAGCTGGCATTCACAGACAGACTGAGCTCAACATTTGGGAATTAACATAATCAAAAACACAGACTAAAACCATTTGATATTCATTGCATTTGCATTCATTGCAAAAATGTTATTTATATAAAACAACAGAAATAAATGCATTTTTAATTTTAAGGTATTTTAGTATCACCTCAAGTTAAAACTCAACATTAGCTTCCTCCTGATCCTGCTTCCACCTAATACAAATAACTGAGGGAAAAAGGGTGCAGAAAACAGTGCCCTATAACCACAACGAGATTCATGAGTGAGTAGCTCAGCAGCCAATCAGGAGCCCACACAAGTGATTCTGTCCATGATTATATTTCTAATGCCGTTAGTAATTGTAGCTTAGTGAGAGAGAGAACGACAGCGAGAACATTTGTAATAACAGAAATCAGTGCTTGAAATGCTTCCTTATCCTTGCTCCTTGGCCTAGATGTCAGTTATACAGAAAGTGAGACCACTGTTATAGACATTAGCAGGTGAGTCCTAAAGTGACAAATCAAAGCTACTTGGCTATTTGCTTCAGTACACTGTCATCTTAAATCTACTCTGGTCTGTGCTGATGGTTGTACTGCCATGACAGCATCTTGTTTTGCATTTGTACAACATCGTAGTAACATCTAGCCAACATCTGCAAGGGAATAGAGGTAAGCCTGCTGAAACTACATTGCAACCAGTATCTGGAACAAAACAGGGATTCTTGTGGCTCCACACTAACGGTACACAATGACAAACACACACAAATGTGGACACAATATGGCCAACTCTCACAAGAGTTTTAGGAAATCCAGGGTTCAAATCTCAACTTTGGTGGTCAGTAGCAAAATAACATGTAAAGGTTTTTAGCTAATTTCACTGCCCACACAGCTTTACAAAATAGTTTTAGCGATGATGACCAAGATGTTTTTTTCATGTACTTGTGTTTTGTCTACTTGCATGTGTTTTCTTAAAACTGTCAGGGCCCAGTAAGTTTGTGTTTGTTCACCCACAACAGCCAGTACTGACTGTACAAAGTTTCAGCTAGCTGGCACACTGATGGTGTGTGTGAACAGTGTGTCTGTGCTTAAAACTCAAGTTCTTTCTGTTGCCTCCCTTCAGTCCTATGGCGTAACCATGGGTGTGTCTGAGGCAAAATAATATAATATAAAAATCATTTCTAATAAAGGCTAACTAAAAGGTGATGCTCAAAACTTATTATGGTCAACTTATAATCACTGTTACAATAATGTTACAATAAATTAAAAGTAGATACATGTGCAATTAGCACATGCAATTTGAGCTGTGACCCCAGCAAGCATCACAGGAGAATGTCAGTGTAAATAGAAGCAAAAAATCACCTGCAGTTAATGATATAATATACTAGTTTATCAAAATGAAAATGTGCTCTCTGTTTAACTTCTTTAAAAAAGAGCATTAATGACCAGGCGGGCACAAAGTACAGGATGTTTCTCCATCAACATCCCATCCCCAACAAGTCAGACCCCTTCAGCACCAGTGCCTCCGGACACAGAATCAGAGGAGAAGATAAATGACTCTCCCTGCTCTACAGATCTCTCAGCTGTAGACAAACCTGCATATCTGACATCTCTCTTCATGTCTCCAAATTTGTCCTTTGCCAGTCACTCAAACAGTAAGTGGACAGAGCAAAATAATATAAGCGGTACAGCTGGATAGAGCATAGCATTAAACTGGACACTATATTTTGTTAACCTTGTCAACACAGATTTATTAAAGCACTACTTAGAAACTTGGGGTCAGTTTTGTATAAAACATGAAGCTAGTAAAGCACATGTTGCTGCTGTGGGCCAGACACAAAGTTTCCTGGACATTAAAAGGGCTGGAAAAGGTGACATCATGCATCAGGTCACGAAGAAAAACAGAAGCTGTTTGCTCCTTCATTGAAAGAAACAGGGCATGTTTGAAAGTTATCACTGATATTTTACTTTTCTGTGTGAAACAAGGCATTGAATTATGTGATCACAAGGAAGACACAGAAAGCATGAACAGAAGAAACTTTAGTGAATTGTTTGAAGTGATCTGTGCATGTGACCCCGAGATAAAGTAGAAGAGGAAGTTCTGGATCCATTGGATTTTATATGACATCATATTAGAAACACTGAGTGAGTTTGCGGAAGGCTCTGGTCAGACCAAAGTAGACACAGAATCTCTCTTGCAGCAAATAAAGACCAATGAATCTTTCTCCTTTCTGCCATTTTCTAATCTGCTCAGTGCCAATCACTTAGTAACAAAAGACCTACAGTCCCTATCTGTTTAGGTGATAGGCCAAAGACACTCAAAGACACTTCGATACATTTAGGAATGACTCTGATTTGGAATTTGAGAGAATCATCAGACTTAATGAAGACGTCATGAAGGAGAATGATGTGCAGAGCTGGGACACCGAAGGCCTATGCAACAGGAAGTGGCCTTCCAGATTTGCAGATTCGCATGTGACCTCTACAGTGGGCAGGTCAGCACCCATTAGGAGTGACTTGGACTTGTATTCAGCATTGACTTAGATTCTTGACAGACCTGTGGTTATGGGACTTTTAGACTCAACAACCATTTTCAGTGTAATGCTGACACAGTAACGAAGGCTGTGTCTGACGCATTCACCCAGATGAAAATAAGCATTATGGACATGTAGTTATCTATTCTACCGTAGGCCTATTTTGTTTTATTTGATAAGCCTACGTAAAGAATATAACATAAATATGAATCAAAGAATAGGCTGTACAATGACTAAAGCACTTTTTATTATGCCACAGTCAAAGAGTATCTGTTAAATGACAGAGTGTCTGGTTATATTTGTGGAGGTGCAGTCTAGTCTACTCTGTGTCGCAGAGAAAACGAGATGTGGCACACCCACAGTCTTTCTTCTGGCTCCGCTTGTGCTCCAGCCTCTTTGATTTTTACTGTTGACTCCATGTGTTTACAGAGCCATAAAGCCCTGGAAAATTCCTACACTAGCATGCAGCTTATCATTTGTGATTAAAAAAAGCCCAAGGCCACTTTTGTCTTCATGGCTGCATAGTGAGCTTATTGACACATTTACAGAAACATTTAAACAAGTTTAATGACTTCCAAAAGGACTGACTATTACATGGAAGAATACAACCAATATTACCAGTTAGCCTAAAATTCCATCATGAGCCATTTAAAAGTAAAAGGAAATACTTTGTAAACTACATCAGCAAAGAAGCAGACTGTGACTGAATACACAGCTGAAATGGAAAGAAAGGTGACACCAGGCAGACAGAGAGGCACAGCTGGCAGCATGTGATGTGTATGTGTATGTGTGTATGTGTATGTGTGTGTGTGTGTGTGTGTGTCCCTCCCTGACAGTCTGCTGTATCTAAACACAGTCCCTGAGACAAGACAGTGTGAGAACACATTGTGCACTACAATTACAATCTACAACTATGTAACTTTGGATTGGTTTAGACAGGCTGTGATGAAAAGAGACACTGAATGAATAAACAAATGAGGTTAATCATGAAGTGACAAAGTGAGACCAAACTTTGTGTCAGTACAGGTTTGTGCGTGTGTGTGAACATTACCGATAACGTGTTTCTTCATCACACCTTCCTGACTCGAACACATACTCAGGCATGAATGTAAAGCCCTCCACAAGAATCAGTAATCCCATTAACTGACATGGTATCCAAAAGCAGTGAGGGCAGCCCAACATCCAGCAGCAGCTCTGACTGCTGACTGTCTGTCAACAGCAGCTGCTTCTTCATCACCATTATAATCCTCATCATCAGCTCAGACTGTTCCAGATGTCTACACCAACAAATATCAGGCTTTCTCTCTCTTCTTTCCAGTTTCACACACACAGCTAGAGCAGAGCCCTCAGCTGTGTGTGTTGCAGTTGTTACATGTGTTTGTGGTCAGTTTTTCCAGCTTCAGCTGCAGTCAGAGAGCTCAGCTCTGAGCAGTGAACAGCCTACCAGGAGTCAGAGAGGGAGGGCACTGTGTGAGAAAAGAAAGAGAGAGAGAGAGAGAGAGAAGAACAGAGAGAGAAATACAGACTGGGGCTAAGCTGCAGTGTGTGTGACTGAGTGTGAGTGTGTGTCCGTGGTGTTTCTATGAGGTCCATGACTGGATAATCTGAACAGTCTGTGAGAGACCAGATGATGGACTGAAGTATGTGAGTGAGTGAGTGAGTGAGTGAGTGAGAGTGAGAGTTCTTTGAAGAGCAACAGCCCTCTTGCCCTTCAGTGAGAGGGGGCGGGTCCTGGTCTTTGCATGCATGGAGCAGAGACCAGGACCACCTCTAGACACATCTGATCTACAACCAGATCTGTACAAAAATCCTGAGTATCATTTTTGAAGTACAAACACACAAACATCTGTGTTTAGAGATAGCAAACATCAACTGCCACCATCAGTTTACTTTGTAAACAAAATCAAACAACTAACTTTGTAAAAAAACTAACTGTTGTAAAAAAAAAAGAAAATTTACTCAAGCATTACAGTATTCAGTATATAGAGCCTTTATTACTAATATAAATAGCAATACTGCAATACAAAAACACATGCAAGTAAAAGTTGTGCATTTAAAGTCCTAATCTTGAAGATTTTCATTATTTTTTCAGTGATCAAAATGCCACTCACAACTATAAATCAGAGAGAGAAAAAGATTCAGTATGCAATTAAAGTGTGTGTGCAAGTGTTTGTGTGTGTGTGTGTGTGTGTGTGTGTGTGTGTGTGTGTGTGTGTGTGTGTGCGTGCGTGTGTGCACATAAAACTTCTGAAGGAAACACATGTGCCCTCCCATCTCTGTGCTCTGTTCTTTCCATTGTTGCACTGTTTTCATACATTAGAATAAACACTACGCAGTGACAGTATTATATGTATACACACACAATACACATATACACACACACACACTTGTAGGACGCACACACAAACATGGACTCACGTGGACTGAAAGACACATACAGTTGACACATACACACCATAACATGCACACATATACAGACACACATCCAAACACACACATTGTTTTCAATACAATGCCTGTCGAGCTGTCAGATTTGTTTTGGGAACTACTTCCTATTAGAGCAAAAAAACTACTGTTTTGTAATGCCTGTATGAGTGTGTTCATTGTTCTCTGCCATTGTACAAAAGTTGTCACATACAGTAAGGGAAGTAAAAAAGCAGGACTTGTGGTCATAAAATAGATCAAATTCTTGCATCTAACACACACTGTAAAAATAAAAGCACATGGAATACTGATTGATCGCAAGACATCAGATTCTCAGATTGTCAAACCATTATTACTGTTCTGTGTTGAAAAAAACAGAACTTCTGTCTGCATCACCATTGTTCACTGGCAACATGTTTCTTTTTCCAAAGAAAGAAGTGTGACTCCTTTATTCTGCACAGGAGTTGTGTGAGAGGGGTTAGGGGGTATGGGTGGATGTACAGTAAGACATCACAGACCAAGGTTCACATCCTGTGTGCCACATGTCTTTGAGATTAGGCAACTACAGCTTGGTTGAGGGGAAGCTGCTGGTTTGGGTTAAATGTTGGGTCAGTGAAAGTCAGCATTAACTCAATAGAAACTATGTGTCAGAGTTCAGTCTGTTTGAACCTGAAGTGACTGTGAATCAGCCTGTTTAGCACAGAAATGAAAGAGAAGTGAGGACACCTGTGTGGACCATAGGTGTGTAAGGCCTTACATTCCCTCATTATATGACATAATTTCACCCATTGCTTGGATTTAGTTCAAATTGCACAGTGCCCTGATAATAAACAAGTATCTGTTACAAAAAATAAAGCCCAAAGCTTTAAAATACAAAGTTGCTACGGGCAGACATTTCAAACAGACACCTTTTTAAAAAAGTAACTTTTATTTTAAGTAAGTGAAAAGTTAAAGATGATGCTGTTCTTGAATCCCTGCATAATTAACATCAGTGATTTTTTTCAGTCTTGTTCCACACCAACTCTCCCACTTCCTGTCACTCGTGATATGTTTTATTTTCATTATTTGGAGCAGCACAAGCTCTCAGATGGTTTCCTATACTTTGTACCGTATCCTATAATTAGTCTGTGGCCATACTGATCTATAGTGGCTGGAGGGTTTGGACCAGATCCATGTCACATCGTTTGGCTGATAATACATCACATGGTGCTGTAAAGATATGATTCACCATGTTGCCAGTTCTGAATGTTTTTAGCACAAACATGTAAATGTATCTGTAATGCTGCTCCATCTAAATTACAAATAAATGCATATATTGGTTCAGTAAGAAAATCATGTTAATGAGACAGTGAGATGTTGTGTTTACTCTCTTGGCAGATCGATAGCATTGGGCATGTGTGCACTATCAGGAGTATCAAACAGGAGCAGAATTGCACAAGACTTAAGTTTTAAGATAAGTCCATGGCCAAAAACTTCATATACTCAAGACGTCAGGAAACAGAGCAGTTGTTTTGTTGTTTTTTTTTAAATGATAATAGATAGTAATGAGTGAACAAAACAGGGTGGAGACATGGCTCATTGTAAGGCAGGTCCAGTGTTTACATGTGTGTTTGTATGTCAGTTGTGTATGGCCTGTGGTGTCTTTGCTCAGTCTACCTTGCTGATTCTATTTAGCAGCAGACCTCCAGCTCACTCAAAATGGAGCCTTTAGTCTTTCAAGTGTGTTAAAGAGCTTATATAAGAGAGGAGATTACACTGAGTTCCTGGACACTGAGTCTCTCTCTCTGATGAAGCAGCTGTAAGTCTACAGCACTGATGATCATTCTGTGGTACACTGTATTGGCATTGTTAACAAAGTGTGGACATCTGTGCTGATTCTGATTCTGTTGTTCTGGGCTTACATTATTATGAGTTATCACACAGCAGGGGGCATTTTCCTTTCTTTATCCAACAGTGTGGTGTAAAAGGTGCCACAATATTAACCAACATCTGAAAAAACTAGACACCAGAAAACGGAAAAAACATTTTTCCCACGAGTCCCACAGCTGCTTTCATTTGTGGTTTGACATAAAAACTGCTTTCATTTTCAGTTCACTGGGTGACAACAAAATCATCAAATCATAATGTAATGTAATATCTGCTGCCCCTAAACCAGATCTCTCACCTCTGTTACCTCTGTCACTCTCCTTATACAGTGAGAGTGACCCACAGGATGTTGGTATGTGTGGCAGAGGAGAGCAACATCCGATAACATGCACCAACCTCTTTTTGGATGACACGTTCTTGAAAACATTCCTTGGCAGTAACAGAGACTGTTTCCCTCCACAATGAGAACAAAACCTGAAGTTTTGGAAATGTTTGGTATTTGCATATTTCTTTAACTAAGGTTTGTCTCTTAATCTTTAACATTTATTTACAGCAGTGATAATTAATGTCAGTATAAGTTCAATTTCCACTGTGACAGGGCATGTCTTATTTGATGTCATTTAATAGCATAAATAATACCTAAGGGAGAACTACTCTCACATTTAGATGTGATGTGTCAAATTTTAATATACAGCAGGAACATCTGTTTACAGAGGTAACCTAATAATATTATTAACTGCTTTGGACATATTTAGTCCACTCTCTTGTCCTCTCAGATAGCCTGTCTTTTTTCCTGAACTGAGCAGCAAAGATTTGTTGTACCTTCACAAGCCTGTGCGCTGTTCTCTGGGTTTGTCTAACCAAACAAACCAAGCTGACCTGCATGATGGACCTCTGCCTGAGCTGAGCTGTACCACTGTCCTGCTGGCATCCTTCCCTGCACACTGCCACATGTACTGTCCATTCACCACATTGTGTTCTAGAGTCTTGTCATTCAAAACAATTAAATTCTCCTCCTCAGGTAAGTCATTAAGTACATTTACTGTACCTAAACTAACATAAATATTCGATGTTATATATGGTAATGACCCCTACAGCAAACTGAGTAAAAGATTCCTTATATAGGAGATAAAATATGTGGTCCTTGGGCAGACTCTACAGACACTTTATTTCAGAAAGCAGCATGCACTGCACAACTTACCAGCTGTGTTGAATAGAGACTGCAGTGAGAGTGGTCAGCAGAGAGAGAGTAACTAGAGTCTATTGTGCAGCAGAGACACAGAGAGATTATGGGCTTTAGCCTTACTCTAAAACACTTGTCATGGCGTGCACAGAGCCACACACACAATAACAAATTAAACAAAAATCCTTATCAGGAAGGGCTTTTACTAAAACTCATCCTGTTATCATAATCATAATCATATTTACTGGCTTGCCAGTAAGTCTCAGCATGAAAACATTAAACACACTAACTAAGCTCATTTGTTCCTTTTATTTGGAAGGATTTTGTATAAATATTTCACCAACAATTTCATAATGGCTAAAGGCCCTTCTCGTTTTCTCAGTAAACCCAAAATCTACTGCTATTACTCTGCTAGCAGAATCAGCATGTGACCTGATGTGAAGCTGCTGCACTCATTGACACTGATGCATGTAAAACCATTAATGCACATGCACACAAACTCACATGTGCAGAGTCAACACTTCCTGTCTGTACATCATTAGCAAATTTAATTAATGCACATGCATACCATTAACTTAATGAATGTCATGCCAACCTGAAATACAAACACATTTCCTGCATCATACTCAAATTGCAGTTCTTAAACCACACTTTTTTTTCAAACCAGAGCTACTACTAATCAGAGCTTTAGTAATAAAAGGGTCATAGGTGAGCTCTTCTGTTGTGGATCAGTAGATGCCAACAGAGGAGAGAGAGGTTTAGCAAGCAGAGTGAGTAAGAGGACAGTCCTCATCTTCTTACTCTCAAAGAGCAAGACCAAGGTGAGCCATAATCTCTGATAAGAGTCAACTTGGGTTGACCATGTGTTCAACCTGCGTCTAACAATAAGTACAGCCTGACAGAAAGAACATCATTCCAAAATGAGAATAAGAAGGCAATCTACATACAGGGAACTGTTAACTGTTTGTCCATTTAGAGGAAGTATAAACCCCCTCATTTTCTAACATTTAGGGTAGTTTATATGGCAATGCATCACATTTTTATGGAGGCCCTGAGAGCTCAACACACAGCAGCTTAGAAAAACACAAACAAATAGACAAAAAATTAATAAAACATCTTCACTTTGACAGCACATATGGAGCCATTAGAAAACGCACTGCAACAAACAATAAAACACAAAACAACAAAGGAAGTGTTTCCAGAGGACACTAAAAAGTGCTGAACATGCTGTGCTTGTTGAGACGGTTTATGACTCATGAAGTTACTGATGTTGGGTTTGTGTATCATCCCCTTCATGATTCGGGTTTTGTGACTTCTGCAGCTTCTACTCTACACATGCACTGAAAAGTGACTAATATATACAGAAAGCATAGTGACAATACAGGCATACATGTTGCACTGACTCTGTGTAATGTATGTTTCCTAATAAATATTTCTTTGTTTTGTGAACCCCTCAGATAATCTATGTGGACCAGTAAGAGTTGTTTTTGCTGAGTGACTCTCACATGTTCACAGATTTTACTCCCCAAAGGAGCGCGGCAGTGCAGAACATTCTTGGCCTCCTTTACATAAAAACCATAAACCTCTGCTCCTCTCTGTAGAGTCAGACTATGAGTCACTGTAGAGCTCTTTCTCTCTCTCAACCCTCTCTCCAGCTGAGCTCAGCCTTCGCACAGTAGCAGTGGATTTCAACTACTTTGGGTTGCACAGAGGGTAGAGGCTGATATCTTTCAAGTATGTTCATTCATGTGATTGAATTATGCCGTGGGTTTATTAAACTGACAAAACAGAAGGTTTTTATCTCTATTTAAAAACACAATTAAAGATAAATGTAACTTTTCTCTTTTTTTCTTTCACTTTCTTAAATATATGATGACTTTAATGAGATAATTGCAACTGCAAAAAATAGAAACTCACCTACAAACATGCACAGACACACACACACACACACACACACACACTGCAGAGCTTTTGTTGTTTTCAGGTGGTTGCTCCTCAAGGTCAGGGGAAGGGGGGGTTTCCTATTGGTTCTCAGGAAGAAGGCGTCAGTGCAAGAAGACAATCAGAGGATGTCTAATGACAGGATCTGCTAATAACAGGGCTCTCTCTCTCTCTCTCACACACACACACATGCACACACATGCACACACCATTCTGATGAATATGATTATCACCTCATGAAACACACACTCCACAAACAAGCACAGGTCTGATGATGTCCTAACACCAAACACAAGGGCTGACTCACAGCAAATACATGTGAACTTCATTATCCATTTGATGTAATGTGTGCACTTATGTGTACATGTGTACATGTGTGTTGTTGTCTGTCTGTTGTTGTCACCATAGCTCTAAGCATGCTTGGTCCTGACCTCTCTGGTCTGAGTGACTGACAGAACAAACACGGCAGGGTCTTTATTGGTCAGCAGGCACGTTAAGCAATGAGAACACAGACATCAACAACACACCTGCACACACAACACACCAAACAGATGCCAAAACCTAAGCACTGCACTAAAAACAGGCTGATAGTATTACTGTGTTACTGTTACATTAAATACACATACAAGTTATACAGTTTCTGGAGAGGAAACAAGCAGCCAAAAACCTGAGAGTTTATCATTCACCTGCTGCTCAATACAGCTAACTATAGTCAATATCAGTATCACTTTACACGTCATTTCACCCCACTCAAAACAACACAGTGAAATGTGTAACTGCACTGCAGGATGGATTATCTACTATGAAACATAAGGATTGGTCATAAGGGTTAACATAAGGTCATATGCATGTGTCTGGTATAAAGGGATATCAGTGAGCTTGGTTGGGAATTTTTTTGTAATTCCAAACCACAATCATGTGATACTATCACAAAAATATACTTAGTACATATACTGAGTTGTTTTACAGCCAGCACCTTTCTGACAGTATATGAAAACTAGAAACCTATCTGTACCCATATATACAGTTTAGAGTATACAGTACAGTGAGACAACGCTGTACTGTATACTCTGCAGAAAATACCTCACTTACAGATATGCACACACAGCAGGGCTCTGTTGTTTTAGAAAGAAAATAATGAATCTATTTAGGACTATTTTCAGAGGTGGATTCATCCACATTTGATGCTCTAGAGAGTACTTCCAGCAGCAGCATGGTGTGTGTGGGATTTAGTCATGGTTCATGGTAACTAAGGAGCATGTCACCCGGTCTAACAGTGTGGCTCAATGATGTGTTTTTAATAGTTTCTGGACAACAATGGAGCTCTATGTCGCACAGGAAGAAGATATGTCAGGCTTTAATACACAGACAATACTTGTTGTCTGTGTATTCATGTACAATACTTGAACTTTGTTCCATGCAAACTGGGGTTATCTTGTTCACAGTCATACTGTCTGTTGATGTCCTCTTTCAGCCCACTGCAATGCTATTTTGAGCTTTTTGGCTCTATAGGAGTGCCAGAAATGTGATGATAGGAGTCATATTTCTGCCTCCCGAAAAATGTTGTCCCATATTCTCCCTCTTTACCTCTGCTTTTGGTCTCCACCAACTCTTGTGGGAAATATCTGGCTCTTTGGCTGTTGCAGTGAGTTTTTTTAGAGCTCTGTCAATCAGAACAAGCACCTGCTGAGCCTGATAAACGCTATAAGAGCAGTGAGACTGAACCAAAACAGTACAGTTGCAGGCTTGACAGCTAAACATGAGCTGAATGAGTAAACCCCAGATAAAAACTGATTACAGCATTAACTGGGGATGAGACTGACCAGGAGTGAGTGGATGACTGGAGCAAGGGGCTGTTCACATCTGACATCATATCATCTACCATCATATACTACCACCTAAATATGGACTTTAAGGGATGTGATGACTTCTGAACAGTCTCCAATATCTACTCAGACGAAGGGGCCCAAATACAAGACAGAACAAAAGATTTCATTGTGGCAACCTGTCAACCATGTTACAGCTTTGATTTAACCAATAACACAACTGTGACACTGCTCTTTTCCAGGACAGGCTGGTTTAATGCTTGTATTGGCTCTAAAACAGAGGGGCTACAATGCCTAAAACACTGATGAAGGGATGCATGGGATGAAGGACGGAGAGATGGATAGACATAGTTACTTCGTGTGGCTGACTCAGTCTCCTGACACACCCGCAGGAAGTGGTAGTAAGACTCCATCTCAGCGCTGGAGATCCGTATGGTGGAATAGGCTCGTCCATATTTACCACAGTTTGGACAGCGAGACATGAGGGTCTGGTGTTGCAGCCTGCTGAGAGCGTCCATCTCAGGTCATAACTCCACCTACAGTAAGCTCACCTGGGATGAGTATGTGTGTGTTCCCATCTACTGTGTCTACCCATCAAGCCTCTCCACTGGCTATAGGAGAGACAATGGAACAACCCACATTTCCTCAACGCTACTGCTGTTTGTTACTTGCACACATACTCCTTCTCCTACGGCAATGCTACTGCAGCTGTGACTGCATGTGTCGCTGTCAGGTGTCTGAGCTCCCTGCTTCTCTCTCTGTCTGTCTCTCTGTCATAAGCTTGTGTTAGAGAGTAAAGCCTATTACAGGACATTTGCATATCCCTGCCCCGTGACTGCCACAAACACAAACAGCTTGCTGTGAGGGAGCGATTCCACAGCACACAGGCGCTTCATTTCACCTCTGTCGACTCCTCCGTCACTGAGGTGTCAAAGCAACAGTGCAGCTGAATTACAGTAATGATGTCAGTGCTGACTCAAACACAAGCCTTTGAAACTTTTTCAAAATTCCTCACAGAAGGTGACATTAACATACATACTAATTAAAACATCTATTTTGCAAGTTCTCAGCTCAAAGCTTCCTCAGGACCTCACACTCCTGTCAACACTCCCCAGGTGTCAGCATTTCATTGCACTGCAAAGTTAAATTCTATTTCAGATGAAAGCATGAATTCTGTATGTTTGTTTCAGATTACATCATTATACATGTCTCTCAATGCCAATATTTTAATATCCTTTATGATTATATTTCTGATATTCCTCTTAACATATATTTGTATTGAATTTGTATTTGAAGCCATATGATGTTTGGACTACCATGACACCCAAAACAGGCATAAACACAAATTTTTGGTCATCAGCTGTGGTGGAAGTTAATGTAGCTGCCAACATTGATATATGCAGTAGAGAGTGTAGCTTTGTGTCAGTATTCCCTTTGCTAATCACCCAAGAGTACATAATCTGAAAAAAATAAATATTATATCCACAACTAAAGACCATGTATCACTTATCCACACTGTAACACTGGTAATCTTTTTACTTCAAGAATCCAAAATAAGTGGCGACTTTGTTGGAGGGAGCAGAACCTACTTTTTTCTTCAGGCCATTTCACTGGATGTCCTGAGGGGCCGCTGAGTATCATTAATTCCACTGTTACAGACTCAGACTGTTTAAGACTCAGCTCAAGTCAAAACAACCTTATTCTGGCCTGCAAGCTCAGTTCACTTATAATGGATCCACACACACACACACCACACTCTCATGTGAGGCTGGTTGTTGAAGGGTTAGAGGTCCAGTCCCCATCACTGACAGTGTCACTGTGGTGCCAAGCAAACAGCAACATCATGCCCCAAACTTGTTCCAGGTGCCGACCCTTTATAGGAACTCTACTAGTTAGAGAGCATATCCACCACACACACACACACACACACACACACACACTCACACACCTTTAACACAGTTAAAGTCAATATGTTCACCACTTACACATTACTGAGCCCATACTGCTGCTGCTCGTGCTCTAAAACAATCCACACACAGGAGGTTCCGAGCCACGCGGCTAAAACAGCGTCCAGTCTGACGTCCACAGCAGCATAACACACACACACACACCCATCCACTCACACACAGATCCAGTAACTCTACAACCCAGTCCTCAGGGCTATGTGGTCACCCTCAACCCTGCAGGACAGCCCCTCCTCTTTTGTGTGTGTGTAGAGCAAGCAAGCAGAGAGAGAGACAGAGAGAGAGAGAGAGAGAGAGAGAGAGAGAGAAGGGAATGTGAATGTGAATGTGTGTGTGCGCCAATATGTGTGTTCGCCTGAGCAGGGGTCTGAGCCTCTTCTGGCAGTCTTGTGACCGGCTGAGCGGCTCAGTTTTTACCACAGTTTACACAAATATCCACAACAATACTCCCATCAGGGACTTCCCTTCCCCTCTGCATCCTTCCCTGTTTACTCCCACCTTTCCTTCCCTCCTCCTCCTTTCTTTGTCTTTTTCTGAGAGATTTTAAGGGGTTTCAGTTTTGTTACATATACGCTTAAGAGACCGAGAGCGAGAGAGAGAGAGAGAGAGAGGGGATAAAGAATGGGCAGGCTCTTTTCACCCCCACTTAACATTTCTCCACCTTTTCGCTCAGTTTCTCCTTTACAGTCCTCATCAGGTGAATGTGAGACAGTTGACTGATAAACAGGGCTGAAACCTGGCCAGTGTTAAATGTAGCATCTTGTCTTCAGGGGCCATGAAGCAAAAAAAAGCACCAGCAGCATCAGCCGCCTGTCAGGAATAGGAAAAATTAGGAAACACACTGGGAAAAAATTTACACAATCACAAATACTTCTTTATACTTTGTTGAAGTGGAAAAAGTGGTGTTTCAATAAAAACTGACACGCACAAGGCATTCGACTAAAACACCTGATCTGTGTGAGCCGATGAGACTGTAAAATTCTTCAGATGAATACATACATACAAACAAACAGAAATGTTGTATTCCTATCATTTTTTCCGCATGGTTTGGAAACGTGGTTTGGATGACACATTCAAAGATGGCGCCTCATTCATGCCTATGAAAGTTGTCCACCTGTCACAAACAAAATTCTCAGTGGGCTCCTTCATTTTTCATTTTTCTGAGTCTATGGAGTATGCACACGAGAGTACCACCACTAGAGAATACAATTTGTTGTTCTGTGTCTGACACATCCACAGGTAGGTTAATGGATTAGATCTTCAGTCAGTTGAGCATTTTCATCTGCATGTCATGCACCAATTAAGTAAATGCCAGCCGAAGACATGTGGAGTTAAATCATAAAGCTCTCACACCCAGCCTAACTCTTCTCTTCTAGGCCTCTGTTCTGTGTATCTTCCATCATGTTTAGAGAAGGTGTTTAAAATCACTTCTAGCCTTTTTGACTCACTAGTTCCTCACTGTGGTCTCATAGGTCCATCCTTCTTCCTTGAGACTGATGTGTGTATTTATAGTCTCCCCTGCAGTGTCACCAGCTATTCTGTGAGCCAGAGAAAAGCTCCCACGCCTCCCTCAACTGTCTCCTTATTCTTCCACCTCTTCCGCCTCTCCCAAAGCCACTCTGACAAGACCGATGCTCCTGAAGCAAATATGCGTCAGAGGCCTGCTCATTAAATACAGAACATCGATAAATCACCGCTCGACATAGCTTTGTTGTTCAAGTGCCGTGTCTATGTTTGCACATAGCCAAAGTGTACAGGGTACAGCCTTGCAGAACAAAGACACACACACACACACACACACACACATAGGTAATCAGATGTTTACCATCTGATCTTCCCATAAGTCTCTGTCTCCAGTTAATCTTCTCTGTAGCCTATTTTGAGGCAGTGGCAAAGTTTTATATTTAGCCATGCTACTAAACATACAACACAAATCCAGCCTAAACAGAAACAAACAGGTGAGTCACAGTATGAATATCCACAGATATGACTGGAGTTACGATAAAACTGTGGTTTTAGTTTAGTTGACAGGGTAGTTTATCAGTCAGTATTATTCTAGATAAAACTGTTTCATTCAACAGTTCAGTTCATTTGTGTTTGGTTTCTTCTCAGTGCACTGACCACTGATCTTCCTACATTACATTGTAACTGCAGGTGAGTAAGTGTTAATCTGATCATGTTGGCTAACAGGCGATTATTATCTCAGATATTCATCCTAGATCTGGCCTAATGTTTTTTTTAACACTTTGATTATAAGAACTCACATGGGTGGTTTTCACAATTCCATTTGTGTGCTAATTAGGTTAAGAGGTAAGACATATTAATCAGTGAGCTTTAGAGAGAGGCAGGCTGCTCTCAGTTTTTATGCTAAGCTGGTTAATTACAGTCAACTAACTACAGACTCCAATTATGAAGTGTACACATTTATTTCCCACTTGTTCCTTGTAAGTGTTAAATGTGTTTCATCCAGACTCTCTACATGTACACCACATTTAAATAAATCTCAGGTGTAAACTTCCTGAAAGAATCATCTTAACACAATACAGATCATTATCCACACTCAGCCCCACTTCCCTGTCTCAACCCTCACAGGTTCTAAAGGACTTTAAAAGAAATTTTAGATTTATTAGAACTTTTGAACAGTATTTTGACAGTCATCTCTCTCAGTTATGATAACATTGTGCATAGCAAATAATGGCTGAGATCTGCAAACATGACAACATCCCTGAAACAAAGTCTGAAAGTCACAACTTTATTTGGATGTAAAACTGAAAAAGAGGCTCATTCGAAATGTTGGTAATAATCCCTCATCACAACTAACCTTGGAAAACACTAAATGCGGGAATCCAAGAACAGTCTCATCAACATACTACAAAAATAAAACAGTTAGTTGTAATAAACCAGGCGTATCCTTTAGGATGCATAACACACAGTACTTGCTTATCCAAGTCATAATCAAAGGAGATGTTTCTAAAATCCATCAGAGAGAGATGAGACAGTTCAGGATGAATAGGAAGCTGAGGAATAATCCCTTTAGTGTTTTATACTAACAGCCCATGTTACCCCTCAGAATAATGTCAAGACAGGGAAATCTGACATCTAATCAACTTATAAGCATCATAATTTTAAAAGATAAATGGAAGGATTTCATACAGGAGTCAGGAGCAGCCAGTGCAGCAGTGTCTTGTTCAAGAATGATTAAAGAGTCTGAACCAGTATGTCCATTTCAAAATCAGTCTCTGTATTAAACAACTATCCTAGCTGTGTTCTAATATGTAATAATCAGCTGCAGGGAGGAGGTTTCATTACATCATAGATTACATCATTGAGGGTCTTGGCTACCTCACTGGGAATGTCTTTCTCCTGTTGGAACCAGTAAACACTACAGACTTGAAATGATGAGTCAGACCAAACATTTAAAGTCACAGTCCTTTGAGGATCAACACGATGAGTACATGAGCACATCAGTGAGGAGTGACTCGCTGAAAATGTCTGCCATCGGTCGATGCCGTTTCATGTGCTACCTTCAGCACTTTGAATAATAGATGAGCAGAGTGGTCCCACCAGCCTCACAACTAAATGGAACAGCTGTTGTTTTCTGCTCTCTGTTCAGCCACAGTTATTCTTCTGAACAAGCTCCTTTTAAATCTCCACCTAAAAAATGTTAGACAAACCCTCTGATGCCTATAGGCTGGCCTAGAGCAACTCTGACAACACAGAGTGCCTGAAACTTTTGAGAAAACATCATCTGGAGCTGTCTGATGACTGGGACCTTAAATAATTCATTTTCACTGGTTTATCAGTGGCAATTGTGTGGTCACTACAGGGACATTCTGCTTTCCCATTATCATGCTTTTCTTTTCATTTATACTATTTTCCATAGTCCCAGTTTCTTCTCCAGTTTCCAGCATATTTCTTAAAATATTCTTAGCTACCTAAAACTGAGATCTGGCATACTTCTATACAGAATCGATATCAGCAATACTTTGGCCAACAGAATACAATATAATAGCATACATCCTTCAAAATGTTCCCTCAGTTGGTATTCCACAAAACCCTCAAAACTGACACTATCCATGGCCCCATTATTGGCCTGATCTAGTACTTTCCCATATGCCTGTGAGAGAACAGCTCCCACCCTAAGGTCGGCGGTATTTACTGCAGAAAAATCGGAGGCTCTCAACACATGTTCACAGGACCATGCAACTTTTACTTTGTCCAGGGCCTTCTGCCATTCTACAATCCACACAAACTTTGCCTCTTCACCGATTTTGACACCAGAGCTTTCCAGGACACCACCATTGACATCTCTGATGAAATCAGTGGATTCACTGAGTCTGTGGTGGATTTAATTAGTAAAACAACAGCATCATTCCACAACAAGAAACCGTGGATTACCAAAAACCCTCGGGATGCCATAAACACAAGCACTGCAATCTACAACCTAGGGCAAGTATGTGATTTGCTCAATCACTACAATGCCCTTTGGTTTTTGGCCATGTATGTGTTTTCATTGGCTAATCCATTTTGTGGGTTACTGTATACAAGATTGTATGGGGGAAGCAAGTAATAATAATAATCTATTCAACTGAACTGCACAAAAAATAAAGTGAGGTACTTTTATATTTTCCTTATCATCAATAAATCTCATGAGCAGAAGAAAAACAACAATGTATTTGTTAGTTTCTGAATGCTTTCCGACTTTCCTACCCTGCCTGCCAACCCAGCTGAACACCTATGGGAGATTTTGGAGTGACGTGTTAGACAGAGCTCTCCACCACCATCATCAAAACACCAAATGAGGGAATATCTTTAAAAGAATGGTGTTCATCCCTCCAGGAGAGCTCACAGACTTGAAGAATCTGAAGCTGCTCTGGAGGCACGTGGTGGACCAACAGTTTACTGAGACACTTTAGGTTTGTTTTTCCTTTAGTCTGTCACCCAGTAGGTACCCAAGGCCCCAACTAGTCTATTTCTTTCTTTTAGTCTAAGCAATTCATTCATTTGTAAAATAGTTATTGATTCCTGTTTTCACTGTCTACTGTTCCTGTTTTCAATGAATAAATGCTCCATAACTATTTTTATGGTATCTATTGTCCTCCATAGATCATGGGATTCAGACAATATGAAATACAGTCTGTGTCTTCATGGTAATGAATCATCTTATGGTATGGGGTGTGTAATTGCATACATCAGATAAATTTGTTTGGAGTATAATGCTGTCTACAGATAAAGCTGTAAGTCAAAGTACACCAACTCTACTGTTCCCTTCATACAAATTATAAACGAACTCTTCTAGGCAAAGGACATCTGGCAGTTTTTGTATTTGATTCAAAATATTTCAACATTATCCTTCCATACAAGTACAAATAAAAAGTTTAAACTGCTATTCTTCTCTAAATTAAAAATTCAATCAATATCGTGCTTCTTTCCATGTCTGCAGTCTGCAGGAGCTGTTGTTAAGATTATAATGAAAGCACTGTGAATGTGTGAACAGTCTGCAGATTTTTATTGAACAGACTAGAACAATGGCACTGAGGAAATGATTCATTGTGTTCAGTTTAGTCTCACACGTCACACATGTATTCACACAAACTCAGACACACAGGCCACAAAGCACAAGGTTAGTTGGTTCAAACTGACAGTAGAGGAAAAGGGGGGGGGTAATTTACAAAAACACACACTTTTAAAATTAAATGATATGGGGACTGGGAGCGTTACCTACAGTAGCACACAATCTATAGTATGTTCAAATATATTGTAGTTGTTGGGATTGTGTGATAGAAATCAAATCAATTGCATGTAGCTTTTACAGTTCTATCATACTAATATAATATCAGATCTTGGGGCACTCTAACGTCCTAACGTCATCTTTGGGTTTCATAAATTACTTGTATTTACCCCTTTAGAAACTGTATTAATGAATTTCTCACAGCATCAGCAGCTTTTCTGAAGGACATATTTTTACAGGATGGTCATGCTATTCAACCCAAGGGATTTTAGACTAATTCCCACTAGAATAAATACTAACTTCATCACTAATAGGGTAAAATACTGCTAGGATACTTTCAAGGGAAAGACATGCATATTGTGCTGCTGAAAGCTGTTTGTCACAATATATTAGTTGAGAGAGAAATTCGTCAAATGGTTGACAGATGGTGAAAACAAAAAGTGACAGCAGTGTTGTGTTTGCACGCTGTCCTCCTAAGGAAAACAGCAGCAACAGTTGTTTGTTCAAAAGCCAATAAACAACATCTCTCTAAATGAAGCTGATATTATATTATGCAAATTATGACTCTTTATTATGTCAGGAGCAAAGGTGAAGGCACATGACTTTGTCTGTGTTCTAAAAATAGAAACCAGTATGCATCTTCCATCCATGTCCAGCCTTCTTGGAGTGAATGTGGTCTGCAGTCTTGTCAGCCACTTTCCATCTAAACCAAGTCGGCCACCAGCTCACTTGACCTTGGTTCACTTGATCTGCTCAGGATTGAGCTGCTTAGAAAATCTGTGTAGTGAGAAAATTAGGATTGAGAACATATTAGACTCAGAAAGTTCTCATGTGGTCGTGTGGATCAGTTCTATTGTTCAGCTGTGATGTTGTGAGGAGAGCTTGTCAGCTGGCCTCAGTCCAGGTGACACAAAGAAAGACAAACACTTTCCGAAGGATATGGCGACCCACCCCTCTCCACCACCATCACTCCTGTATCAGAGACGGGAAGAGGAAGCAGAGAGAATGCAGCTCTGACGTAATGACAACAAAGGTTGGGGGGCTGGTGATGGGGAGGGGGGGCTCTGGGCAATACCACAAACCCTGAGCAACTATCGGAGGGAAACATCTAGTCTGGTTCTGTCCAAAGTTAGAGAATACAGTTACCAACACTGATAAAGCTCACTAATTTAAAAAGGTGGTATCATGTTTATTTATTCTTTCATCCTGTCAGTGACCAAAACCAAGCTGGTGCCCATCAACTGGTCTGGCTGCCCATGCTGGAGCCAGAATCATTTTAAAAAAGTGCTGCGCTGATGAATAATTGGTTGGATGGTTAGTCTGTTGAGGGCTTGTGTCACTCCTGCGACAGCCACATAGTAGCACTGCAGTTCCAACTTCTTTGCTCAAGTGGCACACAGTGTGGCACACATGAGCAAAGGTGGCTGAAATATATCAAATGAATTTTAAAGGTTTTGTCTTAGATTTCAAATGAATCTGAACTTATTGGGGAAAGACATCTAACCATAACCCAGAATTATCTGCCAATTGGCTCATTCTCCTGTACAACTAATTAACAAAATCATATAAGTTAGAAACAGGCTGTATGAAACTGCAAGAATTGTTTAAGTAACACTGTTCTGCACTCAAAAAGCAAAACCATAAGGTCCAACTGCTTTTGGAGGTAAAAAACTATCTAGTCAAAAAAACTATACAAGTATGTTTTTATCACTAAACAAAGCATGCCATTGTATCAGTAGATCATAGTCCTACTCATGTCACAGTCTCACTACTTTGCAGCAGTCTCCAAGAATCCAACATTAAGTGAAAAATTAATCATCATTTCCAAGGACAGAAATTTCCCTGCACACTCAAAAGAGATAATGTCCCCCTTTCTACTCTCTTGGTTGCACAGAGCATCAGAACACGGCAACATTCAGCATCATCCCTCTCCACAGCCTGACCTTTTCCACTGGAAACTCTGAAGGTCATTCACGAGGTCCCTGAGACACTCTCCTTTGATAAAGGAGGAGGTCACAGACTAAGCGGGGCTGGAGGGGGCAGGGGGTGTGGTTCAAGGGAGCTTTATCCTGAACAAGAATACGATTGTCTGCCTGAGCAGTGAGCTCTCATCTGCAGGCCTCGGCACTAATCATGCTGACAGCACGTCTCAGTGGGACAGGAGTAGCCATTTTAGATCAGCCATCCATAAAGCAGCATGTGCATTCATGAATTATACATGAGGAGAGGACAAGCATGATGGGAAATTACACATCCTGGTGCTGCTATGATGTCATCAGCCCCCAATAGGGGATGTGAGTCATGTTATTACATGGTCTATGGGCAATGCTGACAGAGAGGGGGCGTTTGTGTATAGATGTGGATGCAGTGTAAAGAAATGTAAAGAAATGCCTTTTTGGAATATCAGAGTCATACCTTTTTTGCGTAGCTGTCATATTAGATGTATAATTATCTAATTTAATCTATCTATCTAGAAAAAAGTAAAAGCTTTTTATAAATCAAATGAAAGAGCTGCAAACAGTAGCCTACATTAAATTCAAGCCACAGAACAAGAGTATGTAAGCCACTGACTGACTAAAGCTGACAAGAGCTGATCATTAGCCCAGTGCAGTAATAGAAGCATCAGATGATTACGATATGACAGAAAGAGAGCTTCCCATGATCAGTCTCCAGTGACTGAACACATAGTGAAGAGAGCTGAAGTCTAAATCATCATTCCCATCATTTGAGACTTTTGCTCCTCCTGGTCTGTCAGTTTCACAGTACAAGGGCCATCATGACAGTCAAATGACATGCTGTTTGGTGTGACTGTCCTAAAAAGGACTGGATGAAAAAACTAAAGAAGATAGAGGGTGAGCTGTCATTGCTTTAAAATCAATAATGGGAGGATAATAAAGACATTGATGAAAAACATGTGGTCATCTGATAATATAACTAGTGGCTGAAGCTGTGCTGTGGTCCTGCAAACTGCGGTGTGGTCCAAGCAAACACAAGTGAGCTCCCTGCTGGTGAATGGAAAGCATTGTTGTTGGGACAGAAAGAAAATAACATAGAAACAGGAGAGGATAACTAAACAGCATGGTGTCCTGCAACAGTGATGTTCAAGTCTTGATAAAGTATCTTTAAATACAAACACGCTCCTAGTGCCTTCTGGATCCTGAGTCTAAACCTGGTTTTGATCCTACTTTGTAAAGTATGTTTACATGGAGCACAGAGTGAGCTCCCTGTACACAATTCCAATATTACCCAGTGCTATTTGGTGTTGACTTGGTTTTGTTTGTTTTACCTGCCACATACACAATTTATATATGTAATATAAAATTCATTATATTATTAGATTTATACACATATATATATATATATATATATATATATATATATATATATATATATATATATATATATATATATATATATATATATATATATATATATATAATATAATGTGTGTGTGTGTATTTGCAGACGAGAGTATTGCTGTATGACTGTGTATCTTTGTAGTGTGTAGTTTTTGAGTGTGCTGCCATCTAGGGGTTCCACCATGAACATTGCAGTTTGTGTCAGTGAGCTCAATGTACATGTAATTCCTTATGGTTAAGCACCAGGTAACCGAATACACAAAAAAACAGTAAGTTTAACAAGAGCATGACACAGAAAAAGTATCCACTTCAATAAACACCTTCTGCTGTCAGTGCTGCAAACTGGCAGCATCCTGTGAGCCTGCCTCCCAATATATCAATTCAGGGCCCTTTGCCTGGCAGAAGCTAGCTCAGTTTCCATAGTAACACTCTGCGCAAGCTCTCCTCCGCCTCCCTATCCCTCTCTCCCCTGACTACTATGCGACGCAGGAAGCGCAGTTATAGAGGATGCTTTGCAAACAGCGCCAGCGTGGCACATTGACCTACTTCTCCCACGAGCTGGGGAAATGAACTGGAATAGAAGAGAAGAAGGAAGAGAAGGTGTGGAGAGGACAGGGAGGAGAGGAAAGGGAAATCACAGAGAGGTGGATAAAAAGGGCAGAAGGCATAGATGGGGATAGTTGTGAGGGAAGGAAAAATGGTGGTAGTGGAGAGGGGATGGGGGGGGGAGGGGAAGAAAAATGACCTGGGGGGTGGGGGGTGGTGACTAGGAAAAGAAAAAAGAGCAAGGTAAGATGGAAGGAGATGACAAAAAAACAGAAAAGGGTAGAAGAAAGGCGATAGAGGATAGAAGATTGAAATGGCCAATAGTAACATAAGGGTGTAAATATATTAAATATTGACCCCTTGCAAATAAAATATATATATATATGCTAATGGGATTGCTACTAATTCACTCATTCTTGCTGTTTTTACTGTACGCCACAAAATACAGAATCACCTACATAACAAATACAGTGAAGTGACAGCAATGAATCACTGTAAATGCTGACCCTTTCTCCTCTGCCCATGTGCAGAGCATCCCTCTGCATCCCTCTTCACTCAGCGGTCTTGGCAAGAGGATGGAGAGATTCCCTGCCTCTATTTCACATGCTCCACTTCTCTTCACGTTTTCAGACAAATCCAAGAATTCAAATCCCGAAAAAAAAAGATATGACCTTATATCACATCTCCCACTATACACTTCAAGTAACAACAGGATGGATATTCCAAGAGGAGAGGGCTCTCCTATACGTTTTTCCCAAAGGAGACACGACAGCACAGAAACGACCAACATTCTGCTTGTTCTAACCATCTGAAGGTGTGAAATATGAAAAGAAAGATGAGGAAAAAGAAGTGTGAGGACTCACCGACATGAGTGATGGCACACTGCACCCTCTGTAGCAGCTCCTGGACCGACATCTCGTCTTCTCTTAGCCAGCACAGCATCTCAGGGTGTGGGTTGCATCCACTCATCCACTCACCTCCTCCCCTTCTCTCTCTTGCTGCTCTCTCTCTCCTCTGCCACGCCTCCTCTCGTCACCCTTCCTTCCTCGACAATTTCCACTCCTTTTTGCTCTGTAATCCAATTTCCAAGTTTTTTTTGTCCTCTTTTCTCTGCTGCTTCTTGTTTGTTCTTTGTTCTTTGGTTTGTCTTATGTCGAGCCTCTCCTCACCTCCATCATGGCTCCTCCAAATCCAAACAATCACAAAGCCTGAGGATGACAATGGGGATGCCACTCCCAGCCAGTCAGCAAAAATAGTAAGCCTGAGAATCAAATAATGAGCTTGTCAGTCAGGCACAGGTGAAATCCAGCTAAAATATCCAGTCATAAAACAGCAGATAGCTTAGTCAGCCAGTCAGCAAATAAAATAAGCAGTCAGCCGTGTTTAGAGAACAAAGCTAATTAATCTATCAGACAGTCAGCCAGACAATAAACACCACAGCCAGCCAGTCCGTCAGTGAACAAAAGAGATCATTAGTCTGTCAGCCAGTCAGTCAGTCAGTTTGTCTGTAAACTCGTACGTCAGAGCACAAAACAGCCACCTAGTAGTTAACTAGTTAAGAAATCATCAGCTGCCCAGACAGTCATTCAGTTATGATGCGAGCAAAAATATAAGAAGATGCTTCCAAGTAAAAAACACAATTATCCTCAGTGCAAAAAGGAAAAAAGAAAAAGAAAAGGAAAATAATATATGCCAAACCTAGAGGAAGAAGAGGATGCTCCTCAAGAAATGTGGGAGAAAGGAGAAAATTGAAAATGCTGTGTTGCTGGGAGTCCACTCCATGTATAGGGCCACTCTTCAGGCTGTGGAAAGGAAAACGCTGCTGCTGCTGCTTTGATGATGCTCCATTTACTTTAATAAAGAAGCTGAGTCACAAGAGGGAAAACGAATCAGAGGGGTGATATACCTGCCTGCAGGGCGGAGGCAGAGACATAAAAACAGAGGGGAGGGTGGATGAATGGGGTGGGGGTTAATAGGTCCATCAGAGAAATCCTGGTGCCTGGAGCAGGGCTGAACATGGACTGGAGCTAGTGGGACACTGACTGATCCTCACACTGAAACATGTCTTGATTTTTATTACATTTAAGGTAGAGGGAATAACACAGAATAACACAGTGAAGACAACATTGTCACTTACAAGACAAAATCCTTTTTAAGCATGTCTGATTTCACCACCATTATCTCATGAGAGCCGGAACAAAACAAATCAATAGCCTCCACCCATCATGCCTCATTCATGCTTGGCTGCCTGGGTTCATTCAGTGCTGCCAGAGGCCACTCGCCTGAGCCCGCTCCACGTTTTGATTGAAACAAACAGCGCCAGGCAGGGACATTAGCATCTCTGCATGAGCCTCTGCCTCCTGGGACCGTGGAGATTGCCGGGGAGACGACCATTAGCCAGAGACTCCTGCACTCAGCCTCACCTTAGCCTCACTTATCTTCTCTCTGCCAGCCTGACTGAAGGCTTTGATACAAGACAAACAGACAGACTGTATGTTTATTCACCTTTTAAAGCACCATAGTGTAACACTGATGACCTAATTACACTGAATTAGATTTTTGTGAATTCCAAATTCAGAAATTACAGGCAAAATGGCGACGTTTTATTTCTTTTTAACCACTGTCATACAGTCCACGGGCTCGGAATATAACAAGAAATGCTGTGTTAACAAAGCACAGTAATGGGAGATGAGAGGAGGAGATGAGGAGAGGAGATGTAGAGAAAAGAGGGAGGAGGGGCGGGACCAACTCAAGCATCCGCAGCGTCTAATTGGAGGCCATGAAATGACGTCGGCGGAAGTGACCTCTTCATCGGTTCGTCTGTGGCGGGAAGACGCGGCGGCAGTCCTTCATGTCCACAGACAGACTGTCCCCGCAGCTGAGACAGACACTCCTCACGACGGCAGCTCTACGGCTGTGGGACATTAAGGTAAGAGACGGTCTTTACAGCGTCTGATAAATAAAGATATGTCCGTCTGCAGCTAGCAGCTAACTGATCCTGTTGGCTCACAGTTGGCTCTCAACAGAGCAGCACAGGCTAACTTAGCCAGTAAGCTAAGCCTTGTTAGCTGCTATTATATGTGACGCTGGGTATAAGTTACTCACTTCAGCTGTGTTAACGGCTGCCATATTTAATGCTGAGTGACAGCGGCCCGTAATGTTATTTTAGCAGATGAAGATAAACCACAACATTCATTCTTGTTATTGAGTTAGCTTAGCCACGTTACTGCCACTGATATATGTCACATCTAACATGACTACACACACAGTTACCTTTCCTTTATTTTCCATTTTTACTGTATCAGCCACCATCGTTACTGTAAATAACGAGCTCATTATTAGCAAATGTTATCTGATCGCCTGTCAAATGAAGTTGTCTGAACAGTCTAACTAATGTTGATATTTGATTTTGTAACGTGTTGAATGATGTTCAGGGTAGTGTTGTAGATACCTGCCGCTGGTATTATTCAGCAACATGAGATGTTTTAGAAATGTGTTTAAATGTGTGCAGTTGAGTTGTGTTTATCACTAAGCTTCAGATTCTCACATTTCATCACTTTGACAGATGATCAGAAGATATTTTTTAGTTTTTGGTGGTACAGTAGTTTGACCTTTCTCAATAAGCATCACATATTATGGATGTCATTTAGCCTATATCAACCTGTATAGGTAATATTGATCTAATGACTGTCTGATTCTGCTGCTTTGTGTTTGTCTAAAAACTCCAAACACCAGCAGAATCATGCAGGCCTTTTTGAAAGGAGCGACTGCTCAGACGACCAGACCTCAGAAAGACAAGCTGTCAGCAGGGCCCAGCACAGAGAAGAGAGCCAAGTCTATTCCTTGGGTTGAAAAATAGTAAGTGTGAACCTCAAAGGTGTACTGTACAGTATGTGTGTGCCTCTGTTGC